>RJLU01000006.1:1200000-1800000 GCA_005356885.1 Cercospora cf. flagellaris | reverse complement strand
ATGTACTGGTACTACTTCCAGTCTGCGCGTGGAATCAGAATCTGGTGGAAGAAGTACATCACCATGCTCCAGATCATCCAGTTCGTGATTGATCTCGGATTCGTCTACTTTGCGTCCTACACCTACTTCAGCGCCCGATACTTCCCATGGCTCCCAACCTCCGGCATCTGCGCAGGCGAGGAGTTCGCAGCATTCGCTGGAATGGGTATTCTCAGCTCTTACCTCTTCTTGTTCATCGGTTTCTACATTTCGACCTACAAGAAGCCAATCAAGAAGGGCCGCGCCCGTGCTACCAGCGCGCTCGTGGAGATGAAGGACGAGCAGGTTCCAGATGTTGGTCAGGTCAGGAGAAGGATGAGCGGTAACGCGCAGAACATGAATGGCTACTCGACTGGCAAGGATACCAATGGCACTCCCAACGGCCGAGTCACCAGGTCGAGAAAGGCATAAGCGTTGTTCGCAGCAATGCTAACACGAGCAGCATCAATTCGTGTGCAGGAGTAAGAAGCAGGAGCGAGGCGGCGAGATCAAGGACAACACTTGGTAGGAGTGGGCGGTCGAGCAGCGATATGAAGCGGCGTGGATGGACACAGCCCAGTTGGCCGGTCCACAAAACGAAATTCGTGTAGATTTTCTAGGGAAGGTCATGCAAAGGTGTAAAACGGCGTACGAATCAACAAGGAGGACTGAAGGTGCATAGCAAGATAAGACGTTTTGGCATGAGAAAGAACAAGCAGTGGGTTACTACAACGCAACAAACTGTAAGATACGAAATGCATGTGAGCGGAATGTGTGGGTTGCGTGCTTGCACGCGTGGTCCAAGGTACGCCGTACAAGAGCACGTTTTTTAGATGCATATAATACAGCTATGAAAAAAAGACATAATCGAAGTGTAGGCTTCGTGCCATTCGCGTGTACTGTACGTGTTCAAGTCCAAGCTGCAGGGAAGCCTGCCTTCCGCATGGACAACGAGAAGAGAGAAGCGAGAAGCGAGAAGATTGAAGTTTCGGCGCTGATGTAGCTGCCACACTCCACACACAAGCACACACACAGCCACGACTCTCGAATGACCTGCCAATGCGACTCATTCTCATCCTCATTGAAGGTCAAAGCTCATCAACCTCGCAAAGCCCAGAACGAGGTCAGAATCTGGAAGGCGTGGTAATTCGGTACGAAAGCCGACCGCCAGTACGCTCAGTACGTCTTGGCGACTTCATCTGGTGGACGAGGTAACCTATGTGCTCTGTCGGTATACCACTGATAAGATGACTGTAGAGCATGTTGTTGTCTGCTGCACAACGAGTCGCGAGGTTCCAGGACGATCTGCCAAAACATACCTGCAAGCGACCTGATCACGACGGATCTTATCAAGCCTGAGCAGTAGCTTTCTGGTCGCCTTGTCCCTGACCGGCTTGTGCGTGGTATCACCAGAGGTGGTGAGAGCAAATGCGTCATTGGTGCTCTCCTCGTTGCCTGTGCTGAAGTGCGGGAAGCGAGGGTTCAAGAGGACGAGATGCCCTTGAACTCCTGGGGAAGCTTCCTTTTCTGCTTACTCCTTCCTTTCATCGATGATGGTTTTCTTTTCCGGTTGGTAACTTGAGGACCGATTTGGACGGCCACATTGACAAGAATTTACGCTAGGGCTGCCATTATGCAGGACAGCAACTGGAACCCTGGACTTTGCTATTGCATAAGTGGACGATAGTTTGTTCCATCAACGTCGAGCACGATTCTGTGCGTAGCGCATTGGATACGTCTGGATCGCCAACATAGGATCGCCGCGACATACTACACGAAACCCTACATTCTACGAGGACGAATGGGTCCACACTCACGACCATCTTGCCTGGCCGGAAAACACTAAACTGGAGACAGTGTTGCTGCGATCGTACGATCTTCACTGCGCGAAGAAAGCAATTCACAGTATCGAGTGGATCGGGATGAATTGACATCAACAGGCGCCGGACTCTTAATAACTAACAAACATGCAAGAGCTGGAGTATCTCCTGATCAGATCTGCCCACTACGAAAATGAAGGAGCAGGCGGCCGACTTCTGGCCGCAGAAGAGCATGCGAAGCAATATGTACTGGACTTATAGTGCCGTCATGGCTGGAAGATACGATGCACAGAAGCCCAACAAATCGACCGAACATGTGTAGGATCGGGCTGAGAATAGCAGTGCAAGGTCTGCAGTCCTATAGGCGGAGCCCACCAGCAAATTCGAGCAAGCGGAACATGGTGCTGGTAAGTGATCAATCCACTTGTTCACACTGTCGGGTTCACATACGAAACAGTGGATTTTCACTCAAGAAAAGCTGAACGATTCCACCAATGTAATTCGAAACAGCAGCAAGAGCACCAAAGGAAAGGATCCGATCCTGCGTTGCGCATGCATTCAATCATATGCGCGGAGAGAAGCCCGTGCTCGCGGACTTCCCAACGGACGTCGGAGGACGCCAGTCTTCGGCAGCAAAAAAGTGGACAGCATCACGCCACCTCACACCACATTCCTTGCAAAAACGAAGCCTTAATCAATCGATTACTGTCTGACTAACACAGATGTCCAATCAATGACCAGCGCTTCGGACCTCGACGGTATAATGCTCGTTTTTGCGGAGCGCCCCCGCTGGCTAGGCTGTAGCACAACGGCACCGGCCTTCACTTGCGGGAACGTTGATCGCGAGACTCTTGCCCAGGACAGAGTCTGGGCTCGTGTAACAGTCGGCAAACATATATACTGATCCTTCGCTGAGTGTTGTAGGACGTACATAGTTCACCACATATCACGATATCTCAAGTTGCGTGCCATACCATACAAACTTCCAAGCGACCAATCAGCAGGGACCGAGACAACTCATATCAGACCACTCATCAGGTCAAGATACACAATGGCAGACATGGACACCAAGTCCACGGAAATCGTGAACTGTTTCCCTTCACTACAATGCATCAGCGGAAACATCCCAGACGAATGCAAGACGGGCAACATTGTCTGCCCAACCTTACCACGATCAACAAGCGACTCGAACATCACATTTCCCAAACCTCCCGCCGGATTCGCTTCAACAGCAGTCAGCAGCGACTCCGAAAGCGGCTCCGAAGCCACCAAACAACTCCAACCACAACAACAACACCAATCCCTCCAGACTGCAGACCAACCCCCTCCAACCCGCCCCATCCGCCCCCACCGCCGCATCCCCCACACAATAATCGAACGCCGCTACCGCGACAACCTCAACACTCAAATCGAAACGTTGCGTCTCTCCCTCCCATCCCTCAAAAACGCCTACGTCTGTTCCCCCGATGTGGAAGATTCGGCTTTACCGCCGAGGTTACCTTCGAAAGCGATGATTATTGCGACGGCGGCGACGTATATTAAGGAGTTGGAGGGGGAGAGAGCTGCTGCGATGGAGGCGGTTCAGAATTTACAGCAGCAGGTTGTGGATTTGCAAAAGTTGATTCAGTGTAATGATTGTTCGATTTTGCAGTATTTGCAGGCTGTTGGTGGGGGGCAACAGGGAGGGCAAGGGGGAGGGGTGGTGGCGGCTTGAGATGGGGTTGGGAGGGTTTGGGTGGTGGATGTGGAGGTGTTTGAGGTGAAGATGTTGATGAGAGCTACCGATGGGATAGATTTGCGAGTGCTGTGACAGGACTGGACAGGACTGGGAGGAGAGGTACTTCTCACTGATGATGATTATTCTTTTCACGAAGTTTATGGGACACGGCTGTCGGCGTTTAGAAATGGCGTTTTAGAACTGGTTGGAAGCGATTCATGGCGATAATGATGAAAAGTAGACCCCGGCGGGCGAAAGGGCAGTCGCGAAGGGAAAAGGACAGGCCATTGGCATTGGGATTTTGTAGACATGCAGGCCAGACTCTCAGCTAAATTAACTGCAGCCACGATCGTGTGCTGCGAGAGAGATGATCTCTTTCACGTCGATTCTCCTCTCCATTCGGCAGGGCAGACATCTCATCAATGCCGTAGCACATGTGCATCAGCAACCTCGAAAGTGGAGTCGTGACAGCGCATCACCCTCAACAGGCCAGCAACCAGCATTAAACCCCAATGCCTTGACGTGAAGTACGGTACGCAGGCGGGAAGTACTCCGGCTAGGAGCGGTTCGAGAAGCATATTTCGAGGTTTGTAACTTTCTCTCTCCCCAGGCTCCATGGAAGTCAAGGCATCCCTGGGAAGTGGGTGACGTGTCTGTGGTACTTGGCGTGCCTGAATGTCGTGATACAATGTGCAAGGCATCGTTCGGAGAGCTCACCTAGCAGGGCGGAGTGCATAGTCTACACCGGACTGGAGAGAATAGCGGTGACGTCGACCGTCTTTTCGCATGAACGATGGACTGGAGGTCTGTGAGTTTGGAGAGAACGCTCCTTCCCGTTCGCAAAGTTGCAGTAGCGTTGCTGCCACATGTGCGAGTGGAAGCCGAGTGGACAACCAGATTCAGGGACGAGAGGCGGGCGAGGCGAACAGCGAACACGTCGAGGTCAGATGGTTCGCATGCTTTTGCTGCTGCTGCTCCGCTGATGATGGTGCGCTGGCGACTACTGACTTTGCCGTTGCAGCAGCGGAGCGCCCGTTCGCCACGACCTACTGACTTTGCTCTTCGCTGTGCAGCTCGACTCGCCCGGGCGTCGCGGAGCTTTTGGATCTCGTCTCACCACGGCCGGCTGCATTTGCGCGAGGCGTTGTCGCGACACGGCAGCAGCAGCAGCAGCGCGTATGCAAGTCGCGCGGCCATTGAAATGGACAGTCTGGCGTGGTTGGGCCAACAGTTGATGGAGCGCTGCAACTGCCCTTCTCAGGCTAGACGAGCTGGCCGCAGGAGAGTGACCGCGTCGCAGAGCAGTGTGACGAATCAGCAGGGTATGCGTGGTGAGGCCAGCTCACTACCCGTCCTCACATTGTGCCAGCATCCAATCCGCGGCCAGCGCATGTGCAAGCTAGCGGACGCATCGCCAGTCAGCTCGCCAGCTGTGCACTGCACGCCGCCAAATGCAGCACTGGGGAGCTTGGGGAGGGTGTGTGGGCGTGAAGCCGCTGCGCCAATCACGCCCGGCCTGCCAGCGGACCGCGACTCGTGCGCGTGCTGAGCTGCCGGCGGAGGCAAGAAGCAGTGCGATCAACGGCGATGAGGTCTGATCACACACATCTTGCGTTCAATATTCCCTTCCCCAAATACACTCCGCGAAAGATCCACCAAATCAACATCCACCGGTCAAGGTGTGCCTGCGGGACAGTGCTGAGATAGAGCACGCCCGGGAGGCAGCATAAGCTCGGCGCAGGCGTCAGCGACTCAGTTGCGCCGCAGCTCGCAGACATGGAATGACCTTTGCGCGAAACACTGCGACAATCCAACCACGTCGCCGCCGCGCAGGCCATGCCGGACACGCGCTCGCCACCACACGGCGAGGAGAAGGATGGGCCATGTATGTTCGACGTGCTTGCTGCCGTTTGCTGCTCGTGATACGCCAACCGTACCGCGCGCCGCTCCAGAAGCATCCTGTATGATGAGCTGGCGAATGCTGGCTTCTGTCAACCGCAGCGCTAACTCATGTTGCTCATGCAGCCTCCGACCTCGTGTCACCGCGCACCTCGCACCATGCTTCGAGGTCTTCCACTCCCGGAATCTCACATCTGGATGGCTCTCCGCGCTATCTCGACTTCATGCCCAACCCGCCAAGCCCTGGCCTACCATCGCAACCCAACATGGCCCACGAAGCGGCACCACCGTGGGAGCCCAACTCGCCGCCCACCACATCCGGACAAATAACCACCCAACAGGCGGCCTCGCAACAGGCTCTGCCTTCCACAATGCATCGACCCCAGCTTCCGCGAGACACTGTAGTCAGGTCGACTGCTCCTTCGACGAATGACTTCGAACATGTGGCGTGCCTGTCCGAGATCACTCACCTGCTGCGTCTGCAGAAATATCACAAACGCCGCTGCCTCCACGCCCAGGAGGAGCTGCACAGACTCCAGATCGCAACTGCCAAAGCTGCCAGGCTCCGTCTAACCGCCCATTCAGTGCAGCGTACACTCGCCGAGTGTATCAGGTCCGAGGACAAATCCAGCTTCGCGAATTTGTTACACGCCTTCCAGGATGTCTGTGAGGATGCGGCCAAACCTTCACATCCAACCGTCCCAGGAGCGAACCAGAGTCCAGTGGCAGCCAAGCCGTTTGAGTCGTTTCTCAACGACATCTCCATTGCCTCTCGGAATGTAGTGCTTGACCTTTTAGCGAAGCTAAGATACGATGGTCATTTTCTAGCAGAGCGAATATCGGCACTAACGCCGAAAGAGCTCAACGCGCTACTTCCCGAGCGTGTTGTTGCGCGGTCTAGCGACTCCGTCTTTGCATCCTCCACCAGGACTTCGCGGAACTCCAGGCCACTAGGATTTGCCGTGGACGCCCAGGTGGATGTGTTGAACGCCTATGCATATGGAAGTCCGCTGGAGGCACTAATTTTCGGCCCCGGATTGCCACTACTTGACGACCACGCGGATCGCAAACGCACAACAGAGGTATGGGCCACAGTATGCGCCAAGGTCATCACAGAACAGAAACCCGGCAGTGAGAGACTTGTTCCAGCACTCCTGGATATTTGGTCCAACTTGGAGCCATGGCTGGGAAAGGACCGGCTCGAGACGTGGATGCTTCAGACCCTCCAACGTGGTGCATTTGTTTTGGAACAGCCGACTAAGCAGACCTTTCGCGCCCGCGTTGAAGGCCGGCCAGATGTCTCTGCCCAAGATGAGGCTCGCATTGAGGCTTTCTACACCGAGGCCACGGATTCCCTCCTTGCGCTGTTTGGTGACCAGCACTCGCCGAGTGTGATTCCGCCGGGTGCTCTTTCTTTCTGCCAAGCTGTCTCCCAGAAACTACGAGACTCTCCACAGCAGCGTGGTTTTCCATCATTCATCCTGACTAGATGGCTCTTCAACTCATTCATCATGGACGTCATCAATTTGCCAGAGGTAATATCGGGCTCACACTCTTCGATAGACTGGGAAAGTTCACTAACATCCCATTTCAGGCGCATATGATGACAACCGATCATTACACATCTGATCTCTCTCGCCAACGCATACTTCGAGAAATCGCTGTTAGAGCACAGAAAGCAGTCTTCGATGTTGCATACTACTTCAAGCATGGCAATCCGATCATGCCGGAGACCGCGAACCGCGTCAACTCTATCATGGCCCGGATCTCTGGTCCATCACCTCGTTCCACCCTCCGCAAGGCTCAGCCAGTCCACGAACCGTCTCCGTTCCTTGTACTATCACTACGAGATGTCACTACTATCCTCTCGGCCCTTTACCCGAGGCGAAGGCCAATCTCTATCTCTTCTGACAGCGACATTTCCAAGTCTGGCCTGCAATCTTCGGCATCCTCAGTGTCTGGTTTCTCGTTGTTTCGCAACACGAGGACACCTGATCAATACACCGCTGACACTTTCAACCCGTTCCTAAAGTACGGCGAAACCGCGAATGCGAATGTTAGTGACATTTCATTGGTAGACGATGATCCGAACGAGATCCAGGTCAAGGATGCCTGTATCGAGCTCGAAGATTTGGCCACTCGCAGGACCGGAGCCATCAAGGAATCATGGGATATTGTGGCTGTCGAGACCAGATCTCAGTCACTGTGCAGCATGCGTGAGAAGTGCTCTGAGATTCGGCTTGCACAGCGCAGCTACTTCCTGTCGACCAACCAATCCGTGACGCTTCTTGATTCTCTTGGCGATCAACATCGAGAAGTCGCTCATCAGCTGAAGCCGTTGCTGCACTTGTACGGCCATCTTGATTTCTCCCAGCCACTGGAGAATGGTGCAACGCATTCCTCGCAAACATGGACAAAGCTTGAGCGTCTGTTTGAAAGCGCCGTACAGGATTGTCAGACCGCCGGAGACTACGCGGAAGCACAGCGATGGTTTCAACGCCTGCACGACGTTCATGCCGCTATTCTCGCTGGCGACAGTGCGGTCGTGCTACAACGCATCTTACACGCCCTGCAGGGCAGCGCACAACGCTCGATCAGCGAATGGGCCGAACTTGAGACGGTTTGTGAACGCTGGGTGGCCACCCTACAGCCAGGCTCGTCCATGCACGGCATGTATCTGAAGCCAATCATTCAACAGAATGAGGCCCTTCGTGACAAGATGTGGTACGTCGCGGATGTACGCACTTCGGCTGCCTACGAAGAAGCCCGTCTTGTGGCGAGTGCCTTACGCATCATGGGAAAGCCCAGCAAGACGCCCAAAACAAAGACATCCCAGCCATTGCGACACTGGCCGACGTCCAGGTACTCCATTGGCAGTCTTCACATCAAGTCAGAAGCTCAAATTTTGGACATCCTATCGGCTCGATCGGAATACTGCGGTCCTAACAAGTTGAGTGACGACCAGGCTCGGGCCACCCTGCAATGGATGCAGCGCGAGAATATCGACAACCTTTGCCGGGGAGAAGAGCGTTTGCATAAGCTATTCCTCGAGATCCGCAAGTGTGTTGACCTTGTGAGCAACAACTCGCCCTCGGACAACTCCCTACTGTGGTCAAACACGTTGTTCGCTCGCGACACCTCACTGCGAACACGAGATTCGCCCCCACGAAGATCGCACTTCCTGCCAAACTTGTACGGGAACACCCTCTCCTCGGATTACCTCTCGCTGAGTTCTCAGCTTCGAAGCAATGATTGCCTTTCGAACACGTCCCACACTTTGTCTAACTCTAGCTCGCGAGACTACTTGGATGCCAGAAGTCCGACCCTGACGAACCGGTCGTCTGTACCCTTCTGGTCCCCGGCCATGTCAGAAGTAGACTCGCCGTCTAGTGCTACTAGTGTCGCATCCTCTCAGACACAATGGGCTCCTGATGTTGCTCCAACACCGGAAACTTCCAATAGCCTGTCCACCGATTCGCAAGCTCTTGAGAAGCTTCGACAACGTGTGACTGGTCTCATGCTTAGCGACTTGACCTCGACACTCTTCAACGATGGCAGCGAGACTGATCATGCCTTTTGGACTGGGTTGGGCTTGGAGCTTGCTGAGAGATACTTCCGGAGCATTCAAACTTGGCATTCTAGTGCAGGCTCGCAGACACCGACAGCAGACTCGGAAATTCCTGCAAAGCCGACTATGATGCGCTTCGATTTCGATAACGCTTTCGAGAATTTGATGCTGAAGTTTGTCGCCAGTAGCAACCCTACGACGAAGCTGAAATGCCTCTATGATATCGACCGTCTCCTGGGTCCTTACATGAAAGAACAGCGCCACAACATGTCACCTGCGGCGTCGTTCGTGAAGGGTGTCCAAGATCTGAAGCTGCATACGGGCGCTGACGATATGACCGAGACGAGCATCGCCGGCTTCCACAATCTATTCGCCAAGAGCTCTCTGCGTCCCAAGACCATCTTCAGAGACATGCAAAGCATAGCTTCGTTACTGCCTGCTGCCGTTCTACACAACACGCCAGAAGGCAAAGCTTTCGCGAACGCTGCTGTTGCCATCACGCGCCTCAAGACAGACGTGCGGAATATCATGGTTGAGACGGCAGACAGCATCATCGCCTACCATTCCAACAATCGTGGTCATGGGCGTAGCTCATCCATCGCACAGCAAGAGCGCGACTCTGCCACCTTCGCAGCACCAAGTCCTCCAGCCGAAGACGTCGCTCGCTACACTATGGCAGATGCCGCACACCTCTTGCAAATCACAGCTAAAGAAGGCCACATTGTCGCACAGCGTGAACTGGGAACACTATACCTCACCCATCCCGAACTCATGGACCGCATCATCGCGCCCTTTACACGACCAAAAGACGTCTTCAAGGAAGAACTCGAAGCCCGATGGAAGAAGAACCAGGACCCTCATCGTTTGGATCCTCTTATTATGTGTGTTGCTCATCATTGGATGACGCTGTCCAGCAAGGCGAATGATTCGCTTGCAAAGGAGACTTTGAAACAGTTGGAGGATATGTGAAGTATTTGAGATTTTTGAGTGAAGATGTGGAGTTATGGTTATGGTTTATGGGCGTAATTTGTCAAAGCATCTGTTTTTGATCGTTGTTGCTGCGTTAGAGCGTGGTGTTGGTGGGAAAGGGTTTGCAGGGTTTTGCTTCAACATTTTTATGTACAGGTAGATGATACCCAAGCACGATGGCCGTTCGAGGACCACGTGAGTTTGAATTGAGAGGATTAGTTGATTGAAGTTGAGATGGGAATAGAATGGCAGAATTTGAAATTGCAATCTGGTTTTCACTCGCTCCAGGTCGAACTGTGCAACATCAAGATATTGGTATTGCTACGTTGGCCTTGAACTACAATTTGTGGCCCACAGAGACCGCATGCTGATCTGCGAATTTACTTACACTTGGAGCACCAAAAAAGTAGAAGCCACAGATTGGGAATATACGAGGGTCTTTCTGAAAGGATCACGGCATAAAGGGAAATTCGAAACCACACCACGGTGTCGTTGATTCTGGTACATTGCCGAATCTGTTTCTTTTTTGCCCAGAGCATCACAATTTTCCACAAGCAAGAACTGCCATGTCCAAAAAGAACCTCAGCAATTTACTTCCCTTCCAAATGTTTGCTCTGCAGCCATCTCATACTCTTCACATGTCCTTCACACGTCCCTTAAAGCCACCAATCCTTGTGTCTCCCTTATCCTCCAGGCACCAATCACCACTTCCCCCCTCTTCTCATACAAATATTCCCTCGCTTTTCTTTCTTTTCTTTCTGCATCATCATCATCAATCACTGCGGCAACTCCGCAAAAGCACTCAACGCAAACATCAACCCAAAACTAATCTTAAACGCAACATTATCCTGCACCGCACTCCTCACATCCACACCTTTGACATATTTCCCAATCGTCTTATACGGTACGAGATGAATTCCATAACTTTCTGCGGTTTGGACTCCGGCGATTAAGAGGCCGATGATGAGGACGAGGGATTTGCTGAATGTGGAGATTGTGAGGCCGGCGACGAGGCCTAGAGAAATATCAGCATACATTCATGTATCCTCCCCGGAATTCGACCTCTTACGAGGTCAGATGGGGGGATGTGTATGATCTGTCGTACCAATAATACTCCCACTACTCAATTGTCTCACACTCCTAACATTAAATCTCCCATTTTTGACGACGGGGACTTGCGCGTCGTTTTGGTACTGATTGAAAGACCAGTCTTTTGGATTTATGGCCGCGGGACTGGAATCGAGGAGGATCGGTCTCCGATACAGTGACTTCGATTGTGCGAAACAGAGGCCTGCGCCGAATGCTGCGCTGCCGAAGAGGAGGGGTGTGCGGAGGGAGTGGTTGAAGAGGCCGGGTGTGAAGCGGAAAGCCATTGTCGCGTTCGGCTTGCGGAGGGGAGTGGAATTGTGTTGGGAGGGAGAACGAACACGGGGAATAGGAGATGTGTGTCGTGTGTGAGGGAGAAGACGCGTGCGACGAGAATAAGGTAGTTCAAATGTCTCGTCATGTATTCACTTACCGCGGCCGTTCCTGACAGGCTTGGGTAGTTTGGCGTGCAGGAAGGAGGAGCTCCGGCCAGCGAATGACGCACGTGGTGACGAGCATCCAGCTTCAGCACGGTCCATTTTGCGACTGCTCAAACGAAAGCGAGAGCCGCGCCAAGACAAATGCTAGTTCGACTGTCTGATAGAATAGCTAGTCAAGACTGCAGAACGGCTACAACGCTGGGCATCTTTCGATTCAATGTTACAAGTATGATTTCCAATTTACAAGTTCCCCATGCTCAGACCGCTCGCTCATGCTGCTGAAATGTTTACATAAAAAGTGTGGCTTCTGCGGCTTAACACGCTATGGTCTTCCGCTTCTTCTTCTCTTTGACGGGTCGAATCCTTGTTGAGGATCCTCATGTCGACGCTTCCGAACATCCAAACTTCCTGACGGCCCATTGTCTTCACGTCCCATCGTTCTGCCGCTCGGGTCCCTCCGCTCGTCTTCACGTCGTGGTGGACCTCCTCGCATGTCGGCTTGGGGTCCCGACGGTGCCATGCGGCCACCTCCGCCTTGTCGGGGATCATTCTGGTATTGTGCTGAAGGAGGACCACCAAAGGAGCCAGACGGATAGGGTGGTCCACGACGTGTATGACCTTCATCTGCACGAGCTCCCTGACGCTCCGGACCTCTCTGGTCGGTTCGAGGCGCGTCGCGAGGTCGATCTTCACGCGGGTGGCGCGAATCTCGTGGTCCATCTCGCCTGCTGCGTCCCTCATCGGCTGGGTTAGCTGGTGGTGGAGGAGCATGGCCTGGACCGAATGTCGACTCATTGTGCGATCGCTCACGGCTGGGATGACGACTGTTCGACTGTCGTGTATCGTCGCGATGTCGGTGACCACGATCTTCTGCACGATCCTGTCGACCCTGGAAGAGATCCGAGGAGGGGGCAACAGGAGGCGCCATAGACGAGGCAATTGCGGGACCGCCGGATATGCTCGATTGTCTGGAGGATGCACCTCGGAATTGCACACCTTGACCCGGTTGCGTGCCATTGTCCTGCAGCGTAGCATTGATGCGATCGCGTTGGCGATTCCTCTGCTGCCTCTCCGCAGCTGTTGCGGGACCGGAAGGTGGTAGAGTATTGGGAGGTGAAGGTCCTGTTGGCGTGCTGGATGAAGTCCCATTGCGCCCTGGTCCACGAGGCGCTGATGGAGGTGCTGCTGCCGGAGAGTTTAGACCTCCGCTGCGAGGCCCGTTGGGTGCAAAATTGGTCTGGATAGGCGAAGGCTGTTGTCCGAGGTGCGCAAGCCTGCTGGGGTGAACTGGAGGTCCGCTCTCAGTTGCAGGTGTGCTCGGAGCAGAATTAGGCGCGGGTCCGCGATCCATCTGTTGTATAGAGCCACTCGGCTGCCGAGATGGCCCGCGAGGGGCAGGTTGATCGGGTGCTCTGCCCATCGTAGGTGATTGCGCAGATGCTGGGCTCGCTTGTGGAGTCGTGAAGTTACGTCCGCTTCTACCTGCCGGGCCATTCTTAGGGCCCGAAGGCGGGTCAGCTGGCGCGTTCAAACGGCCATAGGTCGACTCCTGGGAGGGTGGTGGCATTTCTTGCAGTCTGCCACCGCGGGACCTAGGACCGCGTGGAGCCAGATCTTGCTGAGGCTCAGACCTGTTCTGAGCATCACGAGGACCGTCGTTGTGGCGCGCGTTGGAGCGACTGTCAGATCGTGGCGGGAAGCTTGTAGCGCCACCATGCTCGTCTGGGCGCCCGCCTCGGTCGCGGCGTTGGTCATGATCCGCATGTGGTCGATCTCTACCTGATCGCGGACTCGCAGATGCCGAAGAGTCCTGATTGATCAGTGCCAGGCGGGCGGGATTGACCGGCACTTGCTCCTGTTGCTGCGCAGGGGCGGAACTGGATGTGCTCGCTGGTGTGCGATGTGTTTCAGGAGTGACGGCGACTGAGGATAGATGTCCCATACGGTCAGGGTGCATGCCGCCTTCGGAAGAGCGATTTGAGGAGCCCACCCGCTCTCGTGGATCAGGCGCATCTCTGCTATGGTGAGAACCCGGTTCTCTGCGCGACACATGCTGCTCGTCACGAGCGTAACGACCATCTGAGGGTCCACGCTCGTATGGGCGTTCATCGCGATAAGATCCTCGGGCACCCATCGGTGTCGTTCTGCCCGTGGCTGTGCGGTGACTTGGTGACTGGTCTCGAGAAGCAGGGCGTACCTCACCTCCTCTATCAACCCTATTGTAATGATCGTCTTGACGATCACCGTAACGACTAGCATTTCGATTGTTAGGCTGACCGGAGTGTGACCGACTGTACGCGGATTCTTCGGGTCTTTGGGGCAGATCTCGCGGTGGTCTTGAGCTTTCCGTCCGGCTCGAAGCATCTCTTGAGTCGGGGCGGTGCGGTAGCGACGGCGGCAAGGTGGTCCTCGACTGTGATGGTACCGGCGTTGATGGCTTTGACTCACTACGAGGTGCATCTCGTGCGGCCGTTGGCCGGGATGATCTCGATTCCTTCGATTTGGGCACTTCTTTGCTGCCGGACTGCTTCTCAGCAGGCTCCTTGACAGCAACAGAAGCTATATTCGCTGCTTTGGCCGCAGCAATCTTCTCGTCCTCAATTTCGCCGTCTTCCACAGCCGATTCCTTCCTTGACGCGCCATTGGTGGTCGATGGCTTGAAGTCAGGAGCAGTTGCATTGAGCTTGTTGGAAGCTGACTGAGGTGTCTCCGGCCGAGAGGACGATGACTTGCGGCCCTCCTTCGAGACTTCGCCCAGCCTGAAGGCTTGCGGCAGGACCCACTGCTTCTCCCTGCCCAGGAGGGGTCCACGCAATGACATAGCAGACAGCTTCAAGTCGCTCCGTGATTCCTCCTTGGACAGCCTCTCGACCTGTTCCATCATGTTCTTACCCATGAATTTGAGGGCCGGGAAGAATTGATGAATGCCCTTGAGAACCGTCATACCGTTCCGGATGTGCATGTACTCTCCAGATTCGAAGCAAGTCTGAAGTGCCCCATTGAGTGCGGAGTGAAAGTTGAAGAGCATCTTGCGGAACAACTCCCAGTCCATTACCAGCTTCGGCTCGCCGTTCTCCTCGAACTGGCGCACGAAGCCAGGCAGCTTCTTCTTAAGTCCCAGAGCCTCCTTTTCATACATTGACTTGTCCGAATGCCAGCGGTGCAGAAGCTTCAAAATTTCCAGCAGAAAGCGTGCAAGGTGCTGAGCTTCATTCTGCGTAGCTTCAAATATCAGAGAAGTGAGTTGCTTCTTCTTGAAAAGATTGATGAGAAGATGCATCAAGCTGAACCCCGGAGTGCCGTTTGTATGCATCAGCTTCAGCATCTCGAAAGCGTAGTGCGAGTCAACGGCGGACATCATCGCTCGAGGAAGGAAGCATTCCTGCAATAAAGCTTGATGTTTGGCATCATTCTCAGCTTTGATCTGCTGCTGATCCGTGGCCGTTGATTTTGGAAACCAGTACGCGTTCTCGCCCGGGATCACCTTATTGCCGATTTTGCTGCCACTGATTCGATTACGTACGGCCATGTATGCAGCCATGTGTTGCATTGGCTCTGACTTGAGACTGTCAAACCATTTTTGCAGAGTCCTCTTTCGAGCATCGCGTTCCTTAGCCACGATGCTGGTGACATCACTGCGATCAGCATTGATCTGCTTGATCTCCTGTTCAATGCGGTTCGTCTCCTTCTGGTAGCTGTCGGTTGGCACGAGAATGTCTTGATGTGTAAGGGTCCAGAAGGTAACGTAGAATGGAACGCTGACTCGAGTCGCGAGATCTGGAAGCGCCTCGGTGAGTTGCTGTATGACTGCCGCGAGCACAGGATGCCAGGGGCTTGGGGCCGATTGCTCGGAGCTGTCATCGGCTGTAGAGGACTGTGAATCCGCATGGTGAGCATTGTCTCCATCCAGGGTGCCACCAGTGCTGTCGTCGTTCATTACGACATCACCGTGCTTGTCAGCTGTGGAGTCTTCCGTCTTTTCCTTTTTGTCGCTGTCCTGCTTCTTAGCCGTGTCGTGTTCATTCATACGGCTGCGAATAGCCACACGCCGCATCACGAGCGCCACGTCGGGGTCGATACCAAAGTCTCGCACGAGTGCCCCAACTTCCGGCAACGCTGCTTCCAGCTCCTGTGGTTTAAGGTGCCACTTCAAAGTCTCAAGATATTGAGCAAAAACGGCAGAGATCTTGTCCAGGTTGTTCGCGATCACTTTGAGAGGCGCATAGTGGAGCTCATCCCCGTGCGCGTACAACTTGCGATCTTGTGCCATGGCGATCAAGAGCTGGCCGACCAGACCAGAGTTGTTGAGACACTGGATGAGACGTCTTGATGGCTTCTCCTTTTCTTTCGTGTGCCTCTTGTCGGAGAGCTGCTCGAGAATGTAACTCTGCAACGACACACCACCTGCCATTGCCACAACTTGGGCGTCGTTGAACTCCACGTCAGCACGAATGCCAGCCATCTCAATCAATATTTGTTCGAGCATCTCCAGGTCGGTCGTTTCCCCAACAAGCAATCTCGATGCCAAATACTGCAGTATCGGCGTAGGGTTGAGATAGGTGTACTTGGTGAAAAGATTGGCAACAAAACGTGACGATGCTTGAAGCCAAGGACTGGTCAGCATCCCATCGCCTTGCATACGGCTTCGACCATTGCCACTGAGCGAGTTGATAAGCGCCCAAGTGAGCACTTCGAAAGTCATGGGCGAGAAATATCGGGTGCACTCAACCAGACTTGGAATCATGTTGGAGTAGACTTCGAGTTGACTGATCATCTCAGTCACAACGATGCCCGGAGCTGCCAAAGACACTTTGCCTAGGGCTCGGCCTTGCTTCCTGACAGTATCGTTGGATACCCGACGGAGGACGTCCCGAACCTCTGCCTTGTTGCGTGCAAAAGCGACACGCACGTCGGGCTGTCTCGAAGTGGCGCCCTGAAACCACTCCGCATAGACGTTGTAGCGGGTCGATAACGAATATGTCTTGAGAAGGTCGTAGACCTGCTGGCTGTGCTGCGGATTGTGTGTGCCACAGCTCAACGCTGGTAGGAGCAGGCGACGCATCAACGATAGACAGCGCGCGCGGTTCGCAGCTGAGGGATCGTTCGCCAAGCTCTGTTCAACAAGACGGAGAAGTGTGCCATAGATCTGCGTATCTTGTCCGATTTTTGGTCCGAGGAGGCCGATGAATGTGTCGCACAATAGGAAGACATCTTCTGGCGTCTGGCAGATTGGTACATTGTCGCTCCAGTCGCTGTAGTAGTGCCTGTACTCTTCACCGGACTCGCTGAAGACATCGTTGTGCAGCCACCGTATTGGCTTTTTGACTGACCAAGAAGCCACTGGTAGTCGGCCATCCGCTTGCGATGTGGTATTGATGAGACGGTCACGTGTCTGTCTGATAGGATTCGTGTCCAGAGTCGGTTTCGTGAGCTCGGTCATTTTGCTCAACATGTGCCGTACTATGCGGAACAAGAACGGGGGGAGAGAGGTGTCCACTTCCGTCAACCAGGGAAAACGGCCGAGGATGTAAAGAGCTTCAGGGAGTGCCCCGATAAGCAGAAGAGCCTTGAGCAGGAAAATCTTCTGGTTTGTAGGGCTAGGCAGCTCAGGCTTGTTGTCGTCTTTCTTCTCTTGTGACGGCGTTGCGCCACCGCTCTTGTTGAGTTCGAGGCGAGGATTCTTCGAGACCGGCACTTCGTCTGGCAAGGCACCAGCCGCCAGAAGAGCATTCATCCCACCTCCGGGACGATCTTTTGCCTCTTTTTCTGCCTTCTCTTTCTCGAGTCGTTTCCGCTCTGCTAGCATATCATCATCACTCGGATGCAGGTGAGGGTAGAGGTCGCGTAAAGACACGAATCCAATTTTGATGAGAAGCGCCGTAAGATAGATCAGATTGTCTGGTAGTGTGTCATCTGGATTGCGTGCATCAGAAGCATAAAATCGCAGCTTGAAACCGAGGAGCTGAGCCGCCTCGAAGTTGCCGGGTGGTGGAAGGTATCCAGTTTCTCGCATGTATCTGCGATCCTCGTTCACACGTTGCCGTTTGTTTGGATTCGATTCCTTGCCCCTGGCATCGAGCTCCGGCGCAGCTTCTTGTTCAAGAAGCGGGCGAACTGTATCGAAATCCACAATCTTTCTTGCACCAAGCTCAAAAAAAGCCTTGGTGCGAGTTTGGCGCACATACTCCCAGAACTGAACGTCTCGTTTCTGCCTTAGCGCTGCCAGTTGCTCTCGCTCAGTCTCAGTGAATGCAGATCGTCCAGATCCTGGCAGACACCACGTGGGTAGCGAATTGAAGCCTTGGTCTTCCCACTGGACGTTGTCGACGGTTTCGTTGCTCGGCCACCACGAACTCGCACGGTAGAACTTCATGAAGAAAGGGTACGCTTTTACAAGTAGGTCCGCACTGACGTCGAGGGTGATGTCTAAGACACGGCCGACATCGAGGTCAAAGGCTCCTACAAGCGCTTGAACCCGTTGAACCGCATCCTCGGCGATGTAAGGATCCCCGTCGCGTTTGGCGAATGCCTGTTGTGCTGTGTTAAAATATTCTGTGATCAGCTTCGCGTACCCTTCGCTCTCCTCTCGCAACAGGTTGAAGTTTGCCTGGCGATAGAGCATGTTGGTGGTCTTCCGTGTCTTCATCTTGTCGAAAGTGCTGCGCACGAGGCCTAGCTCTTGGAGCAATGGTATATCGAGTTCCAGTCGCATGGTTTGTTGATCGATGGCGGTAGCGGCCAGGAGGGCCTTCAGGGCATTGCCACGATGACCGGCTTCGAAGAGAAAGGATAAGTTGTTGAGGAATAGAAATTCGACATCAACGCTTCCGTCTTGAGCCCTCGCTGCGATGAGGTCCCGGACGAAATGACCAGCTTGCTGTCCAGTCAATCTACCGTCCAACGCCGACCGAATAAGCTCCTGAACGAGATCGCTCGTCTCGAGTTCTCCTAAAGATGAGGCCCTGTCCAGCGTTGCCTGGCTGCCGGATTCCGCCCATGCTGCCACGGTCTCGTCTCCAAGGAAAGAATATTCAAACGGCGATCGCGAGTCCACGGCCATATCATCCCCAGTTGCCTGCCCGTTGGCACTAGGAGTAGTCCCAGGTACTGGTGTATCGCCATTCTCGGCTGGCCTAGAGTGTAGTGTCCTGGTCAGCTTGTATGTCTTTTCTCGCCGTGCGCCAGCCGGTCGACTTCGGGAATGTACTTGTGACTAACGTTTCTAGGCGCGAGGCATCTTGCGTGCTCCCGTTCGCGGGCATGGGTGCTGTAGACGTGTTCGACTCTTCGATACCATCCTCCATGACAGCGCTGCTTCTTCTCGAGGCTCCTCGTGATGCCATTCGCGATTTCTCAGGACGAAATGGTGATGCACGCGAGGAATCATCGGAGTGCTGCCGCTCGGGTCGTTTCCGCTTGCCACTCGCAGGAGGCATGGCAGGAATACGAAGTCAGCGCGAGCTGAATCGGGGAGAAGTCGACGTGCGGTTGAATGATTGTCAACATAAGGGAATATGACGAAGGAGTGGTTTGAAGCTGTGGTGCGCACGGCGGGCCCGGCGGGGGCCGCTTTCGGTTGTTCAGAGGGCGCTCATGCGAGTGTAACGGTCGGCCAGGACAGTGTGATGGTGGTTCTCGCGCGTTGATGGTTGTCGCTGGTAGTGGTTTGTGTAATGCTGAGCTTGTCGCTTGGTGTTGCATCCACCGTCAAGTCTGTAAGTGGACTAGCCAAATAAGCTTCCCGGAGGTGCGCCGCCTCCCGCTCTCGCTGTCTTCTCCAAGAGTCTTCGAAAGCACCAAAGTATGATGACATGCATACCGTGTCGCGTCCTTCTCATTCACGTTCGATTGCGGAATATCGCATTCAATGCACATAGTTTGCTGCGTGCGAGTGGTCCGCGTACCAAGCAAAGAAGGATGTCCAGAGTCGCGGAGGTCCACCGCTTGCTCCAAGCCCTTTGTCGGAGTACTCACTTGCGACGTTCTCAATATGGACCAGACATCGTGACACCAATATTCCATGACTTCAACAGACGAGAACTGACCTTCAGGACGCTTGCACCAACAGCCAAGATAGGCCGGGAAGCGAAGCGTTGACAAGGAAGGAAAATTTGGGACGTGCTTCGAGAGGAAAGAGAGATCTAGATGTGACCAGCTGGATAACTGCAGATTTTCTCTAGCTACATCTTCGGATCTTGTGAAGTCTCACGTTGATTTGTAGCCGATGCAGTGTCCTTTTGTACATATGCACACTCACAGGCATGCGTAGCCGCGGCCTGCCCCTGTCGCGGAGTGCCATGAACATCACAGAATGTTCTATGTCAATCGTGTAGCTGTCAACAGAGCGAGCTTGTTCTTCGAGCATAGGACAATATACTCGCTAAGCATGTCGCGATCCATGATGACCTAAGACATTGGCAAACAAGACCATGTCGTTGCCGCAGCCCTACACGGCAACACTACGATCGACCTTGTCGAAGGTAATCCAGCATGAAGCAGAAATGCTAGCACGTGGTATGGCCGTGTGGGAAGGGGAGGGCCGTCACGTTTCTCTGCACAGTCTCATTGAGTGAATGGCACGTTGCCACGTGCAGCACTTTACGCGTGAAGGGCGACGCGTCAAATTGGCTTTCGCTGCCTGGCCCATGACGACCCCTCTCGGAGGCCATCAGCACCCTTGTTCGGATTCTGCAATCGACGAACGTCGCAACTCGATCAACACACTACTCATTGCATCGCGACGGCGGTTCGTAGTCACTCGCAAGCTGGACAGAACGACGCATATCGAATCGAAGCTCGTCGGTCTAGACGGCGCGACGCGCCAGGACAACGCGTTCCACATTCGCCACAGCCTTGTCGATCTTGCATTGTCCCCTGCATAAATCGACCACTAAAGCTTCTCGAAAGCCTCCTCGGACACGCGCTTGGACCGCGACCCAAGATCTGTTAGATGTGAGTGCTCCATCTTACTCCGAACTTCATGCCACTGTCGAGCACTTTTGTCTTCGCTCAAAGAGCCCTCCCTCGTCCTTTGCCACCTGTCTCTCAGAGGGCAAAACAGCATAAAGCAGAGACGCCTTTCTTTTTGCTTTCCTCCCCAACCTAACCTCAAATGGCGAGACCAAAACGCCAGTCCGCCACCGGGCAGAGTTGTACGATTCCCTTTGCCCACAGCGGTCGCCTGCACATTGCACTCAGGCACAATCAGTCCGAATGGGAGCGCTGACAATCTAGTAGCCGCCGTGGCCTCGCTGAGCACGCCAAAGCGGCCAACTCGCACGACCCGAGGCGCTGTTGCCACATCCATCGATCGCTCGAGCGTCGGAAGCCCACCTCAAGGGGAGAGCACCAACAGCAGCGACGAAGAGATAGTCGTTCGGCCAACACGAAGAGTTGCCAGAGGCGTCGTCCTACCGCAGATATCAGCGATGGAGCGTTCAGCGTACAAGAAACCCGCCGCGAAGCGCCAGAGCCCAACCGATTCCTCGCTCTCGTCGACTGACGGACTCTCGCGCGACTCGTCTGCCGAATACGAAACACCAGCGACTACCCCAGCGACCTCAGTGCGTGCTGGGCCCTCCAATGCCAGCAAGCGCAAGAGATCAACGCTTGGAAATGTCATTACAATCAATGACTCAGAAGATGAGGACGATTTGACGCTGGCAATACGCCTGCAGGAAGAAGAGTATGCTGAGGCCGGAGCCGAACAACCAGCGAAGAAGAAAGCTAGAGCAGTGGTGGTAGACGATTCTGAGGATGATATCAGCATGCTCAGCGAGCTGGACACAGACGACTCGATGCCCATGAAGACGTTGATGAGGAATAAGATATCCAAGAAAACATCATCATCAGCGTCCAAGATGCCGGTCAAGGCCGAAGCTAGCTCCAGTCGCAGTGCTAAGAAGACTCCTACACGAAAGGCCAGCTTCAAAGCTAAGAGCTCTATCAGCAAGGCTGTGAAGAAGCAGATCCCAGACAGTGAAGACGACGAGCCGAGTGAAGTCGACAGCGAAGACTTTGTTGTGAGCTCCTCCGAGCCGGCTGGATCAACTGGTGTTAGTGACACTGAGTCTGACATCCCGCTTGCTGTTGCTCGCCCCGCGCCAGCTCTTATCAAACGTGGCGCGGCTAGAGGTCGCGGACGACGTACTGCTAAAGCGGCTCGACGACATGGCAGAATCACCGCAGAGCAAGCAGCTCAGATCGCTGCTGATCTCGAATCTATGGTCGGCCTGGGCAGAAAGGAGCGCGAACGTAAGAAATTGGAAAAAGCGCACCCAGGCATCAAGACCATGTGGACGGACCTGGAGAAGATCCCCGTCATTCAGCCAGAGGCAGCTCTTCAGCCTGATAGTATCAGCCGCAAGCTCAAGCCCTTCCAACTCGAAGGCCTCAACTGGATGATCAAGCAGGAGAAGACAGACTACAAGGGCGGACTACTCGGCGACGAGATGGGCATGGGCAAGACGATCCAAGCCGTGTCATTGATCATGTCCGACTACCCACAGAAGGAACCGACCCTTGTTCTCATGCCGCCTGTCGCTCTGATGCAATGGAAGACGGAGATCGAAGAGTACACAGACGGCAAGCTCAAGGTTCTAGTCTACCACGGACAGAACAACAAGGTCAAGAACATGTCGGTCAAGAAGCTCAAGGAGTTCGATGTCATCCTGATATCTTACAACAGCTTGGAGTCGCTGCATCGCAAGGAGATCAAAGGCTGGTCTCGCGGCGAAGACATTGTCAAAGAGGATTCGCCTATCCATGCCATTCATTACCATCGGCTCATTCTCGATGAGGCTCACAGTATCAAGTCTCGCACAACAGGAGTAGCGAAAGCATGCTTTGCATTGAAAGGCACTTATAAGTGGTGTCTATCAGGCACTCCAGTGCAGAACCGCATTGGCGAATTCTTCTCGCTTCTGCGATTCCTCGAAGTGCGCCCTTTTGCGGACTACTTCTGCAAGAAATGCCCTTGTGCCATGCTCCACTGGCAGCTGGACGATGACCACATGTGCAAGGAGTGCAAGCACGCCGGAATGGAGCATGTGTCGGTGTTCAACCAGGAATTGCTCAATCCACTCACGCAATCTGAAGAGGCAGAGGACCGTGCCGAGGCTATGGCCAAGCTGCACCTCATCACCGCCCGCATCATGCTTCGTCGCATGAAACGTGATCATACCAGCTCCATGGAACTACCGCCGAAGGAAGTCATCATCCACAATGAGTTCTTCGGACCGATTGAGCGTGACTTCTCGTCCAGCATCATGAGCAATACGACTCGTACTTTCGACACGTACGTTGCTCGGGGTGTGATGCTCAACAACTATGCCAACATCTTCGGTCTGATCATGCAGATGCGGCAAGTCGCCAATCACCCCGATCTGCTCTTGAAGAAAAATGCTCATGAAGGCCAGAATGTTCTTGTTTGTAACATCTGCGACGAGGTGGCTGAAGAGGCCATCCGCTCCCAGTGCAAGCACGACTTCTGCCGCGCATGCGTCAAGTCTTACTGTCAGTCGATCGAGCAGGATGACGGCGAAGCTGATTGTCCTCGCTGTCACATTCCGCTTTCGATCGACTTCGATCAGCCCGAAATCGAGCAAGACGAAGACGTGGTCAAGAAGTCTTCGATCATCAACCGTATCAAAATGGAGGACTGGACATCTTCCACGAAGATCGAGATGTTGATCTACGACCTTTACAAGCTGCGCTCCAAGAAGCAGACTCTCAAGTCTATCGTCTTTTCGCAGTTCACGTCGATGCTGCAACTCATCGAGTGGCGCCTTCGCCGTGCTGGCTTCAATACAGTGATGCTCGATGGATCCATGACGCCTATTCAGCGCCAGCGGAGTATCGATCATTTCATGAATACGCCAGAGTGCGAGATCTTCCTCGTTTCGTTGAAGGCTGGAGGAGTCGCTCTGAACCTTGTCGAGGCATCGAGAGTCTTCATTGTCGACCCGTAAGTTCATCCTGGCCCCTGTGTTTGTGCTCATTGCTGACAGTATCTTAGCTGGTGGAATCCCGCAGCAGAATGGCAGTCTGCTGATCGTTGCCACCGCATTGGGCAGCGTCGCCCGTGTGTCATCACTCGTCTCTGCATTGAGGACTCCGTGGAATCTCGAATTGTCATGCTTCAAGAGAAGAAAGCCAACATGATCAACGGCACCATCAACAATGACAAGGTCGCCATGGAGAAGCTCACGCCGGAGGACATGCAGTTCCTGTTTCGTGGTACTTGATTGCCTCCACTGAAACCTGGGCGCCTTTCAACGCCAGGCATTGCACTTGGAACTCGCACATTCACGCCTTTCCCGATTCGCTGCAGATGAGCCTCTCAATGCTGCCCCACCTACTTTTTATGCTTGCCTGCCCGCAGCGGCTGTGGCAGGCATCACATTGCTTCGCAAAGAGTCTAGCGGGAACAGTAGCTAGAACAAAACATACGAGATAGATGCTGATATGATACCCACGACGCCATTGGTGCGTCGCTTTTGCTCTTATACTCCGTGGATCTAGCGTGGCAGCGACATGCAGGAGCCTTTCACACCTCGACGTACGTACTCAAAAAGCCTGCTGCATTGCAGCAGGAACAAAAGCTTGCGCAAACTTGCATGCGAATCGAGCTTTCTGACTTGCACCGCGCAGCCTATAGCTTCACGCTGACGAAGAGCCACAGAAGACCAGAATTCATCATCAGCGGCTCAGCGGAGGGTAATTCTAAGACAGATATTACACGCTAACCCGGACTCGCAACATATCGCTGACACATTTAAAAGCCTTCACGATCACGACAAGTATCTGCGATACAATCCGCAAGCACAGCAACTCCCAAACGGGGGCGTTCCAACAGGGCCCAAGCAAGGTGATCATTTGTGTCACGACCAGCTCAGTACCCGATCATTTGCCAGACCTTCCGGATGCTTGAAAAGCTTCTGTGTCTTCATAACCTGCTGGCTCTGCGTTCGAGCAGGCGGACAACTAATGCCTCGTAACCATGGATCGAGATTTCATGGGTTTCCTGTGATTTTCATGGCATCTGCAGTTCAGACAACGTGCTTCCGAATCGTTGCGCCATCTCTGCATTATTTTCACTGTCCGTTACCAAATCTGGCGCTCCAATCAAGGGCCGCGAGAGCTCTCGAGAGGGGTTGAAGGGGAGGTCTGCTGTGGGTAGAATGGTCATTCGCCAAGAGCCCAGATGCTGGTGCTTCGCTGCTCAAGCTTTCCTGGGTCCAGCATTGTTTCCCATGTTTGGTCCCATCTATATGACAGGGAACTATGGTTCAACTTTTCACCTGTCCTCAATGATTACGCTATCCAACAAGTTCCTGACAAACAGTCTTTTGAACTTCCCATCTCTGGCCGCGTACCGGAGACCCAATGTGCTAGGAACAGCGTGGAACTCGCGCATTGATATGGTACCGGTAATTGATTGCCTTCCTATTTCCCCAGGGCCAGTTCTGACAACTGACAGCGCTGCAAGCGAGGCCTCAAAACCAATCCTGGTAGGATACAAACTTTCCAAACACAACGGTACAGGACGAGAAGAACATGGGCATGAACAGAAGCGGCCGCTCGGTGGAAGAATACGAGCGGTACGCAGAAATTATGTTGCGTGCTCTGGACTCATGTGCCCATGGATTCGCGATCCTAGCACAACCGCAATGCCGCATGCCAGGCATGTATGAAATAGCTGATATGCCGTCAGTGTGCCATTTTCTGCCGCTCTACATCAACGGCGCTACTCACTCGTTCCGCTTCAGCTACAGATGTTTTTCTCGACATGGGCACTGAGTGTGCTCCCTGGAGTCTTTGCCACCACTACACCAACCCTTACAGGCTTTGAAAAGAATGTGCACTGGGAGCCCTGCTTTGACGCGAAAGTACCAATATTTTGCGCCAACCTGTCACTCCCAGTGGATTGGAACAAGCCTGATGGCGAGCACTTTGACCTGTTCATCAGCAAGATAGCTGCCAAGAAGCAGGACGCCAAAATCGGGAACCTCTTTTTCAATCCGGGAGGCCCAGGTGCTGGCCCTGGCAAACAATTGCAGCAGTCCGACAAAGCACCGTACAGTTACAATCACTGGAACCACAACCCACTCATAGACCATTTCGATTTCATCGCGATCGATCCACGAGGGACTGGAAACTCCCGTCCCGTTCTTTGTGACCCGGAAGTGTGGCGAAAGGAGACCAGGTACTTCCCTCAGTCGGAAGATGAATTTAGTCGCCTCAAATCTCAGCTTGAAGCGATGGGTCAAAGTTGCTACAATCAAACGGGCGACTGGCTGCGATACATCGATACAGCAAGTAGCGCAAAGGATATCGAGGCGGTTCGTATCGCTCTTGGTGGCGAGCCCATGAGTTTCTTGGGCACGTCTTATGGTACACAGCTGGGCGCACAATATGCAGAGCTATTTCCTAGAAATATCCGTGCCATGGCACTGGACGGCGTGCTCGATCACTCGGAGCTGGACCCATTTGATAGTTGGGTGCAAGAAAGTGCAGGCTATGAGATGGTTGCAGAAGGATTTTTTGAATGGTGCGAAGGGGCCGGACGCAGCTGTGTGTTGAGCGGTGTGGACAACCTGCCGGCATGGTTCGACAATCTCATCGATCGCCTTAACGAGCAGCCGATCGAATTTCTTTCTCCCGAGCCATGCAATGGCAGTTCGATTGATTGCGGCAACAGAGTTCATGGTGACAAGGTCACGGAAGACCTAGCCAACCTCATTGCCTTCCCAAACGGTGGTCCTACTTGGCAGGAAACTGCATTCCATCTGGCTATGCTCGAATCTCGAGGTACGCCAGGCACGTTCCAAGAATCTCCAAGAAGCGAAGGGAACTCGTCGGGATCGTACTCGTTCGTTGCGATCATCTGTGCAGATGCAATCTCGGATCAGACCAAGCCCGATTATGCCACAATCCGCAAGAGAGTCGAATACGCAAGATCGACGTTCCCACATACACGAGGTAACACCGGCTCGTGGTTACGTCTCACCTTCTGCCCTTTCTGGCCCGTACCATCCAACAACCCACCGCATGAGATCACGGCCTTCAAAGATGGCAGCTCGAAGCTCACTACCCCCATTTTGATTGTGAATGCATACCAAGACCCTCTGACGCGCTACGACGCAGCCGTAAACGTACAGCGTCAATTCGGTGACGCGAACGCGGTTTTGTTGACCAGGGACGGGTTTGGACATCTGAGCGAACCATTCCCAGGAGCAGTGAGCGATGCAATATATGACTATCTCATCGACCTCAAAGTCCCGGCCCCTGGTACCGTCTTGAAAAATCTTGGCTTGTGAGTGCCATAGCAGCTCGAAACCATGGCGCGTTTAAATCTTCTTGGAGTGCGAATTCAGGGTAGTCATTAGATAATGGCCAAGCTCTTCTTCCTCTCAGCGAACATGTTCTTTACTTTCCCACGACAGACAAGGTGTTGAAGGATGCAAGTGGGGCGGCGACCAAGGTTAGCCTCAATCTTGACTAGTCTACCGCTAAATCAATCGATGACGAGCGAAGAGGACAAACACGATATAGACAAGAGTGACCATATGTGACGATGGGTGCTGAAGCATCAAAGCCGCAAGCCGGCGCAAGAGTGAAGGTCATTGGTGCAGGTAAGTTCAATTCACCTTCCTCCCATTCGAGCAACATACCTGATGCATTGAACAGGACTATCACGAACCGGCACCGCTTCTTTCTGCGCAGCTCTCGAAATTATCCTCAAAGGTCCAGTCTACCATGCCGGAACCCAATGCGTGATCTCAGACGATGAAACCCACATCAAAACCTGGATGGACGTCCTCGCTCGGACCCCCTACAAGGATTCCGCAGACAAAGAATTTGTTCTCAAGAAGATCCGAGAACGAACAAGCGGCTATGTTGCAACAGCAGATACACCACTCGCTCAATTCGTTCCAGAGCTCCTCGAACTCTACCCAGATGCGAAAGTAATCTGTACAGTCCGCGATCCTGACGCTTGGGCGAAATCGATCTATCAAACCTCTGCAGCAACTCTGCAAGCTTTCTTGGGGATCATCATGTTCTGGGTTCCTTGTCTGCGGTACTTTCCTCGATTCCTTACACTCTTAGCGGATGGAAGGTATGGGGAGCTATATCTCAAACCTGGAGAGCCACAGGAGGTACTCCGTGGTAGACCTGTGTGGGATAGACACATTGAGTATTTACGGAAAGTAGTGCCTGAGGAGAAACTGTTCTTTGTTGATATCAGGGATGGTTGGGGTCCGATATGTGCTGCATTGGATATGGATGTGCCAGAAGGCGTGGAGTTTCCTAGAATCAATGACGGTAAGGCGATAGAGAGGCTTGCTAAGGAACAGATACAAAAGGGCTTGCTGAGGTGGGCGGTAGTCCTTGCAGGGTTGGCGGCTGTGGTCGCTGTCTTGTTACAAGTCTTGCAGTAATGTATCGAAGCTAATCGAGGTCCACCCAAGAAATTGTACTGTCCTTGTTCTTGTCGCTCCTTGTGGGTGCCTTGGTCAGATGCTGAACGCAGAATTAAGCTGATCTAAGATAAGTGTCCGAAATTTGCGACAGCTACAGAAGCAACAGCCAGAACAAAGCTCATCGTCCGTCAATGCACCGAACGATGGCCACCCAAGGAAGACTATTTGCACAGCCTGGCCTCT
Source organism: Cercospora cf. flagellaris (assembly GCA_005356885.1). Lineage (NCBI taxonomy): Eukaryota > Fungi > Ascomycota > Dothideomycetes > Mycosphaerellales > Mycosphaerellaceae > Cercospora > Cercospora cf. flagellaris. Next base: position 1,771,816 of record RJLU01000006.1, on the reverse strand, counting down.
TTGCGGACACACTCTGCTTTCTCCTCTTCCCACTCAATCCTGTCTTCCTCGCACTCTCGCAGCTCCTTCTGCCAGTCCCTCTCAAGCTGACCGCAGCTCCTACGGCTCGCTTTCAAGGCGTCCTCGCGACGATCACATTCATCGTCTTTAGCCTTTTCTGCGGCTTCAGCCCTGCGGCATTCGGCTTTCTTGGTGTTGAGCTCTCGGGTCTTCTGATCGACGCAGGCTCGGTTGCGAGAACGACGACAATTTCTCAGCTCACGCTCGATGCGGTCTTCCTGGTCGTCGCAGAGCTCTTCTGCCCTTTCCAGAGCACGCTCCTCGCGCTTGCATTGGTCGTATTCGCGCTGAAGTTCAGCAGTCTCCCCAGCTGGGCGGCTGGTGCATGCGTCAAAGAGAGCCTTCTTCTTTTGGGCATCTGCAGAGAAATGTTAGCCCTGGCCATGCAATTCCAGTCTGGTGGACAGCAACCTTGCTGGCATTCCTGAAAGTCTTTGAGCTCGTCGGCCTCGTCACGCTTGCATTTATTGAAGTCGCGCAATCTGCTGGAGCACTGTCGAGCAGTCTGCCTGCTCTCAAGTGCAGCACCTTCTGCTGGGGCGGCCAGAGCAGAGGAGCTTACTGCAAAGAGAGCGGCGCTCAGCAGGGAGAGCTTCATATTGGAATGAAAATTAAAAGATGACGAAGGCTATCGTGTAGGCAGATGAGATCTTCGTAGATGGAGCTGAAGTTGCTGGCGTTCCCACTGAGCTCTCTGGAAAGAAGGTGCTGGAAGCCGACTCTTATACAATGCCGTTCGTCATGATCTCAACATGATTTGACCTTCTCAATGTCCAAGTATACAACGTCGACGCCGCATCCAAGCTGGTCATTGATGCCCGCCAAGTTGGAACCAGAGCCATTGGCACAAGGGGGCCAAGTACACATTTCCTTCCACAACAACAGTTGCGCATGGTGTCCCAAATGCTGCGCCGGCTTGGATTTCCTTGAGCACGCGTGAGAAGTAGCAGCTTGAGGCGTACATGCCTACCACGCTACACAAGTAGTCCGCGGAGCACTACCACGACTGCAGCGTGTCATATGCATGCAGCGATCGTGGGAAGTGTTGGAGAGCGACAAAGCCAAACCGACTAGACAAGTTAGCTTGCATGTTCGCCTCAAGTTAGTGCGACGACGGGCATCGAATCGGTTCGAGCGCTGAGGGGGTTTGCAACTCGACGACACGGCAGGCTCACAGCCACGCCTGAAGCTCCCGCTAGACTTATTATTCGACCCCCAGGCTTGCAAAAGCTGATGGCAGTGCCATTCCGAGCATCTAGCCACTTGAGCTCGGGATCGACGAGCGTAAACAGCATTAGCGTGTCCAAGCAATGTCCAAGCTGTTCTTTGCTTGCTGATCGTGGACATGGTCGTCACTCCCATTTTTCCGTACCGTGCGCGCGGAGTCGGCTTGCACCAATGTGCTGGATATGGTTCCACACGTGGCAAAGGTTTCGTGCAAGCGTGATTCAGTGAGAGGCGATGTGCTGATCGCCAAAGGCTTGGAGTCCGTGTACCAGTTTACCTACGAATGTGACCAGATCTCCAGGGCTACGTGGTCTCATTCGTAATGTGCGCCGGAATTGGACACATATCTACAGTCATACGGCCGACAGCAGAAATATTCCAACGATGATGGCCTACATGCCTGGTATTCCTCACTTCGGTCCGAGATAGCCTATGATTCAGGATCCGGATTGAAGAGAATCGGAGCCGTTCTCTAGATCGGTGGCCTACAAGTGTTCTGCCGAACAAGTGTGAGTTCTTCCTTTCTACTATTCTGTCACATTGTGACCGATATTCACGGCATGCATTGCTGTGCCACGTTTGCTGCTTCGGCAATGCGCTTGTTCGTGTCTAGCGTTGGAAAGCTTTCGGGAACCGTCGAAGGCTCGTCGCCATTGATTGAGCACATCGTCATCCTCACGCTGGCATTGCTGGGCTCGACTGGGCAACTCTCTTGGACTTGGCCTTGGGCAGGCGACACTCAAACCGATACATCTCATGAGGGCGCTGAATACGTTGAGATTGAGTGAAAGTCGGACAGCGATGCAATTTCGTTGTGTCCGGGATGGTGGATATCGAAAGACGACAGGATGAATGCGAGACGCGTGAAGCGCGACATGAAGTCGCGACTTCACAAGCCACTGCCAAGAACTGACCACAGATGGCGTGAACGTGGGGCAACAAAGTCCGCTCATGCTTCCGCGGAGCTCAAGATGTTACGGAAGTGCAAGTCTTGAGAAAACTACCTGGAGGGAAGTAAAACGCTTCGATCCAGAAGGAGTTTTAGATGTGCTTTGCACGAGCCACGATCTTCAAAGACCGGAGTCGGGTCCGCTCAATCCTAGCTTCGTCTTTGTCAGCTAGGCATCATCGCCACTGAGAGGCATGCTCACCCAGTCTACATTGTCCACTACAGCACATCGCACTCATAACCCTTAGCAACCATGGCCGACACCGAGCGACCGCGAACGCCACCGCGGAAGGCTCCTGCAGCCTCGGCGCACTCTCCCATAACTCCAGAGCAAGTCCGTCGTATGGAAGAATCTCGACTGCGAGCCAAAGCACTTCGTACACAGCAGGAAGCACAGAAGAAGACATCGACGAGACCTTCCGCCCCCACAACCCTTGCAGGACAGAAACGCTCACACGCTGCGATTACACGAGACATACCAGCGACCTCTCACGACGCACGAAATAATGTACCCAACAGCAACAACGGCCTCGCCGCCGCACCCGACGATGGCATTCGAGCTGCTAGGAAGTTTCAAAAATACGTCGAGTACGACTTCAGCAAAATGACAGACACAAAAGGTGGTTTCATGACAGCCGACGATGATCCATACAACAAAGCATTGCACGCACCCGATTCAGACGGCAAGCCCGCGAACATGACACTACGAGAATGGGAGCAGAAACAACTGCAGCGCAAGCTTCAGATGACAAAAGCCGGACCCTATGAACCCGGCTTATCAGCTCTTGACGCCCGAGACGCAAAGAAGTGCAGAGAATGCGGCAGTCTCGAGATCGATTGGAACTGGGACGAAATGCTCAAGACACAAATCTGCCATACATGCAAAGACAAATATCCCGAGAAATACAGTCTCTTGACAAAAACTGAAGCGAAAGAAGACTATCTCCTAACAGACCCAGAACTGAAAGACGAAAGCCTACTACCTCATATCAAAAAGCCAAACCCGCACAAGAGTACGTGGAACGACATGATGTTATACCTCCGATATCAAGTCGAAGAATATGCATTCTCGGAGAAGAAGTGGGGCAGTGCGGAGGGTTTGGACGCAGAATATGAAAGGAGGACAAAAGAGACGAAGGATCGCAAAGAGAAGAAGTTCAGGAATAAACTGAATGAGCTCAAGAAGAGGACACGAGTTGAAGCGTATAAGAAAGCGAGAAGTGGTGGCGGAGGAGAGTTTGGTGATACGATAGGGAATGGACAACATGAACATGAGTGGGGACGGAGTGTAGAAGACCCGGAAACGGGCATGACGAAAAAGGCTTGTGTCGAATGTGGCATGGAGGTCGAAGAACTGGAGTTTTGAGGTCGCGAACGCCTCACCGTTATTGCTTGGTTGTAATTTTATGCGCAAGATACCCCTTTGATGTTTGGATAGAATGAGCCCATACCGGTGGTCAGGAGATTATGTAGATATAGTGTACGACCATGCCTGTATTGCTCTATATGTATTTGTACGGGTTCATAATACCATTCTGTGCACTCAGTCAGTATAAACCCTCGACCAAAATTGCTCGAACGAGAACTCACTGGATCGTAAAGCTGTTTTATCTGCTTCATCAGCTTGATCATCGTTTCACTCCTGCTATATCCAATAGCTTCCTTCTTGGCAAGTCCTAACCCATGCTCGGCGGAAATGCTACCATTTCGTTGTTGAATCCATTCGAAGACCCATGGCTCCAGCACCTTTTCAACCTCTTTGTCATATCTCCTCGTGCACACGTTCAAGTGTAGATTTGAGTCACCCATGTGGCCGTATCCAATCACATCGATCACAGGCTTGCTGTCATCCTCAGGATCCATAAGTCCACTGTCCTGAAATCTCTGCCTTGCTTCTGCTACGAGGTCGTATAGCTGTGTCAGAGGTATTGACAGATCATACTTGTAGACACCTCCCCAGTGTTGCGAAGCTTCACTAACACCTTCTCGGCACGCCCAGAGATTTTGCGATTGTGTCTCGTTCTCGGCGAGAATACCATCTGCCACAATTTCCTCACCCATGACGTGCTCCAGGAAAGCTTCCACCTTTTCGCGATCGTGATCGGCGTTGGATCCGGAAGTTTCGATGAGACAGTAGAATGGGTATTCACCTTCGAGAGGTAGTTTGCCGCCGGAGGCGCGTGTGTAGATCTGCTGTGAGTTGCCATCCATAAACTCAAACGCAGACAGGATCTCCTGAAGATGTTTCTTGGCCTCTTTGAAAGCGTCCTGCACCTTTTCGTACGACTCCAGACCGAAATATGCCACGTTCACCGCTGGTGATCGTTGCGGAGTTAGTATTGAAACTGCCGTAACAATGCCAATCGTGCCCTCGCCACCAATAAAAAGCTGCTTCAGGTCGTATCCGGTGTTGTTCTTGCGAAGCTTTCCCAGATCATCGACGATCGTACCATCCGGTAATACTGCTTCCAAACCAAGGACGTTCCCGTGCAAGCTGCCGTATCGTAGTAATCGTAGGCCTCCAGCGTTAGTCGCAACGTTGCCCCCAAGCTGGCAAGTCCCCTTGGCACCGAGATCGAGAGGGAAGATATGCCCACGCTCAGCGAGATGATTATCAGCAGCTTCGAGTACGACACCAGCGTCAGCAACGAGAATGCCAGAAACATCGTCAAAATCTCGGATCTTGTTCATGCGCGCCAAATTGATCACAATCTCGTCGAAGACCGGTACAGATCCTCCCACGAGGCCAGTGTTGCCTCCTTGCGGGTTGACAGCGATCAAGTTATCGTTGCAGTATTTCAGAATCTTGCTAACTTCCTCGGTCGATCCTGGCTTCAGCACCAATCTCGTCTGACCCCGGTACTTCCTCATCCAGTCCGCATTGAATGCTTCCAGATCACTCGTAGAGTCCCGAGTGACGCCATCAATGATCGCATTGTCTGCTCCTAGCACTTCCTTGAAAAACTTGACATCGCTTTCGTCGATTTGCTTGAAGCGAGAGTCTCGTTTGATGTTCGGGTACGAATCGGTCGTATACTTGATCTTCTTCGGATCGCTAACGCCGGATCGTGACTCGGGAGGATTGTGTTCGGCATTGGAGGCGGTTGTGGTAGCTTGCGCATAGCATCGGAATGACGGCGCTAGGTATACAGCTCGGAGGTGTGCTGGCTGCTGAAAAGCCTTGTTCGCGACTCGGATGCGCCTCAAGGCGGGAAGACAGCGATTTGCAGGAGACATTATCGCGGTACAGTATAGCAGCAAGTGAGGACAGGAGCGAAAGAGAGGTACCGAGACAAATCAAAGAGAGGCAATGTTTTGTGACGTCTTGTTCGGACAGCTCTCGGAGCAATGCGAGCGCCGTCCCGATGGAGACAGAGCTTCGTGCTTGACGCGCGCCGCCAGTGCCTGGAGCTCCGACTGCTGCATCAAACAATCCACCAATCCGCCTTTCCTGACCGACACCATCTGCGCCATCTCAACACATAGCTCTTGCTGATAACATCCGGATAACCTCATCAACATGGCATCCGGCTACGACCGTGCCCTGTCCGTCTTCTCGCCCGATGGCCACGTCTTCCAGGTCGAATACGCCCTCGAAGCCGTCAAGCGTGGAACATGCGCCGTAGCAGTCAAAGGCACCGCCAAAGACGACCAAGTCGTCGTCATGGGCTGTGAGAAGAAGTCCGCCCTCAAGCTGCAAGACACACGCATCACGCCCTCCAAAATCTCCATGGTCGATACCCACGTCTGCTTAGCCTTCGCTGGACTCAACGCCGATGCACGAATTCTGGTCGACAAGGCACGATTGGAGGCGCAATCACATCGTCTGACAGTGGAGGATCCTGTGACCATCGAATACATCACGAAATACGTCGCCGGTGTGCAGCAGCGATACACGCAGTCGGGAGGTGTGCGGCCGTTTGGCATCAGCACACTCATTGTTGGATTCGACCCGGGCAGCAAGGACGCCAGACTATACCAGACAGAGCCATCTGGAATCTACAGTGCATGGTACGTCTTACTCGTTCCAAACTCCGTACCCGTCAGAGTGACTAACGCCTCACCACAGGAAAGCAAACGCCATCGGCCGCTCCTCAAAAACCGTCCGCGAATTCCTCGAACGCAACCACAAAGACGACATGACTCGCGCCGAGACCATCGAGCTGACAATCAAATCTCTCCTCGAAGTCGTCCAAACCGGAGCAAAGAACATTGAGATCGCCATCATGGCCCCAGGCAAGACAGTAGAGATGTTGCCTTCAGAAGAGATCGAAAAGATCGTCGAGAAGATCAACAGCGATAAGGACGCTGCGGCCGAGGCGAACGCTGGGCGGAGAGGAGGTGCTCGACAAGGCGGTGCTGCGGCTGGCGATGCAGCCAGCAGTGCACAGGGGCCAGAGCAGGTCCTGGCATCGCGACCAGCGGGTGAAGGAAGTGGTGCTCCTCCGGAGTAAACGCGCGGTATGGGGGACTGATGATAGAGCATGCGCACTACGGTGGAGCGAGAGCCTGACGATGGAAATGTACAATAAATGCTTCGCTTGAGCTCCAGCAGCAGAAGCAGCCCGAAATGCATGATACACCACGAGGCATGTCATCGATGAGATCAAGCACGACTCTGTTACAGACCCTGAAAGCCTTTACGGATGATTGCCATACACCGTTCCAAGGCTGTCTGATGTCCCATCTCATTGTGTTCGGCTCGGGTACTACGTTAGCAGTCGACTTCCCAAGCATCTCAGAACGAAGGACAGAACGCAACAGGCACAAAGCGATCAATTACCAATTGTCTTCATTCCAATCGTCTACGCACCACCTTCACAGACTGCTTTCTGCGCCCATCTCCTCGTCCCCTATGGACTATGTGCGACAACGTCCCTGCCTCTCGTTGCGAATCTCCCAATGATCGTAGTAAAATGCCACTAAGAGTACAGAGTGCAGTGAGGCCTCTCTTCGAACTCCTTCCCGTGACACCACCATGATGCAGAAAACCCTGACGCTTGGGGATATCACACTGAATAAACAACCTCTCGACCCAAACACCACAAAATCACAAACGCCCAGAATGAAAAAATGTCTTTGCTTGTGGGGTGAACTCCGTCCGAATTAGGCACCTCCAACGTGTGCGTGTCGCCGTACACTGCGCGCTTTGTATGTCGCTGATACTGTTTGCCCATAGGCCATGCCCGGAAAGAAAATAATGTCTGTGCTGCGGTTTTCTGTATGCGCTTCTGTTGCGTCCTGCGCCGGGCACAGGACAGAGACTGGCCACATTGCGTGTGCCACGCCACTAGGTCTGATATAGAAGAGCCGGGTCTATCGCGTCGTCTATGTCATGGTACATCAGCTGCTGAGGGTAGACAGGAAACGCATGCTATGCGTCTTGCTTCTGCTCTTCAGGCTGATCGGCCATCTCAACCGGCGCGGCGGTCTCTTGGCTGTCGACGTCTTCTGGCGCAGTCGGCGCAGCAGGAGTAGGAATCTCTTTGCTGTCACGAACATCGGTGGCACTTTCCAGACCTGGTACAGCAAAGCTATCCTCGGTTTCATGCACCAAGTCAGCAAAGACGTTGTCCATGTTCGCGCCAGCGCTCTGCTGACTGCCGCCAAAGCCAGGGCTATTGATCCCAGCCGTGGTCATGAATGCGGTCGTCGAGGCAGAAGAGACATCTGGCTGCTTAGGCGAGTCGAATATCGCTCCAGGCATGCCGCTTGATATCATGCCGTTTCCTCCACGATTGCCGAAATCAGGACTGGTTCGACTCCCATTGTGATTGTTGCCGGCTGACTGAGATGTGGGGGTGCTGAACATGTCGTTCATGCCAAACATTTGAGACCCAAATCCAGAAGGTGGGGGTGAAGGACCGCTGCTGCTATAGCCATGGAACATTGCGGGCGAACCAAGGCGCTGTTGAGCATGGGTTGTCGCGGGCTGGTACGCCTCGCTCGATGTGTTCGGTGCCGCTGATTGTTCTCGTGCCTGGCTTGCCTGCCGCTGCGCTCTCAAAGACGCCAGATGACGTTCTTGAGGTGTCTCATAGCCAGCGCCTGGCGCGTGCGGAGCTGGCATCGGCATCGAATTCACCTTGGTTTTGAAAGTGTCCAGGTCAGTGGTGAAACTCGCATCGTTCAACTCAAGGACGGCCTTTACTTTCAATAGGCGGTCGCGATTGGCGTGCGGTTCCTGCGCAAGGAATTCGTCGACTATGGGGTGGCCGGCTGTTGTACCCAAAACCTGAATAGCGAGTGCTGTAAGATGCTTGCGAACCTTCTCTGGAGGCACTGGTGTCATCCCAGTAGGATATGGTTGCGCAGAGCTCGAAGATCCAGGTAGTCCAGGTGTCATTGAGCCAGACGGCGACGTGCTGTTCATTGCTGGCTGCAAAGGCATGCCAGGCATCGATTCGGACTGCTTGCGCTTCGCAACGTGTGGCTTCATCTTGTACTGCGTTGGTAGATCGTCGGGATTCGTAATGCCGAGTTGAGCCATCAGCTTTTGTTGCTTAGTTGGTCGCGGCTTGCGTGTTGAGTGTGAGGCATCAGTCATCGGCGGCGGCTCTGGTGCGACCTTCGCTAGTCTGTGAAGCTGCTGGCGCAGGTAATTTGTTTCGTGTGCGAGCAAGATATCCGCACCCTCGACTTTGCGCAGGTAGAATCGCAGGATGCTGACCTCCTCTGGCGTGGGCTCCATGGCTGGCTCGACATAAGGGCGAATGAAATCTCGGAAGTTCTGGCCGTACTCGCAGATGTTTGACAAGGTCTTTTCTTCCACGGGCTGGAATGGAAGCGTTTCCAGTTCGTCGAACCAGGACTGCAGATCTTCCAACTTAGGTCGGGCCGCATCGCGAGGAATTTTGACTCGCCAGTCGCAAATAGGGCAGGTGTACTTGTCATCCTCCTTCACCTTGCCACGCGCAATCTTGAGGCACTTGCCGTGATACCACTCATGGCAAATCTCGCACTCGATCATCATGCCAGCCTCGGACTTTCGGCAGATACAGAAGACATCTCTGCTTGAGGTGCTTCCTTCCGTCACGGGAACTTCGCCCTCTACGGGAGATCCTGCCCTAGAAGATGGTTCAACAGGGCCTCGTGGCTTGTCTTCGATGTCGAAGCACGCCTGGTTTCGCAGATCGACAGTGTTCATATGCTGTTGCAAAATGTGCAATGGGGCGTTTGCTTTGCCAAAGAGCTTCTTGCCACGTCGCATCCAGTCTTCGTGCCTCTTTGACTCTTTTTCGAGATCGATCGTGCCTTGGGGCTTGCTCTGCAACTCATCAAGAGCATCCATGACCTCTTTCATTTCATTGTAGTGCGGTCGCTTTCTGAAGTCCGGATCTTTGCTCCGGTCAACAAGAGAAGCTATCTTATCTTGAATTTCGCGCTGCTTCTTGAGAATCGCATCTACTGCTGCAAGCGTCTCTGGAGTGACTGGTAAAGTTGAGGCTTGCCTCGAGAGTGCATCCAGCTGCTGGTAGTGGACTTGTTCGACCGCCATGAGCTCCTTGGCCTTTTGCTCCCACAATTCACCTTGAGCCTTGTGTTCCTTGAAGAAGATGATGTCTGGATTCGTGTCCGGAACTCCGATATCTGCACCCTCGGCGAGGAACTTCTCGATGTCTTTCAAGGTCTGTGTCTGCTGCTGTGTTTCGAGGTTCGGCTTCTTTGCCTTCGCGGCATCGTTCCAGCGCAAACGCCTCAGCACTTTTTCAATGCTTTCAATCTCGGGCATGTCGACATGAAATTCCTTGGCGCGCTCGAGCAGTTCCTCAAAGTCTTCTGTCTTCTTGGCGAGGATGTTGCCCAGTGCAGCATGCGCATCCTTTTGGAACTCTTCGATATTGCTAGCTCTCTCGCGTAGCGTGACGATCTCTGGGCAGTCGAAGCCAATCTTGTCTGCACTCTCCAGCAAGTTGTAGATGTTGGAGATCTTGCGCAGCTCTTTGTCGCGCTCTTCTTGTTCAGCAGCCTTGGTGCCTTTCCGCCATACTTTCTCGCTTTTGCGACGATTCGTCTGCTTGCGTGTGATGTAGTTTGTGGCTTCTTCGACCCACTCATTGCATTTATCCACGAAGCGTCTCAGATCTGGCAATTGCGGAAGATCGTACTGTATCTTATCACCTTCGGTAAGGAGCGTCCTCAGGTGCTTGAGTGAAGGTCGGGGGCTATCCTCAAGCTCTTTGTCCACCTTGGCAGCCCACAGTTCAGGGATGTTGGCCTTGTCCACGACTTTCTGCACTGTTGATGAGAGCACATCATCGGTCATCCGGTACTGCACAACGTGGTCTCCGTTCTGGCCAGAGTGACGTTCCGTCTCCAAGGCATCACAACACTCGTAGCTCCCCGCGTGAAGGAGACACAGCACCTTCTTCGTCTTCATGCAGACGTAGCGTGACAAGTGGCAATACGCTTTGCAGAATGTGCAGATGACCTCCTCTTCCTCAACGGAAACATCGATGGCTTCTGGCTCCTGGGCATAGCGCGGACCAAGATATGGTTCTGTTTGTTGCGTTCCTGCCTCTGCTGCAGGCCCACGCAAGAAATGTTGGCGGGTTGCCAACTCCTCGTCCCGCATGCGCTCTAAGGCTGGTGCCAGCCATTTGGACGTTCGAATAGAGTTGTCGCGGGAGGCTGCTGTGAGCAGCATCTCATCGTGCGAGAAACATGGCTGTTTCCGATAATCTCGCAGCCTCCTAACGCCCTCCTCGCCAAAAGGTTCCCAGTCGTGAGGCGCAAAGTTGACAGCTTCGTTGAAATTGAATCCTTGGTTGAATCCGGCGTGATATGCACGTGGGAATGTAATCACAAATTCTCCCGCGTGCTGGTCTATCGCATAGACACGAACGCCAGCTCGCCTGAGCTTTTCCGGTCTTGCGAGAGTGACCAGCTGGAAAAGCAGATCAGGCTGTGTCTCAAACAGTTCAGGGACTTCTTGCTTCATCGCTTCTTCGAACTTGTACGAATCTTCTCCGGGTATACCATACCATGTCTTGGTCTCGCCAAAATGTTGGTAATTAGCGGAATAAGTGTAGTGGTCCTCATTGTGCCAGCAGAATGTCGAGAAGATCATGCCGACGTAGAGCCAAGGGACAGTCATGCCCGAGACGTCAGACTTGATGTGTCGGAAGAGCGACTCCTTGTCGAGCGGCATGATGTTCAGATTCCAAGGATCCGTAGAATAGGGATCTCGTGGATGCTTCTCGATCGTTGGGAACCCACTCCCGTGGGTGGTAGAATGTATGTCTGCGCCGTACTCCACCTCGGTCGTGTCAGAAATGTCCTCGACAAGTCGCCAAAATTCGCGCTCTATGTCGTCTTCTTCTAGGTGATGCTTGTGCTCATTGAAGGGGCTGAACTGTCGCGGAATAGTGTTGAAATGATGCATCTTGAACTCGTTGGCCTTTCTCTGGAATCCGGAAAGCGAATACACATCTCCTTCGTCAAAGCCGTACTCATTTGTCCCAACCAGACATCTCGGGCAATGCCACTCGTGCGCTGGAGCTTGCTTGAGCGGAGGTTCGAGACAGTACATGTGATACGCATCACCACAACTCTCGCATCTGAGATGCTTATGTCGTTCATCAGGCTTGAGGCAGTTCTCGCACACTTCTCCAGGGCTATAATGGCCCCGTTCCCGATTCGCCTGCAACTGCTTCATGCCCATGCGAGAATGGTGCATGTTGCTACCCGCTACCGTCGGCACATCCTTGCGTAAGCGCTTGCTACGACGCTCGAGCGACGAAACCTCATCCGGTGTCAATTCGGAGTGCGGTCGCTTCAAGGCTGCTGTCCCATTGGGGTTGGCTGAGAGATGTTGCGGTGTCATGTGTTGCGGCGTGCCCTCCAGTGGACGTTGTGGAGTACTGCTATTCGAGTGATGCATTCCATTCACGCCGTTCACAGCAGTGAACCCTCCAGAAGGTGGCGGCGGTGGAGGAGGTTGCGCGCTGTTGACTGGAGTGAAACCTCCCGCATTTACTGGGGTGAAGCCCCCAGTGCTAGGCGGTGCTGGGTGGCTTTGGGGAGGCTGTGGGGTGCCAAAATGAGGAGGACGAGGCGCCTCGTGCGGGTGCACCGGATGCATGATCTCGTGGTTGCCCGGGAAAGGAGGGTGTGGACTTTGGCCATTGAGAGACGCATGAAGTGCAGCAGAAGCTTGCATTGTGGGTGCGTGTTCTCCAGGCATCGGTCCATTTGGCCGCTTAACAGGAGATGGTCCCGGCGAGGGCGTGTAAGGTCCGCCGTTCATCATCTCCAATTGTTGGTGCACGCCGGGCTTTGCCAGCCTGAGATATTCCTCGTATGGCAAAAGCCATTTCTGATATGAGTTCTTGAGCGATGTCGACAACGAAGACATGATCTTGCCGCTGTAGCCCAGGTCTCTACCCACTTCAGCCCATCTCTTGCCCTTGCACACCTGCTCGAAGCCACCCTTCCTCTCGACGGTCTTCTTCAAGCGGTACAGGTCCAGGGGTCGCTTGTCGACACTTGGGAATCGATTGAGATTATGTCCGTTCTGCTTGTGAAATTTGGCAAGCTGGTCCAGATAATCGTTGTTCACTCGATTTCCGCCTTCGACCGAGTTCAACTCTTGACGTCGCGTTCGGAAGTGGAAACGCTATTCAAACAACATGTTAGTCAGATTTCAGTGATTGCAATGTGTTACTGCCATTGCGAAGGCAAGGTTCTCGCGTACCTCAGTGTTGATAGCGAACGGCGGATTCCAGCTTTCCGGAGGCACGATCTTCACGATGCCGTACTTGCTCCCCTCTGGAGCGATCTTACGCATATATTCCATCGGGTCCCGAAATTCCTCCTCGGTTGGTCGATATATGGGCGCGTTCGGTATGTCAAACAGCCGCGACCTCTTCTCTGGATATGGTCGCATATTCGGTTGTCCCCTTCGCTCCACCGTCGATAGGTCCAGCGCCTCGGCACGACGTGCGCTGAGCGGAATGGCGTGGTTGTTGCCTGAGGGCGGCCCGTTCAGAGTGCCCGGCACTGCTGGAGCCTTCATCTGCTTCTTTGTCGACGGTCCTGGAGAGTCGGTAGACGGGACTGCCACTGGCGACGGCCGAGCAGGCGGCATCGCCATGACAGCACCTCCGCCACTGCTGGAAGGCAGCACCATTGCGTCCTCTCCCTATGAATACATTCGGCGAGCAAGGGATCGTCGCACTACTGTTGCGCGATAGTCCGAGGAGTCGTTGCGGGTGTTGAAGGTGTGGGAGGTGGTGGAGAAGCGGAACAGCGAAGGTATGCGATGGATCCAAGTCCAAGCCAGAGATGCGGGTAGCAGATCGGCTCGAGCCTTGACTTTCCGGTACACCTCGATTCTTTACATTTGTGGGCGCAACACAGACAGATGTTGGAACAAGTCGTAATCGAGTGTTTGTGATCTCTCGCGGGCAGATGAGACGTATGTCGCGTGCAAATATCGGCTGTGGAAAGTGAACAGCGTGAGCAGCACAGCGGCGACCCGGATTACTCCTGCACTGGCCACTTCCCACGCTTAACCTAATTAGGCTTAGCAGGCAGACGTGAAGTCGAGCAGATCGCTTGGGTTGCGACTTCAGCAAGACCGTAGACGCCAAATCGAGTGAGAACGAAGCCGCACGTGTCATTCGTCCGCTGCATTGGTGCAATGGAGAAAGGCATTGCTCCGATTCCCGCCTTTTACGCGTGCTACTTGCTGAGGTCTATCGCGCGATACGCTTCGCTGTATATCGGCAGCACGCCAAATCCCCCACGTCGGCTGCGTCAACACAATGGCGAGTCGAAAGGAGGCGCGGTTCGGACCTCCAAAGACTCGTTGCGGCCGTGGGAGATGACATGTCTCGTCACAGGTTTTCCGAGCAAGATTGCCGCACTGCAATTCGAGTGAGTACGACACGATTGGAACAGCCGTTTGCCACTTTTTACGCGTCCTCAGCTCTCATCTCCGTTGTGCATGTCGCTGTCATCTCTAGAGTGGTCTTCTAATCTGGTATAGATGGGCATGGCAGAATCCGCAGTTGACGCGACACATTGCACCAGATTCACGAATCACACAGGCTACGATGACCACGCGCATATCGCCCAAGACGGGAAAGGCTCGAAAACGCTCAAAGCGACCTCGCCTATCTTTGACAGATCGCTTGAGAAATCTACACCTTTTACTGCGGGCAAGAAGTTTTCGACAATGGCCCCTAAAATTGACTTTCTACTGCGAGGATGTGTTTCGCGTCTGGAGCAAACTCGTCGAGCAAACAACAGAAACATTGCCCAAAGGTATCGAAGTTACCATTAATGAATCATCACGTAGTTTGAAGAACTCCAAACAGCCAGACGGCGGCCAGGCTGCAACCGAAGGAACCGGCATCCATGGGCTTGATCTCGATTATGCAAGACGTAAAGGACATTTGGAGAAGAGCCAAGCTCTTCTAGCTACTGGCGAACACATTTTGAAGTGTTCCATCTGCAAAGACAGGTTGCCGTCGAGCGGCGCTGCGACATTGATCTGTCCCTCCGATGGCTGTTCTGCACTTTCGCACCTGCAATGTCTAGCCGCCCACTTTCACCAAAGTCCGGGAGAGAAGGAGATTGTCGTTCGCTCAAGCGGACCTTGTCCATCTTGTCACGCTGAGACACAGTGGACAGATCTCGTCACGGAGTTGAGCTTGCGAATGCGCGGGGAGAAGGAGATCAAAGCATTATTCAAGCCGAAGCGAGCCAAGAAAGGCACTTCTGTGGCAGCCGATGTCCTCGATGACGAATCCGAGCAGTCTGAAGGCGCGGAGGACTTACGAGAGATTGCCATGGAAGACGAGTGGCCCAGTATCGAGGACAGCAGCGACGACGATGCAGCTTCGGTGCATGTTCATCAACAGGCGTTCAGGAGTGATCCGACGCCAGAGCGAAGACCGTTGAAGATGACAGTGCAGCCACAGACGCCCCATTCGGAGCCAGTGATTGAAGACAGCGAGTGGGACGAAGCTGAGCTGCTGACTTGAACGTTGGAGACATCAGTCGCATTACATATAGAGTGAGAGAAACGCGTGAACGATTCACACGCACTCGCCCACTAGTCAACATGCTCTCACTGGTACACCGCACTGCATTGCCCGCTTCCAGGAAACGCACAAGACATAGATGAAGCTGACTTGTAAAGATTTGAAATTGCCGTCTCCGCGTACCAGATACCAGACGAAAAAGTAAAGTCTTGCGTGAGCCACGGGAGGGCATCTCAGCTGAGGGATACCTCAACCATTTTCGTGCAGCACATTCTCACTGGACCCAACACATCGCCTGCCGCACATTTGCATGCGTGAACGCATTGTTCCTGCAGGGCGGTACAGTGGAAGTGTTATTGGATGCGGCGGTCGGACTCGTCAATGCCCGTGTGGTGGCTCTCAGCATGTGAAAGGAGTGTGGTTACTGCGATCGGGCAGCGGACCGACAATCTGCATGGCGATCATCCGCACAACGGTCTCATCGTGGCAGAGGCGTATCTTGGCTGCGGTAACTGTGATTCGACGTGCACAGTCTGCGTGACACCCAACTGAAGTGTTGTGCGCTCGTCGCGTGGAAAAGGTGGGCACTCCGCGAACGAGAAATGGGAGATCACTTGCCGATGCTTGGCGCGCCAAAGGCAATAGACTTCCCGACCGCAGAACAGCAAGCACGACCAGTGCAGAGCCGCGGCGCCAGGTTCGGAGCGTTGTGGGAGGACGCGGGACTGCAGCAGATGGCGGTGGTCGGGTCTGGCAATGACCACACGTCTCTGTCACCAGACTCCACCCTGCCCGAACGAATGCGCCAGCCTTATACTTGACACCCCCAGCCGTCGCGCGACTCATGCGAGAGTTCCCATGAGACGCGACGTCAGCCCACGCCAGCATGGCCGACATTGAACCCAGACCTCCGGCGAGAGCGGCCACCACCTCCACCACCGCGGTGAGGAATGCAAGCACCTCAGCAACGCCAGCCAATGCTGCGACTATCCGCTCGCGGATACCCCACCGGCAGTCCAGCGATGGCCTATCGCCTTCGCCGCGGCCGTCGCTACAGCCTCGACGGCGATCATCCTTGATATCGCTCTCCAGTATCGACGAAGCGACCCGCTCCTTCACCGACGACTATATCAACCCACGAACGAGCAAGAGACGCGTGGACGATGAAGAGAACGAGATGACAAATTGGCACTCCTCACCATTAGCCTTTGCACTGCTTCCAGCGCTAGGAGGACTGTTCTTCAACAATGGAAGCGCATTCGTAACAGATGTGCTGCTCATCGGTCTGGCGGCTATATTCATGAACTGGAGTATACGGCTGCCTTGGGACTGGTATTACTCTGCCCAAACGCTGCGGCGGGATGCACTGCCAGACCTCGACGAGGATGACCTTGAGGATGAGACCGCCATCGAGACTGCCTCGTCTGCCGGCGAGTCGCCAAAAGCATCGACGGAGCACAAGGAGCCGTCAAGTATACGGCAGATCAGCAAGCAAGAAGAAGCTGCTGCTAGTCTTCGCAAGCAAGAGTTGTTGGCTCTGGGAGGCACGTTCGTCTTTCCTATCTTGGCTGCCTACCTGCTGCACGTTATTCGTGCGCAGCTTTCCGGGCCGAGCAACGGATTAGTTTCCGACTACAACCTGTCCATCTTCTTGCTTGCGGCCGAAATACGTCCAGTACGCCAAATCGTTCGCATGATCACGAATCGCACGCTACACCTTCAGCGGACTGTCACAGGGGTGGACGATCCCTTTGCGTCCGCTCTCGACGAGAAGAGCACAATCAACAAGCTCGCCGAGCGGATCACAGATCTGGAAGCGCGACTATCCGACCATGCTATCGTTCCACCAACGATGAACATGGCACAAAAAGCCGACATCAACGACATGTCGAATGAGATTTCCAGACGTTACGATAATCGTCTAGATAGTCTCGACCGGGCCTTACGACGGTACGAGAAACGAACCCTGACGATGGGCATGAACGTGGAGCAACGACTGGGGTCGTTAGAGACGCGGCTGAAAGAAGCTCTGAGTCTGGCTGCTGTCGCCGCACAGCATTCACAGAACCCTGGCATAGTTGCAACCGGGCTGTCAACACTGAGCAGCATCATTGCCTTTCCATTGAAACTTGCGTACAGCGCTTTCGTGTGGCCGTTCGTGGCAACGGAGCAATTGTACAACAAGACGAGATCAATACTACTCGGGCCTGCTGCACCTCGCTCACCCAAACGCAAGGGTAGTCGCACCGAGGCCCGCGGGAGAGACGATAGTCGGTCGCGTGAGAAGCATGCAGCGCGGAAAGCGTCTCGCGAAGCCAGGCGTGGCCAATAGCATCACGCTGGGCATCGATGGAACAACCTGGTTTATGGTGGACAGGAAAAAATCAGCAGCAAGCATTGATACCCCTGGTTGGAATTTGCGATCATTGCAATATGGACGTACATATACGAAGTACAAAGATCTTTAATTCTCGTCCTATCCTACAACCCGTCATCAGGTGTCCAGACTCCTCGCATCCATCTTGTATCGAGGTCACTGCCTTCTTCGTAGAATCTCAAATCAGTGCTCAGCCGAATCCTGCCCGCTGGGTCATCGTTCTTGATAGCGCCATGTATCATATAAGGGTTACTGGCGTAGCATATTAGCACATACTCCACGACCACTGTGCGATGACCAGACTTACTGAAACACCACATCCCCAGCTTCATAGTTCGCCACAATCCACCTTCTCGCCCTCTTCTCCCCACCATGTCTCCCTGTTTCAATCTCCCTCGTCAACTCCGCCGCATCATGCGAAAGCTGTCCATCCCGCATCATATTCTGATTAAACCCATTAATCCTCTCCTCCTTCGTGAACGACTCTGCTCGTTTTGTGAAATCCGCTTCCATCGCAAGTCCAATATCTGTGCTGTTCTCCAGATACATCAGTCCTCCACCCGTAGGCGAGCAGTCACCTATCGGAACCCAAGCAGTCAGGAACTCAGCCTCGCCTGCTCTAAGGAAGATCTTATCGTAGTGAATACCGGTACTGAAGCCGTTGGGGACATTATGTCGTAATAGAGTTCGGGTAACGAGAACATCTTTCTTCCAGCCCATGAAATCTCGAACGAATTGACGAAGTTTGGGATGTTCGAGAAAAGCTTTGTAAATCGGATGCGTATGTGCTGAAACTAATTTGTCGACTTTGAGTCGATCTTCGGGCAGGTCTCGCCCGCCTACGCCGTGCTGTGCTATGGGGTCTTGAGTGTCGTCGAAGATTCCTTCGCGGGGTGATGTGCCTGGTTTCAGGATGCCAGTGGGTTGCAAGTGTGTGAAGTAGGCTTCCCGCATGTCGAGAACGTCTTCACGAGGCATGACGCCTTTCACGAAGATGTAGCCGTCTTGGTCGAAGCGTTGACGCATTTCTTCGATTGGGGTATCGATTGTGGTTTCTCGCATCCACGCGACGGAGTTCTGATCGAGGAAGTCTCCATAGTTTGATCGAAGTTTTGGTAGGCTGTTTGGCTCGTACACTAGTTGGTGTGCAGGCACTGGTGTTGTTTGTAATGTGGCCATGACGCTCAACAGAGAGTGAGATCGAAATCGTCGAGAAAAGGTGAGGCTGTGAAGGTCGTGCACTTATAATAAGTCGACTGGTCTTTGGAAGTCAGTTCGCCTTCTGGCGAGCTGAGCTGCGGGCGGCTTGCACGAATGCAGACTGCCGCTGCTAGCTTTGTCCCTGGTGCGCTCCTACTTCTGCGAAAAGCATGTGAAAAGTGGTTAGGCCTGTGATCTTGTCGGGCAGATTGTGGCCAATCTGATCAAGTTCTACACCGTGTGCCCAATCACAGCATAGATTAACAAAACAGCACACTAGTGTGGCTCCAGAACAGCAGTACTCGTGCACTCCATATTGTGGAGGTAGTGCTCTTACAGTAATTTGCGGCGCTTTCGGCATCTCACCGAGCTGGTAAGGCAAGTGACCCCGCGTCCGCAGCTAGGTGAAGTGACGGAACAGGATCATGGAGAGAGGAGCCAGTTCTGGAATTGGAAAGCCAGTCCCAGACCCCGCACAATCCGCCCTCGCATGTGGGGACAGCCCAAAAGTTCTCTATTGCCCGGAACGATCAAGCCTGATCATTCATCAGTGATCGGGATGTAGTGCTCTGTGGATGACCTGGCCGCGGTGTAGTAAAGTCCGAAATTTTTGTCGCATCCAAACCTCGACACGTCGAATTGCGAGGTTGCTCAATTGTCGACGATGATTGTGTCCGCACAGATCGATGACGACTTCAAGGACTTGATGGAAAATTGTGTCGAGATGTGTTTACACACTGAAATCCCGGAACGGAGCGCCTTTGACCTTCATGCTGGAGTCGAACTTAACACCTTCGTCTTTGAGCAGCTGATGCTTCTCGTGTGCATACTTCCCACTCTCGCCCCATCCACCACACTTGAAGCCGCCGATCGTGCGGTCAGCAGCCAGGATCCTGTGGCAAGGTACTTCAGGCGCAAATGGATTGTTCTTGATCGCGCTTCCCACTGCGCGAGCACAAGTCTTTGAATGCTTGTCGTTCAGATAATCTGACATGGCTCCATATGTTGACCAGCGACCGCGTGGAATCTCAGTCAACATCGTTAAAATCTTCTTTTTGAACGCAGTCAAGTCTGATCTTTGAATGCGCTTGACTTGGACAGACATGTCGACCTCCTCTTCAACTTTGACTTTTGCTTCCTGCGATTCCTCCTCGCTGGTTCTTGCTTTGGTATTGCGCCCAGGGCTCGATACTGGGAGAAAGTAAGATGACACCGTCGGATCAGTGCTCCCGTTCTTGCTCTTCTTGGCCGGTTGTTTCACAAACGCATCGGCATCACTGGCGGTACTGCCTGTGGCCTTTCGTTTCTTGCTCTGCTTTCCACGTAACTGTAGGCTGTGCTCGTCTAGCTCAACCAGATCTGCACTTCCTCTGGCAATCTGCTCAGCGAGTTCGATTGCGGCTTCTAGCTGCTCTTCTGACATGTGTTTGTAGGCCGGTGACTTGAGCACTTCGGTCCATGGTTTGTCGACGCCGACCGCATTGTCCAGCACGATCCGAGCGAAGCAATGATCTAGGAAAACGGGCCAAGAGGGTTGGGACTCATCTCGTGCTTTGGCTAACGCTGGAAGGTACTCTTTGTAGAGATAGTTCCAGCGGTCTTGGAGCTGTGCTTTGCTTTCACCTGCCATCTGACGACTATGTCATGCCTATGCGACGTCCTTGAAGAGGTTCCTGAGGTTTACAAGATGATGCAGCATTGGAAGTTGCAATGGTCTGACGCGTTCCGAAGATCTGGGTTGTCCTGCGGGCGGAAGTTTCGCGCTAAGACGCGAGCACGGACGTTTCCCCAGCAGGGTGTCTGAACTTCACATCCATCCTTCTCCCGACGCCCACTATCCAACACCATTTACAACGTGACTGCAATCCACATCTGGTTGTTTCCAAGCGTTGCTGGTGCGTCAAGAGATGGCGGAACGATGAAGGGGCGCTGGAGTGACGGGAGCCGTTTCCACTTCTTACGCGAAAGAACGAAAGTCCACGCCTGTAGGACAGCGGGACGCGGTATGGCCACATGGTGCAAGCAGCGAACAATCGTGTCTCCCATGCTTGGTGTGCGACGAAAGTGAGCGCGCTCGACTTGCATGTGCAGACACCCTGTAAACGGCCGGCACTCTGCTGGGCCAGAAGTCTAGGTCACAATATGGCGCTGAGTCCTTGAAAGTAGCTGGCCTCACTGGTAAGTCGCTGGAGGCTCTGCCTGCTTGAGGGTCCCAGATCATGCGCGCACTGGTATAGTCGGGCTTGGATCGAGGCTGCAATGCCAATTATGTACCGCGTGTGTATTCTTCTCCTTCTGCTCTGCAATCGCACCATATCCACAAGCTCACCGCCACTAAAAAGTGATTGACTTATGGCCCGCTAAACAGAGCAGGTGCCAGGCGAGATCGGCCCCAACCGTTGAGTGTCGGGGGCTTCACTTTGTGAGCTTGCGCTGCCTAAACCACCGCGAACCAGCCACTTCCACTCTCCGCTGCTGTCCGACAATTACTTTACCCCTTCAACCGAACACACAACCAACCCCAACAGTAAACCAACCACACGAACACACAACTCATCGCCACAATGCCAGCAAGCGGAGTCAAGTGGGACGATGCCAGCCACAAGCAATTGCTCATGGTTATCATCCACCTTGCTGGTGCACCATCCATGAAGTGGGACCAAGTAGCCGCTGTGCTCAACAATGGCTGCACAGGCGAGGCTGCACGGTGAGTCTCAATGAAGACACGCCTCTCTTCTCCAACTAATTCCATTGCAGCCAGCAGTTCAAGACTCTGTTCAGTAAGGCGAAGAAGGAATTCGGCGATGCTGGCGCAGTCGAGGACGGTGAAGAAGACAAGCCTAAGGCCGGGGCCAAAGCAGGCAAAGGTCGCGCGAAGAAGGCGAATGGCGAGGCTACCGTCAAGTCGGGTTCGAAGCGCAAGGCTGACAAAATGGCTGAGGACGATGCGGAGGGCGTCGGCGGCGTCGAGGGCAAGCATGAATCGACCAAGCGCATCAAGGAGGAGGAGGAGGAGGACCAGATCTGATGGTTCGCCCTGAGCAATCCAAAGAGTTAGCACACCCGATCCTCCCCCATCATTGTACTCACTGCGCGTCACTGCTTGACGGAGCCATCACTTCAAAGGGGATCATGTGGTATTTGAGGGGATTTGATGGAGCAAGTTGGCCCATTGGTCAGGGTTGATAGGACTCAGCTTTGCTCACTGTAGCACAACAAACCTAATTTGGGGCACAAAACAATTTCCAGCTGCTGCCCTCCCCTTCTCTCTCTTTCTTCCCACCCACACCAATCAACTGCACAACCCTGCGCCCCGAACACAACACTTAACCGCACACAAACAAACCAACACACCAACACCTACTCCATCATGCCAGTGACGTGGGACGACGCCAAAGAGAAGCAGCTCTTGCTGCTCATCATCCACCACACTCAGCCGTCACCACCATGGGCCCAAGTCGCAAACGACATGGGCGAAGGCGTCACGGAGGAAGCCGTGAAGTAAGTCCATCACTGACCATTCCTCATCATCGTCCAACCATTGAGACTGACCGTCAACCTCACAGGCAAAAGCTCAAGAAGCTCAAGGCCGCCGCGAAGACCCAGTTCGGTGAGCCGACCAGCACTGACGGCGCTCCACCAAAGACACCAGCCAAGCGCGGTCTCTCCAAGGCTGTCACCGAGACACCTGCTAAGCCTCGCAGCGCCGCTGGCAAGCGCAAGGCGAAGGAGGTCGAGCGCAACACCGAGGAGGACGACGAGGACAAGGCTCCGGCCAAGAAGGTCAAGTCTGAGGTTGAGGGTGGCAATGGCGATGACTAGGTGGATCGCTACGTGACACTTCTTCGTCAGGCTCAGGCTCTACAGAGTTGAGGATTTGGCATCTTGGACGGAGAGTGCTTGGAGCATAAGAATGGCACGAAACGAGCAGCTACATGACATACAAGCAGATTCAGCCGTGCGGATCTTGAGTAGATGACAATGACCTGACGGTCAAATTGATGCGGAAATCCACGTCTTCCATTTACGTATTGTGCTCTCTGATTCCCACCGTACAAATGTGTCGGAGAAGGCCCCAGAGGCATGTTTGTGTGATTCATCGTTCGCGTGACTTCTCGGGGCGCCCATGATCGATCTGCGCGTCTGCTCCACAACACCCAGCATGTGCGTAGCTAAAGTGAAGCTCATATTGAGCGCGTAACAAAGCTATGGGGCATCGTAGAGCCCGCTCTATGCGTCCCCATTGGCCAATATGAGCTCTCCTGGACATGTGAAGGCGTTCTGATCCCGGTTTCACGCGCGTGCGGACCTGCTCTGCCCGTGAAAATAGGCAAACAGTGAGTGCCTATTGGCCGTGCATGCTCAGGCAATAGCACGTGTCACACACAGGCAGAAATTCTGCTCGTGCTCCACTTTGACCGTGCCTTGACTTTCTTCTATTTCTTCTGCTTCAGCTTTCTTTCCCCCCAACACCCAAACATCAACACACAACCGCGCCTCCTTCCACCACAGCACCACCACAACACAACCTCATCCACATACAACAACACCAACACATCACCTTCACCATGCCTGTCAACTGGGACGAAACCAAGGAGCGCCAGTTTCTGCTGGCGATCATTACCGCCAACCCCGTCACCCCAAATTGGGACCAGGTCGCGCAGATGCTCAACACGCAGAGCGGTACCGACGACTACGTCGGAAATGCCCTTCGGTAAGTTCTTAACATGTGCACCCCTGATCATCACTTCACCACGTGCTGACCCATATGTAGCCAGAAGTTTGCGAAGCTGAAGAAGAACGCCACTGACCAGTATGGCGACTTCGGTGCCGCTGCCACCGCCGCTCCGACTCCAGCTAAGAAGACGACTAAGCGCAAGTCCACCAAGAAGGAGGTCGACGAGGAGGACGAGGCTGCCGGCCCCAAGAGCAAGAAGGCCAAGACCGCCAAGAAGTCCGCTTCTGTGGTGGAGGAGGATGACGAGTAGCGCTCTTCTCTTCCGCACTCCCTACAACATGCATCTGCTTGCACTAGAATGCAGTAGATTTGGTCTGCTGCTTGGTGTGGACGCCGCCTGCGGGCAGATGCCTCCTACATGAGCTTACGAAGATACGACTGAATGCATGAAACTTCCCCTTGATCGGGGACTTGGCCGTAATTTCTCCCTGTTCCACCGTACTGTGTTGCTCTCCGCTGTATCACCTGAGTTCCCCATCATGTCACATGCCTTCTCTACTGTGTCACATGTGTTCTCTACTGTGTACGCTGCCCTGTATACTGACCCCCTGATCGCTCACATGCTTCCTCTTCGTAAGTCAATAAAGCATAGAGGGCTTCACATGCTTCGCCATATGTCGATGCATATGCCTCATTTGCCCTCAGTTTTTGGCCTTAGAACGCCTGAATTGTCTACTTTGACCCATATCTCTAGAAGAATTTGCTGTTGGATGCCGCTCAAGCTACAAACGTGAGGCGGTATGGACCACATGTTTTCCTGGAGAAAGTGTTTTTAGGCATCGGACATAGTGAAAATTTGATGAAATCTTGCTGTTTTCATCGTATTTAGCTGGTGTCTCTGGAAGAATCACTCGTTGAATGCTGCTTAATTAAGAGATTCACAGCGACGTGGACCAAAAATGGTTTCAGAGAGAGGGTTTTAAAGCATTGGACATAGCGATTTCGACCAAATTCTCGTTGTTTTCAGAAGGAGTTGGCCGATCCCTCTGAACGAATCTCCCTTCAAATGCTGCTCAATGTGCAGATCCGCAGCGATGTCGACTAAATTCTTTTCTAGAGTGACGATTTTTGAGCACTGGACATAGCGATATTTGAATCAATTCTGCTATTTTGACCCAATTTGGCTTATGTCTCTGGAAGAATTGTTCGTTGAACGCCTCTCAGTTTACAGACGCGCAGCGATATCGACTAAATGTTTTCCAGAGGGACGATTTTAGAGGCACCAGAAATAGCGATATTTGAGTCAATCTTGCCATTTTGATCGAATGTGGCTTGTGTCTCTAGAAGAATTGTTCTTTGAACGCCTCTCGATTTACAAACCTGCAGCAATATCGACCAAATATTTTTCGAGAGCGACGTTTTTTGAGCGTTTGACATAGCCATTTTTGCATGGAATAAGCCATTTTCTAGAGGATTCTGCTAGTATCTCTGGAACATTCTTCGCTTGGAAGGTCTCAAGTCTGCAGGTCGGAAGCGATGCAGCCTGAAATGATCCTCGGAAACAGGTTTTTGAGCGTTTGACATGGCCATTCCTAGACGAAATGTGCTTGTTTCTCTGCAAAAATCTCTCATTGAACGCTCTTGAATCTGCAAATCCTGGGCGATGCGGACTGGAACGAGTCTTGGAGACAGGTTTTTGAGTATTTGACATAGCCATTTTCGAATAAAACCCGCCATTTCTGGACGAATTTCGCTTGTTTCTCCAGCTGAATCTGTCTTTGAACGCTCTTGAGTCTGCAGATACGGGGCGGTAAAGACCTAAGACGCTAGTGGAGTCACGTTTTGGAACGTTTGACATAGCCAATTTTCGAATGAATTTCCCCTTTTCGATCAGATTCTGCCCGTCTCTCCAGAAGTAATCGTCGTTCAATGCTCCGAAATCAGCAGATCTGCAGCGATGCCAATCGAAGCTGTTCCCTGAGACAGATGTTTCAGCAGTTGACATAGCGGTTTCCGTGGGGATTTGGCTAGTATCTCCGGAAGAATTGCCCGTTGCATGCTCCTGAATGTACAGATCCGTAGCGATATGGAGCAACGATTTTCTCGGAGAAGGGGCGTTCAGCGTTGGACATAGCGATTTCCATGCTATTTTGAGCGAATATTGCTGGTTTCTCCGCTCAGATGTGTCGTTGTACGGTCCTCAGTCTGCTCAATTGTGGTGATGCAAAGTAGAAATGTTTCTTGAAAGGGTGCTAGAGCGTTGGACATAGCCATTTTCGAACGTCAATTCCCGGTTTCTCTAGAAGTATCCGTCTTTGGAAGGAGCCTGATTTCGAGATGCTTCAGACTTTGACCTGAAATTTGTTTGGAGAAAGGTCGATAAGCGTTGGACATAGCCATTTCTGATCGATTCTGAGCGCACATTAGCATTCTCTCTGTAAAATCTTGTCATCCGAAAGTGCTCAATCTGCAGATTGTTCAGACTGTGGCCAGAAATAGTTTTGGAGCAAGGTCCATGAGCTATGATATAGCCATTTCTGAACGATTTTGAGCGCAAATTGGCGTACTTTCTGGAATATCTTGCCATTGAAAGGCGACTAATCTGCAGATGCTCCAGAATCTTACCAGAGATATGCTTGGAGTAACGTTTTGAACGATAGGACATAGCCATTTTCGAAGGAATATTACCCTCTCTCTGGGAAAATTCATCGATGAATGTGCCCCAATCTGCAAATACCCCAGAGCTTGGCCAGAAATATGTTTGGAGAAAGGTTTAAGACCGCGGGACATAACGAGTTTCCAGCAATTTGAGCCAATATTGCCAATGTCTCCACAAGAATATGATGTTGGACGGTCTCTGATATGCAGATTGCCCAGAACTGGCTCAGGAATCTGTTTGGAAACAGCTTCGAGATCGTAGGACATAGCGAGCTTTGAACGAATATTGGCATCTTCTCCGCAAGATTCTGTCGTTCGAAGGCGTCCAGTCTCCCGATGCCCCAGATAGCCGATCACATGTGATGCGGGATCAGCTGAATTGAACGTGGACATAGTGATTTCTGAACGGATGTTGGCAGCTTCTCCACAAGAATCTGTCCATAGAAGGCCTCCAGTCTCCAGATTCCCCGAATCTCGGACGATGTGTGTTGCTGAAACAGAGCGGAGGGCGTAGACATAAGCGATTTAAGAACGAACATCGTCAATCGCTCTGAAAATACATCTCGTTGGACGGTCCTGAATGTGCAGACGCTCCGGGGTCGCGGCTATACGTGCTGTTTGAGAAATGTTTGAAGTCGTGGGACATAGTGGAAATCGATCGACTTTGCTCGTTTCTCTGGCAGAATTCGCGCTTGAATGGTTCTATATGTATAGACGCCTCGGGATACGGACTACACGTATCGCCAGAAGAGGCGCTTTGAGCGTAGGACGTAGTGGAAATCGATCGAAAATTGCCGTTCACTCTGGCAGAAATATGTCCCAATGCCATCCAACGTGCAGACAGCCTAGACTTGCGACCATTGGTGCTGTTTGAGAAAGGCTATGAATCATGGAACACAGCGAAAACCGACTGAGTTTTGGTCAGTCTTTCTGGAAAAATCTTCTTTTCAAAGCCGTCGAATGTGCAGCTATTTCGGACCTGCCACTGTACGTGTTGCTGGAGTAGGCGTTGCAAGCGTAGGAAATAGCGAAATCGACCAAAGTTTGTCAGGCTCTCCCGACAAAACAATGCCTTAAAGGCCGCTTGATGTACAGATCTCCCAGCCTTTCGACTTCGCTTGATGCCGGAGAAAGGTCTTGGACTGTGCGACATAGCAAAAATAAATCGAAATTTGCCTTTCTCTCCACGAAAATTGGTCACTGAATGCCGTCCATTATACGGATGCAGCGGACGTTCGATCATGCCTGCTGCTGGAGAAAGCTTCAAAGCATAGCACATAGCCGTAATTAATCGGATTTCGCTTAGGTCTCTAGGCAAAAAATTGTCCTGAATGCCATCTAACGAACCCATCAGTCCGATCGAAGCTCAACGTGCTGATAGAGCGACGTTTCAAAGGACAAGCCATAGCGGAAATCGATTGAAATTTGCCGATCTCTCTAGGAGTGACTTGCCCTGAACGCCATTTGATGTAAACATCTGTCCGATCAAGGCCGAAGCTCTTAATGGAGCGACGAGTCAAACCGTAAGACATAGCGAAAAATTGATCGAATATGGCTATGCTCTCCAGGAAATTCCGCTATTGCATGCTATCTAATGTAAACATCTGTCCAATCAAGGCTGAAACCCTTGATAGAGCGACGATTCAGGCCATAAAACACAGCGAAATTCAATCGGATTTGACTATGCTCCCTAGGAGAATCCATTATTGCATGCCATCTGATGTAAACATCTGCCTGATCTAGGCTAAAGCCAGCATCAGAGCGACGGCTCGATCTCTGCGACATAGCGAAAATCGGTACAAATCTGCCAATCGTTCCGAGAGAATTTGCTGCTGAATGGCATCTAAAGCGCAACAGCGCCGGAACTCTTACTGCAATTCTTGCTCGAGAAAGGCCGTGGTTCGTAGAACATAGCCATTTCGCGGAACAAAGATAGCTTGTTTCCAGACACAGTCATCGGTCAGCGCCATTCAATCTGAAGAAACATCGCAGTTCGAATTGAATGTGTGTTTCGAGAGAAAGTTGTGGGCGTGGGACATAGCCATTTCTTGGGCAGGCAGTGGAAGTCTCTATAAGACCCTGCTGTTGCCAGCCATCCAATGTGTTTCTCTGCAGCGAACCGAGCCGGCACTGTTGTCGAAGAATCATTTCAAACTGTGGACATAGTCCTTTCGCACGAGGAATCGTGTTTTGTCTCCAGATCCACGGAGCGGTTAGCGCTGTTGAATCCGAAGAAGCATCGCCGTTGCGACTCAATATGTTCTCCAAGAGGCAATTTGGGCCATGCGATATAGTCGTGTGTCATATAGGCGGTAGATGTCTCCAGAAACGTCTAGCAGTGACAGCCATTGAAATTGCTTGCCTGCAGCGGTCCTATCCAGAGCTTTCTCGGAGACAGGCTCCAAACCGCGGGACATAGTGGTTCCAAGGATCGTGCAACAGATGTCTCTGAAACATGTGAGCGGTCAATGCAATGCCATGGGCAGATTCGTGATGGTAGCGACAGCACATGTGTCTTCAGTGACTCTTCCGACCGTCGAACATAGTCATTCGTGGATGATGCAGTAGGTAATCTATCCTTGAATGCCTCTTAATTGGCATCTCCGTGGCAATATAAGTATGAATCTTGCCAGAGGAAGGCTGGGATGGTGGGACATGGCGGTTTCAAGGACATTGCAGTGGATGTCTCTGAGAGAAGAAGTCGATGGATGCTTCTCAATGTGCAGATTCGTGGCAGAAGTAAGCAGAGATGTTTCCGGAGAAGCGGCCAGGCAGTGGGACATGGTCATTTTTCTAGTCGTTCGGTAGAATAACTCTGAATCCAGCTCGGCTTTCAATGCAGCTCAGTATGCTACTTAGCTGTAACGAGACCTAGAGTTGTTGCTGGAGAGCAGCGTAGACCGAGGGACATGGCCATCTCGAGAATAGTTCAGGGATATATTTCTGAATGCAATTCGGTTGTCAATGGATTCCAGGTTGCCGCTTCGCTGCGAGACCAAGCAAAGGCGTTGCTGGAGAAAGGGTCAAATTGTTGGACATAGTCGTTCCACGAGTAGTGTAGTCGCATGTTTCCAGATACAGCTTGCCAGTCAATGCAGCTCAATCCTGAGATCGGCTGCGGTTCGAGCCAAACGTGTTTGTGGAGAGCAGTCGAGGTCGTGGGACATAGCCATTTCGCAACTGATCTAGTAGGATGTTTTCCAGCGAAGTTTGGTCATCGATGCAACTCAATCTGCAGAATTCTTGCAATGCAAGCCTACTGTTTCCATGGAGTCACTGTCAAAGGACTTTGACGTAAGGGTTTTATGGACAGCGTAGTGTGATGACTCCATATATAGCGAGACGGCCAACGCCGTTCAGTCTGCAGCTCCGCGGCAATTTGAACCAAGAATTGGCTGGACAAACGGAAAGATACGACGGACACGGCAATTTTGCGGACAGCGCCGTGCGGTGTCTCCAGCTTCAGCGAGACGGTCAATGCTATTGAGTCCGCAGCTCCGCTGCGATCTGAATGAAGCATTTTCGGGGAGAAAGGAGTCGAAGTAGAACTTACAGCTGGCTCTCAGTACAAAGTAGGCAGATCAATGCTATCCAGTCTGCAGCTCCGCTGCGGTTCGACCCAAATGTGTCCCGGGAGACATTGTTTGGAGGATTTGACATGGCGATATTCTGGACACCGCAGCGGAATGTCTCTGGAACCAGGTATGCCGTCCACGTCCCTGATTGGCAGTTGCGCTGCGACTTGGTTGCAGCATTGCCATGAAGAAACAGACTAAGCTATGATTTGAAGCTGCATCTCAGTGCAAATTTGACTATCAATGTCGTCGCAGGCGCGGAACTGTGGAAGTCGGACCAAACAATCTTGTTGGTAGAGAAAGATTTGAGGTGTCAAAATGGACTTCATCTCCAGGAACACGTAAGCGGTCGAAGCCATTCCGTCCACAGATCTGGCGCGAAGCAGACCGCACTTGTCATTTGAGAAAGACATCGATTCATTGTTCATAGGTGCTTCTCCACACAAGCTGGACATTCAATGCTATTGCAGCCGGAGATCCGCAAGACTTGGAGCCAGATATGTTCTAGAAGACGGAATTCGGACTGCAAAAAGGGTCCGTGTCTCCAGGCTCAGTTGGTGTTCAACGCTATTCATTCCGCAGATTCGTGGCAAGGTGAGCTGAGAATTGTGCCGGAGAGACATTTTGGACCTTGTGACATAGCGGTCTTGCTAGATTGGACGTTTGAGTCTCCAGATCAATTTGGTGGTCAATGCTGTTTGATATGCGGATCTTTCGCAAGCTGACATGAGGCCATCTGAGGAAGCGTGAGTCTAATCCGTGTAAGAAAGCTATTCCCGAGCCTGAGTGGTTGCATCTCCTGCACGGAGAGGAGGCCAGCGCCTTCAACACTGCAGATCCGTGGCAATGTGAGCGCAGGGGACTTGTAGAGAAGTAAATCAGATCTAGTGACATGGCGAATTGTGGAGCTTGGGTAGTTGAGTTTCTCGAATGAGTGAGAAATCAATGCTGTTCATGCTGCAAATCCTTTGCAAGCTGCACTGGACGGACTCCTGGAGACATGGCGTTGACCCTGTAACATGCCCATTTCCGCGGTGGAGACGGTCCTCTCGTTCTACCAGTTTCACGAGCGAATGAAGTTTGAGTGGCCAGAGTTGAAGAAGCACCAACCCTATGTGGATGCTAAGCATTCACGGATCCGGCAGATGCTCCACTTCGCGCAAGAAGTGTCGCAGTACTGCAGACCTTCCGCTGAGCAGCAGGAGAACGAGAGCCTATTCCGGTTCTTTGACAAAACTGCAGTTGCTGCAGGCCAGGTCGTCAAGAAGTTCGCGGAATGGTCCTATCTCGACGAAGGAGGAGATATTTGTCTGCCAAACGCAAGGTAGCAAACTCTTGTCGTCTGGCTCTTGAAGAGAGACGATGTGATGCCACTGCATGAACAATTGGCAACACTCCTACGCAGATTGCAGACTCCAATAGTGTAGGACTTCGGCGGCTGGACGTTCCCGATTCCATGCAAGCTGCGAGACACCGGTACGCCCGTCATTCTCTCCTTCGACAAAGCTGGCAAATAGGTCCCTTCCCGGGTCAGTCTGCCTGTCAAGAAGGCTTCCCACGTCAATCAGCCTGTCAAGCAAGTTGCAATGTCGCCCAAAGCATCTGCCAGCGCCTTCGAGGTCGCTCCTGTCGTTAACGAGCCTGCCAAGCCCCTTGCAATTCCTCCGCATCTGAGGAAGAAGGCTTCATCCAGCACCTCCGACGTTGCTCCTACCATCACCGAGCCTGTCAAGCCCAAGACGGTAGCTCCGCACATCAGACCTAAGGCCTCCGTCAACACTTCCGGGGTAGGACCCCGCGTCAATGAGCCTGTTAAGCCCAAGGTAGTACCTCCGCATCTCAAATTGAAGGCATTGCTCGGCAACTCAGCACCATCGCCCACGGTATCGAAGCCACAATCTTCCAAGAGTGCACTCGTACCACTTCAGGGTATCTCCCGCGTTACTGTCACCACGCGGGGTCTGATGAAGTCGACGCTCAAAGCTGGTGCATCTCCGCGAGACCGGGAAGCCACTCGTCTACGATTCGCGTTCGAGAAGCAGAGAGCATGCTGTCCTGCAACGAGGATGAGATTGCCATCCAATCTGCAGACTCTTCGCAAGCTGAATTGGACGGACCCGTGGAGAGATGAATTGGAGCCCTGTGAAATGGTGATCTTTGCAGTCTAGGGAGTCGACTTCCAAAGACAACTGCGAGCTCAGTGCCGCCCTGTCTGTAAATAGTGCGCATGCTGAATGGAAACTTCCCCCGGAAACAATGCACGGCCCAAGCGAAAGGCTACAACTTATGTGCAAAACATGGAAAGACCAATACGGCGGCAACAAAAGTGCTCGGTCTTCCAGCGCTCGGCAACGTGCTGAGGTCAAAAGTGAAATCAAATCTGCTCAACAGAGTCTTTTCGAGATCCGGGTTCATCGACCCTCGCCTTGCATAAACCAAGGACGCCGATTAGGAGTCGACGTATGCCTCTGCCGGCTTGACGAGATTAGCCTGCTCCAGCATGCGGAATGGGGTGTTTATACAAGTCTTGCAAGACGAGCAGGCAGAACTGCCCACTCCTGCTAACATTCCGGACCTAGTAGCGGAAATTGAGAGGCTGCGGGCCCTCCACCGCAACGTGTCGAACAAGCGAACAAGCTCTACCATCAACCTACAGCAGCTTCCAGAGGAAGAAGCAGAAGAAGAAAGCCTTGACATAGGACTCGATATCCTGGCCAACCAAACAGGGACGGGCATGGTCCTAGAGCTCGATGAAGAATTGTCAGACCTTGCGAACCAGCCTAATTAAATAGCGATTTTGGCAGTTTGCGAAATTGAAGTTCAAGAACGGTTCGGAAGTCAGTGCTCTTCAGTCTGCACAATCGCAGCACTAGATACGAGACAGATTCGTGGAGATAGAGCCAATTTATGATACGTACAGCCTCATCTCCGGAGTTTCCAGTAAGGTACCGCATTCCAATGTGCAGATTTGGAGCGACTGACCTTCATCATTGCTACCACAGCCGTAGCCGCTCTGCGGCTTTGCAACGTTCTCGATGGGCGGCATCAAGAGGCCCAGCGATGGCAGCAGAGATGACTTCCCTGCAAAGGCGGCGAAGCTCAACGCTTCACGCGACTCTAAGGCAAGGGATGTGAACGTATCACCATCTTCAAGACTATCAGCGGTCCTATTTGGTGGCTTCACCGCGCCAGTTGATCAACACCCTACAGCACCCGGTCTCCGCTTTCCATCACCCTCGCCACCCGCTTCTGCTCTACAGACGACGACGATGAGCAGGACTTCCACACGCGAATTCGTAGCTCCAGAACGTTTTGGCATTGAGCGGTATCCAATGTACGAATCTGGAGCGGGATCGCCTTGTAGATATTCGTGGAGAGACCTTGAGTATAGCTGACGTAGCAATTTTTGCGGCCAGTATACTTCTGGGAAAGCTCGGCGGTCAACACAATCCAGTCCGCAGGTGGGTGGCAAGCAGAATCAGAGGCGTCCTCGGAGGGAAGCGAGGGAGCAGGCCAAATGTTTTCGTGAAGAGGACGCTAGAAAGAGTTCATACCATGCGGTATAACGATGCTCGTTGCCTGTGTAAGGAAGTTTCTAGAAGAGCTGGAAGGTCAAGGCGACTTTGTTTCCAGATTGGTGAGATGTATGGCCAGTATAGTCATCGGAGAGGTCGTTCGAGTAAAGATGATGTCGATTCTCGCGGACATGAGAGATCGTTTCTCAGCATAGTTTGGTGACCAAGGCCATAGATCTGGCAAATTGAAAAGAGGTCTGATCAATAATTTTGTCCGAAAGAGTCTATCCGAGGAAAAGAACATATCGCTTTCTGAGGAAAGCGCGGGTCATAGTTCCGAATATCTCGGTGGCCACAGCCATCCATATTACAGTTTGCTGAGAACCCTGACCAATACTTCGTCAGAGAGGGGTCATTAGAAGAAATGACCTGTCTTCTCTTGTGTCGTGCGCAATGGAGGCTCTCGAATTGTTACGAGGTCAACGCAGTCCAGTATCCAGACTGGCGAGAGAATGAATTGACATGTCTGGAGAGACACCGTTCGGAAGTTGAGTATCTCGATGACAGTGAAGCGCTCAAAGCAATCGAAGGTCCATAATCGGCGAAAGCTCTGTTAAATATCCTCAGAAAGTGACAACGTGGTAGTCGGATCTCGAAGACGGCAAAGCGATTAATGCAAGCTGATTGCCAAATAGGCGAGAAATCTGATCAGTAATTTGGAAGAGGAGCTGTTCGCAAGAATGGACATAGCGAATCCCGCGATGGCGTAGTCGAATGTCTCTAGAACAGTGAAGAGGTCAACGACGACTTGATTGCCAGATTGTTGAAATAGCTGATCAATATGTCGTGAGAGACTCTGTTTCAAGGAGGGGACGGAGTGGATGCGCAGCTGAATATCTCCATGACGGCGAAGCGCTTCACGCAGCCCGACATACACCGTGGCGAGAGGATTCGAAAGACGTCTCTCGGGGAGACTCCTCAGAGGAAAGAACTTCGAGCATTCGTAATCGCATCGTTGAGTGCCTCCGGGACAGCGAAGCGGTTGACGCGATCTCATGTGCAGATGGACAGGGAACCTGATTTGCAGCTCCAGAGAGAAAATCGATTCGAAAGAAGGACATGGCGTTTTTGGCGAGGGCATACTGCAATGTCTCTAGGACTGCTCGGCAATCAATGCATTCGAATCTGCAGATCGGCCAGAAATCTGGTGTCCATCCTCAAAGAGTGGCCGCTTCCGAAAGAAAGAACATGGCAAGTCGAGAGCGTTTGGCAGTGCCTGTCCCCAGATGAGGACCTGTTGCGTGCCACTGGTAGACAGGAAGTGTCCAGTCTCGAGCTGTCATGCATCTGGAAGTGTCCTGTTCACGTCCGTGTGTTTCTTGAAGTACGTCCAGAGACGCAGGCCCTGTTGTGAAAGTTCGACTTCGGCATTCTCGGTCCGCAGTACGGAGAGCATGTTCGTTCCTGCCATTGCGGCGAAAACAAAATACAGCCCAACAGGATATACATAGCAACGCGAGCTGGGACTGGAGATGTGCTAACCAAATCAAATATAACAACACGTGGGAGTCCAGCATCAGTATCAGTCGGACTTCTTCAAGTAGGAAGCCGATGCTTACAACAGGGGGGTAAAGTCCATGGGTTGAGATGGTGAGGGGCCAACGACCAGATTTTGGGAGTCGGGACAACCTACCGGGGCTTGCTCCAGACAAAACACGCTCGGGCTAGGGTGGGCTGTTGGGCTGCTGGGATGGAATGGAGTTTGGGTCGCCAGCGGAAGCTAGACATCCGTTCTCCAACTGCCTGATGACCGAACAGATGCGAGGCGACTGCGAGTGTTGCAGCTTGAAGACTATGTACAGCCATCTGCGAGAGGATGCGTGCTGGAGCGGAGGCGAGACCGCGGGGAGACTCCGACAAGATGGTGTCTAAATCTCGCTTGAGACGTCGACTCTGCTGGGGCGTCATCATAGTAGAACATTCTGAAACATTCTATCTCTGCGCGTCTTGAATAAGGCTCTTGAGAGAGAAGCATCTGGGGCAGTGGTGGTGGCCATGAGTCGCATCGCGGGTTGCTGCAGCGCGGGCTGCGATGAGGGGTCAGCGGCCTCCAGCATGACGAGAAGCGAGTCGCTGGCGAAGAGCAGTGAACGATGGGCGGGAACAGGTAAATGGGGGTGAAATGAAGAGGTGAAGGGGGTCTTGGAGACGGCGATGACAATATGAGACAAGCTTTTCTCCTTAGACAGCACTTGGGCTGTATCGGCGTTGATGCACAGGGTGATGGACGGGCAGGTTTGTGAAACAGCACAGCGCCATCCATGCTCCCACAGACAAAGCACGCGACGTCTCGAGATCTGTTCGCCCGTCGCACACCTCCACCACCGCCGCCGCTCGCTACATTGTTCACGCTCGCCGCCCAAAAACCGCGCCGCCGTCTGTCATTGTCGCCGACGATCCTCATTGTCGCTCACGCCCTTGCCGCCCAGCCTCAAAGTCCGTCAGCGGCTTCAGAGTTCAGGGTGCCGCTCACCCTTGACCTCACTACTACTCGAAGACCAACCACCACCGCACTGCGCGACTGTCAGCGTGTCGGCCACCGCGCACCGACACCACACCCGAGTCCGACGACTCTACCACGTCTGCGCGGTCACGCGCCCGCTGCTTGCGCTCCGCCCACCTGCTGGGCAGCCAACCGCCCTCGGCGCATTGTTGGCCACCGCCGCCAAACGCTCCCGCGATGGCCGGCAATCAGCCCAATACGTGAGTACCAGCCTGCGAACATGGCGACACTGTCCCGCGTGCGTGCAGCCAGCGATGAGGACTCCTCGAGGCACATTTGTAGTCATGCAACCTCGATCTCCAAGCGCGACGCCAGGACAATGCACCACGCCGCGATGCAACGAGGACACTGCTGACTTGCCGCGACAGACTCTACAGGCCGGACCAGTTCATGAATCCAGGACCTGCCCCGCCACCACCCACCGATCGTCGTCCCAAGGTCACACTCACACCAAACGTCTACAACACGCCAGGCAACCCGAACCTCAAATATGTCGGTAACGACTCCGATAGTTCCCTCAATGCTTCGCAGTCGTCGCTCGGCCGCACAGCAACGAGCAATGGTGAAATGACAGTGATCAAGGATGGCTGGGCGAAGGTCAAGGAGGAGGGCGGAGGCTTTATGAAAGCGTTCTGGAACGAGCGCTTCCTCGTTCTGCGGGAGAAGCAGCTCGATTTCCTGAAATCAAGCTCTACCAACAAGACCACAAGCGTCATCTTTCTTAAGGACGTGTCGCATGTGACGCGTTCCGACAACTACCCCTACAGCTTGGAGATTACTCGCGACGGGAACAAAATATGGATCCTCAAATTTGACACAGACACCGAGGTCTACAACTGGATGGACAACATCTACGATCGCTGTCCCCAAATGGGTGGTGTTTCGCACCCCACGGGCTTTTCCCACCGAGTCCACGTCGGCTTCGATCCAGTGACTGGAGGCTTCGTCGGATTGCCAGTCGAATGGGAGAGATTGCTCAAAGGCAGTGCCTTGACCAAGGACGATATGGCCAAGAACCCGCAAGCTGTCATGGAAGTCCTGCAATTCTACACCGACAAGCTTCAAGTCCGAGCAGACGACCCGAAGTCCTACCCATCGCTCACACCTACGCCAAGTGCCGAAAACAACGCGAACAAACAGCTTGGCTATTCTGCGGGCAATGGCGTGACGCCACCTAGACCGCAACCCCCAGGAGCGAGTCGGCAGGATAGCAACTATAGCGCCACTAGCCAGTCGAGGGCACCAGGCAGTGGTTATGGGTCTGGGGCTTCCAGAGATCAATCGTCCGATCGCCGAAACGAAGACGAACGCAGACAGCGACAGGAAGAGCAACGTGAGCGTCAACGAAGACTTGACGAAGAGCAGGAGCGCAGGCGGCGAGAACAAGAAGATCGTGAGTATAACGAGTCTCTGCCAAAGCACAAGCTGCCCCTTGCGAAGCAAGAGGTCGGTGGGGGAGGTTATAGCGACTCTTCATCGCGCGATGCGAGCCCAGGTAATGGACAAAGCAGGTATAACGCATCTAGACCAGCGCCTCCTGCACCATCACAAAGCAAAAGCGGCAGCACGCTACCGATACGGAACTTGCAGGCACAGAGAGCGGCGCCGTCGCCTCCACAGAATGGTGGGTCAACCCCTGCAAAGAAACCTGGCGCACCTGCTCAATCACCTTATGCAGTCAAACAACCTTCGCCAGCAAACGGCGGGCAGTCTAGGAAAGATGAAGCACCGCTCACGCGGAAACCATCTGAGACTGGCCATCAGAAGCAGCCCTCGGCCTCGGGCCAAGTGAAACCCCTCAATGTCGCGACCAAGCAGCCTACCGGCAAACCAGATGCCGTGAAGCAGGCTGAAGCCGCGCTCACCAAGAAGGACCCCGAGCCGAAGAAGGAAGTTCGAATGAGTGCCATGTCCGATGCCCAGGTTATGGACCGTCTGCGATCAGTGGTAACCTTGAGTAACCCTCTTGAGAGCTATAACAAGCAGAAGAAGATTGGTCAAGGTGCCTCTGGATCCGTGTACGTAGCGAGGGTGCGCGAGAACGCTCCCAGCTCGACCGCGCAGAACTTGATCAAGCAGTACGGACCCAAGGCTCAGGTGGCTATCAAGCAGATGGATCTCCGATCGCAACCAAGGAAGGAGCTGATTGTGAATGAGATCATCGTCATGAAAGAGAGCCGCCACGACAACATTGTCAATTTCCTCGACGCTTTCCTGCAAGAGGAGACATTTGAACTCTGGGTCGTTATGGAGTTTATGGAAGGTGGCGCGCTGACCGACGTGATTGACAACAATGCCTCTATCACTGAAGATCAAATCGCGACGATATGTCTGGAGGTGCGTAACCTAAGTGTCGCTGTGTCGTGAAGATTGTGCTAACCGTTCGCAGACTTGCAAGGGCTTGATCCACTTGCATGCCCAGAACATCATCCACCGAGATATCAAGTCCGACAACGTTCTCCTGTCCTCCCGCGGCGCAGTCAAGATTACTGATTTTGGTTTCTGCGCTAAGCTAACAGAACAACGATCGAAGCGTGCTACGATGGTCGGCACACCGTACTGGATGGCTCCGGAAGTCGTCAAGCAAAAGGAGTACGGATCAAAGGTCGACATTTGGTCTTTGGGTATCATGGCCATCGAGATGATTGAATCCGAGCCACCATATCTGAACGAAGAGCCACTCAAGGCGCTGTACCTCATTGCGACAAACGGAACGCCGAGACTGAAGAAGCCAGAGAAACTGAGCAAGGAGCTGAAGGCTTTCCTCAGTGTCTGTTTGTGCGTGGACGTCAAGTCCAGAGCAACAGCGGAAGAGCTTGGCCGACATGAATTCTTGCAGCACGGATGCTCTTTGGCCAGCTTGAGCGAGCTGTTGCGCTTCAGGAAGGGAGGCGGACACTAAAATTGGTGGAACGAGAATGGAACAAATTTATACCCACATGGCTCCATGCTCAAGGCGAGTCGATTGCCAAACGCGATGCGAAGCGCGACGGACGTGAGCGCGCGCGTGTTGAGGCTAGCCCTCAATTGGCAAGGACCACAGGCCGAGTCGCGCAGAGGGCAAAGACGAGAGAAAGGATCTTTTTCGGAGGAGGAAACGCATTTTCGCTTAAGGCAAAAGAACCAAGATACCACTTTTGACGGCTGGAATATGGGAATGGGATGGAACAGTGAGGGTAGTACTCGCTATCGGCGTTGTCTTCTAACGGGTATGAAAAACATGAAGGTAATTGACTAACGCGCAAAACATCAACAAATTACTGCAAGACAGTCACGTATGTAGCGACGCGGTGCGATCGAAATCAGTCCACATAGACGAGAATGAAAGTTACGGCGGTTAGTAAAAGCGAATGCTGTGTTTTGAAGTGCATGAGCGAGTCGGGAGGTGCGCACTTGCCGTTGCACGTGTGGTGAAGTGAAGGACAGAGTGGAGTGGAGTCGGCAGGAACGTTCACCAAGCTACTAACTTCATCTACATCGACGACACCTCCTCTGCGTTGCAACACTCATTCGCGTCGCGCTCGGCGCTCCCAAGCCAATACTCGATCACGTCACATCACGGTCGCCACAATGGCGCCTGAGATCACCCATACCAGATACCATTTCCTCCGCGCCATCGAGGAAGTGACGACTCCTGATGCTGGACTACACGACTTCGTACAGAACACTTGTGCGCTACTGCTGGGCTACGTCTACCTCCGGACGGTGCGCAATACCGCGAACAAGGTCTTCGACCATGTTCTCTTGACGAGCTTTCCGGATCTGTCGAGTCGCTGGTGCATCGCCCCTGCGGGCCAGAGCACTTCTCGCCTCCAGGATACTCAGAATCACTATCTCATGCTGGCTTGTCTGGCGACGGGGCTATTGCGCTGGCCTGGGTGGTACCTGTTTGGGCTGCCATTGTTCGAGTGTGTAAGTTAACACAAAGCAAGGAGGAGCGGGAAGGCAGCGACTTCTCTAAGAACAAGACCAACAGAGCAGTAGAGTAGAGAATTGGCTGACTCATACATTTACATTATAGGTCCGCAACGTGATCATCTTGTACACCACCTGTCAGTTCCTCATCGTCGGCTTCTTGCTCCTCATACACGGCTTAACATGGATTGGCCTTGATCTGGCTGCCTCAACAGAATGGAATCCCTCCGCTCCCACCGACGGCAACTCCAGAAAGGACAGAAAAGTCGTCCACTTCGACTCTCCAGCGATTAGCAAATACCAGGAGACCGAGATGTCACGAAAACACCCCAGTTCCGTCAGCATGGGCAGATTCCTCCAGTCCCTTCCACCAAACCCACTCGCGAGAGCGAATTTCTACTCACCTCGTAAGCGAAAACAGGTGGATCCCGAGATGGAAAAGCATCAGCAGCTCAGCTGGGGCAGCTTTCTCCAGTCCATTCCACAAACTTCCTTTCCAAGCGCCAACTTCTTCTCACCTCGCACGCGAAAACAGGAGGGTCCCGAGAACCACGAGCCTCAGGTAGCGCAGCCCAAGCGAAGCGTCCAAGAGCTACGCTCGAACGACCTCTTCATAACCCGCGAGCTGAATTCCAGATCCCACCAAACCGAAACGATAATCTATCACTCCATTACCACGCGCGAGAACTTGCGGAAGACGAGTTTCGAGGAACTGAGAATCGAGCACTATGCCCGTGTCGAAGGATTATCGATCGCTTCTCTCCCTTCTCTGGAGGCTTATACAAAGGCGACACCACCACCAATTACTGGACCTCAGACTGAAGAAGGGGAAGACAAAGACGAAGATCCAACCCATCTCACTCTCGCGAACACGCCACCAATTACCGAACCCCAGGCCGATGCAGACAGTTCAATCTCGGACCTCCTCAAATCCAGCATGAGACAAATTGCTCTGCCATCTTGGTTGTCGAGTCGGATGTCGCGCGACTCAAAGACGACGGGTGCTTCCACTTCGCCTGCTGTCACCGATTGGCAGAGTCCGTCAACGACACTCGTTCCATCGAGCACGCCGCCAGGTCTTCCGCCAATTAGTGCACAGCAGTTCTGGGGACGAAGCTTTACTTGATCAGAGATGGCATGTGGAAAAGGAGCGTTGAAGGCAAAGAATCTTTATTTAATTGACGGACATGGCGAAGGGGCGAGAATAGCATCATGACAACACACAGCAAAGCGGCGAAGATAGCATGGTGGCGGGAAAATGAATCGAAGAAGAGACATAGGCAAGTCGTCCTTTATAGCGAATTCGTACAACGAGACCGTAATTGTGTGTCTCTGATATCTATCCAGTTCTACTCCTGTACCAGTTGAACGTTTCCTGTGATGAATGCGTTGTGCTACGATTTCACCCCAGGTCCTTTGGCTTGTGCCATGTCCTCTGTCGTGTCTCTGCTTTCACTCAACAACTCATCGCAAAGCGCAATAGCCGGCCCCAAAATGGAATCACGGCGATTCGCGCCGCCGTCCAGGATACATGAATTCCGCAATGGAGACTTGCAAGGTAGAGCCGGAGGTGTCGGCACGGGACTTGGAATAGGCGAACATCGGCTCGAAAACTCGGTCAGAGAAGGAACTGTTTCACTGCTCCTTCCAGCCATCGAGCTGCATCGACTGGAGTAGAGAGATAGCGGGGCAACTGCCTGCGTGGAAGAATTTGTGGCCGGGTATGACACGCGCTCCTCCGGTGCTGAATTGGTGCGGCTGGATCGTGGCCTGGAGGAACGTTGGCGTGAGCGGTGGAGATCTTGGGGGGAGCACGTTCCCGCTTCAGCCGAATTGCTTGTTCTGATCAGTCGTTGGTGAAGGTGGTGCAGATCCATTAGCACCCGCAGTGTTTCATCAATCAGAGCTTCGACCGTCTCCGGATCTTTCACTGGATTTTCCTCTTTCGTCTTCGCAGGAAGCGATTTTCTCTTCAAGCATCTGCCGTACTTTGAAACTTCAGGCGTTGTTGCATTGGAGTGACTGTACAGTCGTTGGCGTAGAGATCGCCTTTCTGGATGCGGTTGAGTATTGGCCATGGTTGTCGTTCTAGAAACAGTGGTCTTCAAGCTTCACAGCCTTATCGTAGCAGACTGATCACTGAGCGGTGGTGTTGCTCTTCCATTACTTGTAGTCCGGCCAGCAGAGCGTCTATGTATAACTCTGCATGGTTTATCCGAACACACCTGGTCTCGCGAAAGTTAAGGCAGACTCCTCGGCTTCAGAGTGGTCGGAGCAGGTGACAAGCATTTAGACTTCGACCGGTCGTCATGCGCGCTCTCGTAAGACGATGGCCCATTTTGGAGCAATGCGCGTGGAAATTCCTCTCTGTTGTGGAGGCTGTCACCAAAACTTGATGCCAGTCCAGGCGAGCCTTGTAGCTGCTGTTGGCCATCGCCTTGGTGACTTTGTTGGTTTAGGCGAACTGGAGTGGCCACGTAGCTGTTCGTGGGATGCGCGCATTTTAAAGAATACGCGCAAATGCATGTGCAATTACGGCTCGTGTCTGTTGATCAACTCATATTCTGAATGCGCTCGTCGTGACCAGAAGGGCAGGCGCTGTCGTATCGATTTCGTCTTCCATCGAGGGACATCGGTCGGCGCAAGGTAGTGGCGGTGGTAATACCACCAAACCAGAAATATCACGCCGAAGCCAACAACGAAGCCAAAAATGGTCACCAGAACCCAGTTGCGGGCCATCTGGATGCTGTTAGCGAAACCGTGCTCGATTTGAAGGGTGGAGTTACTTACCCAGAAGATCAACTGCACATCATATCCATGCCAGCTATTGCCCAAGTGGTGCGTGAAAAAGCTCCAAGGCTGGTTTTGATATTCCTGCGGGAAAATGATTCGTACTCTTCCTCCATCAGGCCCGTCTCCCACATTAAATCCCTCGTCGCTGTAGTGCCTCCAGATGATACTGACGAAGAGCGGTCCGGTGCTCGCCATGACAGATATATACGGCAATATCCAGCTGCGGTCGTAGTTGGGCAATTCTTCAATCACGCGTTGGAAGAAAGGATGTCCCGGAACAGCACCCATGGCATCGTTGCTCACTCCTGTAGGAATGGTCTTGCGCACGAAAGCTGGATACCTCAGCAAGGGCTCCAGAGACCTGTTGCAGCCATCATCCAAATCAATGTAGATGCCACCAAAGTGCTCGAGCACAAAATACCTGATGGCATCTGCACGCTGGATGGGATACTGGTATCCTCGGAAAGTGTCCAAGAACTCTGGATACTCTTTTGCGACGAACTCATCTGACATGGCATCCGTCCACAGCATGTACTTCCACTCCGGCTCTTTGTGCAGGTCGAGACAGCTCTGTTGTGCCTCCTGCCATACCACGGG
The DNA here is from genome assembly GCA_005356885.1 of Cercospora cf. flagellaris. Classification (NCBI taxonomy): domain Eukaryota; kingdom Fungi; phylum Ascomycota; class Dothideomycetes; order Mycosphaerellales; family Mycosphaerellaceae; genus Cercospora; species Cercospora cf. flagellaris. The sequence continues at coordinate 1,728,717 of RJLU01000006.1, read as the reverse complement.
GATACTGGTGTTGATGTATGTTTGATGTATGATTTTCGGAATCATAGGTTTCGTGTCGAGGTCATGTTCGGAGCCCATCGGCGGCAGCTCTGCCTTGGTGATTGCATCCTCAATCCCGTTGATCACCAGCAGTTCCAAGAGAGTCCATACGGAGTGCACGAGGAAGGCGATCAAGGCGAGATTGAGGATGAGGAAGATCAGAACCGGTCGGCGCATGGCCACGATGGCGCGCGCGAGCGTGGGACAGGTGGTCGCGTGGCCAGGTTTGCAGGTGCGAAGTGGTGGTATGCGGGAAGTCGTGTGTGTGGATTGCTTCTTCGAGCGTGTCGGGTGTCGATCGCGGGGATTTGATGCGGCGACGGGAGCGAGGAAGGGTCTCAGGGGCGCCTGCTTTGCTTTTGATTGTCTTTCAGCCTCTGCGACGACAATTATGCGACCATCGAAGAAGGAGCGGCGGCGGAGGAGTGAAGAGAGGCGGCAGGGTCGGAGGAAGTGGTGTATATTGTATTGTATCGCAGAGGCTCACGCACGGAGAGCATAAAAAGGGCATCGGCTGGTCGACTTGATCCTTGCCCACGGACGCGAGGCTGTGCTGTGCTCCAGCTGTGCTTTGCTTTGCCCTCCGACTCGCTTGCACATCTTCATCCTTCATTCCCGTCCATCGTCATTACTTTGTCCAGTGCATGACACGCCGCTTCTTTCCCTTCATCTGCTCTCGTCCAGAGCAAAGCCTTCAAGTACCGGACGGGCGACACTCTGTTACGGCCGTCCACACCCATCGCACGGCAACGCCGGCAGCGCGGTATCACAGCATCCCGGGGGCGGCCAAGATGACACGCCAAGCCAGAAGCGCTGTCTGAGCATCTCCCTCGTCACCCGATGCAAAACCGCCGCATCACACGCTGACAATACGACGCGGTAAGGATGCAGTACACGCAGTGAACGCGTCTTCGACGACCACTTCTTTCTGCAATACACGCAGATCCATCTAGGCTGCCATCGCTTGGCCCGGAGCTCAAGCCGACGACAGCTGCACGTCAGACGCCATAGCTATGCGATCCGAAAACGAGGGAAACGAATACGCCGTGCTAACGACATTATCTACATTGCATGCATTCACAGAATTGACCTCATTTCCGACTTAGCACAATTGCCTTCCACAGCTTCTGGCCGTATATTCACAAGTATCGAAGTTAATCATTCAAGTCTCCAAGTTAGCATCCTTCACTACTGTCTACTCCGCCCTCAGGTCTCCGCGCCCCAGCTCCAAGCCAAGACTACGATGACCTCCCTACTCCATATAGGGAGGCGGTAACCTTGATAGCCTGCAATACCAGCGCAGGGCTTCTCCCTCAGGTACCTAACAAGAAGAATCAGAAAGTCTATATGGGGCTCAACTGCCTTCTAAGCCACCGATCTCCCGTGTTCCAGCCAGAGCATGACACTTATCCCATTGACAGGCTTGCATTACCTGTATAATCAGAGAGCGGTAGCTTTAATCTTACACCCTCTTTGCGATTATAGCTCATAGGCTACTCAGAAAACCCGTCCCGGAAGTGCGAAGAGACCGTCGTACTTATCTTACAGAGGGTCGATTGGGAGCTTATATGAAGTCAATCAAACCCAGTCCACTTGTAGGGACCGAGCTGCGCGCCTTCTTATCCTTCTCATCGTCCCCTTCGTAGCCACTATCGTAGTCGTCTCCGCGACGGACTACCCAATTCCCTTCAGCTCGACGTCCTCGCACCTGGCGGGTCGAGCCACCCTCCGTGTGTCGGCTGAATCCGTTGATCGAGGAGCAGTGACTGCATGGAGAGTGCCCGCAGCGAGAGCAAGAGCTCCCGCTGCTGCATGTTGTGCCGCATGAGCAGCAGCTCCACATCTTTGTTGGGGCTGTTGTCGTGTGGGTTTGGTAGGTTCTTCGTGTGTTGTGTTTGTGCTTTGCTTCGTGTTCTTCTGTTTGTTTGAAGTCTTGAAAGCTTGGTGCAGAATAAAAGGTCGCCAGAAAGGACAAGAACGAAGGTACTTAAAACCTCTTATACAGCCCCTCACTCGACAGAATGCTCTTGTGAACGCGTGTGTGTTGTCGACAGAGGGCTTCACCAGTGAAAGACAAAGAAGTCCGTATATAATGCCCTTGTTGATGCGTATAGGAGCGTTGAAGGACAAAGGAAAGCTGATTGACTGGCTTCGACCCGGGATTCGAGATCCGTCAAGTAGGTTGTGGTAGCACTGGGCGTCAACGTTACTGATGTGTCATGTTCTCTGTTGCTAAGCACAGGAATTCTTTTGGGCTCGAGTATCGAAGTCTATGAAGGGCGATGTATCTATCTCTATCGTGAAGTATGTTTTGCTGGGCTTGGACATCCTTGCACGTGGCGTGCAAGAGCATATGCCCACTATCAAAATTGTATCGTGCTTTGGATCAGAAAGAATCTTGTTGTTCGGCCCTTCGTTCCCACGCTAGCTTCAACGCCTCGCAATGCTGCCTTGGAGTTCGAGGGAGGTGACGTTTGTCGTGTGGAGTGTAGCATATATCCTCTTGGCCAGTTCCTTTGTAGTATGATGTCTCCTGAGTTCGGTCCGATGTGTCGAGAGACTGGAATTCCTTGTTTGTCTTCATATTGGAAGAGCTCGCTGCTGCTCGGGCGAGAATGTTTGTAGGAGATTTCGCGGATGGTCTGCTGTTCCGATTGAAAGGTCGATTCGTGAAGATATGATATTCTGCTTCGCGAGTAGCTCCCACAAATCTTCCCTTTCGTGGCCTTGGCGCTCGTAGTTAAGACAGATCTAAACTATCTTCGTATTGTATTAGAGTGTCCCATCTATTTCAGTGTTGTCTCTCTCGACGGAATCCGTTGTTGCTGATATGTCGACACGATGTCTGCCCTAAACTGGCACAGTCTTAAGAATTTGAACGCAATGTCTTAGCCACCTGCATTCCCACGTGTGAATATAAGTCCCATGCAAAGTCGCCTCGTAGTCCACAGCAGCAGCAGCAGCAGCAACATCAACTCATTCCACACTTGTGCAGAAAACCTTACTCTGAGCACATACAGCTTTCGCACTCTTGCTCAAACAAACAACATCCAGCTGGCCTGGACACTCAACTCAAATCAACTCAGCCCAAATCCCCAGCACATCTTCCAATCTCGAATTCTTTTCAAGCACTACCACTCTCTACAATCATGCGTTCCTACATCAACTTTTCCAAATCATCAAACGATCCAGAAGACAGATGCAGATGGATTCCAGCCGAAGAAGAAGAAGATGACAGCATGCCCGAGACTGGATACTCCGACCTACCTCCTCTCTCCATGCCGCCTCCGCGTGATCCGGGTGCTAGAACGCGCCGAATTTGCCCGCTCTGCAGATATGTGCTCCCGGGCTGTCCGGTCTGTCGCCATTGGAATTGATGCGGCGTGGAAAGGGTTGACGGAAATGGAGAGATTGAAAAGGGGGACGGGTTGGATGAGCTGATGCAATCGATGGGGTTCCGCTGAGGAGATCATGGGAGTTGAAGGATTAAAGGACTGACTTGGGCGGCGGAGACGGTTTGTACGAGGCGTGAACTTGTTTGATACATGGGACGGGTGCCCATAGAGGATCTGGTATTCATGGGTTTTGTGCTGCTGTAATTACGTGAGCTGTGTATGTCGGAACTGAAACGGAGTATGAAGGGGCGCATAAGAGCTTCCTTGTCTGCTCGCAAGCACCTGCGTTTGGGAGCGGTGTTGTACAGGTAATATAGACGTACGTAGAGGTGGTAGCCGAAGCGTTGAGGTAGTCTATGCGTAGAAGCGCGCTCACCTGCATCCAGATGTTTTTGGCCTACCCGATTGTACCGAGTGACTGGAAACGGAGAGACGAACCACAATGCCACACCTGATCAGTTCGAAGACTTCACAGGACGTCAATTGCGAACTTCGCACATCTGAGCGATTCTGACTGAGCAACGCCGGGTGGAATCAGCGCACGCATGTCTAGCAGCGCTGACCTGGCCACGTTCAACTGCTCTGCAACGATATATCTCGATCTGCTTCTAGCCAGCAGAAGCTTGTCGCTAGAAAGGTAAGTAAGTTTCACTTTACTCAGTACGACAGCCTCGATTTCGAAGGCCTGCTGTTTCGTTTCCTCGGGCAATCCGCTGCCTTGTGTCCCTTCTCTCCACAGCCGTGGCAGGCTAGATTCGCCATTGAAGGAGAGCCGCCGCCATTTGATATGCTCGTGGGCGTGCGATTCAGATTCAACTCTTTCTTCCTTCGCTGCTCCGCAAGCTTCTGTGATGCCTCCTTTTCTGCTTTTCTCTTTGCCTTACGCTCTGCTTTGGCGCGCTCGGTGGCCTCCTTGCGACCTTGCGCAATCAGCGCGTCTACTCCAGTGTCATCGCCAGCCTCGCCTTCCTCTTTCTCGTCATCTTCGTCTTCGTCAGATTCTGAATCGGAGTCCGAAGAGAGGTCTGGATTGTTGTGCTTTTCGATGACTTTGTTGAACTTGCCAAAGCTCTTCCTGCCTGGCATTGTTGGCCGCCGCGGCGCATCATCCTCGCTATCGGAACCGTCGTTGCCCCGGCTGGTGGAATCGAGAGTCGCGTATCCTGCTTGCACAATGCGCAATGGCGATTCCACAGCCGGCGCCTGAGGAGCACGGAAACTGAGGTACCACTTCGAGTCGTCCTGCGAGGCTCCTGAAGAGCCTTCGATCGGTGTCGCTGGATTCGATGAGGTGGGAGAAGGCGCTGCTCTACCGCTTGATAGTCGCTGTTTCTTTGAAGGCGGTTCACTGGGAGTCGCAGGAGATGGCGGTCCCGAGCGCTGCATGAATTTCATGCTCGCCAGCCTATTAGACATGGTCTTGCTTGGTCTGCCATTTGTCGCCATTTTGCCGGTCGTGATGTGTTGTCGCAAAGAAAGTTGTGAATGAACTGGAAATGGTAAAAGAAGTCGCGTCTACGGCTGACGGAAGTTGCGTGTGCGACCAAATTCCAGCAGCTGCCTTGCCCTGCCCTGCCCTGCCCTGGTCTTCAACCTTCTACAGTCCCTTCTCTTACCTTCTTGTTTCGCGCCATGAGCCCGCCGCAGTCGCAAAGAACCGATACTCCCGCATGCTCCACTGTATCACAGCAGAAGTCACAGAAGCATAGCAAGCAACGATCAGGGGAGCGCGATTCGCACGCACAGCAAAATGCAGCGACTGTCGATCAAGCCCGCAGGCCCTACGCTGGCTGAGATTTCTAACGAACGATGTTACACGGCTCTGTAAAAGACTGTACTGTACTGTGAAAATGCGACGACAATGCCTCGGGGGCTGGGTGGTTGTCCGCCATCTCGCATGGCTACAGAAGAAACAACACATGGACGCGGATGAAGAGCTAAGCCCTTCCAGACTGACAGGAGAACATGCGCGTAGATTGCCATACTCACGCCACCTGAAAAGACTATGTACACCGACTACGTTTCGTAGCAAGCCGTCTACGCCGCGTGAGTGCGCATGGGACATCATGCTGCACCCTAGGAGGTACAGACAGCTGGAATCCCTTCACTATAGCGAAGCCAAGCAAGTACCTGACGCTAACTATAGACTTGTCTCGCGTGAGGCCAGGGACAGGGAGCAGTATACATTTAAGGACATCAGACTACAAAGTGCTTTGAACACACGATTGCCACTGCAGGAATGTGTCAATTGTTGAAAAGATCCGAGCAGAGTTTCAGACCAGCAGCGTATACCTTGCAATACTGATGTTGGCGCTCGTAATTCTAGGCCCGCACATTTACCGCGTCCAGGGGCAAGCCAGTACACGGAGCGTTGACCGGGGACGCAAGCACTTGTCTGGAAAGCTTGTAGTCCAGGAGACTTCGTACTTAAGTGCCTACTTATCGTTGTTCTGGCGCGTTAAGTCTTTCTACACCACCGAACAACAACAGCCACCAGTCATCTGCACGAAATACCAGAACTTAAGCACTATGCGAACATCAACATTCCTCCTCAGCGGCATCGCCACCCTGGCAAATGCATACACAAAACCCCAAGACACTCCCACGTGGGGCGCTCTTCTGCTTCCAAATGTCGACACCCCAGTCACGCGAGGAAAACCTTTCGACATTACCTGGGACCCAAAATACGGTGACCCGAATCGTCCCATCATTGATGGGCAGACCGTGAGCCTGGTTCTCTGCCGCGGGGACTCCAAGTCTTGCAACCCGGACGCGACGGCTATCGTGGAGGGTGTTCCTGTCAGGGGAACTAATGGAGACTTCAAGTGGACTTGGAATGTGCCTTGCGACTTGCGAGCTGGTGTGAAGGATACGGCGACTGGAACTGGCATGTTGATTATTGTGGATCAGACGGGAGAGTTTCAGTATTCGACGCAGTTTTCGGTGGAGCAGGGTGATACTTGCCCGTAAGGTGGTTTTATAGGTTGCGTGGCAGAAGGACGATCTAAGGATTTTTGCGAGGCTTGAAAATAGACGATTTAGTGGGCAACCGAGGGCGCGAGGCTCCAGAGTCTGTCTCATTGGCATTGGCATTGGCATTGGCACTCGCAATGATGTTCAGCAGACGTGTGGTCATTGATGTTTCGAATAGCGCCAATTGAATACACCAGGAGGCTCGATCTCAAACACGACTCTGCAAGCGTCAGGCGTGCCTACTAGTTGTCTCTCTGTGCAATCGATCTATCTTGCCTTCAGGAAGTTTTGAAGTGTTTCCTCGTTGTTAACTTGTCTGGTTGCATCCGAAAGTTCAACGTTTTCCTCGACGGAATCGCGGCCCGAACACCTCCACGCCAAAACAGTTCGAACTGCAATAGCCATGAGCTTTTAGACAGGCTGATCTAGTCAGAATTATATGTAGGCCTTTTAGCCCGTACTGTTCTACTGCCAACTATTGTGTTGAAGAATTATGTACAACTATATATATAGTGTTGCACCATCGTCGACCAATAAGCGTTAACGGGAGTTGCTCGTATCGGCGCCAGTGGTCTAGTGGCTAGGATTGCTGCCTTCCAAGCAGCAGGGCAGGGTTCAATTCCCTGCTGGCGCATTGCTTTTCCATACATTTCATCTCAATGTGGTGAAATGACTTTTTTTGAATGATGAATATTTCGCACGGACTGCCAGAACTTGCCATTGCGAAGGTATGCGGATCTCCTCTGCACTGGAGTCTGAAAGCGCGGAAAATCCCTGCTGCTGTAGCAGCGATGTAGAGCACATAGTGATGATGTGGAGGTAGATAGATGATGTTTTCATGAAGTGAAAGTACGGCACATGCTCTCTTTGTAGACTTGCGTCTCTTTTTCCTTTATTTGCAACGGAATCGGAAACTGTCTGGCTGACGATTCGCTTGGACCGCCATCGCAAACTATGCCCTAACGACCACGTAGAGTCCAGGACTATGACTGCAAGTCACTCAGGACCTTCTCAGCGAGGGCCAATATCTTTTCCTCTTGCAATCGCTGTCCAGTCAACTGCAGGCTGACTGGCAAGCCGTGCGATACCTCAGGATCGTACTCCCGCTGTGTCTGCGCATCGATATCATTATGAGCCTGAACATCAGCGTTTGCCACATCTTTCGATTTGTCCACAGTGATCCCGGTGGGGAAAGACACTGCACTATAATCCAGAATGTTGAAAACGCCAGTATACCCAACATGTCTGAACTGACCATTCTTTGGCGAAGCGTAGGGTGTTGTGGGACCCAGAATGGCATCCAGTCCTCCAGCGGCGTTCCATCGATCGAGATAACGCTTTGCGAGAGCTGTCCTCCGTTTCTGGAGTTGCCAGAGATCGTACGTTCCGATTTCTTGTGCTTGCTTGTAGGGTTCCATTTCGGGTCTGACAGGCTCTCCCACAAGCTCAAGAATCTTCTCTACGGATTTACCGCCGTCAGCGACGAAGAATCTGCCCAAGAGCTCGACTGCTTCAGGATGGTCTTCGGCTGTCCAGTCAATGACCTCGTAGCCCTTGGCTTTGAGCTTTTCAGAAACCTCCTTCAATGCTCGCGTCACAGGTGGAGTCGGTCTGACGAGGCCATTGTCCCAAAGCACTGCGATCTTCGGCTTCGCCTTGAATTCAACCTGTCTCCAAGGGATTTCTATGCACTTCGGATCTTTCGTCCAAGGTAGCGTCCCAACGACAGTCTCAGCATAGAGACGAAGATCTGCCAAACTTCTCGCCATGGGTCCATGCACACTGGCGACAGCTTCTTGTCCTGCTAGACCGGATCTCGCATCGAAATGCGGGAATCGTCCAAATGACGGCTTGAGTGTGAAAGTGCCTGTGCAAGCTGCAGGAATGCGCAATGATCCTCCTATGTCTGTTCCGACACCCAAAGCCGACCCATTCATAGCCAAAAGTGCAGACTCTCCACCGCTCGAACCTCCTGATGTAGTCTTACGATTCCGAGGGTTTACTGTGCGATCGTAGCAGTTGTTGACAGTTTCGGCAATCATCATGGCAGTTGGTACATTGGTCTTCACATATGGAACCGCGCCGAGGGACTTCAGAGTGGTGATGATCGTGCTATCCTGTTGCATTGGCTCTTCAGCCCAGCTACAAAAGCCGACAGAGGAAGGGTAGCCTTTGATGTTGAAATTGTCCTTGATGGAGACTGGCAATCCATGCAAAGGTCCTGTCACCTTTCCAGTCTTCTCAAATTCTGCATCTAGGTCTTTTGCGCGCTGCAGTGCATCGTTGAACATGATGATTGTAAGGCAATTCGTCTGGTCGTCTCAGCTACCGAAGCAATATGATACATTCTCACAACATACCAATTGATGAGCAATGGCCGCCCGTTTACAGAATGCTCTGGTCACATCCTCTGCTTTCCACTCGCCTTGTGCAATGTTCGCAACAATCTCAGTCGCCAGTGAGTCGGTGATGGCCAATTCCTGCTGATCCAGAATGCCACACGTGGCAGGTATACCAGTAACATCAGTAACATCATCGCCAGGCAATTGATCTTGAGGTATCTTCCATTCTGCTGGTATATCGTCTACGACTTTTTGTCGAGCTCTCTGAGCGATTGTTTCCCACTGAGATGACATTGTGATGCTGTCGTGTTATTGCACAGAAATGGGTGGAAATGGATGTAGGATTACGAGTGCTGCGAAGCTATGATATACAAGGAAGTTGAGACAATCGCTACTATACCTGCATGCTATTAGCCGCCTTCTTTAGCTCTGAGTTGGCCGTGACCGATGATGCTGTGGCCTACACGAAGAGGGGCGGCGGAGGGAGGCTCGAACCGGGAATCGGCGTTGGCCTATCGATCTTGGCAAGGCAAGCCGATGTCGTTGCTACGGCAGGCTGTAGCGATCATTGTCACCCAATACGCGCTTCACTTGCAATTGCTCACTAAAACTGATTGAACTGTACACACCACGAGCACCGCCAAGATCATGATCAAGAAAGATAGTTGAAAGCACCTGCATACTACAAGTCAGGATGTCATCCCCAGAAGACCAAGATCTCGCCACCAAAACCTCGACCCTCTCCATCAACCCATCTCTCCACAGTCTCCTCCTTCTCTCAGACTCCGCTCTCCCACTAGGTTCCTTCGCCTTCAGCTCTGGTTTGGAATCTTTCCTCGCACACCACAATATCTCAGGCCCCAAGTCTTCCACAACTATCAAGCTTTCAGCCTTCGATACATTTCTTGAGCAATCTCTCCACAACATTGCATCAACTTCACTCCCATACGTACTCACAGCCTACCATGATCCTTCGAAGCTCCAAGACCTGGACAATGATATGGATGCCAGTACGCCTTGCACTGTAGCTCGCCGGGCTTCTGTCTCGCAAGGTCGGGCCATACTGGGAATCTGGGAGAGAGCTTTGTCACTTTCTTGTGATCCAGATAGTCTCGCCGCGAAGGAAGTGATGAGCTTTGCTGCCCAGATGAAAGACAACGTTCCAGATGCCTTTGGTCTACAACTGCAAGCGCACTTTGCACCGCTATTTGGTGCAGTCGCTAATGCATTGAATCTTGGAGCGCACGATACTGCATATCTGTTCTTGCTCAATCATGCAAAAGCTGTTTTGTCAGCTGCAGTTCGAGCAAGTGTCATGGGGCCTTATCAGAGCCAAGCAGTACTTGCGAGTGTGAAGCTACAGGACATAATTCGCAGCTGCATAGCATGCTATTCGAAAATGGAGCATGATGATGCGGTAGTCACTGTTCCGACGATGGATCTTTGGATGGGAAGGCACGAATTACTGTATTCGAGGATCTTCAATTCATGATGCGTTGCCATGTGCGGCCTACAATAATGCTATCTGGGTATCTGGGGAAATGCCAATCAAAAAGTGGATGCAGAAGAAGCAAACAGGAGCTCATCAACCGATCTTCACTGGAACGTGGCTCTTCGGTTTCGTCTTGCTGCCGAACCTCGCGGGACCGAGACCAGACCGAATCTCATCGAGCTGCTCCATGCCATTCTTTGGGGCGCCTCTCCTCACCCTCTGGCCATACTTGCCGGCCTTGTTATGCGAGCTGAGGAAGTCGTCCATCATGCCGTCGAAGTCGGACCGCACCAGCTTGGGTGCCTCTTCGTCATTGGCACGCGAGTAGCTGGAGATCCCACTTACGCCACTCATGCCAGAGGCAGTGCTGTAGGCCTTGCTCACGCGAGAAGCAGAGGACATACCGGTCATTCCGGTCATACCTGATGCCATCGATTGCGTGTCTGCATTGTACGCATCCTCTTCATCCTCGGGGAACTCAGCCAGACTGTAGTCGTTCTCCATCTTGTCGAAGCGTTCATCGAGCGTTCGTAGGGCATCTTTCCGGACGAGAGCTGACGAGGACATGGAGTATGTGCTTGGATTGGTCATGGCGCCTTTCCGCTTCTTGTGCCTGCCGCTAGCAAGGGAAGAGATCAGCGAGGCGTTGTTGAAGGAAGGTTCTGGTGCTTCAGCTTTTGCTGCCTTCTTGGTAGCTTTGTGCTCTTTCATGAAATCCCAACCCCCAGCTGCCGGGTCTGCTGTGGGCTGGGCCTGCGGGTCTTCGGGAGGCAGAGCAATTTCTCCATCTCCCAACTCCACTCCATCGGGCAGCCGTAGTTCGCGGGGCATTTCTCGCGGACTGGCCGGCGCTTTTATCGTATCGTCACTCTCCCAGCCATCGTCGTCAAACGATTGCTCCACTGCTCCCTCCCACTCGTCCCGTTCCACTTCGTACCCGTCTTTTGTGAGTTCGCCAAATATGTCCTCATCGTCATCCACATACTCCTCATCTTCCAGTGCCTCCAGAACTTCCCGCAATCGTGGATCCATGTCAGGCTGGAAGCCTGCTATGTCGTCCGGCACATCTTGCTGATCTTGGTACGTTCGCTTCGTCACAAACTCGCTGGGAAGAATCTCCTCGGGGAACAGACTGCGTGCAATGCTGCTCGTTGTGCTACTCGCAACACTGCTCGCGTCGTCCAAGTGCAGACTGTCTGCCAGCATGTCCTCCAACTTCTGCTTGCCCTTCTTCTTGTCATCTGGCTGCTTCGCTTCAACCCATTGACTGCCCATTCCGCCCAGATCTCGCATATGTTGCATATAGTCGTATTGGGTATCGTCGTAGAAGACTCCGTGCTGCGCTGCCTCTCCTTCGTTCTTCCTCACATTGTCGCCAAACTCGCTTTCCAACTCTCCTCGCTGCTTCGTCTTCTGCGATCTGTACGATTTGAACGAAGCGCCCGAGTATACGGAGCCTGCAGCGGAGTATGCATAGTCGTCCTCTGTGGGTCGCCGTGACTGCCCTCGCTCCACGAGGACCATGGATGGAGCATTTTCGTCGTGGATGAGCGGGTCATTTTGGGCACGATGGACCAAGTCGAGTTTGATCGCGTTCTGCTTGGAGAAGGGGCGCTGGCGAGGCATCTTGGGCAACTCCACGTGCAAGTCGTCTTGGTGAGTGGTCTTGGGAAGTTTTGTCCAAAAAATTGAGAAGTTAATCAAATGCTTGGCGTGCCGCCCATCAAAGTTGGCGCGCCGAAAAGCGCCCCGCCATGCGTCACAGGGTCGCTTATCAAATCATGTGAAGAAGTTAAGTGCGGTGCTTCTTCTCTCTGCTCCTCCTCTCCTTCACACAACCATACCAGATTCTGATTGCCCAACATGGTTTTAGCGAAGAGCAAGAATGCCGTCGGGCTCGGCAACAGCCTTATGAACGACCGTTTTGGAAAAGGAAAGAATACCAACATGCACAAGGGCAGTGCGCGGCAAAAGAATGACGGCAGTATTGTGCGCAAGGACCAGAATGGAGTCGAATATGTCACCAACTCGCGGAAGGAGGCTGAATGGGTCAAAATGCGCTCAGTCACGGAGCAAGGCGCTCTCGACGAGTTCTTGAGCACGGCAGAATTGGCTGGCACGGATTTCACGGCGGAGAAGTTGAACAATGTCAAGATCATCCATACCGACCAAAAGAATCCATACTTGCTGAGTGCAGCAGAAGAGAGAGGTGTGCTGAGAAAGCAGAATGCCAAGCGGGCACGCTTGACAGTTCCACGGCGACCGAAATGGGACAAGGACACCACCGCAATGGAGTTGGACGCGCGCGAGAGGGAAAGCCTGCTGGAATGGAGGCGAGGACTGGCCGAGGTCCAAGAAGTCGATGATTTACTCATGACACCTTTCGAGCGGAATTTGGAAGTGTGGCGGCAGCTGTGGCGCGTTGTGGAACGATCAGACTTGGTTGTCCAAATTGTGGATGCACGAAACCCGTTGCTGTATCGCTGCGAGGATCTCGAAAAATATGTGAAAGAGCTGGACGGTGGAAAGAAGAGGAACTTGCTGTTGATCAACAAGGCAGATATGATGACACTTGAGCAGAGGAGATTATGGGCAGAGTACTTCCTTACCAAGGGAATTGCTTTCCGCTTCTTCTCGGCTGAATTGGCAAAGGAGATGAACGAAGCCAGAGCTGGCTCAGAAGGAGAGGAGAGCTCGGATGCACAAGATGAGGGTGATGACTCTTCAGATGAGCTTGATGAGGACGACGTCGAAGAGGAGATTGACCCCGAGGCCGATGTCGACGAGCTCGCAAAGCAAGCGCAGAAGATAAGAGTGCAAGACCAACAAGATGACGAGGAGGAATGGTCAGATGAGGAAAGCGTGGACGAACCATATCCGATCCCTGAGCAGCCGCAACAACAGATGTCCATTGAAGAACAGACCCGCATCTTGACCACAGACGATCTCGAAGCACTCTTCCTACAGCACTCACCAGCGACACCGAAAGACAAAGATGCTGTGACACGGAAGACAGCCATCGGTCTCGTAGGATACCCGAACGTGGGAAAGTCGTCTACAATCAACGCCCTTCTTGGCGCAAAGAAAGTTTCGGTTTCTGCCACGCCTGGAAAGACGAAGCACTTTCAGACTCTTCACTTATCCGACAAGGTGATATTGTGTGATTGTCCAGGTCTCGTGTTTCCCAACTTTGCCACAACGAAAGCAGAGCTCGTTCTTGCTGGTGTTCTGCCAATTGATCAACTCCGAGAGTACACAGGGCCCGCTGGACTGTTGGCCCAGCGAATTCCTCAGCACTACCTGGAAGCGCTATATGGTATGAAAATCATAACCAGACCATTGGAAGAAGGAGGAACTGGACAGCAGACGGGCGAGGAAGTTCTTCGATCTTTTGCGAGGGCTCGAGGATTCTGGACACAAGGTCTTGGACAGCCAGACGAAGCTCGCGCTGCACGGACAGTGCTGAAGGACTACGTAAAGGGCAAGCTGCTATTCTGCCACCCGCCTCCAGAGCCACAAATGGATCCGAAGCACTTCAACCGTGAGCTGTACGACTTGGCTCATCTGCCGCAAAAGCGCCGAGCACGACTGGCAGCACAAGACATCACATCCATCGCCGGCACCGAAGACGTGTCATTGATGGACGACGCCAGTGAGCTGTCATCTATGCCCCACGTGATGGGCAAGAAGGGTGCTGGCCTTGACAAGGAGTTCTTCAAAGCTGGACAAGGTAGCGGAAATGTCGTGAGACCTTTCCACTACAAGTACTCACAGCAAGGTAAAGAGATGTCAGGGAGAAAGTTGAAGGAAATGACGGCGCTGGAGAACAACATCGACCCTGCAGATCTCAAGTTGAGCAAGAAGCATGGCAAGGCAAACAAGCGAGCACAGAAGAAGGTCAGAGCCCCTGGCGTAGCGGCATATGATGAGGGACATGCTGGTTAGTCACGATATGCGCTGTAATGGACAAGTAGGACGTCAATGCCTAAGTGGAACAGGCGCAGCACTGAGAGCGAATGCGAAAGTACGGTGTTGCGGGCCAATTTCATACCGCTTTCTCTATCTATTTATCACAACCCATTGCACCTTATGGCAAAATCCCACCTGAGGTTGTGTCCAACCTTCCGTTTCACAACTCCTACTTCAGACAATTTTCCCAATCGAACAGAACCCTGCGAACAAGAACCTAACAGCACAACTTTCTCAACTCCGTCCTTAGAATCTTGCCAGTTATCGACTTGGGCAACGACTCAACAAACTTGACCTCCAGCGTCGAGACCTTGTAACTAGCGAGCTGGTCTCTCAAACGCAATTTGATCTCCTCCGATGTGACTTGCGGGTGCGCACGAACCACAAAAGCAACAGGATGCTCGTTCGTGTCTGTTCCATGACCCACAACTCCCACGTCTGCGATATCTGGAGAAGACAATAGAGCGTTCTCGAGTTCAGTCGGAGAGACCTGAAAGCCATTCACTTTGATCAAGTCTTTGCAACGATCGACTAGGTAGACTTTGCCGTCGACGATGTAGCCCACGTCGCCTGTCTTGAGCCAGCCGTCTTCGAACGCGTCGACGGTGGCTTGTGGGTTTCCGAGATACTTGGTCATGAGCATGGGGCCACGGACGAGGAGTTCTCCTGTTTGGTAGCCTTCGCAGCTTTTGAAGCCTTCGCGCTCTACGACGCGGATTTCGTAGCCTTTGATTGGACGGCCAATGGATTTTGTGGTATCGTGCTCATCGTATTTGAACGTCGTGAACCAACCACCTTCCGTCATACCGTAGACTTGGGTGACTCGTGGTGGACCGTTGGGGTTACTGTCGTAGATGGCATCGAGGCGGCTCTTGAGTTCGGGGACGAGTGGTGCACCGCCTGAGTAGATGTTTCGAAGGGATTGGATCTGGGAGTGTGATCTCGAGTCCTCGACGAGTTTCAGGATGAGCGGCGGAGGTGCGAAGGTTTCGGTGATGTTGTAGTCCTCGATTGCCTTTGGGAAGGCTGATGGATGGAAGCGCTTCATGTAGTAGGTCGGCTGACCAAGGCGTAGACTGTTCATGACCATTTCCCCCGTACTGAATGCGTGGAAAATTGGAGTGCAGAACAGCCGTCGAACTTGGTATGGCTTCGCTTCGTGGTTGTCTTCCGTAGCGGCGGCCTCAAGAACAAGCGACTTGTGAGTGCGGGCGGCCATTTTTGGTAGGCCAGTAGTTCCAGATGTGCTGAAAAGGGATGCGATGGAGTTTGAATCGATCGCATCGATCGCATCGTGGAACCTAGCGGTGGTGCTCGTTCGTTGTAGCTCGTGGAGGTATCGGTATCTATGCGGCACAGTATCGTCTCGTGGGTTTGGATGTACTGCGCAGACTTCTTGGCCTTTTGCCGGTCGTGACTCAAGGAGGTCGGAGAAGAGGATGATCTCGATGTTGGTGTCTTGAACCGCCTTGCGGACTTTTTCGAGTTGCTCCTCTCCTGCAATCACGTATTTGGTTTCCGATACCGTAAAGTGATGCTTCAATTCAGACGTCGAATACGCTGGATTGACTCCCGTCCAACGACATTGTGATGTCCAGATCCCCATACAGATGACAGGATATGTGATATCGTTTGGGATCGCAAGGCAGACGGTGGAGTGCTTCTCGAAGGCGCCTGTCAGGCTTGCCGTCAATTGCAGAGCGCACTCTTTGGTGATAAATCGAGCAGGGTTCTCAGCGTCGACTAGTACTGGTTGACGGGGTTTGTAGTCCCCAGAGAAGGCGAATTGCACGACATTGGCACTGCCGACAGTACAGGTTGGCATTTCTCCAGTGTTGTTGATGTTCATCGTAGGGAAGGGATTGGGTTTCTGAGAGCCTTTGCTCCCCAAGTGAGCTGAATGTTTTCGCCCCATAATTGCTGTAGCGGGTTCCCCACCTAGGCAGAGATTGGCACACAAGTACGACCAGAGCACGGGTGATACTCGAAGTGAAGGCGGGTCTTCGGATCCTGGGGCTTGTGATTGATATTTTCGTATTTTGGAGTGACGGCGTTTAAGTTCTTGAATGATTTTGCAGTCAGATCTACCGTCGTTCGATGTATCATGGTAGAAGTTGAAGTCTCGAGTTGCTAATATGTTGCAAGAGCACTGTAGAAAAGCCATAATCACTTCGTTTTCGCGAGTTAATCTTCGGTGTGGCACACAAGGCTATTGTGTGCCGAGAGCTCGAGTCCGTAATGGTCAGACCGCCACTCGAGATTCGGACAAAGGGCAGCATAAATTATAAGTGACAGTGAATCTTCTTGGTTGACAAAGGATTCTGTTGATCGAATCTCCGAGGGATGGACCGGGAAAGGTAATGATGAGTTGGCATCCACAAGTAACGATGCATACTGTCAAACGGAGCCGACACAATCGTGACTTATACCTCAGCGAATTGCCGACCTGCCAGCCCACCACACCAGTCTGAGGCTGCGCCAGCTCCTCCAGGAGCTAGCGAGGCGCATCTAGCGAGGCGAGAAGTGCTGCAGCATTCGAATGGGAGCACGTACTGCAGCCTCGGGGCTGAATGCTCGAAAGCATGTGGCAGACTGGCTTTTCCGCAAACGACGACAATAGCGTGCTCAGTGGAAGGCTACACATACACATGCATGACAACTGAGGATCCAGTCCGACAGCCCAATAGTCCAACACACTATTTAATGGCATGATCACGAGGCGACGGCAACGATCGACTGGGTGCCTATGAACTGGTGACCAGGTAAGCTGACATCTTGCTGCCGAGCATGTGCGTTCTGTGGGCCGAGGCCGCCCGGTGTGTCTTCTTCGTGGACATGGAGGCTATCGATTGCAGCCAGTACGAGATGCCGTGTGTTCGCTTGTGTTGGCTTCATTGGGCCAGCTGTTGCGTAGCCCGCCGCACCACTTCCTAGGAGCAAAATCGACGCTGATCGCCGAGCGAATGGACGTCCCTTGCTTAGCTAAGGCCATAGCAACTTTTGGCTGAAGCCATCAGACAATCGGCAGCGAAAATGAGCCATTGCGAAAAAGCTGATCCGAGTTCAGGCAGTCCCTGATATCGTCACAACTCCAAAAACGCTCCAACCTCGAGCATTTTGTCCCTAATTGTATCCAATGCGCCGACAAGAACCGGACGGTGCAAGCCACATACTGCATCAGGCGACAGGAACGTTGACTTAAGCTTGTATGCTTGGTTGTGTAACACATACGAGCCGTACTCCACAGCCACCGACTCCACTGAGGCGCCTGTTTCCATTGCTTCGGGACGTGTGAGCGTGCGCGGAGAGGTATTTGGCGCGACATCTCGCATACAGCCTCGCTGGACCGCCTCAAACGACAGTCTCACTAGTGGCGATCAACGACGCACCGTCCAGTGAATGATGAAATCGGCCATATTTAGTACAGCTCGCTAACGCTCAGCACAGCCGATACTAATGACCTCAGGTATGCATACTTCCAGGATGCGGCGGCTGTCAAGTGTGCGTCCTTCGAAGTTGCGGCTGTAGAGGCGAGCTGATCAGCTGAAGTCATCAACCACCAATCACGCCGGACTCGATCCTATTTCGGGTAAATCCACTCGTCCTGCATTGCCATGCAGACCATGCGGGCAGAATGGGGCACAAAGTTGTTATTTGTGTGGGGTGCAGGAGTACGCGTTTGTCCACGGGAAGAAAGTCTTTGACCTTCGGGTGACTTTGTTCTTCCAACATTCCCCTAATCTCCTTTCTTTCTTATACTGCCACGGAACTCGGCTCCTCTCGAGATGGAGTCATCAATTTCGCTCGTGTTCAAGTCTGCCATACCTGAACGGGACTCAACCTTCACAGAACCTTGCTCGGCAGTTTCCTTTGACTTGCTCCCTTCACGAACGTTCGTCGGGTCATCAGACGAATAAGAAATCTTCGTTGGCACTTCAACTGACGCAGTCGGGAATAGGTCCCTGGAGCACAAGAAGTGCTAGGGAGAAACGCAAAATGTCCAGACCAACAAGTATCCACGAAAACATGGTGGAAATGCACGACAGACCATTCCTGTCCTCTCGACGGCATTTTACACATGTCTACGCGCCTGGAGCGCCGCAGCCCCAAGACATTGAACCAACACCAGCACAACTTGAAGCCGGTCTTCAAGTACAGGAACCATGTCCAGCTGCAGTGGCGCCCAGCGGACAGCTCCACAGAGACAGATCGAGGTCTTCTCGACCACAGGGGGCAGACCGCGGGCACTCCAGCTTCTCGATAGCACCTTCTGGTGTCTCGATCACGGAAGTCCCTCCGTCAGACGAGATTCTCGCCAAAGTTGAGAGCCACGGTCTAGGAACGTATCGCTACATCATCACGGGCGTGACTCGAGGCCAGGACCATTCTGGCGGCGCCGAAGCTCAACCAGCAGACTCAATCGGTGTAAAATTTGGACTCGAACGTCTGGACTGCGCAGACAACCACATCGCTGCAAAAGAGCAGCTTCAACAGCTCGCGGATGAATATCCAATGCCTGTGGCCCGACATGGCGAGACACACAACCAGATTCGCTATCGTCACTTTGCCGTGTATCAGAGGCTCTTTGCGACGGTCATCGCAATTAATATGGTCCTTCTCATTGCTCTCGCAGTCGTGGCTGGAACCAACAATCAGCAGAAGATCTTCACCTACGCGGATGCATTGACAGCAGTATCCGCCAATATCCTGGGAGCTCAAATGATGAGGCAAGAACATTGCATCAACATGCTGTTCCGCAGTGTGCTCAGTGTCCCACATTCCTGGTCAGTCAAGGTCCGGAGACACGCAGCCAAGATCTACTGCCATGGAGGCGTGCATTCTGCGTGCGGAGTATCCTCGATGGGATGGTACATCTTCTTCACTGTCCTGGTGCAGACCTGGCCAGCCAGCAATGCAGCGTACAAGTACACTGTCCTAGCAACCTCTGTCATCATTCTTCTGATGTTCGGCGCCCTCACGATCGGCTCCATTCCGTGGTTCAGAGCACGCTTCCATAACCAGTGGGAGCTCATGCATCGATATTCGGGATGGGCAACTGTCGCAATCGTCTGGGTCCAACTTTTCTGCATCAGTGCATCGAACGCCGCCACGGAGTCCCAGAATCTCGGAATACTTCTCGTCAAGACTCCTTCATTCTGGATGCTGGTCGCCACGACACTCCTGCTCATCTACCCCTGGCTCTTCCTCCGCAAGGTTACCTTTGTAGCGGAAAAGCTCTCCACGCACGCCACCCAACTCCACTTCGACACCAACAAAGTCCTTCCGACCTGCGCAGGTATCGCCTTGTCCGGTGCGCCCCTTGTCGAGAACCACAAATTCGCCACGATTCCAGAGCCAGACAAGCAAGCCGGCTTCTCCGTCCTCGTGGCCAACAACGGCGACTGGACCAAAAAGCTCGTCGATAGTCCTCCCCAATACCTCTGGACCCGCGGCGTGCCAGCCCTCGGCGTAGCACGCATCGCCAAAGTCTTCCGTCGAGTCGTCCTCGTCGCAACAGGCAGCGGAATCGGCCCCTGTCTTTCCTTCATCAACGTCCATCCCGAATGGGCAATGCGAATCGTTTGGTCTGCTCGTCTTCCCCTAGAGAGCTACGGAAAGTCCAACATTCAGAACATCCTCCGAGCTGACAAAGACGCCATTATCATCGATACAAAGAAGACCAGCTACAAAGAGGAAGACATGCCAAGTTTGGTCAAGGTGACCTACGCGGCCTACCAAGATTTCGACGCTGAGGCCGTGATTGTAATCAGCAATCCGTCTGTTACGCACAAGATTGTTTACAACTTGGAAAAGAGAAAGATTCCGGCTTACGGAGCCATTTGGGATTCTTGAGGCCCTTTCTTGTTTGCTTGTTCCGCATTGTTTGGGAGATGAGAGTGTTCGTGCATCGCAATGTAGCCAAAAGTAATTGTTTGACCTTCTTCATATTTTCAGTGTCTTCAGGCTCTCGCTCTCCGGTATTGCTGGGACTTGTGGTGATTATTGTGTCGTGGTGCAAGTCGACAGCTACTGTGCTCCGATTGTCGAACTAAAGGTGGAACGATCCCAGAGGAACCCACAGTGGCACACTTCTGCATTGTCTTCTACTATTGAGTCTTAGAAAGTACTACTTCTTGTCCTGCTCAACAGCTACATCGGCGTTCTTTGCCTTCTTCTCCTCAGCCTTGGCTTCGCCATTTGTCTTGA
The DNA here is from genome assembly GCA_005356885.1 of Cercospora cf. flagellaris. Taxonomy (NCBI): domain Eukaryota; kingdom Fungi; phylum Ascomycota; class Dothideomycetes; order Mycosphaerellales; family Mycosphaerellaceae; genus Cercospora; species Cercospora cf. flagellaris. The sequence continues at coordinate 1,708,300 of RJLU01000006.1, read as the reverse complement.
TCTCAGAGACTTCGGAATTCTTCTCTGCCTCCTTTTCTTTCTTCGCCTCCTCCTCCATATCGAACTCAACAGAGACTTTAGCTTTTACCACAGCAACGAGCTCCTTTCCAATAGCTTCAAAGCCATCAAGCTTCCCAAGTCGTGCCTCGAGAGCTTCTGCATCTCGAAGAAGTCTCTTCTCACCAGCCGAAGTCTTGACATCCACCTCGCCGAAGGCCTTTGTCCACTGCTCTTTGTACGCAGTAAAGATCTGTCGCATGATCAAACTAACGTCAATCTCTGATAGATGTCTCGAAAGCACCCTATGCAGCGTTGCGGTTTCCTTGGTAAGAGTCTCCATGTATGCATTTGGTCTGTCTTCAGGAGCAGTCGCATCAAAATCGATGTTGGACATGGCTTTGACGTGTGATGTAGATCGAGAAGCCATGATATCCACCAACTTGTCGTGTATGCCTGACTGATGTTCTTGATACAGACGCTTGGTCTTGTCGAAGTCGGCCAAAATGCTGCCTTGACCAGAAGGCAGATGCCGGCGCACGCATTCACGCATGTATGGTATGAGAGCAATTACGAAGCTCAAAGCCTGAGATGCGAGCGCAAGATGTTTGGTGGTGATGTTCTTCAGGCCTGCGATTTTTGTAGCACCAGCACCTAGGATAAGCTGGTTCGTTCTCGAGTTAAATGTTCGAAGCACTTCCAGAAGCGACGTCGCAATCTGCTGTGTCATGCTAGGGATAGCAGCGGTGAGGGAAAGGAAGACGTCGATGCTTTCCAGGAGCGAAGACGCACTGGAGACGAGGATGAAGCGTGTTTCGTCGATGTAGGCTGGCTTTGCGGTTGCAGCTTTTCCAGCAATGGCAGCTGTGCCGTTCACTGTAGTCCCAGAAGCAGACTCACCGGCACTGATGCCATTAGTCTGCGCTGTAGCAGGAGCGTAATCCTCCCAGATCGTCGCTGTGCTTTGCAGCCACTCGGCAGGATCCTTAGTCATGGACGCAAGTATCCGCTGCAGAAGCTCGCTCTGCTTATCACTAAAGTCCTCTGCATTCCAGTTGTCGCTGTCCAGTACATTAGCGATACGTTCAGTCTCCGAAGTCCCCAGCACTTGGACGAATCCAGAGATCTGCGCGTTGATGATGCCTTTCAATGCGTTACCGCCCCTACCACTGATAGCCTCACATTCGTCGGCGAACAGCCGATTCAGCGTAAAGTATCGCAGGAACGAGGCCTTAGGCAACCGGATCGTCTGTTCATTACGAACTTTTAGGACCCTTGTGATTTGCGATTGAGCGGTGTCGACAGCTTGACCCAACAGACTGGACATATCGAGAGCCTGCGACAGCTGTTCCTGTACCGTAGCTGGAGACTCTGACGCAGTGCCGTTAGCAAGCTTTCCGTCCAGAATGGGCTGTTGCGATGAGCCTGGAGGCGATACTGGAGACTTGGCATCCGGAGCGTCCATGCTACTTGTGACGTCCAGCAAGATTTTCGTCTGAGTTGATACTCTTCGAAGCGCCTCACCTATTGATGTGTATGCATCGATCAATAGCTTCTCCGCGTCTTCAGGGTCCAGCGCTTTCAAGTTGCGAGAAAGGATGAGACTCTTCTCCTGCTGACTGCGCTTCCCTCCGCCTCTCGACATTGTAGTGGATGTCGAAACCATGCTGTCCGCGTCGTCGTCACTGCTACTGGGCATAAATCTTCGGATGATGGCTTTAACCTCCTTGTTGACGTCGTCTCGGTACTTAGAACTTGCTGGCGCGGTATGCCCGACACGCGCTAGCCCAGTCAACGCTGATAAGAGGTCTTTGCGGAATTTCTCGTCCGTCTCCATGTACGTGGGTGGAATGCCTCGCTGTCGCGACCATCGTTTCAGGGTATGGCTGTTGGGCACTTTTTGGACATGCTGCCGCAGATCGTCAATCAGAATTGCCGTAAAGCGTTGTGCAAAACCAGTGCCTATCCGTAATTGCAATTCTTGAAGACCAGAGTCCAGTCCTTGCAGTGCTTTCAGTGGACGCAGATCCAAGAGCTCCTGCTGCTCTTGCCCGGATTCCTGTTGTCCGCATACTAGTCTTCCAACACGATCCATCTGATCTGCAGCCTCGTCATAGGCACCATGATCAACGAGCTCATCTGCCCTCTTCACGTTCTCCACCACGTCCTGTACCTGAGCCGTGGCTCTTCTCAGCTTTCGGACGTTCTCTCGCCGCCTTCGCTTTGCGGCGACCTCCAGCCCAGAAACCGCAACCTCTTGATCCAACTTTTTGAGATCCTCGCGCAGCCCCTGGATCTTGGCCACGCTTTGTTCTGCTTCCGTCTGAAGCTCCTTTAATGACCCCAAAGCAGCGAAGAAACCAGAACTCGCCGTACTAATGCTGTTGATGAGGTGTACCTCGACGGTGTCCATGTACCAACTCAGCTTCTCTTGCAGAATAGCATTATTGGCAAGGGTTTTTCGAGGCAGTTGTGCGGCACCATTCGCAGCTGGGGTTGGTTGTGAGCCTGGTGGAGGCCGCACAATCTCTGAACGCTCTGAAACAACATCAAATGTCCTAGGATTCTCGAGGTGAAAGTCTCCGTCGAAATATACGTTCGGTATCGTAGATAAAGGTGTCGGCTCGTTGCGATTTCGTCTGAATTGCGCTGATGACCTCCTTCGAGGAGGGCCCGGTGATTCCACAGGAGAAAGTGCGCCGGTCGAGCTCTGCCTCGTGATGATAGACGTCGGGGGTGCCGAACCATCTTGCCTGCTCAGCCTCCTCTCTAATGCTTCCGCCTTCTCCAGATCCTTGTCCTTCTTCAACCATGCTGGCTGCTCTGGTTCCGCCCTCCCTCTCTGGAAGCTCTCAAATAGTGGTCCGATGCGATTCAAATATTCACGAAAGTTCTCCGGCGGCACGTGAGGCACATTCGTCAATGTCACAGGAGGAATGTCTTTCGTTGTGGGTGCCTTGAAGCCCGTCGCGGCTGCTTGAGCCGCTGTATGTGGGAGAAGACCGGTGCGCACTATAGGCGGTTGCAGCAACGTCGATATGGCATTTTGGGACGTTTCTCGAACTGCGCTGCCCCTTCGACTTTGGATATCTAGCGCGCCGCCTATGGAGCCTGCGGACATGGTGCTGACAGAGCTTCCCCTTCGTAATCTGCTCGATGCCGGTCGTGATCCATCCTGGGCAGGAAATGGGAAAGCAGAGCGCGCTGAGCTCGGTGAGCCGGCATTGGGACTGTCTGGCGAGAAGACAGACGACATGGCCGAGAGGAAGACGCAGTCCAGCCGGTGCTCGTGATCGACCGCATGAGGGTTGTCGACGTGTCGGAGGAGATGCTATATGTACAGACGCAGGGCTATGGTACAGGTGGTGGAATGGGTGGTGATGTTACATAGACTGTTGGCCGTGAATAGCGAAATGTAGCGGCCGAGTTGCACCTCCATCACGATGCAGCTGCCACGTTACTCGGGTAGCTCGTCAATAGTGCCGGATCCTTTTGAGCCGCTTCCGCTGGCGGGTGGTGCCGACGCGACGAAACCCTGCAAACGCTATTTGAGAAGTCCACTTTCTCCAGCACAGTGCAAAGCCACCAACCAAGTTCACGATCATCAGCTGCAACACGCACTTACTATCTGAACAGCCGCCGTTCCGTTTTAGCAAGGACACACGTTCGGACGAATCCCTGTCCACGACATTCTGGACATTGGTCGCTCAATTGGAAAAAGAGCGGAAAGTTGGCAGCACTAACTCCGGATACAATCAGGCAAACCATTTCATGCACGATTCCCAATACACCCATCGGTCTCATCTAAGCACTTTCTATCTCACTCGTACACCCGCGCTGTGATGGCTCGCAGGATCTGCCCGACTTTTCCAGTCACACAAGCCTGTACACAGTTCGTCATTGACATATCCGGTGGACTACACGAAGCTGGAGAAGCAAGCTCACCTGTACAGCTGAATGAGCCCTTAGGTTGAAGAGTCAGAATCCACAATTCCATTCGCAGCCGATTTGCCCACCCTGACGCCACTAATCTCGAAATAGTTGTCCGCAGGAGAGATCAGGTTGTGCTGAGTTGAGTCCAGGACATTAGTGATTAATTCAACGGACCCTGTCCGCTGACCATTATTATTGAAGCCAGCAGAACACTCCGTGATTGGCTTCGGGCCAAATTTTGCATTGATTAACCACTCACGAACTTGCGTCCTGTCAACGCAGAAGATGTCTGTGACATCTTCGTTGAACTGGTTGACGCCGTTGCGTTGGATGCATTTTGAGTCGCCGGGACAATTGCCCTCAACTTCGCGAGTGTTGGCTTGGTCGTTGCTCGCTGCACAGGTCACGACATATGCTTGATCAGAGCCTGTCTGGCCGACGCGGCTGCAGTAGGCTGCGATCGCTTACGTTAGTCGATAGCTCGATCAACGGGAAAGCTGCTCATGGCCCAGTGGGGGAGATGGACTTGCTCCGCTCACCTTGGTCGAATTTCCAAACTCCACCTCGCGGTCGAGTGCGTATGCCTCGGCACACTCCAATGGTGAACATGCTGGCAGTCTTGCGCTTCACAAGAGCGGTGTGAACAGCTTCATCCGTTCCGTTATTGGGGTCTAGATTCGCATCGTCCAGTACATCGGACTCGACAGGTATGGCGAAGGCCCAGGCTGAGAAATGAAGGGCCAGGCTGACAAGGGAAAGGCATGGCAAACGCATTGTGTTGCAATTTGAGATGATAGAGGTTGGGCTCTTGGTTGATCTGCTCTCACTTCTCGCCTTTTATGTGTTTGCGAGAACAGTCACTACATCGTGGTCCGTGCCCGGTGCAGATCGAATGTCAGCGGAAGAGCTGGAAGATGGCATCGACAACCTGTTCAGCCGTGTTATTTCTGTACAGTCTCCTCTGTGCACTTCCGACACGAGAATTCCCATGGTGAACAGACTTCGTCCAGTTGGATCAGATCTGCGACCCCGTTCTTGTCTAGCCAACCATGCGGAGCATTTCTTGTAAGCATTCGAGACATCGTATCCGGCCGAGTCTGATTGTTTTTGCGGTCAGACACAAGGGGTAAGCCCAAGGAGCCTGGTATCATGGAGCAGCATTCTCAATTGGCAACATCGTCAACACGGCTCAATGGTCTAATGTCGCACTAGAGAGATATATATAGGGTGCTAAGACGGAATTGAATCGCACAGTGTCGACTGTTAGTCATCGGATGAACCAGTACTTAAATTCGACATTGAGGTATTGCCTACTTCTCTAGACGGCACCGGAGGCTGTAGCAAATCCAGCAAGGAACAAGCTACACGGGACAGGATATACGGCCATGGGAGGAGCGCCAAGAACTTGATACTTTTTGTCCAACGTCCAGATACGACGGTTACGACGGTCTGACTGCGTATGAAGAACGCGAGACAGGCCATATATCGATTCATGGGCTTTCATACCGATTCCAACGATCAAATCTGGGCCATTCTCCACGTGGCTGCCGTGGGCCGAGGCTGTTCGAAGTGTGGAAGAGAGCATGCAGTCCGTTAGTTGTCTGGCGGAGTTGGTCAAAAGAATATCGCGGTCCAGAGTTGAGCTTATATCCGTGGGTTCCGCGTATAGTTTTATGGTTATAGATGCTGATGTTCTTCAGTAGTACCAACGACGCGGCCGCACGGGGTTGCGGACTTGTGGGCTATCCAAAATCCGGCGATCCGGGTGCTGGAGCAGTTGTGTGCTTGTTTACGCAATTGGGCCGAGTCGTAAGATAGCGAGAAAGCTTTCAATGTTGGAGGCAGGGATTGTGGTGTGAAAGTAGCAAAGTGAAGTCTAAGTCTAAGGTGGCAGGATCACGTTCCGGCCGCCAATGCGAACACTTTACGCGCGATCCTCAGAGGCTAAAGCCGTGGTCACGAATTCCCATAGCTAACCTACGATAGAACGGTACACAGCGCAATGGCAGCGAGCAAATACTCTCATTCGATACACACCCAGCTACTTGAACACTGGGATCGATGGTAATGCCCGCAATGCGGAGGAGGCGGCCGCATAGTCTTGCGTGCAAGACCAACCACGACATCTGCCACTCAGACGCGAACTTGTCGCCAAAGCGCGTCTTCTCACGTTTGGCGCCGAGATTGGTTTCTGTCCCGCGCCTGGCAAAGCGCATCTCTGCTACAATCCACCGCACAAACACCACACAATGGATCGGCAATCAGTGTACACGCTCAGCTTGTTCGGCGAGGAGCAGAGCGCCAATGGAGACTCTACCAACAAGCAAGTTCAGAAAGAGCTCGTCGCATTCGTGCTGGAATTCCACCTCGACGGCAACTACATCTACCGGTACGCTGATCGCGTGCATGGACAGCACGAAAGGAGCGCTGACTCGACCCAGTGACCAAATACGAGAGAATGTGTTGTCCAAGCAATACTACTGCGACATCGATATCGCGCACCTGATCGCATTCAACGAAGAACTTGCGAATCGGTTGAACAACGAGCCCGCAGAGATCATTCCCATTGTACGCAGCAGCATCGCCCACCTTGCATTCATGTATCTGACATAACCCAGTTCGAAGCAGCGCTCAAGACCTGCACACAACGCATCCTCTACCCCTCGCGCAGCAAGGAGGATCTCGACCTCGCGAAAGCTCTTCCGGAGCACCAACTCCTGATCCACTCCTCCGTTTCGCAAACCTCGATACGAGGCCTCACAGCGACAAACGTATCACACCTCGTCCGAATACCCGGTATCGTCATCGGTGCCAGCACACTCAGCTCGAAAGCCACCGCTGTCCACATACAATGCCGAAATTGCCAACATGAGACAAATATTCCGGTCACGTCTGGCTTTTCGGGTATCACACTGCCGCGGACGTGTGGAAGAATCAAAGCGCCAGACGACGGCGGCGACAAGTGTCCGCTAGATCCATACTTTGTCGTGCACGAGAAATCACAATTCATTGATCAGCAAGTATTGAAGCTGCAGGAGGCGCCGGACGATGTGCCTGTTGGTGAATTGCCTCGCCATATCTTGGTCAGCGCTGACAGATATCTCGCCAATCGAGTGGTTCCAGGAACAAGATGTGTGGTGATGGGTGTGTTCAGCATTTACGCCAGTCAGAAGAATAGCAAGAACAGCGGAGCAGTGGCCATCAGAAATCCATACCTTCGTGCTGTGGGTCTGCAGACCGATGGCTCACAGAACCAAGCCACGGGCATGGGCATCCAGTTCAGCGAAGAGGAGGAGCAAGAGTTCCTGGAAATGTCGAGACGGCCGGACATATACAATCTGTTCGCAGACTGCGTTGCGCCTTCCATCTATGGCAACGCCGATATCAAGAAGGCTATTACATGTCTGCTCATGGGTGGCAGCAAGAAGATCTTGCCGGACGGGATGAAGCTTAGAGGAGACATCAATGTGCTTCTCTTGGGTGATCCAGGTACAGCAAAATCGCAACTTCTCAAGTTCGTGGAGAAGTGCTCGCCAATCGCAGTGTACACTTCGGGCAAAGGTTCATCAGCAGCAGGTCTGACAGCCTCTGTCCAGCGAGACACAAACACCCGCGAATTTTACCTGGAAGGCGGAGCCATGGTTCTTGCAGATGGCGGCGTTGTCTGCATTGACGAATTCGACAAAATGCGGGACGAAGATCGGGTAGCCATTCACGAAGCTATGGAACAGCAGACCATCTCGATTGCTAAGGCTGGTATCACGACAATCCTGAACTCACGAACCTCAGTCCTCGCCGCAGCCAACCCGATCTTCGGTCGGTATGACGATCTCAAGTCTCCTGGCGAGAACATCGATTTCCAGACAACGATTCTCTCACGTTTCGACCTCATCTTCATCGTTCGCGACGACCACGACAGGAACCGAGATGAGACCATCGCAAAGCATGTTATGGGCATCCATATGGGCGGCCAAGGCGTGCAGGAACAAGTGCATGCTGAAATTCCCGTCGAGAAGATGAAGCGATATATCAGCTACGCGAAATCGCGATGCGCTCCTCGACTTTCGCCTGAAGCCGCAGAAAAGCTGTCCTCACATTTTGTGTCGATTCGAAGACAAGTGGCAAGAGCTGAGCAGGACGCCAACCAGCGAAGTTCCATTCCCATCACAGTGCGTCAACTAGAATCTCTAGTCCGTATCACGGAATCACTGGCGAAGATCGAACTTCAGCCTATCGCAACAGAGAAGCACGTTGACGAGGCGATCCGGCTCTTCCTTGGATCGACGATGGATGCTGTGATGTCTGCAGGTGGCGATACATCAGCTCTCGGACTAGGCGGAAACAGAGAGCTTGTCGAAGAAGTTCATAAAGTCGAGGAAGAGCTGCGAAGAAGATTACCTGTGGGTTATACATCTTCGTTGGCGAATCTGCGCCGAGAGTTCGTGGAGAGGAAGAACTACAGTGAGCAGAGCCTGAACCGAGCGCTGCAAGTACTTGTGAGACGGGAAAGTATACAGTTCCGAAGAGGAGGGACGTTGGTGCATAGGAGTGGTTTTTGAATGTTGCATGCACTTGTTCAGATGCTAATGTGCTTAACGAGCGATGATATATCATTGGGTAGGGCGGCGTGATGGCGTTGTCGAGAGAAGCTGGAATGTCGATACGGGTGGTCTTGAGCAGAGCTACTGAGTGAGCCAATTTCAATTTTAAGATGTGCCCTTCCCTTCACCTTTTCTCAAACATCGTCGCATAGCAGCAGCATCAAATTTGCCAAGGCCTGAATCTTGGCACGTCAAAAAAGTTCCAAAGCGGCGAGTCAAAGTTGCATGCGACATCGACACAACATGGCGACAACTAAACCTGTGCACACGGTCGTGCTAGATACTGGAGCAATAATCAAAAACGAGCCTCCTGTATCGACGCTTTTGAATCAAGCCGAGGAACTAGTCACTGTTCCTGCGATCATATCCGAAATCAAAGATGCAGCCACTAGACTTCGAGTCGAAACTACCTTGAAGCCTTTCTTGAAAATCAGGTCGCCGAATCCAACGAGTGTCAAGTTCGTGACGGATTTTGCACGCAAGACGGGCGATCTTGCGGTGTTGAGCAAGCCTGATGTGCAAATTATTGCTTTGACTTATGAGATTGAGTGTGAACGGAATGGCGGCGATTGGAGGTTACGGAAGGTGCCTGGACAGAAGGGCTTGAATGGCGCGCCGCCGACTAAGGAGGCCCCAGAGGTTCAAGAAGGGGTGGAAACGCAGGTCGAGCAGTCAACTACAGAGCCATCTGCTGAAGTGGTGAAGGAAGGCGATGAAGCAGTTGATGCAGAATCCAAATCAGTGCCGCACGAAACTGAACCTGCAGCCACAGAAGCGACAGATTCTGTGCAGGAGTTGACTTCTGATCTACAGAAAGCAGACCTGGAGGCGACTGAGCCTGCGACAACCTCGGATGCTCCTCAAGTCGATTCTGCGCAAAACTCCACACAAGATCAGGCTGAATCAGAATCAGACTCAGACTCTGAAGGCTGGATCACACCTTCAAATCTGAAGAAGAAGCAAGCAGAAGATGCTGGAGCATCAACCGCGCAGACGCCCGAACCAAAGACCATGCAAGTCGGAGTCTTGACATCCGATTTCGCAATGCAGAACGTGATTCTACAAATCAACTTGAACCTACTATCGCCTTCGATGTCGCGAATCAAGAACCTGAAGACATATGTCCTCCGATGCCACGCTTGCTTCCACGTGTGCAAAGACCTGAGCAAGCAGTTCTGTCCGCGATGTGGTCAGCCGACACTCACTAGAGTGTCATGCTCTACGAATGCCAATGGCGAGTTCAAGTTGCATTTGAAGAAGAACATGCAGTGGAACAATCGAGGTAACCGCTATAGCGTGCCAAAGCCAGTGCATGGTACGGCGAATGGTAAGAATACTGGTGGCGGAAAGCAAGGTTGGGGTCACGATTTGATTCTCGCTGAAGATCAAAAAGAATTTGAGAGGGCAACAGCACAGGAGCGAAGGACGAAGGAGAGGAGCTTGATGGATGAGGATCATCTTCCGAGCATTCTGACTGGCGACCGCAACCGAACAGGCGGGAGGACGCGTGTGGGAGCTGGGAGAAATGTGAACTCGAGAAAGCGGTGAGCTGGGATCGTGTTGTTTCCAAGAGCATTTCAGCTGGCATGAGAGGCTGTGGCAAAGGCGTTGGGTGTTTTTGGAGGCTTCCGAAGCTTTGATGAGAATATGATCAGAATGATGCAGCCAAAAGCGCGTGTCGCATGGCTCGAAGCCACGGATAACGATCAGAGTCAGAGCCGTTTGTAGTTTCGATTCAGGTGTTGAATTCATGTGAAGGTGGCGCACCCGCGCGTTGCTAGTTCCTGCCTCACGTCAAGCAAGTAAAGACAAATGAAACATTGCCTTCACTCGACTTCGAGCTTGCCACGCGGGTACTCACATTTCAAAGACACCGCAACAAATAAAGCCTTCCGCGCATGCTCACGAACCTACGAACCCTATTTCACACAACGTTCCCGCTCTTGACGAACAAGACCTCAGAGCCATCGCAAACGACCTCGAGGAAGATCGAACCTGCAACCACGCCTTCCTCGCTACATCACTTCAGCAACGACCTCACCCACCATGCCTTCCTCCTCAACCTACTCCACCTCCCAAGAGTCCCTCATCATCCAGCACTACAAAATCATCGTCGCGCGCATCTGGTCCGTCGGCTACGACAAAGCCGCCCAGACCATCACCGACTGGTACGCCGAGCTCCTCGAAGCTTCCCCCAATGCCCTCTGGGCAGAAGCTCGTAGAGATCAGAAATGGTGGGACGACATGTCAAAGTACTCGAACAAAGCCGGCAAACCAAGATCGGATAGTGCGTACGCTGCGGGAAACTTGATGGCGGATTCGGCGGGTGTGCTGTTTCGCTTTGGGAGGAACGTGGAGGCTGCGAGGTTCTGTGAGTTCGCAGACAAGGTTTTTGACTGGGCGAGAGAGGAAGAGGAGGGGGAGAAGGGGAGCAGGACATGGATGGTTTCGTCTTGAGGAGAAGACGAACGCTGAGTGCTTACGATCTTGGATTCTAGAGGCCACTAGATGGGAAGGCTAGGGAGGCTTGAATTTCGAGAAATCGCGAGGCCTGATCGAAAGCACAAGCTACAAGACGATGCCACCAGAAGGGCGCTGAAGTTGGCATTGAAGTCCTCTGAAACGCTGGGCAGTGACTACAGACAGTTGGCGGCAAGTCGCTGAGATGACTTACATTGGACATGGACAGAGAGCGGTTGGAGGCCCTCATCGCCATGAACTTGAAAACGACTGCCTTCAAGGTCATAGAAGAGGGACGGCAGCGCGCAACACGCAGGGTGCAGCATGCCACAGATGTCCTGAAATGCACACTCTCCTCTCCTCGCTCTTCCATTGCCCCAGAGCAACTCCAACCCGACTCTTCAAGGTCTCCACAAGATATGTCATCCTCTGCAATGATATGTCCGGCACTTCTGACGCCGCCTACACAACCAGAAAAAATGCGTAGCCAGCTCTTATAGTACCAACAGTTCCCTTCTGCGCAACACGAAATCGTTAAAACAGCAATTGTAGAACCAAAGACCCAACATGACGCCGGGTCAGAAGCTTGCTGGCAACACTGTCTAATAGTTGCGGTATGTGATGAAAAAGAGGAAAAGCCGCGAAGTTCGTGGGAAGTTTTGAAGCACTGCGCTCGGACCCCGTCGGAGGTTAGTTTTGCCGACGCTACCTTCACCTCCTAACATGCTAGGAGGTAGTAGATGGTATTGCTGCACTTGCAAAGTGGCTATGAGCTATTTGCATACCGTGCGATAATCTTGGGTCCTCACGGTGTCGTGACTAGAGATGCTGGGTCTGAGCGAGACGAGCTGTCATCTCAGACAACATTCTCAGACGTTCTCGATTCAACCGGATAAGCTACGTCACCTCGATCCGAACGTCGGGATGCAGTCCGCCGATACCACAGTTCACTGAAGAGGTGAACACTGACCAACGCGTACACAACATGTCAATTCGACATGCAGATCCCGGGGATTGACTCTTGGAACGGCTATGAATGTTGAACAAGATACAGTAAGTGCCGCAGACGTATGGTTGAAGTGCTACAGATGCCTGAGGACATAGAAGCTACTGGCAGCTTCCATCTCTCGACGCATGTGACGAGGTGTGGGTGGGACCTGCCATGCTTTCGCTTTCATGAATGCGTTGCAGTTGCCAGCCACTCTCTCCACAACCTTCGTGCAACGAACGAGCATTGAACTACCTTTTCACTTCTACACAACGACCCAATCACATCGCAACCTTCGTTGCCATTGGCGTCTACAACACCAAGGCTCACGCGTTGTTTACTTCGATCGATCAGCCTCACTTCTTGACGTTGCGATTTTGGCCACACGATACCTGCAACCATGCCGGCCGATACGAAGCTGTACGATCGACTCGGAGTGTCTTCTAGCGCGACTGCAGAGGAAATCAAGAAGGCGTACCGGAAGCAAGCATTGAAGAACCATCCCGATAAGAATCCAGCAGGTGCGGAGAAGTTCAAGGAGGCCTCGGAAGCGTATGAGATCTTGTCTGATCCTGAAAAGAGACGAAACTACGACAACTATGGCTACGACTTCATAACAGGCCAAGGGCCGCCTCCACAAGAGGCAGGTGGTGAGAACCCATTTGCTGGCGGTGGAGGGTTCGGCGGAATGCCTGGAGGATTTGGAGGCATGGGAGGAGGGCCTGGTGGTGCGCGAACATTCCACTTCAGCACAGGTGGAGGCCGAGGAGGAGGATTTGGAGGCTTCAGCGATCCCAAGGACATATTCGCGGAATTCATGCGAGGAGGCGGCGGCTCGATGGGTGGAGACGACGATGACTTCTTCTCGGGCTTCGGCGGAAGTCCGTTCGGCAGTGCAAGACCCTCCGGTGGACGTAACGGTAGCTCACAATTCAGGCGGCGGGAGCCCGAGCCTGAGACGACAGTCGTGGAGAAGCCGCTGCCCGTGTCACTGGAAGAGATGTACAATGGTGCACAGAAGAAGCTCAAGGTCCAGCGCAAGACCTACGATGCGCAAACCGGCAAGCAGAACACAGAGGACAAGATTCTCAGTGTGCCCATCAAGCGTGGTCTCAAAGCAGGGAGTAAGATCAAATACCCCGACATGGGCGACCAAGTCGAAGGTGGAACGCAAGACCTTCACTTCATAATCAAAGAAAAGGCGCATCCGCTTTTCACACGCGATGGCGATGACATCAAGCACACTGTTGAAATCAGCCTGAAAGAGGCTCTCACAGGCTGGAACCGGAAAGTTCAAACGATTGATGGAAAGCAATTATCAGTGTCGAGTGCAGGGCCCACCAACCCGGACTGGACAGAACGCTTCCCTGGCCAGGGTATGCCCAAGAGCAAGACACCTACAGTGCGAGGCGACTTCATCGTTGGCGTGAAGATCAAGTTCCCGACAAGTCTTACACCGCAACAAAAGCAGCAACTCAAGGAGGTTCTACCATAAACGAGAGAAAGAAGTACGACGGTTGATATGATTTTGGTATCAGTGATTTTCAGCATGGCGTGGCGTTGGTAGGAGGATTTTCCACAGAGCTGCCCCCGTTGCAGCGGGCGGCCAATTCTTGGCGTTCCAGCGCGGTTGTGCGGATACGATGCAATGCAGTAGTAGCATAGATGATAATGAATAAGAAGCATGACAAGCATTTTGAATGCCCAATTTTTCCTATATCTTACAGAACTTTCTACCCGAGAGGTCCAGACTTCTCAAGTCCTGTAGTCGCCGTTAATGGTCACGTACTCGTGGCTAAAATCGCAAGTCCAGAACACAGCTTCGTGTGTCATACGCTCCTTTCCATCATCGTTGATGGCCGGCTCATCACGGTCTTCCAGCCTGACCATAATTTCCAAGTCCTCCATTTCGAGGATCTCTTTCGCGCGCACTTCGTCTACATCTTGTGGCTCACCACGAACCAACAGCTTAAGCTCCTCAGATCCATCTGCAGGAATAAAAGACACCGAAGTCATAGCAGGCTCGACTTGATGGAGTTTATCATAAGGGATCTTGGTCTTTGTGCGAATCATCATTCCTTTGGTGAGATCTTTTCGAGAGATGGTTTGCGAGGACATGATACCTGGGGCGTAGCCGATTGCGCAGAGGATGCGGCCCCAGTTGGCGTCTTTGCCATAAAGGGCTGTTTTGACGAGAGCGGAGCGGGCGATGGAAACTGCGGCTCGTTTGGCGGTGACTTTGGAGACGTCGGATCGTACACGGATTGTGACGAATTTTGTGGCTCCTTCGCCGTCGCGGACGACGAGTTTGGCGAGGTCTTTGAGGAAGTCGCTGAGGACTTGTTCGAAGGTGGCCATGTCTGGGGACATGTCGGGCTTGACGAAGCGTCTGTCGGGGTTGCGGGATTTGTATTGCTGGAATGGGTTCGGGTCTTTGAAGTTGTAGGAGAGTGGTTTGGCGTCGGCTGGTGCAGCGGCTCCGTTGGCGAAGAAAGCGAGCGTGTCGTTTGTGCTAGTGTCTCCGTCGATGGAGATGCTGTTGAACGAGTCGACGACAGTCTTTTGCAGGAGGAAGGGCATAGATTCTGAGTCGATCTTGGCGTCGGTGCACACGATGGCTAGGAGAGTGGCCATGTTCGGGTGGATCATGCCTGCACCTTTGGTCATGCCGGCGATGGAGTATGTGGTGCCTGGAGACGATGGAAGGGTGAATTGTCGAGAGATGAGTTTGGGAAAAGTGTCGGTCGTACAGATGGCATTCGCCGCGTTGAGCCAATGCTCGTGAGTGTTGCCGATGTTCGATTTCAGCTTGGGGATGGCACTGGTGATTTTCTCGATGGGTAGCTTCTGGCCGATGACGCCTGTGCTCATGACGAGTGTTGATGGGCTTTCCTGGTTCTCGCCGTTGTTGAATGCACTGTCAGTCGTTCTGGCCATGATCTCGGCGTGTTCTCGACCTTCCACGCCTGTCACCGCATTGGCACATCCGGAGTTGACAACCACGCCTCGGAATCCTTGGGAGGGATTTTTACGCAGCAGTTGTTGGGACACCTGCACTGGGGCAGCTTTGAAGATGTTCTGGGTGAATACCGCTGTTGCGGGACATGGCTCCTCAGACACGACAAGAGCCAGATCATCGTATTTTGTATTACTCGCTTTCACGCCAGCAAAGGCGCTACCAGCCAGAAAGCCTTTCGGATAAGTGCCAGATGTAGGTACATATTTCTGTTTCGCCGCGGGAATGGTTCTGTCTGCAGGCGCTGAATATTGGCGGACCTGCACTGCTGCGGCAAGCAGTCTTCTGGCTGCTGTGCCCTTGGGGGCCATGTTTACGGCAAAGGCAAAACGAGGTGGAATTGTATCAAATTGAGATCAAAAACAATAACAAGTCCAGACTGTGTTGTGTCAGTGTCGACACGGCACCGTAAGCTGAAGTGCCTGCTCGTATTATAAAGGCCACCGATACCGTGATGTTGAGTCAATGGCAGACTCATGGCCATTTCTGATACGCAGCTTCCCGCCTCGCGCGACTTTCAATGGTTGTTCCGAAGTTTGTCCGATCTCTGGCCATCGACTCGAGCTCTGCCTCCAAAGTGATCACATGTCACCATCCGCTAGGTGATGTTCATCAACACCGCTCGCTGCTTGTTCAAAGGCGCTGGAACGCCGCTTCGTTCATTCTCCACCGGTACATCGCTCCGAGCCATCAAAATGGAAAAGGTCGATACCACCGAACGCCTGAAGGCGCTTCGATCGCTCATGAGCCAGCACAAGGTAGATCTCTACAGTATGCTTGACCAATTCATATATGCAGTGATGGCTGACTGACGAACGATAGTCGTACCATCTGCCGACGCACATTCCTCCGAATACATAGCGCCGACCGATGCGAGACGGGAATACATCTCTGGTTTCTCTGGCTCAGCGGGAACGGCCATCATCACACAGACGAAGGCTGCCCTAGCCACAGATGGACGCTACTTCAATCAAGCCAGCCAGCAGCTCGATGGTAATTGGGACCTGCTCAAGCAAGGTCTGCAAGATGTACCAACATGGCAAGAGTGGACAGTTGAGCAAGCAGACGGCGGCAAGACCGTCGGCGTAGATCCCACAACGATTACCGCTACAGAGAGCCGAAAGCTGGCTGAGAAGATCAAGAAGAAGGGCGGCAAAGAGCTTGTTGCCGTCGCTGAAAACCTCATCGACAAGGTATGGGCCAAGGAGAAGCCCGCGCGTCCCAACGAGCCTGTGCGTGTTCTGGGGCTGGAGTATGCGGGCAAAAAGTACCAGGAGAAGATTGAGGAATTGAGGAAAGAGCTGGACAAGAAGAAGGCTGCCGGCTTTGTTGTCAGCATGCTCGATGAGGTCGCATGGCTCTTCAACTTGCGCGGCAATGATATCCCATACAACCCTGTCTTCTTCTCCTATGCTGTGGTCACGCCAACGACAACAACGCTCTACATCGACGAGAGCAAACTTCCCGATGACGCGAAATCCCATCTGAGCGGGGTCCACATCAGACCATACGAGGACATCTTCTCGGACATTGCCACGCTTGCTGCAGAGCAGTCCACTGCAATCAACGGAGGCGAGGAAAGTGCGCCAAAGAAGAAATTCCTCATCTCGACTGCAGCGTCCTGGGCGTTACAGCGATCACTGGGAGGCGAGGAGAACGTCGACGAGGTGCGATCACCCATCGGAGATGCAAAGGCCATCAAGAATGCGACAGAACTGGAAGGCATGCGTCAATGCCACATCCGGGATGGCGCAGCACTCATCGAATACTTCGCCTGGCTCGAGCACCAACTTACAGTAGAGAAGGCAGAAGTCGACGAAGTTGCTGCTGCGGACAAGCTGGAGGCGATACGCAGCAAGCACGATAAGTTCGTTGGGCTGTCCTTTGATACGATTTCTTCCACGGGACCCAATGCCGCAATTATTCATTACAAGCCTGAGCCAGGGAGCTGCTCCGTCATTGATCCTGCTAAGATCTACCTCTGCGACTCTGGCGCACAATACCTCGATGGCACGACAGATACGACACGAACACTACATTTCGGCACCCCCGATGATAAGGAAATCGAGACATACACACTAGTATTGAAGGGCAACATTGGTCTTGAACTTGTGGTCTTCCCCAAAAGTACTTCCGGATTCGCTCTCGACATGCTTGCGCGGCAATTCCTGTGGCAGAATGGTCTCGAATACCGTCACGGTACGGGCCATGGTATTGGTAGCTTCCTCAACGTACATGAAGGTCCGATTGGCATTGGCCAACGCATACAGTACTCAGAAGTGCCACTGTCGGTCGGCAATGTCATCTCGGATGAACCAGGCTACTACGAGGATGGCAACTTCGGAATTCGGATTGAGAACGTGATCATGGTGAAAGAAGTCGAGACAAAGTACAAATTTGGTGACAAGCCATACTTTGGATTCGAGCATGTGACAATGGTGCCGCTCTGTCGCAAGCTGGTCGACGTCTCGTTGTTGACGCAGAAGGAGCTGGAATACATCAACGCCTACCACAAGGAGGTATGGGAGAAGACAAGTCCCTTCTTCAAGAACGATGAGAGGACACTCAAGTGGCTAGAGAGGGAATGTCAGCCGTACTAGAGCTGCAACTCTCGTTTCACCTCACAAACTTTCCAGCGAGAGAACATGACAGCACAGCGAGACTCTTGGACGTGGATCCCCGTCAACGGTGATCCTCAAACAGGCATGAAGTGCCAGGAAATTGCGTCTGGCCTGCATATAGAGACATCAAGCATGTCGTTCTTCGGAACATCTCGCCTGCCAAGCATTACCGAGGCTCAGCTTCTGAACCCTGCCCGGCCGCAACTTCCACTTTCCCACTCACAACTGAGGCACCGCGCTTTGCGCGTGTTGATGTATCACAACTCATAGGACTCTCATTTCTCTTCTAGCCATGATACAATAGAGTAGAGACCCGGCATCTTTCCTTACACTCCCAACGAGACATTCCTTATCCTTGCCCTCAAGATCGCTGACCACCATGGCACCGAATGACTCCACAGCCTCATTCCGACGCATACCGTGGACGGCACGTATATTGAATGAACCGGACGTGATCGCTCGTGTACCGAATTCCCGACTTCCCAAACGCGACACCGAAGACAGCCTGTACGCCGAAATCCTCAAAACCGACCGCACGATTCGAAATTGTATAGTCGTATATCGCAAATCCACCAGTCCCGAAGATGATATCTCAGAAGCTACAACATTATACGAAGTAGGCGACGGCATGAACGGACATCCCGAAATCATACACGGAGGAATCACAGCGACGATGATCGACGAGAGTATGGGGATTATGCAAATGGAGAATCTTGAGAGGAAGAGGAGGAAAGAGAAAGAAGTTGCTGAAGAAGAAAAGAGGGAGCCTTCAGAAGGGTTGAGTGCTTTTACGGCGTATTTGAATGTGCAGTATTTGAAGCCTGTGAGTACACCGGCTGTGATTGCGGTTACGGCAAGGAGGATTAAGAAGGAGGGGAGAAAGGAGTGGGTTGTGGCGGAGTTGAAGCAGTGGCATGGGGATGAGGGGACGGGAGAGGTTGTGGTTTGTGCTAAGGGGGAGTCGTTGTGGATTACGCCGAAGGCGAGGGAGTATAGTAAGCTGTAAGGTCCGAGATGTGTCTCTGGAAACTTCTCTGAGAAGGAGACAGCAGAAGAGAGCATTGGAAAGCAAAAGAGCTGGATGACACGATCTGCGAGGTTATGCGATACGGATTGTTGTTCCACGGCATGCTCTGCGCTGGAGCTGGTGCAAGCTCAAGTGCAATGTCTTGATTTGAGCAGCAGAGCAGAGTTACACTGTTGGAGTGGTGTAGCCACATCTCTTCCAACGCTCCAAAGACCCTGCTCGTTGTCAGTTCATGGGCGAACCATTCAAGACAAGCTTTTACAATTCGGCACGTTGGCATGGGATGAACGACCAGCCAACGATAATTGTGAATGCTTTGCTTGCACGTCGCGACACCATCCGCCCAAGCCTGCTTCTTCTACTTCCAACAGCGCCTCGCGCAATGCTGTGAAGCATCGCCCACTCCAACCAAAGCCCAACATACTTCCGAGGCTCATCCCACGCGAGCTAGTCCCGCGAGCTTGATGATAGCAGATCCTTGGCATAGCGCGTGGCTGTTCGTCGTCATCGTGAACGACACGGCAAGCAACGATCGCAGTAGGGCATCGAATACAACAACAACCACCACCTTCGAACATGCAATCCGCATATACATACCTTCATCAGCCTGCATTACGTTTGCTACCCCGACATAAGATACGGACCGTCTATCTGCGAACCAGATAGAGCCATTCCTCTTTGAGAAGGAACAGCCGAGAGAGCATCGTCAATCTCGCAGGTCGCTACTTTGTGCCCAGATGTGCGGAGGTCTTGCTTGGCCCATCCTTTGGCCGGGGTTCTTATCATCCTTTGCTGCTTGCTTTAGGTTTGTCGCGTGGTTCTTGATCTCTTTGCTTCTTCTTGCTGTAGTTTTATCTTAACCTTGAAGCAGAAGACTACTGCCTTGAACACAAGGCCGGGTTCACAAGACGCAATGGATATTGAAGCCGACCAGGATAACAAGTCCGATAGGAAGAACTCCGTCCAAAGCGTGAACGATGCGCACGACCTTGCAATCCTTGGCCATGTCGAGGAACTTACGAGGAAATTCGATCCGTGGTCTATGCTGGCGCTGGCTTTCAGTATTCTAGGAACGTGGAGCACGTTAGCAGTCGGACTATCCTCTGGCCTTGCCAACGGCGGACCAGTCTCGATCCTATGGGGCTTTATTGTCGTCTTCATTTGCAATATATGTATTGCTCTTTCTCTGGGAGAACTCTGCAGTGCTATGCCGACGGCTCTTGGTCAGGCATATTACATTCATCGACTGTTTGATACGCCTATTGGACGATTCTCTAGTTACATGTGTGCATGGATTAATACGTTTGGATGGTGGACTTTGACTGCTAGTCAGGCGGCTTTCATGACTGAGTTCATGCTTGGGATGAAAGTCATGTTTGATACTGAGTGGAGCGGGGCTGGCAAAGGATGGGTCCAGTTTCTGGTCTACTTGGGTGTCATTCTTGCTTTCACGGTGGCGAATGTGGTGGCTTGTCGCAAGGACAAGATTTTGCCCATCTTCAACGATGTTATCGGGCTTTGGTACATCGCGCTATTCTTCATGATCTCGCTGGCGTTGTTGATCTCCGTGGGCACCCGAGATGGTATGTCGTTCCAGCCAGCATCGTTCGTGTTTGGGAGATGGCTCAACGGAACTGGCTGGCCTACGGGTGTTGTCTGGTTCACGGGTCTCCTGCAAGGAGCATACGCTCTGACCGCATTCGACGCTGTGATTCATATGATCGAAGAATTGCCAGAACCACGCAAAAATGCCCCAAGGATCGCATGGCTAGCAGTCTCCCTTGGAGCCGCCACGGGATGGATCTTCATGGTAGTCTGCCTCTTCTGCATCCAGGATCTGGATACTGTCATCGATGGTCCGACCGGTCTCCCTTTCAGCGATCTGGTTCTGCAGACTATTGGAAGGACAGGTAGCTGCGTGCTATTGTCTCTGCTGGTCGTCAATGGCCTGGGACAAGCTGTTAGTATGGCTACCACTGGCAGTCGCTTGACCTGGGGTTTCGCTCGAGACGCGGGAATTCCATGGAGTGGATACTTCTCCAAAGTGGATCCATTCTGGAAGGTGCCCGCCAGAGCTCTTTGGCTGCAAGGAGCACTCATCGCATTGGTCGGAATCCTCTACCTCTTCGCAAACACGGTCTTGGAAGCCATTTTCAGCGTCGCCACTATTGCTCTGACCATCTCGTACGGCATGCCTATTCTTGCTTTGGTATTGGCCGGACGGGACAAATTGCCTCCTGGTGGGACGTTCAAGCTTGGAAAGCTGGGACCTCTCTGCAATTGGGTCTCGGTCATATATTGCAGCATCACCACGGTGTTCTTCTTCTTTCCAGGAGAGCCCAATCCAGCCCCCGCTGACATGAATTACGCCATCGCGGTATTTGGCGTCATGTTGGTCATTTCTCTGGCTTTCTGGGTTATCAAGGCTAGACGAACATATCTGAAGTCGGACGATGCCGCTATGCGGATTGAGCTCGCGCGAGAGCTGGAGCAGAGGGAACTGGTGAATCCAATAATTGAGACTCAGAAGCCGGTAGTAATGTGAGCCCAGCTCTTAAAGAATTTGATGATGCATGTATAGCTGCTTTCCTTCGTCGAATCATCCCTGGGTCCGTGGTTGATGTGGTGCTGACTGTCATACTGACGGACAGCTTCTCAAGAAGTCTCCCGCAGCAGCTAAGACAACCGTGGAAGTGCGACATATTGGCGTTGCCGGCGATCATTGCATGTGTGAGCACAAGAAGTGATCGAACGAGAGTGAAGACCACCATTGGAAGGCGCGCGTTCAAAAAGCCACTCCATTCCCTCGCGAAGGCAGACCAGATCAAGCACCTCTCGAACAGCCCATACACGACTGATCCGCGCCTTCGAATCGCTGCTCTCGTCCACCGCAACGGAGCAAACAAACAAGCGCACTGACGCCAGACCCTCATCGCCGCCACTGCACCGCCTCTCAGCCCCTTCTCCCTCCCGCTGAGCATTCATAAACCAAAGCCCCGCGACCTTCTTCAAGCTTCCTGAGTTAGCTCAGTTGGAAACGCCCCCCAATAAGGCGTTTGTGGAAAATCGCTGAAGTCGCAGTTCGAACTTCAAACCACAGCATTTCCAATGAGTTCGTGGGATATAAACGACTCCGCGGTTAGAACGAAGCCCCCATCTTTTTCTTTTGCTGGGGCAGTGCAACCAACTATTTTGGCATTCGCGGGGGAGGTGGTTCGATTTTCTTGATGATGGTCGAGGGGGTTGTGGGCGGGTCACCCGCCTTTCTACAGATGCATCGCGCTGATGCTGGCTGGCTTCGAGCATTGCTTGACGGCTCGCACGTGGCCGGTCTCGTTGTCTCTATTGAGGTTCGTGTGCCCGACATGGAGAGGTGTTTATCAATAGGGTTCTTGTGGAATTGCACAGCAGTAGAAAGAGTCATTGAGCCATAATATCGGATTGCAGTCTTCGTCTTCATCATGTCTCCTGAAGCTGCCCAGATAAGGCAAGTCCCATTCGTTTCATTGAAACACTTTCTCGTCGCCGACTCTGATGGTGATTGCCGCCATAGGGACACCCTCGGGATCACCTTCTCCCATCGGCCATGCCTGCTCCTTGTCCACCTCATGGCCATACCGGCAACCTCACACTCCCACGTCACAGCATCTCCCACGATAGTATCCGTGGACAACGCTTGATGCAGCTCTGCCAGAGCTAACACGTTTTCATCTCCGCTGCTTACGAAGGCGCTCGCTGGCCATGGAGGTCTCCGTCTAGATGCGGCTTTTTGCCAATACAGCGCTCAGGCATTCGTTGCCGCATTCTGATCCGCCGCGTCTGAGAAGGGCTCAGTACAGGACTTGCCTCGATCATGCCAAACTGGATTTTTGGAGGCCCTTCGTGCCTCGAATGACGAGAAATGCTAGACTATGCTGTGCAATCTCGCTGACGCTGCTTTTGCGACTCGAGAACGTATCCTCATGTATCATTCATCCGCCTCGATGCTCGTCTGAGAACTCGTGCTCCTCATCGTCACCGCCATACAGAATCTCGCAGACGCCGCCAATTGGTATATCCATGACAGCATCCGTACCTTCCATCCACAACGTCTTCCAATCCAGCTCCGGCTCGATCTGGGCAGTATTTGTGCTCGACTGTCTACTTTGCGCGCCCCCTCGCGCTTTGCCACCGCCTTTCTTGCCAATGCTCCCATTGTGCTTGTGTTTTGCCTGATCATCCGCCTTCCAGCTAGACTTGTCGTTTCGTACGATATTGCCATTCGCATCCACGACCGCGATACTAGCCGCCTCGTCAACCAGACATTCCACGCTCTTGAGCGGCAACGTCAAATAGCCGACATTGTAGGATGCCAGCGCCACGTAGATGTAGACGATGAGCATGACGGTCCATGCTGGAACGGCGAGAGCCCACCAACGATTGGGGTAGTAATATATGCCCAGCTGGTGCAGGAACGGAGAAGGTAAGAAGGACCAGAGCAGATACACAATGAAGGCCAGACTACTAGTGAGGTAGAGTGTGAAGCCGTAGTATTCGTAGGTTGGCACTTTTGGGCTCGCTCGTGGAATGGGCTTTGCTGAGCGGAAGGTGCTCGTCAAGGTCGATGCCGCAGCCGAGTTTGGCGTCTGCGTTCCCGTCGCATGACCACGCCCCTGCGGTCCACCTTCATCGCTAGATGGATCTGGTGTCGTCGGCCTACTGTTGTGCGTGCTGAAGTTGGGTCGGAGCAGAGATGTTAAAGATGGGGACGGAGGAAGCGGAGTGGGCGGGCGGCCGTAGAAGGGTGGAGCAAAGGCGGAAGGCCCCAGATACGTGTGGCTACGAGAGTGCTGGTGGTATATTGGAGGATGTGATGGGAGGTTTGCTACATGGCCATCTTCCTGCTCTCCATCGGACTCTTCATCGGACGATGCTGGTGACAAGGATGGCAGGTCGTGGGCGGAGTCGAGTGAGAAGTCTTCTATGGAGGCGGGTTCCGACGGCGAGGTGACATTGTCGCCAGAAACTTCGGGAGACAGTGCTGCCGATTGCTGCGAGGATGTCCCCAGAGTAGCATCGCGCTTCGGAGGACTGTCGCTCTTGAGCGTCGGCAGGTTCGGCGTAGATTTGCTCTGAAATCCGGAGGGGACCGGCAGAGACTTCGGCGGCGTGCCCCTACTCTGCGGTGGCATCTCAGCGGAGGACGATGCTGGCGGTAGCAGCGGTGGAGGGTGCCGTCAGAGAGTCAACTCGAAATGATGCTCGCGTC
This sequence comes from Cercospora cf. flagellaris, assembly GCA_005356885.1. Taxonomy (NCBI): domain Eukaryota; kingdom Fungi; phylum Ascomycota; class Dothideomycetes; order Mycosphaerellales; family Mycosphaerellaceae; genus Cercospora; species Cercospora cf. flagellaris. The sequence continues at coordinate 1,684,409 of RJLU01000006.1, read as the reverse complement.
TCGGCAGCCACGCGACGGCCAGGATGACGCGACGTGGTCCGGCTCATCGGGCCGTGAGGACAGGGGTCATGGGCTCTTCTGGAGGTTCCATCGAAGTCACGTCTTCACTTCGCAGACGCATTGAATATTACCCGGACGAGTCCAGCTGTACTGAACAGAGAAGTCCGCTTGGACATGATCCAAGGACCGACACACAGCCAGTCACCGCTTCGCGCCTTTTGCTGGGCACAATTGGCATGGCTAGTAGCAGCGATACTTGCTTGGGAAGAGAGGCTGACCTGCGTGTGTGAACTCAAGCGAAAGCGAAGGCGGCAGCAATCATCATGCTATTTCACCGGCTGGCACTTCTATGCCCCCTTGTCCAAGATGAGTATCTGGAGCTGCTGCTACCAAACCAGAAATTACCCTCCCACAGACGACAAGCCACAGCGACCTCCAGTATCGAGGGTAATGACTAGTTTTCCATCATGACTACGAATGGACTGTAATGCGACTGGTCCACGATTTTGATCCGGTTCGAGCGAGAGTTGACAGCTGCCAAGCCCGTATTTGAATGAAGTCGCAGGACTTGGATGTCGCTAATCCTTCGCGCCGCTGGAGTGAAGTCTTGTTATGTGGAGCTGACCAATCATAGAACGGCAGGACTCATTTATATGCCAAGTAGAGGTCAGATTGAAGTGAAGCAGGGATTGTACACCAACGATTTTTCATGTCAGCTTGTCTGGAGGATTTGAGCCAACCAACCTTACGCAGTGTTGCAGAAAACGTGCAATTTATCACAAAGCTAAGCCACTTAGGAGCCCCACATACCACATGCTGTGCCGCAAGGCTCAGCAAACGAGCACACGAGCAAACGATGCACGGCGCAATCCTGTTGAGACGGACCGCGGCGTTCAGGTCAGTGATCATCTAGCGACTCTCTTTACCGCAAGCCTCAAATGCAAATGGAACGATGACAACAGTGTCGAGTCGCATACTACGCCTCGCAGCTGTGGTGCTGTTGCTCAGCTTCTTTCTGCTAATCTTCAGTTGGCAGTCCACTGCGAGTTGGCCTTCGAAGATCACAGGAACGCTGTCGACAGAGCCCCAGATACCACGTGTCGACCCCAGCAGCGACGATAGAGCTAGACATCCACGGATATCTTGCAAGGGCGTCAGAGGCGCTCTGATCGATGCTGGAAACATTGTCGATATCCCTCAGGCGTCGGCGGAGCTCTCAAGCGTAGCCTATACCGAGCCTACCTTTGGCTCGTATAAGGCTCTCAATCTGTCTCAAGGATGGATGACTTTCAAGCAGCGATATGGGCCGTATGGCTACAGCAATGCCTCAGCTGCACAGAGCGAGGTGGATTGGGATTCGGTTGACTGGGGTCAGCTACAAAGTGATTGCGCAGAGAGCAACCGAGAGCGTTTCGGCCACCTCGATTTCTTCGAGCCAGGTGAACGATTTCGCAATGTCGGCGATACGCATCTACCTGAGGACTTACGAGAGAAGACAGGACGACAAGCCATCGTGTTAAGAACCTGGAGCACATATGAGTACCATCCTGAAGACCTTTGGAACCTGCGCTCCATCATCACCGAAGCTGCTCTTTCAACAAACGCAGACTACCAAGTTTTCCTGCTTATCGATTTGAAATGTGGCGACCAGCCTGAGTGCAAAGACGTGCTCTCGAATTACACTCAGTACAATCGTATCCTGGAGTCCGTACCGAAGGAATTCCGCAGTATATCGGTTTTATTTGATGAGAGCCTGCAACGCAATTGGTACCCGAAAACAGAAGAGTATCGTTCAATGTGGCAGATTATGCAGCCACTTCAGCTGTTCGCCCACTTCTATCCTGAATTCGACCACTACTGGCAGATCGAAATGGATACAAGATTTACTGGGCATGTTGGCAATATGCTTCAAGCTTTTGATAAGTTTGGCCGAGAACAACCGTATAAGCAAGCCCGCGAGCGAGCAAGCTGGGCTTACATGTCAAGTATCCACGGCACATACAGCGAGTTCTCGGCTAAGATCAATCAGTCTCTACACGGCGGCGCCACCATTTGGGGGCCGGACACAATCAACAAAGTCATACCAATTGGCCCAACACTGCCTCTCAAGCCAGAGGACGATGAGTTCCAGGTAGGCGTGGGAACAGATGCCGATCTCCTTTTGTTTGGCCAGCTAAACGACGTGCGAAGATTCGAGAAGCAAGAAGACTGGGTGTTCAGAGACTGGTACCTGGGCGGCTTTGCAGACAATATTCCACGCTACATGTCTGTACCCGCACAAGCGAGGGCCTCGTACGATCTGCTGGAAGCTGTTCACCGCTCTCAGCATGAATCGGGATTGAGAGTTCCTAGCGAGGCTACGCTGCCCAGTTGGGCTCTTTGGCTAGGCCTAAAAGTTGTAGGCCTTCCACTGCCCTTGTACCAGTACCCCGAGCGGCAACACCATGAGCTCAATTGGGTCAGAAATGGAGGGCTCCCCGACAGGATGCCAGATGGTATTGCCAATGGTCCAGGCAACTATCGAGGAAGTTCTCTCGCATTCTTCACCCGCCCTTTGACATTCGATTGGTGGTCGTCACTGGCTGATCCTATTTTCGAGCATTGGATGGGGACGTACAAGAACAAAAGTCAGGAGAAAGACCTTGAGCATCCTGAGTATGCCGTAGTGCCGAACGAACTCCCTACTTTCATGAGAGAGGTGGACGGAGAGGTCTATATGCCGAAGTTGATCATCCATCCGCGAAAGAGTAATTCGTACCATGCTCCCGGCTGAACGCGACGTATACAAAGCTACGCATGCGCGCCATCGTGGGGGAAACCTGGCACATTGGCTCTGTGTCAGCCATAACCGCCTCAGAGCTGCACGAGGTTGAAAGCCATAAGCACAGCTCCGGTATATACGATCTAAAGGCACGGGCTGACTCGTTGCATTGGTAGCACGGCAAGTCAGAAGTGCCCTGATGTCTATGGTGCCTTCACATCGGGACATCCCAATATCAACGCTGTTGCGCTGTAGACAATAGCTGTCGGGACCAGTTCTCGCAAACGTGCTCGCCAGCCAGGATCTTGGAATGGAAATGGTGATCTAGAATCTGAAACTCGTCAACTATTGGCGATCTCAGAGACACCAATTGAATGGAATTGAGTTGATCAAATCCGAGACAATGTCCAGCCTTCAAACTTTAGGCAGGTGCATGACGCCACCTTCCCAAGCTTGTACATCCAACTTCAACCACACTTTCCACTCAGCTCCGCCATTTCTCAGTCATTTTCCGTCCAGTGACACTCTTCCTGCAGCTCGGATGCGACGGCAATGCTCGAAGTAGCAGCGATGTCACCTCATATGCAACCTCGTCACACCTCCACCGGAAGATCAGCCAGGTGGTACCTGAGCAGGAAGGCGAGGATACCATGTAAGCGGGCAGATCGCATACCACTCAGACGGTAACCGCCCAGCCATGTCACCATCTCTGCCTGGTCAAGCTTTCTTGTTCACTCATCAACCTCACGCCAGACATGAAGTCAATGACCATAGGCATAGCACGCCTATTCCTGCTTACAACCATCACTGCCGCAACCACTTCTGAGCAGCAGCAGAACTACGACCTGGTCGACCCACTCATAGGCTCATACAATGGCGGCAACGTCTTCGCCGGAGCCACTCTGCCCTTCGGCATGGCCAAGTCCGTTGCAGATGTTTCTGGCCAGAATACTGCCGGCTTTAGCTACGACGGCTCCAACGTGACGGGTTTCTCGGCTCTGCACGATTCTGGAACTGGTGGACAACCTAGCATGGGCAATTTTCCATTGTCGGTGCAGTACTACGACGACGACAAGATTGCCTGCAAATATGGACCCAAGATCGATCGAGCAGTAGATGTGGTTAATGGGAGCGTTCGAGCGCAGCCTGGATACTTTACGCTGAAGCTGGCCAACGGCATGGTCATGGAAACTACGACGACGGAACATACTGCCCTTTACCGTTTTTCTGCTGCGAGCGACCAGCCTGGTCCTCTGGTCCTGTTAGATCTGACAGATCTACAGGACAGCAGACAGAATGCTTCTGTCAGCGTTGATCCCGACACCGGTCGTATAATGGGCAATGGAACTTCTCTACCCAGCTTTGGAGTCGGCTCCTACCAGGCTTACTTCTGCGTCGACTTCGAAGGCGCTGGTATCCAAGATACAGGCATTTGGGTCAACGATCGCGCAGGCAGCGAGCAGAAAGAGCTGTTCGTGAATCGTGGGTACAGTTTGTTCTACATCCAGGCTGGTGCTTTCGTCCGCTTCAAGGCTCCGCAGAGTGGCAATCTTACGGCCCGAGTGGGCTTGAGCTTCATGAGTACACAGCAAGCCTGTGATAATGCAGAAAGGGAAATTCCGGATTTTGATTTCGACCGTGTGAGGGAAGCTGCTGCAGATGCTTGGAAGTCGAAATTCACCGGGGTTACCGTTGAACCTGGAGGTGCATCTACCTCGCTCCAGAAAACCTTCTTCACTGGGATCTATCGCACAATGATCTCGCCTCAGAACTATACGGGAGAGAATCCGCTGTGGCAGAGTAGTGAGCCCTATTTTGATAGCTTTTACTGGTGCGTATCCCCTTGTCTCGCAGCCCTAATCTTCTGCTGACGCGTCCTAGCATCTGGGATTCGTTCCGAACTGCATTCCCTTTCCTCGCTATCTACCAACCAGACGTGCTATCACAGCTCATCCGAAGCCTACTAGACACTTACGTTCACCTTGGCTGGCTCCCAGACTGCCGCATGCAGCTCTGCAAAGGCTACTCTCAGGGTGGAAGCAACGCCGACGTAGTGATCGGTGACGCCTACATCAAGAACATCAGCGGTATTGACTGGGATCTAGCCTACAAAGCGATCGTCAACGACGCCGTGAACGAACCTTTCGACTGGGGCGTCAACGGCCGCGGCGGACTCATCAGCTGGAAACAGTACGGCTACATTCCCTTCCAAGACTACGACTACCTTGGCTTCGGACCATCTTTCCACAGCGTCAGCCGTACGCTCGAATACGCTTACGACGATTTCGCGATTGCCCAAGTAGCTCGTGGTCTTGGTCACGACACTGATTACGAGAAATATCTGCAGCGTAGCGCAAATTGGCACAATCTCTTCAAGGCAGATCAAACTTCATTCTGGCCTAACGGGACAGATACTGGCTTCGTTGGATTCCTCCAACCTCGTTTCGCAAATGGTACCTGGCGATTTCAAGATCCTATGGAATGCTCTCCTCTTGATTCGAAGTTTTGTAGTTATTCCAGTAATCCTCGGGAGACGTTCGAATCTGCTATCTGGGAATATGTGTTCTACGTCCCACAAGATCAAGCGGGACTGATTCATGCCGTTGGAGGCAAAGACGAATTCATTCGCAGGCTGGACTACCTCCACGAAACCGGTCTCCTCGACATCGGCAACGAGCCAAGCGAGCTCACTTGCTTCCAATACCACTATGCTGGCAGACCGGGGCTTTCTGCGAAAAGACTACACACGTATATCCCGAGCTCTTTCAATTCTTCCATCAACGGACTGCCTGGAAACGACGATAGCGGAGCACAAGGTTCTTTTCTCGCGTTCGCGATGTCTGGATTGTTTCCTGTTGCGGGTCAAAATGTTTATTTGATTACTCCGCCGTTTTTTGAAAGTGTTAGTTGGACTTCACCTGTGACGGGGAAAATTGCCACGATTAGGAATGTTAATTTCGATGTGGAGTATGACAATATCTATATTCAGAGTGCGAAGCTCGATGGGGTGGAGTATGCGAGGAGCTGGATTGGGCATGAATTTTTCTTGGAAGGTGGTGTGCTGGAGTTGACGCTGGGTAGTCAAGAAAGTGATTGGGGGACAAGAGAGGAGGATCTGCCGCCGAGTGCTTCGAGTGGTGGACGATGAAGAATGGCCAAAGGCAGGATGTGTTATTCAGCGGTCTATCGAAACCAACAATCTATCAAAGTCTCGTTTCCTCAAGATTGTGCTTTTGCTCAAGCGAAGCAGGTAGCACAAACTATCCCACCCAGCGTCTCGCACTCTTGAACATTCTCGTCCAAGGACCAAAGTCTCCCCATTCCTTCTTCTCCTCTCGTGGCAGGTAGCTCGCCACTTCCTTCAAGATCGTTCTCTCGGGATGCGGCATCAACGCCAAAACCCTACCGTCCGGTGTCCTCACGCCTGTGATACCCAATGGAGATCCGTTCGGGTTGTATGGGTAAGCCTCAGTTGGTCGCAGATAGTTGTCCACATACCGCATTGAGACCAATCCCTGATCAATCAGATTCTGCGCAGAAGACTCTCCCGACTGCGGGAATGAAGCGCGACCTTCGCCGTGTGCAGTCACAATAGGCAAGTACGAGCCATCCATTCCGTGCAGGAAAACAGAAGGATCCTTGTAATTGTCCGCTTTCTCCGTGACCTGCACCATACAAACACGAGCTTCATACTGTTCGCTCACATTGCGTTCGAAAGTCGGCCAATTCTCCGCACCGGGAATAAGTTCTGTCAAACGAGAGAGGAACTGACAGCCATTGCAGACTCCCAAGGCGAAAGTATCTTTGCGCTCGAAGAAGTTCTTGAATTCGGCGCGGGTGCCTTCGTGGAGGAGGACGGATTTCGCCCAACCTTGGCCGGCACCGAGGACGTCGCCGTAGCTGAAACCGCCGCAGGCAGCGAGACCGACGCATGAGGCGAGGGAGAAGCGACCGGTGAGGATGTCGGTCATGTGTACGTCGATGGGGCTGAAACCTGCGACGGAGAAGGCGAAAGCCATTTCTGCTTGGCCGTTGACACCTTGCTCACGGAGGATGGCGACGCGAGGTTTCTGTTTGATAGTGGCTGCGATCGATGTGGACCAAGGTAGGATGTTCTCTTCGGGCTTGAAGGTGAGCTTGTACTGCAGACCGGGGTTCTTGTTATCATCAATGTTGGCCTTCTCGGCGTCGGCGCAATCTGGGTTGTCACGCAGGCGTTGCATCGCCCACGAAGTGTGGTGCCACTTCTGTTGCAGCTCTGATCTTGATGCTCGGTAAATGCAATCTGCTCCATAGTGGATTGCGAGCTCTTGTCGCGAAGACTTGGGAACAGAAGCGATGGTGATGGGTGTCATGGGCGCAAACACGCCGCGGAATTGACTCTCGTCTTTCTTGCGGATCTGGAATACCGCGCCCAACTCCTCGTTGAAGAGTGTCTCAATCACGTCTTGCGGCCTTCCTGATTTGACAATGCGGTCGAGCATGAGGTCCAGACCGCATCGACCTGCAAACATCATTTCCACAAGTGTCGTGAACAGACCACCATCTGAGCGATCATGATAGGCAAGCACGATATCGGTCTCGTGAAGTTGCTCGACGGCATGGTAGAAGTCCTTGATGAAGTCCACATCGTGAACGTCTGGAGCAGTGTTGCCAACCTGACCAAAGACTTGTGCAAGAGCGGAACCACCAAGTGCCTTCTTGCCCCCGGCCAGGTCGACAAACATCAGGAGAGTCTCGCCAACGTCTTCGTAGCGTGCCAGTGTTGGGGTCCATGTGCTACTCAGGTCGTTCACAGGGGCAAAGGCCGTGACCACCAGCGAAAGTGGTGCAGTAACTTCTTTGTCCCCCCACTTCGTCTTCATCGACATGGAGTCCTTGCCGACAGGGATGCTGACGCCGAGCTCAGGGCACAGCTCCATGCCAATAGCCTCAACAGCCTCGTACAAGGCAGCGCCTTCACCTGGATGACTACTAGCTGCCATCCAGTTGGCTGAAAGGCGAATGCGCTTCAGTCTGTTGGGGATGCTTGCAGCCGCGATGTTGAGCAGAGACTCTGCCACTGCCATGCGTGCAGACGCGGCCGCCGAGATCAATGCAAGAGTAGGCTTCTCGCCCATGGCCATGGCCTCACCAGTGGTTATGCCTGGGGTGAGAGATGTTGCTGTGACAGACACATCAGCGACTGGTGTTTGCCACGGCCCGACCATCTGGTCCCGAACAGTCAGTCCACCAACTGTTCGGTCACCAATCGTGATGAGGAAGGATTTTGACCCAACAGATGGCAGTGCCAAGACGCGGTCGACGGCATATGGCAGGACATCTTGCGCCTTTGTTGGCGATGCAGGAATATACGACGAGAGACTGCTGTCGAACGCAGGGAGTTTGAGCTTGCGTGAGTCGACAACTCTCGACATCTTGGGCGGCTTTCCGAACAGTGTCGACATTGGCAGATCGATAGGTAGAGGCTCCTCTTTGGAGTCTCGATCCATTAAGATCAGTCGTTGCTCTTTGGTAGCTTGTCCTACCACCGAAAAACCACATCGTTCGCGCTTGCAAATCTTTCTGAATGCCTCAAGTTTGTTAGGTGCGATGGCCATGACATATCGTTCTTGAGCTTCACAGCACCAGATCTGCAGAGGGCTCAGACTCGGATCGGCATTATCAACTTCTCTCAACTCGAATTTGGCGCCATAGCCGGAGTCATGGGCCAGCTCTGGCAACGCGTTGGACAAGCCACCAGCACCAACATCGTGAATGAATTGGATTGGGCTCTCCGGTCCGAGCGAGGCACATGTGTTGATGACTTCTTGAGCTCGCCTCTCCACTTCAGCATTTCCACGCTGCACACTTGCAAAGTCCAGATCAACGCTGCCTTCTCCGGACTGTATGCTGGAGGCTGCACCGCCGCCAAGTCCGATGAGCATGGCCGGGCCACCAAGCACGACCATGTGTGCACCAGGACTGACATCTTCTTTTCTCTTGATCTCGTTTCCGGGCCGCACTGTGCCAACTCCGCCAGCAATCATGATGGGCTTGTGATAACCACGCACCTCGGTTGTGTTCTCGTCCACTGGCACCTTCATAGACAGAGTGCGGAAGTATCCAGTCGTGCTCGGCCGGCCGAACTCATTGTTGAAAGCTGCACTTCCAATGGGAGCCTCGAGCATAATATCAAGACTGCTTGCAAGATGTCCTGGTTTGCCGATGTCAAGCTCCCATGGCTGACCATGACCAGGAATGTGCAGATCTGAAACGCTGAAGCCAGTAAGACCAGTCTTTGGCTTCGAGCCTCTACCGACTGCGCCCTCGTCTCTGATCTCGCCTCCAGAGCCAGTAGCAGCTCCGGGGTATGGAGACACAGCTGTCGGATGGTTGTGAGTCTCCACTTTGCCCAGATAATGAACGTCTTCTTTGGTCTGCTTCCATTCGCCAGTCAGCTGATCGGGGGCCCATTGACTGCCCGGATAGCCTTGCATTACAGCAGCATTGTCACTATACGCCGAAAGTACAAAGTCCGGGTTGACTCTATGAGTGTTGCGGATCATCTGGAACAGACTATGGTCCATGACCTTGCCATCGATAGTCCACTGAGCATTGAATTGCTTGTGCCGGCAATGCTCGGAGTTTACCTGGGCAAACATGAACAACTCCACGTCTGTTGGGTTTCGCTGCAAGTCCTTGGTGTAGGCATCGATCAGATACTTGATCTCAGACTCGTCTAGAGCAAGACCAAGCGTCTTGTTAGCCTCGCGGAGTGCAGCTTCGGGCCCGTCGGAATTGTGCAACAAGTCGACCCTTGTCAATGGAGCAGGAGCAGCTTGAGCAAACATCGCGTCGAGGTCGGGCGGATGCGTTGCGAGGTTGTCAGTCATGCGATCGTGCAATGAGTCCGGGCTGGGAATAGAGCCATCTTCGGGAGCCTGATCAAACTTGGCAGCATAGAGTATACCGCGTTCCACTCTCTTGACAGCAGTTTCAAGACCGCAGACGTGAGCGATGTTCGTTGCTTTCGAGCTCCATGGCGAGATAGTGCCTGCTCTCGGACTCACATAAAAGAGCTTGATGTTGGCATCGGCAGGTGACTTCCCATGATTGACCGCTCCTTGAAGTGCATCATACAGCTCTCCTTGCTCAGGGTAGCTGTCGTACTCGAGCAACTGCTGCAAGACCTGGTGCTCTTCATTTGTCAGAGTCCTGTGAGAGGAGATATAGTGTACCCATATCGCCTGCAGATCCTTGGCACCGATTTGTGAGATGAGCCTGTCGCGACGAAACTTCGACAGCGCGGACGCGCCAGGCAGGGCGAGATATGCACCGGCGGTTTGTGTTGTAGTCATGATGTGTGGGCGTAACTGCCAGCGGCAGCTTCTGAGAGTTGGTCTACATTGTCATCATTTCGAACGAGCGAGCCAGGGCGAGTCAACTTTTTTGAAGCGCTCGGAGCGCGGCACGATCCGCGAAAACTCACTTGCACGAAACGAAACATGTGACCCCACAACAAGTAAAGTAAGGAATAATCGATACATCGGCATACTGCAGTCCACGAAATCTCTGTTCGTCTAGGGCGTTCAAAGACCATGCCACGGCTTCTTTGCAAACTCATAAACGCCGTGAAGTAAGAACGCTTCATTCCATCTCGACCCGAAGGGAACTCCTGATATACCACCTCCTGGTTTCTCTTGTCCGTGTGCCCAAGTCGTTAAGTCGCCCCGCTGCCCTTTGCACTATTACTTCTCGATCTGCCACTGCTCGTGGCACTGGCTTTCGAAGGTGCCGAAGAGCTCGCCGAGCGGTGAATCTTGCTGCCGTGTAAACCTCGCTTCTAAAACACATGCCGTACCCGATCAGAACAACCGTCGAGCTGCGAAGAGCGCCACAGTGGTGAAACGCCAAGCGCTATGCAAAAAGGGTGTGAAGGGAGAGGTCGCAGAATGGAAATGGAGAAAGCAACAGAACGGTGCAGTAAATATGCTAGGGATGAGGCAAAGGCGGGCACACGCTCGAGCTTCTCATCCACGTACCGAGTTGGTATGCCTCTCAGCTCTCCTGTCGTCCTGTAAGCGCAAGCGCTCCATTGAGATCGGATCTCCATCCTCGGTGCGCGTAGAACTTTGCTGGTTGCCATACGCTTGGGGAGGTCGTACCGCCGGGGCATGTCCATTCTGTTTCATGGACTCTGCTAGTTGCGTCAAACGATCCCATTTGGCCTGTCGACTAGCCTTCACAGCCTCCGCATTGTTTTGCTGCTCTGTGTATTCGTGCGAGCATTCATCGAATAGCTGTGGGTTGACTTCCATGAACAACTTCATTGCGTTGTACACCATGCCGTGTATTGTGCTATGCGTGTCGTTAGTGAGATCCCGACGAGACAATTCTAGCATGAACGTACCGGTTCCAGTGGCCCTTGGAGTTCTCGTACAAAGGCGCGAACATAATAGGAAGAATGACATCCACATTGTCGCTGACAAGGTTACAGAAATATTCGTTGTTCCAGAAGTAAAGAGCGCGTTCAGCGACCTATAGCACTGTTAGAAATGCCGTGCGCTGAGTGAGACGGCGACTTACCTGAAAGTGTGGGCTGGCAACGCTCTTCGCGAGCTGGTTAAAGAGGGGCTCCTGCACTTTCGCAAACTCGGCAGGGTCCATCACCTCGAAGATGTCCTCCACTTCGTTCAAGAACATGACCTCCTTTGTGCTGTTGACCTTGGGCCAGTAGCGTAGTAGACCGAGAACAACCTCTTCGGTGAGGGCGGCATCCTTCTCCAAGAATTGCACGATGCAGTAAGCAAGCTGGGGGTGATACATGCTTAAGCTTTTGACTTTGTGCAGAGGGATCAAAACCCTGGTCAAGAAGAGCTTGTGCTCTTCCTTCAGTGGCAGGGCGAAGCCGTTGATGATCGAGCCCAAGATCTCCAGGAGCTCGGCAATTCCATTAAATCGCTCCGTCTCGTATATGAACTGGAAGAAGACGTTGTTGATGCTGCGTCTGATGAAGGAGCGCAAGTTGAGGAATTTGCCGTAAATCCTGTGCAACGTGGTCTTCAAGAAGTCGCGCTCGCGGGGATCTTCCGAGTCAAAGAGCTCGAGGAGTTGCAACACAAAGCTGTGATCGATGTACTGCTTCGCATAGTTTGTGTTGAAGTCCTGGCTCTCAATGAAGCGCAAGAAGAACTCGTAGACAACCTGGATGTGTGGCCAGGCGACTTCGAGAACTGGCTCATCCTCTTCCGGGTCAAACGCTTCGCCTTGTGGGTTCATAGGCGGTGGAATGGGTCTGAACAAGTTCTTCGCAAACATCTCCACGACCCTCGGGTACATGGGCTCCGAGATGACTTGGCGATTCTGCGCGACGTAGTCCAAGAGCTCGTGTAGCGCCAGCCGCTTGATCTCTTTACTTTTCATGTCGCCCGAGGCATCATTGAAATCGAAGATGATGTTACATTGATCCAGCTTTTGCATGAACAGTTCCTGTCTGCGATTGGGCGGGACCTCGTGGAAGCCGGGGAGCTTCTCAAGCTCGCGTTGCCTTTGGTCTGAGATGTCGAATCGTGAGGAATGCTGACGTTTGGGTGTTCTAATCCCCTCTGGGACTGTGTCTTTTGGAGTCGCCTGTAATCTATCGAAGAGAAGACTCTTTTGTCCAGCTTTGGGCGGGGCGAGATCGTGCGGCATCGTTTCGGCGGCGCCTGGCGGAGGAACGTGCTACATCTGTCAGCCTCCATCATGATATGAGAGATGATCGCACACAAAGGAACACGCACTGGAGCGCTTGGAGATATTACCACACTAGGAGCAAGCTGGCCAAGTCGTCCCGGAGTTGATGGACCGCCCTGCTGATGCGGTCCACTATTCGAGGGGTTCGCATTGGCAGTGCCGTGCTGTGAGAATTGGCCCTGGTTGGAGGCTACGTTCGATGCAGGCTGGCCTGGCATTGGCGCGCCTGGGTGTGACTGGGTGGGCGCATCGGACTGCGGTTTGTTTCGACCATCCACCAGGTTGCTGGTCGAGGAGGTGGGCGTCGCTTGAGCTGAGCCCGCGGGCGACTGGCTATTGGAAGGGCCGCCAGCAGGGGACTGGGTGCCAGAAGTATTGTCTTTGGAGCCCTTCTTCGCGAGCTTGTTGCCCTCTCGGTCTTTCGCCCGCGAGAGCTGTTCTTGCTGTCAGATCACCACATTACTGTCTGCCTCGCACGCGCAGTGTCTCAAAACGGGTGGACTGGAGCTTACCACGCGCTGTCTGAAGCCCTTCATCATCTGTTGCGCCCAGTGGGACGACGATCACCGGCTCGCCAATGCTGCTGGAGGGAGAGAGGGAAAGGGTCCGGCCCTGCGGACGGCCTCCTGGTGCTCGTCAGGCGTCGTCGTCTGGAGGCGGCGGAGCGAAAGCGACACGTGACTCAAGGGAATGGGTGATGTCGGTGCGCGCGGGCGTTGGGTTAAGGAGCGGTGATGGTGGGCGGCGTCGTCGATGTGTACAATTGACGCGCTGATGTCGACGTGAGCTTCGGCTTGGCCCAGGAGCAAGCCAAGGACGTGCAGTGGTGTTTGGGTCGACAGGGGAGGGCGGGAGAGGGCAGTGGCAGCGGGGAAGTCGGCGACGTGCACAAGGACGGCGAGGTCGCGAGAGAGAGCGTGCGGTCGGACAGTCAGGTGTGTCGTAGTAGGAGGAGGCTGATCGACGACGGGGAGGGCATAATTGCGCGCTGATTCGTGCACGGCTCCAGCGCAGTAGCAGATGGGCCAAAGAGTTGGAGGGAGAGCTCGTCAACACGCACACGCCTGCGCCCCTCCAGCTTCTTTCCGTTTCACCCTCCCACTCCCACCTCATCTTGACACAACACAACCACACTGCACCCACGTGACATCCAGTCGCTTCCGCCCTCGACTATTTCGTCTCGTTCCATCGAGGCTGCCGTCGCCTGCTCGATGCGACGCGAAAATGGACCAAAATGGGGCGGAAAGTAGCGATGCGCCAAGCCGCGCAGTCGCGCCCATATATCCTGTGCCCGGGCAGCGTATCGTAGCCGTAGAACACCCATGCATCGTGCACGATTTCGACAAAGGGTTCAAGTCGCTCGGCGGAGAGGCGCAGCTCAAGCATGTGAGTGTAGTCGAGAGCCTCGCCGCACGGTAAGTCCATGTCTCACATATATCGCACAGGTTCTCGAGCATCATGTGGGCGACTCGAAATTGAGCAACAAGCAAAATGAACTCCCAGAACCCACGGCCGGCGTCTCGCTGCGGCCAGGCGATCCATTTGCGAAAAAGTTGACCTCTTCGGGCATCTCGACGAGAAATGTGCTCGTCAAGGTGACGCTTCCAAAGAGAACTGGACGCAAGCGCAAGCGTGGCTCAGATGCGCCTTTCACAGACTCGGACCAGCCTGCGACCGACTCGACGAGCATCACTGCGCCTCAACTGCTCAGTAGACTGCGCGACAACGAGGGCAAGTATCAGATTGAAGCCGTAGGCATGCTTCGCGAGACACACCGGTTCCGCACGCTGCCAGATTTCCAAATGCGCAGTGCAGGCCTGCCAGTCATGCAGGAACTGAGAGAGCATGTTCTGACGCCCGACTACGATCGTCTGACCAGGTTCAGCGTAGACCTCTCGCCATTCGCATATCGAGGGGAGTACCCTGGGCCGCCGAATTTCACCAGCTACGACATGCCTCACAAGTACGAGTACCAGCAGGCTGCAGGTGTCATATTTGTGCAGGACGATGATGGCCAGATCAAATCCAGAAACATTGCGGCACCGGTGAAGCGAGTTACGTGGGGTCTGCCACCAGACATTGATGAGGTTCCTCAAGGCCCCCCACTCGAATTGCCTAGGAAAAGTCCTGGCGGCGAGATGCTGCCTCGGACAGTCGCAGCATTGCAGAAGATACTGGACGAGGATCGTCCCTTGGTCACAAAACGTGTTGCTCTCAACTCGATGCCGCCGATCAGTGAAAGCATCTTCAAGGAAGCCACGCAGTATGTGGGCTACAGCTTCAAAGCCGGACCATGGCGTGACAGCCTCATCAAATATGGAGTGGACCCTCGAAAAGACCCCAAATATCGCCACTATCAGACGCTCATGTTTCAAGTCGATGCGCACGCCTTCAAAGATTCTACTGCCAGCGAACGTCCATCATGGAAGCAAAATGAGACGAACACCACATGGGCTAGACCTCTGCGGCATACGAAGGACGCACCATCGACACACGTCTTCGACGGAAAGAACATTACAGCAAACGGCAAGACATGGCAGACAATCGATGTTGTTGACCCTGTAGTATACAAGCTTCTTCAGACTGAGGACCTACCAACCGAATGTGACGTCTACCAATGGGGCTGGTACCACAACGGCACCATGGCCAAAGTTCGCACGATCATGAAAGACAAGATGAGATATCTGTTCGCGAAGCAAGAACCACCACACGCAGACTACGAGGTCATTGCGCGATTGCCCGACAAGCTCACCAAGGAGAATATCAAAGACGCTGTACTGAGTCCTCGAGAATATAACAATCACTGCATGCTCATGGCTACAGAAGTGAGGAACATCGTCAAATCCGGCGACGGGCAGTGCGCCAGAAGTGCGAAAAATATGTGGGAGCGTAGGGCAAAAGGTCTGAGTGCAGACAATGAAGACAAGGACGAGAGTGATGGCGATAATGATCCGAACGAGGACCTTCGGAATATCGACATCGGTAATAGCGGCGAGGGCGACTTTGAGGAAGATTTCCAAATCGATCCAGCCTTACAAGCAGAAGATTCTCGCAGCGGGAAGCGGAAGCAAGCAACATAGAAAGGTGATGCGGATTGCGGACCCTGCATTCATCATCGAACCCCAACTTTTGGAGTCGTTCCTTGGCGGTAGACAGTACGAGTTTATCCTACGGTTGCGGGTATATAAGTGTAATCGCTTGCTGTAGAAATGGTAAACAGCACATTCCACCACCTCACCCCTAGCGCAAAATCAAACAGAAGCAGCTGCGTCGCGAAGTCAAGCAAAAATGGCCCACCTCCAATACTACAACTACCCAGGCTACGGAGAACGAGCAGTAGAAACCTACAAATACAGCCAAGCAGTCCGCGTCGGTGATCGAATCGAATGCTCTGGTCAAGGTTAGTCGCACCTAGATTTCATGCATCATACACACCACCTAGTCGCTGAGGCATTAACACTCCTCCCCAGGCGGCTGGAACCCCGAAAACGACATCTTCTACAAAGAAATCAACGCTCAAATCGATCAAGCCTTCGCGAACGTCGATCTCGCCTTGAAAACCGCAGGCGGAAAAGGCTGGAGTCAAGTTTTCAGAGTGAATAGTTATCATATTCCGCTGAATGGTGAGGCGATGGAGGCTATGAAGAGGAACTTTGAGAAGTGGATGCCGGGGCATCAGCCTTGTGAGTTCATCAGCCATTGAGAAATAAAATTTATGGAGTTTGTTTGCGGACGGTGCTGACTGGAACAAGTGTGGACTGTTATCGGAGTGTCTAGGCTCGGAATGGATGATATGAGGGTCGAGATTGAGGTTGTGGCTCATGATCCGGAGGGGGCGAAGGCTGCGGGGACGATCTAGGGGTGGGAGTTGACGAGGGCTAGGTGAGTGTAGCTGCTTGGGAGAGTTGAAGACAGGATCGCCGAATAGCAGTCAGCTACTATAGTGATGAACCGCCTCAGGGTTTGGAGCTGGTCATTCTTGTGTTGGCGAATATCGTCGCGGCCAGCGAAGATTTAGCGGCTGATCAACCACAGGTGAGGTCTCGTTAAGTTGTGCAACTTGTGCTGAAGGTACATCATAACGACGATGATGTGATAACGACTCCTCGCTGCTGTCGGTATTACTCTCGTTCACATGCAAGAGTCGACTGATATTTTTGCGTGCTAGGCCCAAAAGGGCTGAGTGGCGTCGAGGATTGGCACTCCTGTTCAAGCCAGTGCGAACGCACATTGAACACATGCCCTGGTTACCCACGCACATGGGATGGTTCGTTCGGCACCTGAGACCCGACTGAAAGCCTCGGACCTTGAGCATGCAAAAGTCAAGACTCCATTGTGCAAGCCACCCTGTAGCACAGCAGTGACATGACTGCGCTTGATAGTAGGAGGTAGTTGTTGTTCGTGGAAGAGTGTTCGTGATGTGCCTTCCTGAAGAGACGCTCCTGCTTCATGTCGATCTTGCCGCGATCCGGTTGGCCGCGAGCTAGCGAGGTGTGGCTTCCAGGGTTTCCAGATCATCGTCATCCTCCACCACAAACAACAATTTGCGGTATCGTGAACAACAACTCCACGTGCGACAAGCTGGTCTTTTCTTGAAGTCGTGCTGCTGCGATACTATACCACTGGAATACAGCAACTCCTCACGAGCTGATCTGACACGATCTCCGGGCACAGCGTCCAGCATCAGAAGCCGTATTTCCCAGCGTGGCGTCCGTGAGATTGCCGCTCACCATCCTACTCGTGGCAACGATTCACGGCCTCGCCCCGCGGCAGACGTTCCGGACGGCTTGTGCAAGAGCTGCTGGCGAGAAGTTGGAGCTGGCCCTGTCTGCCGTGTACTTGAGCAGGTACACTACTGTATAATTCCGAAGTCGCGTATGCCATTGCGAGTCCAACAGGTTAAGCACCTTCGGCGAGTTCAGGAAATATTTGCTGCGGGTGGGTCGAGCTACGCATGCGATTGATATCAGAGGCACGTTTGAGCAAGGTTGGGCGACGGCCACGCGAAGTCGTTGCAGCAAAAGCGGGAATTCACATGCCTTTCAGCATGGTTTTTCATTGGTTGTGACTGCTGCGACAAACCGAGCTACCGCGTCCATGTGTGAGATCACGGTCACATGCTAAAACCCAGGAGTCCGAGCGTTTCCCACACTTGCGATTCATCTTGGGCGTGAGTAACGTCTACAATCACTTCACCTCGCGGTGTATTTTTCTGTCCATGTCTGCGACGGCATTGACACACGACTCCCGGACACCCTACGTCGATACGAGCTGACAGCGCCCTATGCGCCATCATGGAGGCCCTCAAAGATAGACCGCCGAGCGTGCTCTCACGGTCGCCTGAGAGCGTCGAATGGCCCGCCGTACCGAGACACGAGATTCGATCACCCAGCGATGTCCGACTACCAGACCTCAAAACAGTGCTGTCGCCCGAGTTTGAGCACATGTCTGCGCCGCGACACAGTGCGCATCCACAATCACCGCAGTCAGTGCGAAGCCTGCCGCGCATCGATCCTGGTCGCAACTCGCTTGGCGAACGAGGAACAGACGTCTCGATGGCAAGTCCAGTGGACACTTCAAGCGTAATGAGCATGGACGACAGAAATGGGCGTGCGACAAGTGTGGTGTCGATGGAAGATCCAGATGTCCGCGACGCGGCTGAAGCATTGTCAGGGTTGGGTAATCCAGGTGGGTATTCACTGCACACACATGTGACAACGCTTCTTCAGCCAAATGGCAACATGCTGACAATGGACTAGAATACAGTCGTGGCTCGAGAGGCCAAAGCAGGCACGTGTCTAACGCTAGCTCGAACGGTATTGGACACCCCGAATATAGGGAAGACCCCGAGCCTATTCTGGAGCTCATAGCGCAGGCCCACCCTTGGGTCGGTGGAGCCGTGAAGACCTCTCTGGCAGCATATTCGACAACAAAGGGCTTCACTCCACGCATTGTTCAGGGTGCTGCCAATTTAATGGAACGGAACACTATCAATGTTGCGAGTTCGGTCGGTGGCATTACTGGTATCGATGCTGGTGTTCGACGATATCTAGAATCCCGCAGGCCAGGAGATGTTGCGAATGTGTCTGCCGGAAAGCAAGACGTAGCCCTAGCGAATGGCGATATCGAAAGGCCGCCTCGCCCGGAGGCTCAACTGCCACCTTATACAACGAGCAGACCCCCTTCGTATCGCGAAGAGGCAAGCCCAATGCGTCCGCCCCATACGCGGAGCTGGAGTTCACAGTTTTGGGTGACCACCGGAGGTTTATCAGTGGCGCTCAGCTACACGTCACGCAACAGTCTGAGGATTTGCCTAACGTTGCTCAGAGATGCAGCGTCTGGTGTGCAACAACTCAGCAGAGCACTTCAGATTTGCCTCGAGAAATATGAAAGCACTCGTGCGCAACAGAATGGGAATGACGGTGCCATTCTTGAAAAGGGACAACGCCCTTCCACACCGGAGCAGAATGAACAAGCCCGACACTTGGCTGAGCAAATACAAAGCGTTTGCGATGAGATTATGAAGAAGCTACATGTGGTCGTGCAGTCGGTATCCGCCTATACTGGTGGAGTGCTTCCCGAAAACGCGAAAGAATTTGTCCGCCGACAGCTCATGTCGCTTCCAGAACGCTGGCAGATTGTGTCGAGGCAGCAAGCAGTTGCTTCAGAGACCAGTCGAAACGCAAGACGCATGATCGACTTCGCTGGCGAGGGTCTGGAAGTCATGAGCCAAGTCAGCGGTGTCCTAAAAGCGACATTGGACTCTGCAGAGCAATGGCTGATGCGCGTTGGCAGAAGCGACAATGTCGACCAGGATCAGGAAATGGGCGAAGCTCCACACGCATCTCAACGCTCAGACATGGAAAAGTCTTGAAAGCCGCAGGAGGGAAAATGTTTCGGCCGGAGCAGACATTTAACTCCGGACCTCGAATGGTACGAGATCATTAATCGCCGCTGAATCATCCTGACACGTGCGAATGGCACCTTCACTCGCCCTCCGCGATACAGTAGCTCTCCACTAACGAAAGCTTGGATGTGTAGCATATGGGGATGCACGATGCATACCACTCTTGCTTACAAATGCAGGGAAGAGGTGCATTCACTGGCGACGCCTTTGATTGTTGCTCATACCACGATCTGCAGCCACGCCGAAGTATAGCAGTGCTGGCAGCGTGATGGATGCCTAGCATAGTCAGTAGTGGCAGTACATACCGCCTGCGAGGTCTGCACAAGATCACAGCAGGTTTGCAAGGCATCAGAGACCGGCTTGGCATCTCTGCAGGCAAGGACAGGGAAGTCCGCCTATCTGGATACGCGTATTTCTGTGACACGGCGCACAGAGTGTGGCGTTGGGCAGGGCAGCGCGGTTCGAGCCACGAAGCAATCACATAATGATACCCGGGTGGGGAAAGGATCGATAGTAGAAATTCAACCATGTTATGTATGCATAATCATAGCACAAAGTGGACAGTGCATCGCCAGATCGTACTCAACCCTATGAGATGGAACCTGGCACACTGGTGACCATTGTTCGGTATCGACGTGTCACTGCCCAATCGAACATCGTATACGGCACCGAATTGTTGTTTTTGCCGCAGCGAGTGTCCCCGTCTATGCCAACGTTCGATATTTCTCGAATATGCGACCAAGCGACGGGTACTGACAGGGAGCCGCTCCTCTAGTCGAGGATAGGCCGAAGAACGCGACTCAGGCCAGAGATCGGTGGAAGGAGAGTTGCTACTTTGAGGCAAGACGACGGCCGACGGCTTCGGCATTTCAAAAGTCCTAGCATCCGGCGCGGCGCTGGCAGCTCCTCGCGAGCTTTCGCGCGCAGCAGACGCCTTGCAGGCTTGTGCCTCGCGAAAAATGGATGAATCATACGTGCCTTCTGCACGCCAGATCTGCTGGCGCTTGTCCATTTTCTGGACGCCGCCGTCGTCTCCACTTCGACTGCGCTGCACGGGGCTTGCGGTGTGTGGGTATTGTTTGTAGTAATCAACCATCTGAAGTGGGTAAACAAATGTCTCGAATCCTTCCTCTTTTTGCGTTCCACATTCTTTCGCGCTTCGCCTCCGTTTTGTTCGTTCCCCCCACTAGTCGATTCGCCGTGGGTTTTATAAGTTGGAGATGATACCCACCTGTGTTTGGAGATAGCACGACAAGTCTCGCCATCGTTCTTTTACAACCGCTGTCATTGGAGCGCATTGCGGCGATAGGGCTACACGGCCAGTGCCGACATCATGGAGCAAGTCGAGCGTGAGCTCCACCTCAACCACCCAGGACAAACACACGGCGGCCACGGCTTCACACAGACGGAGAACGCAGACAATCCATCGTCGCACATTCAGGCCAGCGAGAAAGATCATGAAGCCGGTTTCGCTACCGAAGCCATCGAGACCAGACGCGATATCGACCGGGATACCCTTGCCACCCAGAGAGACACGTCCGAGGAAGAAGAACGCCGAGAGTCGGTCGAGAGACCGGTAGCGTATGGCGTTGATGTACAACGCGCGCACAGCGATTTCGCCGAGCTGCAACGCGAGTTGAGTAGCACGAGCCGCATATCGAAGAGCCGACTGTCGCGTACACAAAGCAGAAGGAGCGAGAAGAATGGCGCAAAAGATCTGGAGAAGGCCGTGTCGCCATCAACCACGGAAGAGGAGCCATTCGATCTGGAAGATACATTGAGAGGCAACAAGCGTCTGGAAGAAGAGAGCGGGATCAAACACAAGGCCATTGGCGTCATTTGGGATGGCCTCACTGTCAAAGGCATGGGCGGCAGCAAGATCTTCGTTCAGACCTTCCCCGATGCCTTTACGGGATTCTTCTTTTTCCCCATCAAGTACCTGATGGGACTTGCTGGATTGGGAGGCAAAGGCAAGGAGGTCAATATTCTGCAGAACTTCAAGGGCGTGGTCAAGCCTGGCGAAATGGTCCTTGTTCTCGGCAAACCAGGGTCTGGTTGTACCTCGTTCCTGAAAGTTATCGCCAATCAACGCTACGGTTACACCGGGATTGATGGCGAAGTTCAATATGGTCCTTTCACGGCAAAAGAGTTCGAAAAGCGATATCGTGGAGAAGCGGTCTATTGCGAGGAAGATGATGTGCATCACCCTACTCTCACTGTGGGACAAACACTGGGCTTTGCTTTGGAGACCAAGGTTCCTGGCAAGAGACCTGGTGGTATCAGCGCGGCGCAGTTCAAGGACAAAGTCGTTGATATGTTGTTGCGGATGTTCAACATTGAGCACACGAAAAATACGATTGTCGGCAACCCTTTCGTGCGTGGTATCTCAGGAGGAGAACGTAAGCGCGTGAGTATTGCGGAGATGATGATCACTGGTGGATCAGTTTGCTCTCACGACAACAGTACCAGAGGTCTGGATGCTTCAACTGCTCTGGATTACGCCAAGTCTTTGCGCATCATGACCGACATCTACCACACGACTACTTTCGTTTCGCTCTACCAGGCATCTGAGAACATTTACTCACAGTTTGACAAGGTCATGGTTATTGCTGAAGGTCGGCAAGTGTTCTTTGGTCCTGCTAAGGAGGCGAGAACTTATTTCGAGAGCCTTGGTTTCCTCGAGAAGCCACGTCAAACAACTCCTGATTATCTCACTGGTTGCACGGATGAGTTCGAGCGCGAATATGCCTCTGGCCGCAGCGCTTCAGACGTTCCTTCCACCCCTGACGAGCTTGTAGAAGCTTTCGAAAATTCTAAATACGCCACTCTACGAGACGAAGAAATGGTCGCGTGGCGCGAGCGTGTCAAGGAGGAGCAGCATGTCTACGAAGACTTCAAGACCGCCATCCAGCAAGGCAAGCGTCATGCACCTCAGAAATCTGTCTACTCGATTCCGTTCTACTTGCAGGTGTGGGCACTCATGAAGCGCCAATTCATTCTGAAGTGGCAGGATCGATTCTCTCTCGTCGTCTCTTGGATTACATCGATTGTTATCGCTATCGTCATTGGTACTGTCTGGCTTCAGCAACCAAAGACCAGCGCTGGTGCTTTCACTCGTGGTGGTGTCCTTTTCATCGCACTTCTATTCAACTGTTTCCAGGCTTTTGGTGAGCTTGCGGGTGTCATGATGGGTCGAACTATCGTCAACAAACATCGCGCTTACACTTTCCATCGACCTTCTGCGCTCTGGATCGCTCAAATATTGGTGGACGTTGCATTCGCAGCTGCACAGATCATGGTCTTTTCCATCATGGTCTACTTCATGTGTGGCCTGGTGTACGATGCGGGAGCGTTCTTCACCTTCTATTTGATCATCATTACGGGCTACTTGGCTATCACACTGTTCTTCAGAACAGTTGGTTGCTTGTGCCCTGATTTTGACAGTGCTATCAAGTTTGCGGCAACGATCATCACCTTGTTTGTCCTGACTTCGGGCTATCTGATTCAATACCAGAGTCAGCAAGTCTGGCTCTCCTGGATCTTCTACATCAATGCGCTTGGCTTGGGCTTCTCTGCTATGATGATGAACGAATTTGAGAGACTCGACTTGGAATGTGACGGCACTTCTCTGATTCCAAATGGTCCAGGGTACGGCGATATTGCCCACCAGACTTGCACACTCGCTGGTAGCACCCCAGGATCAGCATCTGTTTCTGGCACGAGCTATATCGAGACTGCCTTCTCGTACTCACCTAAGGACTTGTGGCGTAACTGGGGTATCATTGTCGTTCTTGTCACTGCCTTCTTGATCTCCAACGCCTTCCTCGGTGAATACGTCAAGTGGGGAGCTGGAGGCAAGACCATCACATTCTACGCCAAAGAGGACAAAGAGCGCAAACAGCTGAACGAAGCTTTGGCTGAAAAGCGCAAGAAGCGTAGCCGCAAAGAAGGAGAGACTGGTGGATCCGATCTTAAGATCGAATCTAAGGCCGTCCTCACCTGGGAAGACCTGTGCTATGATGTCCCTGTTCCGTCAGGTCAGCTGCGATTGCTCAAAAACATCTTCGGCTACGTCAAGCCGGGTCAACTTACTGCATTGATGGGTGCTTCTGGAGCTGGTAAGACGACTTTGCTCGATGTGCTTGCGTCCCGAAAGAACATTGGTGTCATTACTGGTGACAAGCTCATTGACGGCAAGCCTCCCGGTACAGCTTTCCAGAGAGGTACCTCTTACGCCGAACAACTCGATGTTCATGAGGGTACACAGACTGTGCGTGAGGCTCTTCGATTCTCAGCAGTCCTTCGACAGCCTTATGAGACACCGCAGGAAGAGAAGTATGCCTACGTGGAGGAAATCATCGCTTTGCTCGAAATGGAGGATATTGCCGATGCCATCATTGGTAGCCCTGAGGCTGGTCTCGCAGTGGAACAGCGGAAGCGTGTCACTATCGGTGTGGAACTGGCCGCGAAGCCCGAACTGCTTCTTTTCCTTGACGAGCCCGTAAGTCTGATATTCTCATCTACCCACAGATCATTTGCTGACAATGCTCTTTAGACTTCCGGTCTCGATTCTCAGTCCGCTTTCAACATTGTTCGATTCTTGCGCAAGCTCGCTGGAGCCGGACAGGCCATTCTGTGCACAATCCATCAACCGAACGCATCCCTTTTTGAGAACTTCGACCGTCTCCTGCTTTTACAGCGCGGAGGCGAGACTGTTTACTTTGGCGACATCGGCAAAGACGCAAGTGTCCTGCGAAGCTACTTCCACAAGTATGGAGCAGACTGTCCACCTAACGCCAACCCTGCTGAATGGATGCTGGACGCAATTGGTGCTGGCCAAGCTGCTCGCATCGGCGACAAGGACTGGGGCGAGATCTGGCGAGATTCGGAAGAGCTTGCAGCAACCAAGGAAGAAATCACCCGCATCAAGAAGCAACGTATCGAAGAAGTTGGATCTCAGCCGCCTGTCGATCAAAAGGAATTCGCCACACCACTCTGGCACCAGATCAAGACCGTGCAGATTCGCACGCACAAGTCTTTCTGGCGTTCTCCGAATTACGGCTTCACACGTCTCTTCAACCACGTCATCATTGCCCTCCTCACTGGTCTCATGTTCTTGCAACTCGACGAGTCTCGGACTTCGTTGCAATACCGAGTGTTCATCATCTTCCAGGTCACTGTCTTGCCCGCGCTCATTCTGGCACAGGTCGAGCCCAAGTACGATCTCAGTCGTCTGATCTACTACCGCGAAGCCGCCAGTAAGACCTATAAGCAGCTTCCGTTCGCACTATCCATGGTTCTGGCCGAAATTCCATACAGCATTATCTGTGCTGTAGGCTTCTTCCTGCCACTCTACTACATCCCTGGATTCAGCTCACAGTCCAGCAGAGCAGGATACAACTTCCTCATGATCCTCATCACCGAATTCTTTTCGGTCACTCTTGGTCAGATGGTTTCGGCTCTAACGCCCAGCACATTCATTGCTGTGCTGCTCAACCCATTCCTCATCATCATCTTCGCCCTGTTCTGCGGTGTCACTGTGCCCAAGCCTCAGATTCCAGGGTTTTGGCGAGCGTGGCTGTACGAGCTCGACCCTTTCACGCGACTCATTGCGGGTCTCGTGTCTACTGAGCTGCACCAGAAGCGAGTCGTCTGTACCGACGTGGAACTGAATCGATTCACTGCACCTGAGGGCCAGACGTGTGGCGAGTACATGTCGAACTTCTTTAGCGCCGGAGGTCCTGGCTACATCGTCGACAACTCCACTTCTGAATGCGGCTACTGCGCATATAGTGTCGGCGACCAGTTCTACGAGCCACTTGGCATCTCATTCGACAACCGCTGGCGAGACCTGGGCATCTTGTGTGCTTTCATCGGCAGCAACTTGATCTTGCTATTCATTGGCAGCAGGTACTTGAATTTCAACAGGCGGTAGAATGGTTCTGCTTGGTTACACGTTGGTGAAGAAGCGCGGCGTTGGACAAAAGGGTTTATTGCATTGCATAATACATAATAGACGGGCGCGGGTGTGTTTTCAGAACCGTTGTCTTGAGTAGAGGTATCAGCCGGACACGCAAGAACGTCACGAAGATAGGAGATTTCGAAAAGTTACGATTGTGTGTGTGGAAGTTGGTTTGAGCTTTGTTTCTCACAAGTGTTTCGTGGTGCCCTCTACTGGATCTGAACCGGTTGCCAAATCGATCCAAAAAGTACATGAGCTAGCGGCGGCTCTTGCCGATTGGCGCGCGACGTCTCCCAGGCAGCAACTCGATCCCAACGCGTCGACTGCACTTGACTTCGACGCGTCCTTCTATCATCAACTGACTCACCACACATGAGAATGGCAGACCGAGGACGTCAAACGTCTGCAGCAGGATCGAGCTTCTTGCCGCTGTCGCCCAGACACTAGTCGAGCCTGGCCGGAAGTATGTCACAAATATACATATAGGTGAGCCGGATCACAAGTATTCCTTTGATTCCACTCTCCTCCTTCCTTAGCAGCAATGCCTACCTGCAACCATGATATTCTCACATTCGAGGCTTCTCCGCATGCAAAGGAAGCTGGTTTCGAGAGACAGAACGAGCTAAACAGAACTTACGCCGCGCACGGCAAGTCCAACAACGCTCCCCCAACACAAGTAAAGGCATCCCACTTTCCGGCACCACTGGTATTACCTGGTGATGAGCTTTCATTCGATTCAAAATATGAACCGCAGAGTTTGGACTCTTGGCGTCGTTTGAAGGGAAGGATCGCGGAGAAAGCCAACAGGCGTACGATTTACCTTGTTCCTCATCCAGAATATGCAGCCGAGGTCGAACATGCTCGAGAGTGGGCTGTGCCGCAGCTGCAGAATGCTAAGAAGGGTGTTGCTCAGGCTAGACCCAAGTCGGGAGGGCTATCTTCACCGCGAGCTACAGACCTGCTGGAGTATCTTCAAGCTTTCTACTATCCTCTTGAGGTCAAGATGTATGATGGACCGCCGCTCAAGTTCGTGTCTTGGGGGAAAGCTTCTGGCAAAAAGCAGAACAACAATGAGCGCGAACGGATTGGTCTGAATATCGGGAAAGAAGTGATCGGCATTCGCCATCGTCCTTCGAAAGATGACTTGTTTACCGGTCAGCTGAACCTCAATGATCTCTTGGACGCTGCGATCGCTATGCTACCAGCTGATGCGTACGCAATCTTGATGGCCGTTGACCATGATCTGTACGAGGACGAGCCAGATGATTTCTGCTGTGGTCGCGCTTATGGTGGCAGTCGAGTTGCCGTCGTCACCAGTTCCCGCTACAATCCCTTACTGGACAAGGTCCAGGAGATCGAGACGGAGCATGTCTGGCCAGCGAGTCACTGCCAGGCATTCGTGAATGCTTGTTGTAGTGGTGAGCCCCTCAAGCTGCCTGCAAAGAAGTCGAAAGCTCGGAGACAATCTCCAGCCGATTCAGCGATGGACGCTGCCGTTGAGGCTTATGTGACGAATCTGAAACCTGCGAAAACATCACCCGCATACATGTACGGCCTGTGGTTCTCTCGTATGTGCAAGACTGCTGCACATGAGCTTGGGCATTGTGTTGGGATGGATCATTGTGTCTACTATGCTTGTCTGATGCAAGGCACGGCGGGCTTGAGCGAGGATGGAGCGCAGCCTCCGTACCTGTGTCCGGTAGATCTTGCAAAGCTTTCGGAAGCTACTGGGGGCAGTGCGAAGCGAAGAGAGAGGTATGAAGCTCTATTGAGGTTCTGCGATACATGGAGCACGAAAGCTGGAGGCGAGATGTGGGCAGCGTTTGGAGCTTGGACAGGAGTGCGACTCCAACCTGAAGAACGGCAATCTGTGCAGCAAGGCTCGAACATTGAAAATGCTATTGAGCTCAGTCCATAGTATCAAGTTGCGGCGTTTTGAATGAGAAGATGCGCAGCGTAGTCTCTTGCGGTACCAGTCCGCGATGAAGATGATGCAGAGATTGGTTATTTTGACGGGAGGTTACTGTAAGCTTCAGGTATGCTCATACACATCAACATAATAGCCACAGCCAGCTCGTTCTTTTGGAGTCGGCTGATCCTTGCCGAGAGAAGTGCCGATTTCGGTACCGTATTCGTACCTCGTCAACCACCCACCTATCGACATCTTTAGGAAGCTTCGCATAGACATCACTTGGAGCAAATACTCACTTGACAATCACAACAAGAACAAGAACGGAATCATGGTCTTCTACGAACCAGGCAAAACCTCTCACGGCCTCCCTCGGGATCCATTCAAAGTAAGCTCGAAACCATCCCACATCTCTCTTCACATCAGCTTACCACACGAAATCTAGTCCTGCGTAACCCCCCGCCCCATCGGCTGGATCTCCACGCGTTCTCCCCAAGGAATCGACAACCTAGCCCCCTACTCCCAATTCAATAATCTAACCTTCGACCCACCCTACGTAATGTTCTCCGCCAACCAAGACCTGAACAACAACCGCAAAGACACAGTCAACAATGTCGAGGCCACAGGCTACTTTTGCTGGAATATGGCAACCTGGTCCCTCCGCGAAGCCGTAAACGCCTCAGCTGAATGGCTCGACCCCTCCGTCGATGAATTCGCGAAAGCAAACCTCGAGAAACAACAAGCAGATCTCATCGATTGTCCAATGGTAAAAGCCAGTCCGATTAAATTTGAGTGTCAGTATTATTCGACTTTGAGGTTACCGGGGAATCCGCCAATGGGGAGTGTGGATGTTGTGATTGGGAGGGTTATTGGCGTGCATATTGATGAGAGTGTGCTGACAGATGGGATGGTGGATTTGGGGAAAGCGATGCCGATTGCGAGGTGTGGGTATCATCAGTATACGGTTGTGAGAGAGGAGAGTTTGTTTGAGATGGTGATTCCGGGGGATCCGAAGCAGCTTGTCGGGTTGGAGGGGAATGCGGAGAGGCAGAAGGAGGTGAGGGGGAGTGGGTTGATGCCGGGGACGAGTTGAAGAGTGTAAGGAGATTTATGTTGTAGGCCACTTCGTGAAACAAATTGGTGCCACTCGAGCGTTCCTGCTGCTTATCTGACCACTGCAGGGCATCTTTCTCCGTCCGCTGGCTGCCTGCCATGACTCGAATCCTCATCGTCGGCGAGCGTTGCATAGCTTTCAGCGATGTGATGCACGCCGATCTGGTGTACGATTGAGAATGGGCTGAATCGCCAGTATTGGGTATTTCTTGTTATGCACTGCAGCTACTGAAAGTGCTCACAATGCAAATTTTGGCCGCGGTTTTGTGGCTCGCAGCAAATACGCGCGTCCATGCTATCATGCCATACTCGTTGTCGTCATTACCTCCTCGATGCATCTATTCGCCTGATCTGACAATATTGGTTTCTGCAAAGACGCCGACTAAACCGTGCCTGCAATGCTGAGCTCGCGTATCTGCCCTAGCACATCTTCCACACGAGCGTCAAGATCTCCACTTGCATATTGGTCGCGTGTTGAAGCATCAAGGTACTGTTGAACTTGTGCCATGCGGCTGTAGGCTTCGGCACAGAATCGTAGCTGAATCTTCACCAGAGCTTCGAAAGACGGATCGAGGTAAGGAACGCTGATTTCAAGTCAGTACGTCAGCTCTGCTCGGCACTTTTTGCACTCACCGAAGGTCAATCAATTGCGGTAACTCGTCGGTCAACTGCTGGTTCAGCTGTTCGTACGCCGCTTTCGCCTGTTCCATCAAGTCAGCTTGCTCTTCAGCGAACTTCTGCCGAAATGGCGCCATGATGTCTTCCAGCTCCGAAGGTTGGAAGAAGGGTGTGGGCACGGAGACTCGCAGCTTCGGCTTCGCGGTGTCGTCGCTTGTCTTATGTCCTAGGCTCTTCGCACGCGAGATGAGCGGACGTGTGCTCTCTGAGCTGCCGTCGCGTGTTGAGACGCTTCGACGCGACTGAGCAGAAACACTTCTCTCAGTGTCCCTGCGCGAGCTGATAGAGATGGAAGAACTTCTCTTGGTGTCTTTGCTGCTTGGAGCACTCGAAGAAAAAGAATCGCGGCGGGTCAAGGTGAAGAGCTGTAGCGGCGAAAGTGCTTTGGACTCGCGAGAGCTCTCCAGTGGCATGCTCGTGTGGCGCTTCGGAGTGTTGGCGAGGACTCGTTGCATGTTCGGACTGAGGCGGCTGTGGCGAGTGGGAGTAAGCTGTCCGCTGAGATCGAAAGCTTCCTTTGACGCCTCGCGCACGACTGGCAGAGTATCAAAGTGGCCAGAGTGCCGGAGTGTCGAAGGTGGTGTCTTGTTCATGGCAGGACTCCGCAACGGGAAATGAGGATCACCTGGTCCCTGTCGCGGCGGGGGACAATCTTCGATCGGTGAGCCGAAGGCCACGTCCAAGACCGTGTTCTTGATCAATGTGCTGGCCCGCGAAACGCGCCTCATCACACTCGAGCGCCGCCGAATACCCACACTTCCCAGAGCAGCTTCCTCATCGGCCTGGATACGCGCAACCCTCTTCTCGTGCCTGAGCCCATCAAGCGCTTTCGGTGGTGGAGACATCATAACATCATGCGAAGCGGCAAAGTCGTCGGGGAACTGACGACTGCCGCGAAGAGAATCGGAAGCAGACATTACCATTTCAGTTTCCTTCTCCGTGCGTGGAAGCTTGGAGGGATCTTTGTCAGGTTTCTCCACTAGCTTCTTGACTTTGCTGCGCATGGCATCGTAGTCGAGCATTTTGTGGTTTCGCTTCTTGATGCCTGAGACAGAATTAGTGCATGTCTGACTTCGTTGACTCGAGGGACTACGCACATTCGTTGATGTCGGGAAAGTATGCGCAAAAGCGATTGATGGGCTCCAGCACGGTAGTTCTGTAACAAAACTCAATGAGCTTATCTTCTTTCTTGACCTTTTTTGAATGCACGTCTCTGGTAAAATTCCTCCTGTTCCCAGCGTTGAAATTGAGTTCCTTCTCAATCTCCTCTGCGACGTGATAGTCGTAGATGCCGGTGTCCTCGTTGAAGACGGCAGCCAAAAGACGTGGATCTTGAGCGACACACCTGTAAGGCCCATCAAGCGCTTTGACAGTCTCGGCGTCGAGATCTTCAACCGCCTGCTTGTAACTCCTGCTTACGCCGTCCGTGGCGCCGCTGTCTCCGTAAAAAGCGTCGATGGTTTCGGCGATTCGCATCTGGCTAGCAGTCATTGCGCGCAAGCTGTCAAGGTAGCCTTTGGCTTCCTTTTGCAGGCGCAAAGAAGCGGATTCGAGTGTACGATACCGGCGCTCTTCGACTTCAAATTCGCGGTCGGTCGTGCGCTCGACGTGGCCCGTCTTCATCATCAACGTGGTAGTCCCACGCGAGACTGGAAACCATTTAGCCAATCTTCAGCCATATCGTGTGCCAGTCCATACCATTCTTCTTAAAGCCGCTCCACGACATGTTGGCGGAGTTGTTCGCTCGTGTTCTTGGAGGTGATCGGGATTTGGGCGCCGCGGCGACGCGGAAAGTGCTGCAGCCGCCTCCGCGGTCAAAGTGAAAAGAAGAAGATCAAGGGAAGAGAGGGTATTGAGGGCGGAGTGAGTGGTGGTGGTGGGTGTGTACGTTGTTGCTTGCTGTTCCGCCAGCATTGAATGTTGTCGACACGAGTCGAGGCGCAGTCCAAACCAGGTCTTCGTCATATGTCTTGGCGCGTCAGCGGCCGGATCCCGCACTATCGCTCCTTCACATGAAAGATTGATGAGTCGAGGCTCAAGAGATACAAAGCCATTCACTCACCATGCCTATCGCTCTCGGTCTTGAGGGCTCCGCCAACAAGCTTGGAGTGGGAGTGATACTGCATTCAAACTCCTCCACCCTGTCTTCTCCGCCGTCGCCTCACGACAGCGCGCATTCGGACGATGGCCTGAGAAAACAGGTCGATTCTCAGCCTGTGCAGATCCTCTCGAACCTAAGACATACCTTCAACTCTCCTCCTGGTACAGGCTTCCTGCCCAAGGATACAGCAGCTCATCATCGACGATGGGTGGTCAGACTGGTCAAACAGGCGATCAAGCAAGCTGGAGTGCAGATTGAGGACATTGATTGTATATGCTTCACCCAAGGACCTGGCATGGGTGCTCCTCTGTCCAGCGTTGCTATCGCTGCCAGAATGCTGAGCCAGCTTTGGGACAAGCCTCTGGTTGGTGTCAACCACTGTGTAGGTCATGTTGAGATGGGCCGCGCAATTACTGGTGCTCAGAATCCTGTGGTGCTGTACGTGTCGGGTGGCAATACGCAGGTCATTGCATACTCTGCACAAAGGTACAGGATCTTTGGGGAGGCACTTGACATCGCTGTTGGCAACTGTCTGGACCGATTTGCGAGGGTCCTCGAAATTCCAAATGATCCAGCTCCAGGTTACAATATTGAGCAGCTGGCGAAGAAGGGCAAGGTCTTACTGGAGCTTCCGTATGCAGTGAAGGGCATGGATGTGAGCTTCAGTGGTATACTTGCCAAGGTAGAGGAGATGGCACACCGATTAGGCAAAGACTGGAAGGACGAAGAGAGTGGAGAGCTGATCACACGAGAGGATCTGTGCTTCACGCTGCAAGAGACTGTCTTCGCCATGCTGGTAGAGATCACAGAAAGAGCAATGGCGCATGTCGGAAGTGCGCAAGTCCTTATTGTCGGTGGCGTGGGCTGCAACATTCGTCTGCAAGAGATGATGGGCATCATGGCAAGTGAGCGCGGTGGCAGTGTCTTCGCCACTGATGAGCGATTCTGCATTGACAACGGCATCATGATCGCTCATGCTGGCCTACTAGCCTACGAGATGGGTTTCCGGACGAAGCTAGAGGAGACCATGTGCACGCAGCGCTTCAGAACTGACGAGGTTCTGATCAATTGGCGCGATTGAAGTATTGGCTCGCGAAGTGAGACTCGGTGATTTCCGTCACTTCATGTCCCAACGGTTCCGCACGGACATATGCAATCTTGAGACGGCGAAACTGCCTCACTCCAGTAAAAGTCAAGTCTCAACACCCAGCTTTTCACAGGCCGACGGTTGTCAAGAGGGTTCCCAACCTCATCCACCTTGGTGATCCAGACAATGCGCATCATCTTGTTACGGCTCACCAGCAGGCGCAGGCATAGTCGCTCAGCAAGATCCCACCAGCATGCCCGCCGGCTTCTCGTTGCCGTCCAACATGGTGCGGACGGCCAGTCCTACCGCGCCTCGCGAGCCTTTCATCGAGCGGTCGCAGACGACGCCGCATTGAACAAGCATATGCAAAGTGCACGTTCTCTTTCATCGAGCAGCATCGCCATGAGCAGCTTGACAACACCTTCACCATGGAGAACCTGATCAACGACGGCATGTGCAGCAGCTTTCCGCTGGGAGATGTTCCCAGGCCAGGTTGCGCATGTCCAATCGCAGTGCAAGATGCTGTGTTCTTGGGCAGCGAGTTTTGAGTGAAGAAGCAAGTTTCTCGGGCCCCTCACGTCCAGGTCTGCTGCGTGCATCTTTGCAGAGGATGCACTGCTGATGGTCAGGCGGCGATGCAAGGACTTAGCTGCTCCCGCCTACCTCTTCAGCTATCTGTATCAGGCCTCATCAGGAAGTCGAAGGACGATGGGCACATCAATGTTGCCACACGTACTTGTGTAGGAGCCACCACTGTCCGGGAGGCAGTGCGATATGCTAAGCTCCTCGCTCCTAGATGAGCGCAAAGGGTAGGTCTTGAGCATTGTGAGCTGCATCGCTGGCAACGAAGTAATCCGTACGACGAGGCTCTTTCCCAATATCGATCGAATGCCCTCCAGGTCAAGTGCTGCTCATGCTTGCCTCGAGTGTGAACCAGAACCGTCTCTCCCTTTCCGCTGCCACCGCAGAGCTTCTCCTCGGCCTCAACAGGCGGCTTCGGCATCGCCAGCGATCACACGATGCCCCTTCGCTTGGTCCTCAGCACGCCTTGCGATGCGGAAGGAAGGTCTGCAGCTGCCCAACGGTCTCCTTCACTTGACTGGCATGGCGGCCATCGGACGCCTTGCTAAATCTTCAACTGTGGCGAGAACTCGTACGGTCGAGCTTTTGCGTGGCCAGGAAAGGGAATCCGCGAATGTCCAAGCTGTTTTCGGGAGCGCGCTCTGCAGGATTCCTCGTTCGGTCGTGGCATAGAGTGCCCAGGGCTGGCGGTCCCAACAATAGGAGGTCTGGAGGCTAGAAGAGTTGTTACAAACTCCAGCATGCGTGCACCTACGCTGAGAGATAGGCAGCAGCAGCCCTCCCATGCGCGTACCGTTGATGGCGGGAACGCCCATGCACTGGTGACGACAATCGTTCCCAATGGCTGGGTAAGAGGCTGCACGATCTTCGGGAAGTTTCACTGCCGATTTGATTGATTCTCACAATCAAATAGGCCAGGAGTTGCGCAGTGAGCTAGGAGCCAATGGGGATGCAGCTCTTACGGTGCGTTTGTTTGGGGGCCTGGGTCCCGCCTTTCTTCCCTTCCCGCCCTATCCCTTTTCTTCCCACACACAGTCACAAACTCGCACCATCGAACTTTTCGACCGCTACAACAACCGTCACATCAAACCATTACACATCAACACATCCCTCTACTTGTAGGTATGCCCTTATCGAAGCTCGACAACTCCGCCGTCAGCCCGCGATCGCGCTCTGACTGACTTGACCTTCACAGCAACCACCCACTCTCACCACCCAACACCCGCCATCATGTCTGAGGCTTCCGGTGCCCCGAACGGTGACAGCGAGTTGTTCAACATGCGCGAGCAGAAGCTCATCCTCGCCGCCATGGGCTCCCTCAAGAGGTCCGTCCCCATCGCACCCTGTCTCGTTACAACCTGCTGACACCCCCTTTAAGTGGCCCACCAGACATCGACATGGATACCTTCATGAAGCTTGGTGGCTTCAATACGAAGAAGACCGCCCAGAACCAGTGGGGCGCACTCAAGAAGAAGCTGGCCGCCAACAATCCTGACGGCGAGGAGGGCGCTGCTGGTACGTCGCGTCGCAGCACCCAACTACTACTTCATACTCGACTGACACTTTGCCACAGCCAAGACCCCGAAGACGCCATCCAAGACGCCTTCCAAGAAGCGCACCAAGAAGGATGCCGACGACGAGGACGGCGCCGACGGCGGTGAGGGCACGTCTTCGAAGAAGGCTAAGACGCCAGGCAAGAAGAACGCTGTCGATGGCGACGGCTCTCCGACCAAGAAAGCTCCGGCCAAGCCACGCAAGAAGAGCGCCGCTGTCAAGAGCGAGGAGAACGGCACCGAGGAGGTAAGTTTCATGGTCAAGCACATATTCAGAACAGCTACTGACGTGACATAGGCTCCCGTCAAGTCCGAGGCCGCCGCCGACGGCGAGGAGGACGCTCCTGGCGAGGAGGAGTAGGTCTCCGTCGCCTCTCCTTCCTCCATTCCCTCTCTTCCCTCCCCTCCGGCCACTCCCTCAACGCTCCTTGGCGCCGCGCGCCATCCCGAGTAGATAGATTGCTGGTGGACGAGACATCTTGCGCGTGCGATGAGCACTGAAATAAGCTGAGAATTGGCTACGAAAAGTATATGACTCTGAGGATACGATACGCACTCCAGCAAGCACGGTCTTGATTGGGTGCTACGCGGAAGTGTCAAATGCTAGAATAGCTACGAAATGGACGAGAAGTTACGAGAAAGTTCTTTCAGTTGTGTGTTGTTGTCACGTATTTTGAGGTGTCGAGGGCGATTTTTGGTGAAGTGAAGCGTTGTGAAACGTTCGCGCTTGGCAGTTTCGTGCGTTTGTGCATAATAGAAGGCAGGTGTGTGAATAATTGCCCTCGGTAACGTACTTGCGGTTTGCTAAGCGAGTTGAAGAAATCAACTGTTTCTTTCACTCCACATGGTCGCTCAGCTGCGGAATGACAAACATGTCACGGTCATTGGCACTCGAGAAATCTGAAATCGATGAGTTTGCTAGCTGAGTGTTTCTATTCTCTCACTCACTCGAACAGTACGAGGGACTAGTGTGAAGCATCGGCCCTGAGAACGTGCTTTCGGATATGGAGGGCGAGGTGAGAAAGTCGAGTATTTCTGCTGCTTTGAAAGGACTCTCGGCCGCCAAACGACAATATTGCCACCGCGATTCACTCTCCGAAAAAATTGAAATAAGTGAGTTTCTGGGCTAAACACTTACGTTCTCGGGCTTTTTGAATGTTTGGAGGCCACTTTTATAGGCTCTTACCCTGGAGATCGTTTCTTCAGGTTGGTGGAGTGAAGTGGAACAGTCGACTGCTTCTATTGTTTTGAAAGGACTCTCGGCCGCCGACTAACTCTATTGCTACCGTGCTTCGCGCCCGAGAATTTTGAAGCAGAGGGATGTGCTGGCTAAATGCTCACATGCTCATCTTTTCGAGCGTGATGGAAGGCACTTGTGTAACCTGTTGCCCTCGAGAACGTATCTTCATTTCGGCGGAGTGAAGTGAAAAAGCCAGTCAACTCTATCACTTGACTACAGCTCTCAGTCACGTCATGGCGATAACTCCACGATACTCCGCACTCGGGAAATGAGAAGTAGACGAAGCCGCGGACTAATTACTGTATTCTCGCCCACTTGCGTAGCTTCCAAGACGTCGATGAAATCGGTCGCGTTCAGTAATACATCTTCGGACCGGCAGAGTACTCTGAGCATGTCGATTGATTCTGCCACTTCACTACAATTCTCTGCAACCGAATAGAAAAACGCTGCTGTTGTTCACGTCTAAGAAATAAGAAGTAGTGAAAACTGAAAGACGTCCACTCCTTCTTTCCTCATTTCGAATGTTCCTGCTAGCTTTTCTCCACCATTTGTTAGTCATGGAAGGCACCTGCGTGGGCCATTGCCCTCAAAAATGCAGCTTCAGATGCGCAGAGTGAAGCTGACAGGCTTCTCACTTTCCGTTGCTTTACCAGAGCCCTCAGCCGCCAAATGACAACATCTCCGTTGCAAGTCACGATCGAAATCTCAGAATCAGGTTAAGCTGGACGATAATCACGTGTGTTTTCTCCGAAGACATATTACTCTTTTGGTTCAAATGCTACACTCTCGCTCGACTGCACAGAACATCAAGCAAGTGCTGCATAAGATCGATATCGGCAATGCATCTCCAATATTCGGAGCGAAGTAATGGATGTTATTGACTCCGCTACTTCATTCGAATCTCAGCCGCCAGATCCTAACAGCGCAGATGTGCTTTGCATTTCAAAATCGGAGAGCGATGAGATCTGCTCCTTTTCTGCAGCTCATGTATCGTCATATAGGACCATACCTCGCCCGATCGTTTGCAGCAGACGATACTTGCAACAAATTGCTCAGGACCCAGGACCGAGCGCGTGAACACCTGGCATGCACAAGTCACTGATAGAAGCACGTCGCACCCAGAATCAGCTCCACGTACGTTACCGCTGCCGCGACGCAGAAGACCCACTCCGACCAGCCCACAAGGCACACCAGCAGGAAGCCCCAGACGCTAGCAAGACGTGCCACCAAGTCGCAACGCGATTGCTCGTCGAACCACAGCAAGAAAGGTTTCAGGTCTTGGAGTCAACCGGTAAATTAACGTTTTCTGCCACGCCAAATGACTCCCAGCAATCGGATTGCCCCAAGTGTCAAGAAATTCCCGTTTCAAAGATTGGAGAGCAATAGGAGTTACTCCTCGTCTACAAGTGTTGCGACGTCCTCCGGGACAGATCCCATACTCTCTCGGCAGGTCGCTTGCAGTAAAAGGCATCTGCAACAATGATGATTCTTGGAAACGAAGTCCCGATTTATGGAGCCATGCAACGGATGTTTGATTTACTCTGCCCGCTTCCATGAGTCTCAGCCTTGAGATCACCACAACTCCAGTGTGCTTCAGAGTCGGGAAACTTGAAGAGCCATCAAATGACTTCTAGGTGCATCATCTTACAAGACAGACGCCGCCTTCTCTCACAATATCGCTCGCGATGGAAGGCACGTACGTGAAAGATCGGCCCTGACAAGACATCTCCGGTTCGCAGAACTAGCGGGCAGATGCTACATCTACGAACTCCTTCACGCAGGTTGAACCCTCCGTTCATCAATCGATCCCTCGTCCTGAGGATGTTCCCATCTTATCCAACATACCTAACGACGGCTACTCCTGCTCTGCGTATTCTGATTACAGCCACGGTTGCTTGGATTCGCCCGCGCACCTGCTTTGCAGTTGTAATAGCTAGCTCCCCTACAAGAGCATGGCACGGAATTTCTCTGCAAAGCTCCGTAGGAAATGTATTTGGTGCCGTCTTTGAATTCGGCCTTCACGATGTCCGAGTCTTTCGGTTCCGGCCCGTATGGGTCTTGAGGAGCTTGGGAGGTGGCACGTTTGCTTCGAGCAGCAGTAGCTGAATCGCCTTAATGAGCTAATTAGTACGAAGATTTGGAATATAGATTACGTTCTGTTATAAGAGTAGAATTTCAGCTTCTGCTTTGCTTTGAAGGAGATTAGAACTGACTAGATATCTGCTGAGGGACTGTAGAGAGATTATCTTGGCCTCTAGGGATGACAGCGCTGTTGCCAATCGCCGCAAGGGCTACGAGCATAAGAGCAATCTTCATGTTGGTTGATGGGGATGCGACGTCGTCGGACAAGAGACGATGAGTGAGATAAGTAACTGATGACCATCACCGAAAAGAGGAACGACCATGCCACTTATATGTAGAAGCTCTCGCCGAGGGAAGTGTCGCACAGCTTGATAGGCCATCCCAAATGAAGACTTTAGATTGCGAACGCAACTCCCTTGCATCCTGCTGAATATTGCTCTTGGGCGAAGAATCGTTGCTTTGTAGCGTGCTCTGTGGCGGTTCATCCATGGTAACTGGCCCGTACGAGGATGCAAAAGCGCCACGTATAGTCAAAGCATAAGCGAAAACGTCGTCACTCTCGTAGTGTAAGAACTCGGATGACGGTAGGAGACTCCAGTTAATGTCTGTACACTTGAGCAAAGATAGAGGCAATCACCCAACGAATTGAGACTGCTGACGCCCCTGATGCTATGGCTCTCTGGCATTCGCCACTGTGCAGACCGCGACCATGCGTTTCTCTCTCGACTTAGTATCCCCTCGACGGATGTGCGATGTCGCCAATGGTGTATTACCGTCGAGGTCCAGGCATTACTCTAGGAGCATGCAAAGCTAAACTTCACGCGTTATGATAAGTGGTCAATGCGCTTACGGGATGCATGTGCCCTAAGTCAGCTCAAGTTCATTGTC
Source organism: Cercospora cf. flagellaris (assembly GCA_005356885.1). Classification (NCBI taxonomy): domain Eukaryota; kingdom Fungi; phylum Ascomycota; class Dothideomycetes; order Mycosphaerellales; family Mycosphaerellaceae; genus Cercospora; species Cercospora cf. flagellaris. Next base: position 1,645,829 of record RJLU01000006.1, on the reverse strand, counting down.
TAATAGGGAAATTACTGGTGCCATAGTCTCGGAGTGCCGCTCGTGCAGGAAAACTTTTCCTAGACCTCGTTTTATGTCTGCGTCGTTATCATGGGAGAGCCAGATCATACCTAGGTATCTGGGAACCCGTTGCTTAAGAAGGGAAGGATTCGGTGCCGTAATCAGCGACTCCAGCTCGTACAGCGAGAATCTGCTGAACCTTGTTCTGTGTCTGCACCGTTACCACAGGGTATTCAGGCGCGTGACTAGTATCCACCGTGAGTGAATTGCTGACAGCTGCTATGTTTGGTTCTCGTGGTTGATAAATTGGTCGGTAACAAGCTCGAAAACAAGTCGAAGCCCAGATCCATGCTGTGTTGATGCCAGACATAACACGAGCGACAAGTCTCGGAACCTTGAGCGATTCAAATAGGATGGCGCCGGACTTTGAAGAGATGTCCATAAATTGGCAAACCTTACGGACCCTTTCGGCAGTCCATGATTCTCAGTTTCCAATGATCCAAGAATATATCGCTGCGTAAAGATCATCCATCATCCATCATCGCTCATCATCGTCATCATACTACCGGAAGTCTACAGCGGGAAAGAAACGCGCCCCACCATAGCCCTTAGCTATGATACTTTGCACGTCCACGTTGCTACGATTTGCCCAAAGCTTGAGCAAAATAAATCGCCCAGATACTGGAGGATCAAACTTGATCGCAACCTTGTACTTGCCCCTTCGAATGTGGAAGCGGGCTCGGGTGACGTTCGGGTCGTTCAGGCCGTCGTCGTAATATTCAGTGCCCTCCGCTGCTTCGTCTTCTGTCTGAGGCTGGTAATATGAAGGACCGTAGCCTGGCTCTGGACCTTGCTGAGATGCACCATCGCGCTCATCGAGCTCATCCTGTTGCGGAGAACCAGCCATGTTTGTTCGTGCCATCATGGCATCCAATCGGCGAAGATTCCACGAGTCATTACTGCGCTCTTCCCTCGGTATGCCAGCCCAGCGAGCTCGATCACGATCCCAATTGTCTGCTTCGTAGCGACGCCGCATGTGGCGCAAACGATGGAGCCGGAAGTCGAGCACTTCTTGTGATGAGCTCTCCTCAGGGCCGGGCTCTTCATCGCTAAGTAAAGTCACAGGCAGGCTGTCCTCAGTCGTAGCGAAAGAGTCAGCATCTGCTCCGACCGACGGCAAATCACAGTGCGTGTCTGGATCTTGCCGATCGAAGTCGTAATAGTCATCATCATGATCATTATTTGGCTCGCCCGCAAGGTCGTGTGCAGCATCGGCACGATCAGCGTAGCTGCGTTCTCGATCGAGCGCAGCACTGACCTCGGGGTCGCGAAGGGCATCAGACAAAGTTATGCGTTCAGACGCAGGCGCAACTCTAGGGCGCCGCCGTCGGTAGGGCGGAGTATGCACACCGTTCAGTCTGGCGTGCTGTGGCGGATCCATGTACTTGCTGAGGTCTTTGCAAGTCATTGCTACATAGACAAGACCTTCACGAACACTGCAGATGGTCAGTAGAGATTCAACAGCGAGGCAAGGAGAGGCAGTACGGGGCAGTGAAGCCATGTTCAGGCCCGCAAATGTGCAGCTTCTCCAAGCAGAAGGGCGTGTCGTCAGCATGCTGGAGGATGATACTGCTGCTGGGTCTATCAGAGCAGTAGACACTTTTGTCGTGTCGCAGCAAATTGGCAGAGCCGAGATAGGTCTGAGGATGACGCGGATCTCGATGCTCGCCTCCATCGCAGCTGACGATGTCGAGCTTCAGCTTGCCAGGCTCTACTTGGCCATAATGCCCATACTTGATGGGTTGTTTGGGAAGAACCGAGGCCTCTGAGTCCAGCCTCCTGCGCTTGGGCCTTCGCCTGCCAGCGCTGTCTTCATTCCACGTGCCTCTATCATCTGAGCCGGGCGAGCGTTGGCGGCGTCGTTGCATGGGGAAGCGCGGGGAGCGGCCGAGAGGAGGAACAGGCGGCGGTGGGCGTGCTGGCGGAGCTCCAAGATCAGACATGTCACTAGGAGTCATGTCTGCGGTAGCTTGCAACGCGTGATGAAGGCGGTTTCGGCGACTTCGTGGGGTGGAGGACTCCGATGCGGGCGGGTCATCAAAGTGTCCCTTTGTACGTCCACATCAGCGACTCGTCCCCGCGAAATACGCAGTATGGTACAACAGCAGGGTGCGAGCATACCCGTATCGAGGCAAACGGTCTTGGGTCAGGCATCACGCAGCGGCGGGCGGTGTCCGCTCTGGCGGCGCGGTTGGGGTGGGCGGAAGGCAACAATGGCGGGAGGAATACGGCGGTAGCATGTGCGGGCGGAGTCTCGTGATGGGGTGATCCTCCGCGTGAACAGACGGTCTCGCTCCCGGGGGTGGAGTGTGTCGACGTTCACAAGATGCTGGACTGGCGTGTCAGACTGCCTGCCACAATGACAGAGACGCCCGCTCACGCTCCGTGCCATGCGGCCTGCAGTGACGATGTCGCTCGGCGGCTCGGAACAGACCCTGACTGCACAGCGCGCCGAACCGCCGGAACCCCGGCGGCACGGCGTCCTCGATCTTGGCATGCGCCTTCCACTCCGCGACATCAACATTTGTTCCGCCATCACTTGTCACCGTGTCTTCTACAGCACTTTCCAGCACTTGCATCTCCATCAGCGCATCCAAATAGCTTCATCTTGAGAAGTACGCATCTATCGAAGGCCCAAGCAACCCACAAGCACTTCCGGCGCATCCTGGTTCTGGCCGTGCCACGCGATTCACAACTGGAGTCAGGCCTACGTCAAGCATCTGGGGCCACGAGGTAGTCAAGTGAGCGCCAACATTCGCCATGGCCACGATGGAAGCAACTATGCCCGCAGCAGACACTCCACAAGCCACAACCAACGGCGTAAATGGTCACAATTTTGACACCACGACGATGAATGGAGATGCCGAAGGAACTGTCGCACCGGGTCTGAGCGCCGACGAAATGGCTCTATACGATCGACAAATTCGACTTTGGGGCGCAAAAGCACAAGAGCAGATTAGAAGAGCGAAAGTCCTTCTGGTCTCCCTTCGCGCCGTTGGCACAGAGATTGCAAAGAATCTCACTCTCGCGGGCATCCAGGAGCTCACCATCGTTGACAGCGACGAAGTAACAGAAGATGACCTTGGAGCTCAGTTCTTCCTGCGAGAGGAGGACATCGGGAGGCCGGTGAGCGTTCCCGCGAATCCAAATCGTCGTTGATACTGATATCTCGCAGCGCGCTGAAACAGCCATTCCGAGGATACAAGAGCTCAATCCACGTGTGAAGGTGAGATCTGAAGGGAGCTTGCAAGACCTTTTGATGAAGGATCAGACCTACTATGCTCCATTCAGCTGTGTGATTGCCTGTGATCACGATATCATGACTCTCTCGACTATCAACACTGCTGCACGATTTGCGAGCCGGCCATTCTACGCTGCTGGCATCCACGGCTTCTACGGTTACATCTTCGCGGATCTCGTGGGCCATGAGTTCGTGATCGAGCGCGAGAAGTCGAACGTGCCCACCACCATCAAAGCGGAGACCATGACCCGATCTGTTGTCAGTGTCACGAACCGAAAAGAGAATAACGGGAAGACCACCGAGATTGTCAAGAAGGCTGAAGTGTACTGCCCGCTTATCCTGGCCAACTCATCGCCACTACCGATGGAAGTCATGAGCAATCGTAGGAAGCTCAAGGCTGTGTCGCCGCTCTTGCCTTGTTTGCGCGCACTCTTCGATTTCCAACGCGAGCAGTCGCAACTGCCGGACCTCAACAGAAAGGAGCACATCATCAGATTCAGCGAGCTTGCCAAGCAAAAGACTGCTGAGCTACTGCTGCCGCCTGACACTCTCAACGGCGAGTTCTTGAAGAGCTTCATGCAGAATATGGGCTCCGAAATTACACCCACTGCTGCGTTTGTTGGCGGTCGCCTCAGTGAAGATGTCATCAACGTACTCGGCAACCGGGAACAGCCAATCCAGAACTTCGCTCTTTTCGATGGCGACTCCCTCGATGGCCGGATCTACAGCCTGTACAGCATGCCACCGGAGCTAATGGCCTTTGACCCAATGTTGCAGCCTCTGGATGGCGGCATGGTTGGCATGACAGGGCAGTTGGACGCCACACAGATCAATGGTGGCATGCAAAATGATGGTGGCATGCAGAACAATATCGGTATGCAGAACGGAGGAGACCTTTCGAACGTCATGCCGCCAGCAAACCCCGACAACAACATTGACATGCCGAATCCTGGCCAACCCAACTAGGAGTCATTAGCTCCAGGAGTTCAATATCGCACAAGGCAAGGCGGACCTTTGATGCCGCCGATGGCAGCGCAAGACTCTCAAGCAGAAACACTTTCAGGAGGGTCATCTCAAGCTGTGGACCCTTTCGCTGCGCTATATACCCGATTAAGGCGCCTTCAAGCTTCCCGCCCAGATGAGATCCTTGAGTTCAGAAACATAAATGGAAGAGGCGTATATGGTTGGCGAAAGTTCGACTAGCGATCGAACAGATAGTGCGCAGTCCTGCCTTCTATATTGGCTTGCGAGTGAGATTGCGCGTGCCTGCCCTCTCCATTGGCTTGCGGGTGGTTCTGCAAATCCATACCTTCCATATTGGCTTGACGACTCACCGAGACCCATACAAATCTGCGCATCTCACCGCCTTTTCGAAAGGGACTACACAATATCGAGCAATCGATGTACGAGCTTCGAACAAGAAGCAGGACGGACCAAAGGCAAGGTGAAGAGAACATGATTGTCAGATTGGCAAGGATAAAAGCCACCACTACACCTGCGACTGTGCAGCAGGCACTCTACTCTTCAATCCCGTCTTAGTCTCCGTATGCTCCGTACTAAGCTTCCGATGCGCAATGAAAACACAAACCAGCAAACCCGTCCCAGAAAGCGCACAATACATAATCCACATATGCCGAATACTCCAAGCATACGCCGCTTCCACTACTTCCCTTTGCATCGTATCCTGAATCGTCTTGATAAGTTCCACATTCGCTGCTGCTTTGCTGTCCGAGAATGCATCGATCAACGCGCTATCTAATCCTGCCCGTTCCAGTTCGCCACTGCGTTTATTCATTCCATTTTGGAAGACGACTCCGCCGAGCACGAGTGACATCGCCGTCGCGACATTCCGAATGAAACCAAACGTTGCTGTAGCGGCTGCAGTGTCGTCTTGAGGTGTTGTGCTTTGAACTGCGACGAGAGGAGCTTCGAAAAGACAACCCGATCCGAATCCCACAATGATTTCGAAGCCGATGACTGTAGCCAGAGTTGTACTTTCTGTCAAACTGCTGTAGAGTCCTGTTCCGATTGTGAGAAGCACAAGTCCCACCCAGATGATTTCTCGATAATGTCCTGTTTTGAGCATGATGAAACCATTGACAATCCCCATAACAGCTTCTGGAATTGCGTATGGTAAGATAAGAACTCCCGAACGAAGAGGACCAGCTTGTTTCACCGATTGAAAATATAGCGGCATATAATAAGACGCCGCAATAAAAACCATTCCATGACAAAAACAAACCGCAAACGCCGCGCTCGTAGATCGGTTTTTGAAAATTTCTAACGGCATCAGAGGATATTTTGCGATTTTTTTCTCGGTGAAGAGGAAGAGAGCTGCCATTACGACGCCGAAGATTATGAGGCAGATGACGGTGGGGGAGTTCCAGGGGAAAACTACGCCGCCGAAGTCGAGGCCTAGGAGGAGCATGAGGACTACGCCGACGATGGAGATTGTGCCGAGCCAGTCGAAGGCTATGAGGCCAGAGGTGAGTTTTGTGCGGGGGTTGTGCACGTCGAGCCAGATGAGGAGCATGAAGAAGCTGCAGGAGCAGATGGGGAGGTTAAGCCAGAGGATCCTGTATCGAACAAAAAAAGTCAGTAAAACTATATCAAAGCTACGCAAGTTGCAGGTTGGAAATTTTTCGACTCACCATCTCCAACTAACATACTGCGCCAAAGCCCCGCCAACCAAAGGCCCAATCCCCCCAGCCAACGCCCAAACAACATTCACCATTCCCAAAAACAACGTCCGCTGCCTCATACTAAAAAGATCCGAAATCGTAATGTTCACCAATTGAATCAAGCCTCCCGCCGCAGTCCCCTGTAATGCTCTCGCAGAAATTAACATTTCGACATTATGTGCTCTGGCTGCGATAATACTCGCGACGAAGAACCAAGCGACAGAAGACAAGAGAGCGGGTTTGCGGCCCCAGATGTCGCTGATTTTGGCCCAGATGGGGCCTGCGGCGGCGTCGGCGAGGAGGTAGGCGGAGCCGATCCAGAAGTAGCCGGAGGCGGATTGGAGGTCGGAGGAGATTGTGGGGATTGCGGTGGCGACGATTGTGTGGTCGAGGGCGGCGATGAAGAGGGCGAGGTAAAGAGCTAGGAGGATGAGGGCGAGGCGGAATTTTGTTCGAGGGGGACGGGTTTCTTGGGAGTCGAGGATGGTGAGGTGGTCGAGAACTTGTGGGGTTGTTGTCACATTTGGGGCAATGGAGTCTTGTGCTTGTTGCGCTTGTGACGGTTCTGGAGTGACGTTGTGAGTGGCTTCTTTGGAGTCTGACATCTTTTCGACATCAGAAGTCCACGAATGTGGATGTGTGTATTCGCGAGGTGAAGAGAAAGGTATATTAAAGAAGATGTACTTGACCGCTTGACGTGTATTCGCCCTCATTTTCGCTACGTGATTACGCGATGCGGTTAGCTGTGATGTGGCTCGCAGCCCCTCGCAGCTCCCCGTCGGCCACAGCTTACATGCCGCCGCTCGAATTGCATGTCCAAAGGGCGTGTTCAGCTTGGCAGAGGATTGCATACCAGACGATAGAACGATGAATGTGTACCACATTGAGTAGCGCAGCACGTGCTTCGCAAGCATTCGGCAATGTTGTGGAGCATGGAAGTGAATGGGCCAGGATGGAAGCAGGCGAGGCCAGCTTGCCAAGTCTTTTTGGGAAGCTCCCGTCGCCGTCGCCGCTGCCGCCGCTGGCAAAGAACCCTGAAAGAGAGTTGACAGCCGAAGTGAAGATACGTGGGTTTTTGCGGAAAGGATTCGTGCTCTTGCTACTTCTTTCCCATCTTCGACCTTCTTCTCAACTTTCACATCCACGTCGCGCGACAACACTTCACCGCAAGCCGCGACCGCCCACGGAATCACCGCCAACATGAATCCGCAAATGTGAGTGCGACAGAGGGCGCGGGCGTCGACAACCTGTTGCAGCACAGAATCGCAATACTAACATGCAGCAACAGCACCAACCTCGTCATTATCCTCGTGATGATGCAGGCGAGCAAGAAGATCCCCTTCGAAGACCCCAACGTCCTCATGGGCGTGCGCGGTCTGTACATCGTCAGCAACATCATCATCTTCGGCATCTACATGTATGTCAAGATGCAAATCGACAAGAAGAAGGGTAAGTCCCAAAATCACCTCCCCACCAACCTTCCACACACCTCCTAACACTTCTTGCCCGCCACAGACATGACAGTCCTCAAATACGTCGAACCCGCCCCCATGGGCAGCACCGAAGAACCCAAAGCCATCACCACCACCATCCACGCCTACGACCAACAACAACTCAAAGGCCTCTTCAAATCCCAACTCATGGGTCTCGGCATGATGGCCGTCATGCACTTATACTTCAAATACACCAACCCCCTCCTCATCCAATCCATCATCCCACTCAAAGGCGCTTTCGAGGGAAATTTGGTCAAAGTTCACATGCTGGGACACTCGGCGTCAGGGGATTTGAAGAGACCGTGGAAGGCGAATGCTGGGATGATGGGCGCGCTGAATCAGGGTGCGGGAGAGATTAAGACGGATAAGAAGAGTATTGAGGCGGCGGAGAAGGCGGGTCGTGGGGGTGCTAAGGAGGAGTAAGAGAGATATTTTGAAAGGAATCGGAGTGGAGTTTGAAGGCGATAATTGCGACTTGGCTGCGCGCTTAGGTGGATGCGTTTGTGGCAGATACTTTCGTGTGTCGCGTGCCTGCGGAAGCAGCATCCAAGTACTACTGTCTACCAGCGCTGCATCTTGGACAGTCGCCTCACATAACATGAAATCTAAATGCGTGAAGGCGACTTTTTCTACCACCATCTCTCCAAAGTTCGCATGCTATTCGGGCACTGATAAATTCACGCGGTCACATCATCACAAAATGAGTCTAGGCTCTTGGCTAATGCGTCTCCCGAATCGTATCAAGTTCCACGAATACAATCAAGACAAGAAGAGCGCACCTGATACTACACAATTCGTGTCAAAACAGAGACTTTTGATTCAAATTTGATTTATCAATGTCTACGCTCTGCGCTATGAAGCGTTCTCATGTACCGTCGTTGCCACCCCCCGGCTTCAAGCCTACCAATCTATGGAAAAGAGCTGCAAGGGAATATGTGCGCAAGCGCTCCAGGCACCCATACTACCGAATGATCATGTTCTCGTTGCCTGGTCCAGTGCCGATATACTTGACTCGCACACCCACAAACTTCTCAATGAACTCAACATATTTGCGAGCATTTTCAGGCAGTTTGTTCCAGTCCTTGACGCCGACGGTGTTGCTCTTCCAGCCTGGGAATGTCTGATATGTGATATCGACCTTCTCGAGAATGCTGAGATCTGTTGGGAAGGAGTTGAGCTTGCGGCCGTTGTGGTGGTATTCTGTAGCCACCTTGAGCTCGTCGAAATCGTCCAGGATATCGAGCTTGGTCAGATTGATGGAATCGTATCGATTCACGCTGTGAGACAATTTGACAACGACAAGATCGAGCCATCCGCAGCGTCTCTTGCGACCAGTGGTGACGCCGTACTCTTTGCCAATGTCGACGAGCTTGTCACCAATTTCATTTTGCAGCTCTGTGGGAAATGGTCCTGATCCAACACGAGTGGTGTAAGCTTTCACCACTCCAATGATCTCGTCAATCTTGCGAGGGCTCAGTTGTAGACCAGTCATGACGCCGCCAAGACCGGTGTTGGAAGATGTGACATATGGGTATGTGCCGTTGTCCAGGTCCAGTAACGCCGCCTGACTTCCCTCCACCAGTATCTTGACGTTGCCTTCGACTGCAGAATCGATGAGCGGTATTTGATCAACGACGTACGACTTGAGCTGTTCTCGGTACTTGTCGAAGCGAGCGATTTCCTCATCCGGGTCGTACTGCAGAAGATCGCCATAACGCTTCTTGTAGCCGTTGTAGAGATGCTTCACCTTCGAGTCGAATATCTCTTTGGTAAAGACATCAGCCATGCGGACACCAGTACGGGAGGCCTTGGTGGAGTATGTTGGACCAATGCCCTTTCCTGTTGTGCCGATGTTCGCCTTGCCAAGCTCAACCTCTTCCAGACCGTCGACCTTGGTGTGCAAATCGAGATCGACATGACATCTGTCGCTGACCAGGATGCGATCTTTCGTGTTGATTCCTTCTTTTTCCAATTGCTCGATCTCTTTGAAAAAGTTCGGCACATGAACCACACAACCAGTTCCGACCAGATTGACACAGCCGTCGGTGAGAACGCCAGAAGCTACCAGACTGTCAGCATCGAGTCGCGGAAGTGTAGAGAATGCACCTACGCAAGATGTGCACATCAAACTTCTTTCCATTCTTCACAATGGTGTGTCCCGCATTGTGACCACCTTGGGCCCTGCAGCACAGCTGCACGCCGTTTTGTGCAATGACATCGACAATCTTGCCCTTTCCTTCGTCACCCCACTGCGCGCCGAGGATGATGGTTGCCATGTTGATGACCGGAGTGGTTCCGTCCTGGAGTTATCGCGTGAGTCGCCATTTTTTAGGAGTAGGAAAGATTGAGGGTGACTCGCGAATTAAAAACACCGCTGCGTTCGGTCGGCGTCGGCAAGCCCCGCATGACGCACCCAATGGTTCTGCTGAGTCATGAGAACGTTTGTTCCTGTCTTCTCCGAGTTGGAGGAGGACAGGCAGCCTGTTTTGAGTAGTGTGAGAGTAATGGTACATCCCTCAGGTGAGCTGTCCCACTCGCTCATTGCATCAGGTAGAAGGAGTGGTAGATTGCCCAAGTGAATTGCTCTTGGCGCCAGTTCCTCAGGCCAGCACGAGCAAGAAAACAGGCGAGGTTGCACAGAGTGGGCTGTGCTTTCCACGACGACGCGTCCTGCTGTGGCGAATGCGCTTGAACAAGTTGCAAGTGGCAGCCTGACCGATGAGCGCACACGACGACGACAAACACTTAGCGGCAAACCACCGCATTATGCTCCATCCCACCTCGCAGCATCGCACCACGCGGGACCCCTATCGCTAACATGGCCAAGATCCGCTGCCCATTTTGCAACTCCATCGACGGCGACGAGTACTCGATCCAGCTGCATATCGAAGAGTACCATACCGAAGACTCGCCATTTGCTGTGCAGGATGGAGGACAACATTCTTCTGCAAACACTGCGCACGCCACCGAATCCATGCCAGGCGACACATGGACGAAATGCACGCGGCGCGGGTGCGGAGAGTATGTGCTCTTGTCTGCTATAGACGAGCATCTGGATTTCCACGCAGCAGCGGAGTTGTCCGACAAGGAGAGTCGCGAAGAGCTTGCACCGCCGCTTCCACCTCGTCGAAGTGTCAGTCCAGTACCCAGTCCGACTCGGCAACAGAAACTCGCGACTCATTCAACCTCTGAAACGCCGTCCTCACCCAGATCTGAGAAGCGGCGCTCGAAAGGAAAAGAGGACAGGCACTCCAGTAGCAGCGCTCACTCCAACGGACTGAAAGAAGCACGGAGGTCGACCAGCAACACTCTCTTGAGCTACTTCTCAGGGTCCTCCTCGTTGCTCACTCGCTCCAATTTGCGTGCGATCCAAGTGCCTCGAAACCCCGGCAGGCTCGGGAAGCGAGAGCTTGGTCCTTATGCTTTCGAGATGAGCATGCCCTCCAACGTTCGCAAAGCACTGATCTACGGTCCAGAGCCTCAGACTGTACAACGAATTGGCAGCAATGGGGCTCTGTATCGGCATCGCGTAGTCCCGAATGAGACGGAGGGTCTTCCACGTGCCATCGCAGATCTTTGCACGCTTGATCGAGATACTGTCGCGACCTACCTCTGTCATCCGAGTACGCGGCATATCCACAAGATCGAGTGCGAGGGCAACTTCTGCGGGTTCTGGAGCGCCCAGGTACTCCTGACGTACGTGCAACAAATGGATCGTGAAGGACCGCAAGGGATGCCACATGTGATCGAAATGCAAGAAGTCATCGAACGCGCTTGGGAGAACGGCATCTGCACTTACGGCAAAGTCCAGACCGGTGGTGTGCTAAACACTCGAAAGTGGATCGGTACCACCGAAGCTTTGGCCTTCTTCACCCAGATTGGCGTCAAGGTTGATGCTCTCACCTTCTCAAACGGAGAACATGAGAATGGCAAAACTGCAGCGACCGACCTGCTTGACTATGTCGAGGCCTTCTATATGAGCGGGATCGATGGTGCTCGAGTGTATGGCACATCGTACGTCACGCAGCTTCCTCCCATCTATTTTCAGCGATTCGGTCACTCCATGACGATCGTAGGTTTGGAGCGGCAGCGCAATGGCTCTCGCAACCTGTTGGTCTTTGATTCTTCTTTCAAGACTTCGAAACCGATGCGCCAGCTCGCCGAAGGTCGACGCGCACATTCGACTGTCTCGGACTTGTTGAAACCCTACAGGAGATCAGACCAGTCACTAGAGAAGTGGAACGAGTTCGAGCTCTTGATGTGAGTTGTGACTCTTCCGCCTCTGTTGCTTACACTAACCCAGCCCTAGTCCTCAATCGCAGTCAGTCCGTCTGTCGTGAACCGACGTGGCAGGATAGGATCCGTCCAGCCCAGGTCTTTCGCCTGTAGGATCAACTATGCATCAATAACGTCTGACGAACAACCTCACTACTGCAGTTCGCTTCAAGAAAATAGGCTACGAAAGATGACGCAGTCGTCCCTTCATACTTCGGTCGCCAGAACTCAGTGGCATGCTAAACACAACTTCGACGGCAGGATAATGAAGCTGATAGGACAGATTCGATCGTTTAGCCCTTCACATGAACTCCTTCACAGCCACGATGCAGCACGATTATGCACGCGAACAATCCAGAAGAGCGATCGAATGCGCAGCATCCATCAACGGACCGATTGGCATCCTGGTCACGCTCTTTTATGCACTGCGATCCATGCCATAACCCGACATTGCGCCCGTTTCCCTACATTCAGGCCACTCGTGCCAAGGACGCCCAGTTGTATGAGCTTTACCTCCGAGCTTGGCACCGATGATAACCCAGCTCGGTCGTTCTGGTCGGGAGGCCTTCATGAGCTGTCACTGACAGCTCGAGAATGAGCATTCATGCTCAAAGACGAACTTGCATCTCGTTACAGCATCGTGCGTGTTCCATAGGAAGTCGTGAATAAACACAAGCATATGCCCATGAAGCCATCGAATCAAGAGATGAGAGATTATGCTTGGCAGTGCTCACCCAAGACTTTCATCAAGACGAAAAGGTTAGGTTTCACCGGTGGTCACCATATCATTAGATGCCGAAGCGCCAGCGTAGCTCAAAGTATGAAGGTACGGCCACCAATGCACATCCGGCAACAGACAGCCCTACAGCTGGGGCAAGCGTGGAGCTGTGCGGAGCGTTGACCAGGTTGGTAGGCGTGATTCTGGGGATCGACCATGAGGTTGGCATGGATTCGCCTTGCACCGGGGCATCGCCCATCGTGCAATGGACTGTTGCGTGGTCTCGTGTAGTGCTCACACAAGTGGTAGGTTCCGTTTCTGATGAGCGATATAAATCTGCGACGTCCCTGCTCTCTCGTTTTCGGATTTTTCCTTTTCTTCTGATCAGCTTCTTGAGTGCTGTTGATTTATATTGAGACTCGACGACAAGATGGGTCTTGCGATCAAGAAACCGGCCGATGTGCCAGGCAAAACATGGCCTGCCATTGTCATTGGCCTGTTTGTGGCCTTTGGTGGTGTCCTTTTTGGATATGATGTATGCGCCATTCCATTCTCACACCAGCCCAAAACCCGCAATAGGCAAAACTAACCATAACGTAGACTGGCACCATCTCCGGCATCCTCGCCATGCCCTACTTCATCGAATCTTTCCGCACCGGCGACAACGAACGCATCACCGCAAGCGAAGACTCCCTCATCGTCTCGATTCTTTCTGCAGGAACTTTCTTCGGAGCTCTAACTGCCGCCCCCGTCTCCGATCGGCTCGGTCGTCGCTGGGGATTAATTTTCTCTTGCGGAATTGTGTTTAATCTTGGAGTTATTTTGCAGACTGCGGCTACCGCGCAGCCTTTATTGATTGCTGGACGATTTTTTGCCGGGTATGGAGTGGGTTTGCTTTCTGCTATGGTTCCGCTTTATCAGTCTGAGACTGCGCCGAAGTGGATTCGGGGGACGATTGTGGGGGCTTATCAGTGGGCTATTACGATTGTGAGTTTTGATATTCTATGGAGGGGGAAGTAAGTTTTGCTGACTGCTTTGATGTAGGGTCTCTTCCTAGCTGCCATCGTCAACTACGCCACCAAAAATCGCGACGATTCTGGAAGTTATCGCATCCCGATCGCTGTCCAATTCGCCTGGTCGATTATCGTCTGTGTTGGCATGTTTATTTTGCCAGAGACTCCTCGGTTCTTGATTAAACAAGACAAATCCGAAGCTGCTGCTGCCGCTCTCGCGAAGATTCGTCGTTTGCCGGCGGATCACCCTGCTGTTATTGAAGAGTTATCGGAAATTCAAGCGAACCATAATTATGAGTTGAGCTTGGGCAAGAGTTCATACTTGGATATTGTGAAGGGTACGATTGGCAAACGACTTGCGACTGGTTGTGCTTTGCAGGCGCTGCAGCAGCTTACTGGTGTTAATTTCATCGTGGGTCGAACTTGCACCGAAGTCTGTGTGAGTTTTGCTGATTGTTTTGACAGTTCTACTACGGAACGCAATACTTCGAAAACGCTGGTTTCGAGGCTGGAGGTTTCACGATTCAAGTCATCACCAATGTCGTCAACGTCGTTTCTACCCTACCTGGTCTCTACCTCGTCGAGAAAATGGGTCGACGAGGTCTCCTCCTCATGGGAGCTATTGGCATGTGTGTCTGCCAATTCATCGTCGCTATTACCGGAACCGCAGCCCCGGAGGACAACCTGTCCGCTCAGCGCGCGGCTGTGGCTTTCGTTTGCATTTATATCTTCTTCTTCGCTTCGTCTTGGGGCCCGGTCGCTTGGGTTGTTACCGGAGAGTTGTTCCCGTTGAAGGTTCGAGCGAAGTGTTTGTCGCTTACTACGGCTAGTGAGTGTTTCCTTTTCCTTTCGAGATACTTGCTCTTGAAGTGCAAGATGAGTTGTTGATCACATATGCTTACCTGTCACAACTAGGCAACTGGCTCCTCAACTGGGCAATCGCCTACTCAACCCCCTACCTCGTCAACGACGGTCCCGGAAACGCAAACCTGCAATCCAAAGTCTTCTTCATCTGGGGCTCGTTTTGTTTCGTCTGCATCTCCTTCGTCTGGTTCTGCATCTACGAAACCAAAGGTTTGTCGCTTGAGGAAGTTGATGAACTTTATGCACGGGTTTCGAAGGCTTGGGAGAGTACGAAGTTTGTGCCGGAAGTTAAGTTCAGTGAGGTGCAAAAGGATGGCAGGAATCTGAGTATCGCGGAGGCGGCGGCTGAGGTTGAGAGGAGTAAGAGTGAGACGAGGGTTGTGGAGGAGAAGGGGTTGGCGTGAGGAAAGCGCGAGTCGAGCGTGTTCTGCTTCACGAGCACATGGAGGATGTGAGTGCTCTGATGAAATGCCCCAACAAGAAAGCAGCCAGTATCGAGTCGACAGTCGATAGTGCTGCAAATCTGACCTCAGTGATAAACCCGTCATCACTGTTGAAGTGTCTCGCACGAAATTGTGAATTGACTCAATGGTTCCTGGTGTTATATCATCATCATTCGGGACAGGTAGCTTTGCTTCTATTGCAAATCACCATCTGCTTCCGCATTTCTTCGCTAAATTACATTCGTCCCCGAGAACGCCTTCGCTCAAAGCAACTAAAACAATTAACCAAAGACCTCCATGAGGAAGTCATATCTTATCTTCAAACCCATGTCCCGCGCCTTGGCCGTAAGTTCATGACATCGGTCAGATAGAATCTCACCAACGACAGGTGCTCCACAGTACTGTTCAACACATTAGCAACAAAACTCACACGTCGGAAAAGGCAAAAAAAGAACTTGGAGAGGAAACTCACAAAAACCCCAACCTTCTTCTCCCTCACCCCATCATCCACCAAATCCTGAAAATGCTTCTCCAAAATCTTATCGAAATCCGGTCTTCCAAAATGACTTCTCTGCTTCAACCCTGTCAAAGCAGAATATGGTGCAGCTTCAGTTCGATAGCCATCGAGGATATAGCGGAAAATGTGAACGGAAATGTCTTTTCGTTTGGCGGTGATGTGCGTGTTGATGTTGAGGTCGAGTTTGTTTTGTTGGGCCAAAGGCCCGGCTCCGATTATGGCGCGGTTGAGGAGGTCGGAGAACCAGAGGAGGTTGTTCTTTTCGCGGACGGTCCAGTGGAAGTCGACGCGGCGGTCGGGGTTTATGCAGCGCGGTGGGGGGCCGGTGGGGTTGGGGTTTATGGATTCTGGTTCGGTGGTGAGGGTTGGGTCGGAGGACGAGCTTCGCTCTTTGATGGGTGTTGAGGCTGGGGACGAGCGGCGGGAGCGCGAAGCGTGGCGGGAGCTTGTGCGTGAGCGAATGACGCCTCGTGAAAGAGAGCGGGACATTGAGGTGGAGCTGCGTCGTGATTCCCAGGGATCGCGGCGTTCTTTGAAGCTCTCTTCGAGATCTGTCAAGATGGCAGAGAAGGGAGTGATGCCGATTCCGCCTCCGACGATGATGGAATAGTCGTAATCGTAGAATCGCTGTGCCGGAGCACCAAATGGGCCATCGAGCCCGACCTTGATCCTTGATTGCTTGAGACCGAGATCACGAAGCTCTTCTGTCCAGTCACCTTCGACTTTGATGTGCACTTGCATCTCATCGCCACGACATGCCGAGATGGTGAAGGGATGCCATTGGAACAAGCCGAGTTGAGGCACTTGCAACAAGATGTACTGTCCGGCATTATACGAGGACCAATCGGATCCGTCTTTCGTTTTAATCGAGATACAGACCGCATCCTCGTCGAGAACCTGAATTCTTGCTGGCATGCTCAAGAACCCACGAATGAACCTTCGAAGTCGCTCGAAAATGACCAGAAGCGCTGGAAATGCCAGGAAGTATCCAAGCATTGGTGCCTGCAATAATGCAGCTGTGCCGTGAGCTGCGAGTAGCCCAAACATGGGAAACATGAGCAAATGGCCCAGCTGGAAGACTTCATAGTTCCAGTTTCGAATCATTGGTAGACTCATCAAGCTGATAGTCCAGAAAAGGCCAAGGCTCACAATACCAGACCATCCAGGCAAAGTGCGCACAAAGTCAACATAGCGCTTCGGCGTGGCTTCAGGCCCCAGAATCGCTGTGAGATTGTCCTGTTGCGCTGGTCGCGATCCATACAAGAACGTACCAGTAAGATGGCCAATGGCATGCAGCGTCGCGAAACAGAGGCCCGCAATACTCATGATGATGTGAAATTTCTGACTCAAGTCCCAATTGATCACTTTCGAGATCCAGAAACTGCGACGCAGAAAAGTAGACAAATGTCTGCTCATGCTCAGCAGCATGAAGACGAATGTCGGATACAATACTCCAGCGTTCGCTTTGGCCATGATGACGCCCCAGCCGAGTGCTTGTCGTGCGGGTTGGTTCTGGATGTAGATGACCATTTGCCATACCCCGAACGCGATCATGCAGGCGACCACGAACGCGACGAAGAGGATGTTGGGGCCATGGACTGCCCAGTACGCACGCAGACGTCGCCGGAATGGTAGCTTCTTCTCCTCTTGCTTCGCCTCTTTATCGGTCTCTTGTGAGTCGCTCTGTTTCTGACTCGGCACTTCCCACGTCTTCACATGTCGAATGAACTCTTCCTTGCTCAGCTTTGCGCCACAGTCTGGCATAAGGTGGCAGAGAAACGCGTGCAATCCATCTCCATCGTGTCCGACGCGCTTTTCCGCGTCTCTTCGGGCTGGGTGCAAAATGTGATGTTTCTGTAGCTTCGGTGCTAGCTCTTCATGCACTTCGTGCAACTTCCTCTCCAACTCGGCAAAATTGACGTGACCATCATTGTTAACGTCCAAAGCCTTGAAGAATTCCTCGATTTCCTGGTCTGTCAGTGGGCGATAGTCCTTTGAGATGACGGGTGCTAGCTCCTCCATCGCAAGGAGCGTCAAGTGGAAATACAATAAGTCCCTACCGTTCAGCCGTGCGTGGCATGCAGTCACCACTTATATACGTATCACCAAAGTCAGTTGCTCCTCGGAGCGACGAGAGACGCCATTGGGAGCCAAGCATTGTTGCTTCTTGGTGCTGCACGTAAAGCAAGAGATGTGATTTGACCCCAGCAGCGCTGCCACGTGCGAGTGAGATGTC
Source organism: Cercospora cf. flagellaris (assembly GCA_005356885.1). NCBI lineage: Eukaryota > Fungi > Ascomycota > Dothideomycetes > Mycosphaerellales > Mycosphaerellaceae > Cercospora > Cercospora cf. flagellaris. The sequence continues at coordinate 1,628,288 of RJLU01000006.1, read as the reverse complement.
GAGGGCGGATAAGGTTCACAAACAAGTCGTGACGAGAATCAGGCTTGGGATATGACGCTTGCCAAGCCAAGGTGGATGAAGTCTAGGCGCCGTATTGCCTGACGAGTGCCTCAGCCTTGCGTGTTCACTGTCTTGACGGTCTTGGGTGTGGTGCATGTTAAGAAGTCCGTGCTATCGCAACGCGTACTTCCTATAGTCGCGGCATGGGCTGATATCCGTAGTCAGTGCCCAACATGCCCCGACGGAAGGCATGGACAGCGCGCATTGACCTGATATTGGCCGATAGCTTTGTATGTTCTAAATCTAGCCTGGAGTATCTACATGTCGTGCAGGCGTCGTTATAATCGTGTCTCATCATTCATCAAATTTCATGCTCATTCAAATGCAATTCAGATGTCGGGTCGAGCGAGGGATGCAAATGCAGATCACGTATGCTCCGTACGATTGCCGCTGATTCGCTCCTTGTGGTCGTGTCCATCATTGTCTTTCGTAGGCTCTCTGCGAAGGTGTCTGTAACAGCGCCAGTTATTTCCACTTCACGTACGCCGCGTAGCTCGCCGAATGGCTCAAGCATCTCCTCCAGATCCTCATTGACTCTGATGCCGCCTTCGCGTTTCCGCACGACCTCGCTCTTAATCTGATCGAGAACAGCATTGCCATTGGAGACGCGAATGTGCACTTTGGCTAGCCGGCGGTCGCGTTTCGAGCGGATTTCGGACCAGCCTTCATCGTCCTCGTCTGCCACTTCCGGTACGGCAAATGCAGCCGGCCGCAGCACATTCACAAGACGCTGAACCTGCTTTCGCAAGCCATGCGTTAAGCCTTTTCCGCTTACATTGAACTTGATCATGCCGGTGTAGCTATCAACATGATCCACATTGACCACCACACGCTTGACGAGAGCCATGTATTTCGCAGGCAGTAGTTCGAGGAAATCGTACTTCCTCTGTGGTGCCATGCCAGATAGCAGCAGCCAATTGAAGCGGAACGAGATGCCAAGGTAGGTCACGAAGAGCAGGAACGTGCTATTGCCATACAGCAGCTCCGCGCACTCGTCGTGCATCTGCCGACATACGGACAGCAGGCGGATATTACCCCTCTGCCACACGATATGCGCCGCTCTTGAAAAGCCCGGCTCGCTTTGTGGAACGATCATGCCACGAGCGCTGCGCTTCTTGACGGCGGAGAAGTTACGGGCATGCTGCGCCAACGGGTTGGGCTTCGTATGCTCGATCGTGCGCGGGAGAAGATAGCTGTATATCTCTTGCCGGATCTCTAGGGGCAGGCGCAGGAAGGGGAACCTGCTCGCCTTGAGCGGACTGCGCGAGCGCTGCTCGAGTTCGTCGAAGCTCTCATGGCGGAAGAGCAGGGGCGAGCGGGTGTGGATGGTTTTGGCGACGGTGGTGGGCGCAAAATGCGGCGAGATGTAGTAGTCTCTGCAATTGTAATGGCCTTGATCCATGCCCGATCGATATGATCGCAGGCGGTGGAGCGAACAGGCGGGCGGGCCAGAGTTGGGTGGATGGCGAGAGTTCCGGGGAGCTTCCCTCGTGGCACCGCGCTAGCGACAGCCTCCTTGTTATTGATACATGACCTCCATCTCGCATCTCGCTCGCTCTGCTTCCTCTTCTTCTACACACTACATAATGGACAACATCACCATGAGCGCCCATCATGGGCCGGCGTCGCCATCCGAGTGTGTCATCCATGGATCTCAGTCCGACCTTGATAGCCCCATCGCGATTGGGGTGTTTGTCTCCTAATTTATTCCTACACTACTGGACGTACTCTTTCGAGACCGTCTGGTAGCCGATCGCCGTCAAACACGATCAACAGATCCATACATAACACAAGAAGAAGCCTGCATATCGAACACTGGAGCTAGCCCACGCCAAAATCGATTGCTTATTGTCGACAACCACAACCATGCACTTCGATCACCTCCCGAGCGAGCTGCTGACGCAGATCTTTCTGTCTCTCCCAAGCATCTCATCTGCCATCGCACTATCCTCCGCCAATAGTCGCTTCTACGACACCTACCACTCATCGAAGAAGCTCGACATCCTACGAGCTGCCGCCGAATCCGAGTTTGGGCCTATTCAAGACGTGGTCCAGGTTCTGACTCAGAACAACTCCCAACCTGCACACATCCAGCGCGATGTTCCCATCTCGGATGCGTTCCTTCGTCAGATTGTCAAAGCGGGAAGAATCGCACAGCGCTATGAAGAGATCTACACATTCAAGAAGTGGAAGACAGACTACGCCAATCGTCGGCTGTTGAGCAATTCAGAACGCTACAAATTGAGACGTGCCATTTATCGTCTGTGGCTGTACGACAAAGCCTTTCACAATGCGGCCCACGTACGCACGTGCCGTACCTTGCCGGGGACAGTGTTCAACCGAGCTGCGCTTTTGCACAACTGGTCAAACCATGAACTTGCGGAAATGATGGATGTTCACAACATCCTCAAGGACATGGTCGCCAACAACATCTGTCCCTCCAACGGCAAGATCAGACAGAAGTTCTCGAAGCGTTTTCCCGACAGCAATCAACAGCTCCTCTTCAACATCCACCTGAACTATCCTCCTGCTCCATCGTCATTCGTGCCAGATGGGTGGTATCACAACTCAGCAATAGCATCTTCCCGCTATCAATCGCGACTTTCTCCCTCACGTTTCCACGAACCTGGTGCGGAGGGCTGGGGAGATGATATCTCGCACTATTATGTTGTGGAAGACATGATGAAGCTGGATCCAGAGCAGATATTATACCTTAAAAACAATTGCCCTCTCAAAGCTCAGGTCGAGATGCATGTTAGAGGTCTGGGAGACTGGTTCGTCAATAATGGAGAGACCTTTTCCGAGACAGTTGCGCACGTTTTTGGGCAAAGAGGCGAAAATGTGGAGGACTGGAAGATGCGTATTGAAGAACAAGATGCTGGCATTGCTGTTTCTGAAGAGTAGAAAGCATATAACATAATCGCTATTCTGCGCATCTTATCAATTGCTAGCCTGTGACATCTCTTATCTGCACTTTCAATGTTTCTTATACGTCACACGCTTCGGGGGATGAAGGGCATGACGAAATTCTGTCGATGTTCCCACTCATTGCACATTCGTACCTCATCCTTGATGCCAAGACCGCCCATGGGAAGGGGCTTAAGTCGAGCTTACACATCGACATGAACAACAACCTCTTGCCAATTCTGCATCAAATTGCCTTCCTTCCACAGCCTTGCGAACCTGGTCCTGAATCATGGATCCCAATACAGTAGATCCCGCCAAGCTCTTCAGCGTCGCCGGTATGGTCGTTGTAATCACCGGCGGAGGAGTACGCTTTCCTTACCCACGATCCTATCGCAAAAATCAACAGCATGCTAAGAAAGAAAATCACAGACCGGAATCGGCCTCATGATGACCAAAGCCTTCGCCAAGAACGGTGCAGCAAAAGTCTACATCGTCGGCCGACGTAAAGAGAAACTCGAAGAAGCTGCACGCGAAGCTGGAGTCAATGGGAACGTGATCCCAATCGTCAGCGACGTGGGATCGAAAGAAAGTCTCTCGAAAGTTGCTGAACAAGTCAAGCACGAGACAGGTTTTGTGAATCTTTTGGTCTGCAATAGTGGAGTCTACTCTCCTCCGGTTGCGAAGCCAGGGAACGTGAGCGTTGAGGAATTTGCGAGATTAGGTCTTGAGCAGGGGATGGATCAATGGAATGGTATGTTCAGCGAAAACTCACCTATCAAAACAACTACCACATGCTTCCAAACTACATGCTCGATACTGACGAGATGCTACAGATTGCTTCGCAATAAATACCACAGCCGTAGCTTTCACATCCTTCACCTTCCTCCCCCTCCTCGACTCAGGAAACAAGAACGGCAACTGCGCAGGCCGTAAATCCCAAATCCTCGTAACAAGCAGCATAGCAGGCTACCTCCGCAACCCCAACGCAATAGGCGCCTACCCCCTCTCCAAAGCCGCCACAACCCATCTCGTCAAAGGTCTCTCCGGCGCTTTTGTCCCCTATTCAATTCGAGTAAATGCTTTAGCTCCAGGCCTCTTCCCTTCGGATCTCGCGGCGGGGATTATTGCTGGAGCGGGAGATTCCAAGGGACAGGATCCTTCGGTTGAGGGAGCTTACGATAAGAATTTTATTCCGGCGGAGAGGTTGGGGAGTTCGGCGGATATGGCGGGGACGGTGTTGTATCTTGCTTCGGCTGCGGGGGCGTATGTTAATGGGAATGTGCTTGTTGTGGATGGGGGGAGGATTTCGCAGATTCCGGGGACGTATTGAGGGTCTTGGTCGGGTGAGGGTAGTAATCGAGTGCTACAGCAGTTGGTGAGGGTGGTGAGAGAGTGGTCTACTGGGTCCAGAGTTATACAGTAGATATTCATTGGGATGTAGGGCTGTAGACACGATCGACTGTGATAAAGGTCATGCAGTTGATGAAATGAGTGCGTTCGCGCGCATTTTGACGATAGGAGTCTGTCGTTGAAAAGTGTGTTTCTGGCTTACTTGGGCATGGCTATCAGCGCTAACATTGGGAGTTGTTTCATGATCTGAGCCCCTGTCCTGTCGTGCCCTCGATACTTCTCTAGCGATCTCGCTCTCAGCACTTGCAGAGCTACGATCACATTCGGACACTTCTGTTCTCAGCGGCACAGCGAAATTGATAATCAAAGCACACATGCTATCCGTCAATCAGAGCTTCGCCTGCTCAACACGAAACCCTTGCCAATCTTTGATCGCTTCGCGACAAGCGTCATGCCACATTGGAACGCCTCCAAGGTAAAGCAGATATTCTCGCTTTTTACCTGGTACGTTTGCGCCCATGTACCTACCAACACGTTAGCCTAAGGCCCGGGAAAGTAACGAAGTGCATGGAATGGAATGGAGCGACTTACCAAGAATTCGTATGAATAGCAAGCGTCCCCTCAGCAAGCTGAAGTACTTGATCTCGCCACGCTTCGGCTTTCTCCCGCTTTGCATCGATCGTGGAGAGATTCTCTGTTCGCATTCGTTCGAGGACGTCTCGGACCCATTCGCATTCGAGTTCGAGGAAAGGTGGGCCATTTGTTAGAGATGTTGGAGCTAATTGGAGCTTTGTCAGTTGATGGTCTTCATACAAAGGTGAGTGGTCGTTTACCTTGTGGTCCATAAAGCATAAACATGTTGGGGAAGCCTTCGACTGTGAGACCGAGGAAAGTTGTTACGCCATCACGCCTGCGATGGCAAATCTGTTAGCAGATGCGGGGAATGTAATCAGAGAAAACAAGACACTCACCATTTCTCGTGCAGGTACTCTCCATTCGCACCTTTGATATTCATAGTCATAAGTCCGCCGGTTACAGCATCGTAACCTGTACAAATTGCCACAATATCAAAATCTTCAGACTTTCCATCCGCAGTCTCAATTCCAGTCTTCGTAAATCGTTGAATTGGCGAATTCGTAATATCAACATTATCTCGATCGCTCATCTCGTAATAGTCCTGCTCCAGACTTGGACGTTTGGTCAAAATATAATATGGAGGATCCAATGGAGCTAAGAGATCACGTTTCTGGGGATTCTTGATTCGAGGTCTTGTCTTTTCTGCCCAGAAATCGTATGCTGCTCGATTTGCTGCTTCGTCTGTCAATGTGTCGGCGAGGCCGCCGATGGACCAGTTGAAGCCTCCTCGCTCCCACATCTCCTCGAATAATTCGCGGCGCTCGGCTTCGCTGATGTCGAATGTTTTGATTCCGGTGTTTGTTGTTGGGAGGCCAGCGGGTGTTGTGCGGCAAGCTGAGAGGACGTGTTGGAAGATTGGTTTGTACGCGTAGAGTTCCTCGCGCGAGATCTGGCGCTGGCGCATGGGTAGTGCGATGTTGGGTGTGCGGATGAAATGCGTGACCTTGGATGACACTTTGGCTGATTCTTGGACTATTTGGACACCTGTGGAGCCGGCTCCAATGATGGCAATGCGTTTGTTGCGCAGATCAACGCCATCTGGCCAGAGGGAAGAGTGGTGGATTGTTCCTTGGTAGCTGTCGAAGCCCTCCCAGGGTGGGATATGCTGCTTGAACGAAGTGCCAGTTCCGCAGATAAGGTACTTTGCCACATAACTGTCTCCATTCTGTGCAACCACTTCCCATCGAGGCCCGTTCCCATCTTGAACATATGTTGCGCTGACGATTCTCACGCCTAACTGAACATCCTTATGGAGGTCCCAGACTTTGGCAACATGTTCAAAATATGCTGAAATCTCGACTTGACCAGGGTAACGCTCTGTCCAGTTCCATGTCGACCAGACAGCCGGGTCGGAGTAACCATAGTATGGCATTTCAACGTCGACTCGGGCTCCAGGATACTTGTTCCATGCCCACACGCCTCCGATGCTAGACGCAGCATCGACAATTTTGGTCGAGAAACCTGCATCACGCAGAAGCTTGAGTTGGTAACATCCTCCGAATCCGGCCCCGATAATGAGGCAGTCGAGCTCAGTAGGAGGCGACATGGTGACAAAGCTGAATTTGCTACAGGTGGTTGAGTAATGTGTTCAAGCCAATAGCAGAGCGATATTCAACCTATAATAGTACACTTCACCTGCTGCTATACAGCATCACGCGCCTCTCGAGTCGCCTTCGTCGGAAGTGCGGTCCCGCCATGTTACTGGTCCGGAAATGTGACGGAAAAGAGCGACCTCTGGGATACGGACGGCTCGGTTGACTTTGCACACATCATAGATATGCGTGCAGAGCATTTGATGCTCAGTGTTATACAGTCTTCTTTCTGAGCTGTGAAGAAAGTGGATGTCGGCGTGGTTGTCGCGTGAGACGTTGACAACACAGACAAGTCTGTTTGGGGAAAGCGCACTGGAGGAAATAAACGAAAGCTTCGCCCAGGAGATTCCAAAATTGATCGTGCTTGATTAGTCAGCAACCACTGTTGGCGATGTTGCCCTTTTGCAACCTCATGAACAACATCTGTTCAAATATACTCAATGTCAAAGCTATCGTATTCAAGACCTGCTCCAGATCATCCTGGAGAACCCTACGGCAGCTCGACGGCTGGCTGGACCCTCCACCCGATGGCTTATGAGCTCACTCACTGGACCAGCGTATTCAAGACCTGCGAGTACCTGCACAATGTCTTCGGACAGACTTTCGGACCAATAAAGGGTACCCAAGCTCTTCGAATACAGCGCTGAGCCGCACGCGAGGTCGACGCGTGATAAGCTCTGCAGTTCTCCCCAGCCTGCAGCCTATGGAAAGTGGGCCACAGGCAGTGGTTCGTGAAACTCGCCCCTGAGCCCACCGCAGACGCCATCATGCGTCAGAGATATTGGCCTTGGTCTCATGATTTTACCGCACGCGCCATGCTTCACTTCTCTGATCTGTGTAGGAATTGCCTCATATGAGCTTGAGTCTCCTTACCTCCATCCGCAAACGTTTCCTTCATCGCATCCACGCCTGCCAGGATACCCTCCTGTACTGTAGACTGCTCCCACAAGGCGACAAGCTTTTTCTGTCGTCGCATATTGTCTGGCGGCATATCGACGATTTTGTCCACCCACTCATCGACCACGCTGTCCAACTCGGCCTCGTCTTGGACTACCTCCTCGACAAGTCCCCATTCCCGAGCCTTTTCCGCAGAGAGCACCTCAGCGAGATACAAGAGTCGCCTTGTGTTGCCCCATCCAATCAGGCCTGGAAGTAAAGCCGTCTGGATCGCACTTGGAAGACCGACCTTCGCCTCAGGCATTGCAAATCTGCTCGTTTTGGACGCGACTCTCAGATCACACGAAGCCATCAGTTGTACGCCCGCCCCGATTGCTAGGTCGTGTACGCGTGCGATGACAGGAACCGGGAGAGCACTGACTGCTGAACAAGCATCCATTGTCCTTGTCACATATGCTCCCGCCTCTTCTGCTGTAGACAAGCTGCTCACTTCTGACAGTTCCGCTCCTCCCACGAATGCTGGCTTTTTGCTTCCAGAATTGCCTGTGAGAATCACAGCGCGAAGTTTCCCATTTTTGTTCAAGTTCCGGCAGTGCTGAGTCAGTTCTTCGAATAGTCGACTGCTCATGAGGTTCAGCTTGTTCGGATCCCCTAGGATGAGTGTTGCGACATGGTGACCTGGTCTATGTTCTTTGACTTCACACAGTATTCTCGGCGGCTCGTTTGCACTTTGCGCACTTCCTTGATTTATGTGATTGTTGACTTGATGAAGTCTTTTCTTTGCGGACGACATGTTCGGTCGCTGGCGATATGCTGCCGTCGGAGCATCTGCAAGAAGGGACAGCGTTCTTGTACGGCGCAGTCCTGTCAAAAGAGAGCCTCTGAAAATCCGGAAAGTCGGAGTTAGAAGGGATCTGCTGCTGAAAGATCACTTGCGACATGAAAGACCACGTGCGGCACTATTTTCCGTCAACAACAGTCTGCATCGATGAAAGCGAGATTGGGCCATCTGAGCCTGGACATTGCAGATGTAAAAAATTATATCAAAAATGTACTGCGAAGGCATTGGAGCCTGAGAGATCCGTTATCGTGACTGCAGCACACTGATGACCATATCGCAGCTGTGCTGCTTTCTTTCTGCTCCTCAGGGTGAGAGAAGCAGCAGCGAGCGCATCACAGCAAGATGGGATGGGCAGAATGAAAGTGAAGAGAATTGCATGTAACTGACTACAAGCTAAGAACGTTCGTGGCTTTCATTCAACTTTGGAGGCAAAGTTTTGCTACATAGCAAACTGTGCACACTGGTGCATTATTCCTCCGCAGTCAGCCAGCATCGGGCTGCTAAGGCCACGCTGCACAAGTGATCATGTCGTTATCCATCAGATAGAAATAAACACGAAGGCTGTCGGCCTTGGGACATTCTTGACCTATGCCGAGAACAAGGTCGCGTCACGTTTCTGACCTCCAATAGGGAGCTGCTGGCAGACAGGGCCGAGGCCACCGCCTGGAGCACCGATGGCAACAAGCTGTCCGAGGACAGAGGTTGGGACATCGGCATAAGCTCGTGCAGAGTAGATGCGGCAGTCGTCGTTGTAGTCCATGTAGACGTATCCGTGGAAGGTGACAGGGAGCTAGATTCGAGGTTAGCATTGACATACGACCCAAAAGAGGAGAGAGATTCGAGAACGTACAGGAACGAACTCGCGAGCACCGACTCTGATCTCGACGCTGAGCAAGACGGTTCCGTTGTTGAATGCTAGAAAGTACGTTAGAAATGCGGAAAAAGCATTTGATGAGATAGCGAATCAACATACGGACGACTTCGGTGACGTTCAATTGGTTGAAGACTTGTCGGGTTTCCACTACAGAGAGTTAGTGCAAGGCCTGTCGAAAAGGAAGTGAACTTGGGCGTACCAGCAAATTGATAGGTACCAGCACCGGTGGTTGCGACTGGAATGGCACAACCAAGACCGTTAGGAATGCTGAATGTAGCGTCAGATGCTGCTGGTAATTCGCGGATCGAACTTGTGCTCACATGGTTGTGAGACATGTGCCTGCACGGTTTGGCGAGCCCCACGGGACCTTCTCGAATTCTCGTGCGGAGTTACCAAGGCCTTGAGCGTTGTATGCTGACGCGCAAGATGTCAGCGCACCTTCGCGACGAAATGAACATGAACCTTCTTACCAACGCCGACTTGGAGCGAAGATTGGATACGCGTCTCAGCAGGGCACAGGGCGGAGGCCGTAGAGGCCAGGAGTGCCAATGAGGCAAAGGAGAAAAGGGAGTGCATGTTGATGTTGTTGGAGCGTTGGCGGTATTGTTCTGCTGAGACTTTGCAAGATTATTCACAACTTCGACTCTATCACAGACAGGAAGAGAAGATCACTGTTTATATAGCCATCTGGTGCACACCAGCACTACTGACCACGCGTATACCGCATTCTCAGTTTGATAGCACGGGTGCTTTTTCCGAGGCCTACTGTCACACTGCTAGACGTGCGTGGCTTTGGATGGTCATTCCAAGATATTGGGATTCTGCAGCCAAGCGGGGAAGTCGCGGTGCTTTCCACTTACAAAATGCTGATCTTCTCCTATTCACGCCGTGATGGCTTGCTGGTCTTGCTTTTATGCCTTTTGGTGCGAGCGACTCTGCGTTGAATGGCTGATTTGCAAGCGCTCGATAGGGTGGTAATAAGCGCTCCGCTTCCAAGCTATGGCTAGTCTGGCATGTCGGGGATATCGCTGTCGATCCCATACCCTTGGCGTCAAGCGTCGTGGCGGATCGACAACACCCGTAAGGTACGTTTTGTGCGATCGACCTTTTCGCACACCGGATACATCTCCAAAGAGAAGCATGAAGCCTCGTGCTCGAAAGTTTTGTCCGCCCTGTGCGTCGGATTTGAGCAGGGTCTAAATTTTCTGTAGCTTGACGATCGTTGAAACTAGTTTGCGCCGCGTTTGGCCGATCAGGAGGATGGGGAGCCGGTAATGCATATCACTGACCAGGAAATTGCAGTGTTCAGTCTTGCCAGCAGTATAGCTTCGGACTTTTGTACAGCAGCGCTTCTGCGAATGCAATGACCACGATAGATCTCGTTCGCAGGACGATGAATGTTTGGACCCTATGAGACAGATGAAGTGAGAAAAGGATGGCACCGTTCGGACTAGTTCCTAAGCAAATGCGGGGAAGGGTCGGCTAAACCCATGTCAGCGGCGAAATGACAAGTCACTGAGTGGTCAAGTCGCAGCTCACATTGCAGAGGACATGGTTGCACTTCACTTATGACCGGGGCAACATCGTGGCAGCTTAGTCGCCGTAATGGCAGATGCTCGAAACAACCGTAGCACCGGGAGAAGAGGAAACCCCCGTGCTTCTCAAGCCTGCGTTCGATGTCGCCAGCGTAAAATCAAGGTGAACACCGATGCCCAAACGCCGGCCACAAGCTGACAACAATGAGCTGACATTATGTGGTGTAGTGCAATGGTCTTGCGCCGGGCCGGGCATGCGAATCATGTACATCTCTCCAGGTGTCCTGCCAGGTCAGCGAAACGGGCGACGGCAGGAAGTAAGTCTTGCACAAGGTGCCATTCAACAAGACATCTGATTGTCTGGTTGTTGGTAAAGACTGACACGAGATTGTGCAGACACGGATCCCGGGCCCACTTCGAAGCTTTGCAGGCTCGGATTCGGCGTCTAGAATCTGCCCTCGCCCAGCAAGCACAGCGGCCGGAAGATGAGCCGGAGGAGACCGATCATGCTTTTCCTGCCAATACAGTATCCTCAGGCAACACTCACGCTCGGGCATTATCTCCCATCGACGCGCTTGATGGTAATGACCAGTCGTACCAAGTGACGGATGGTGGCGAAGTCCCATCTTTCTATCCGGATGAGGTAGTCATGGAAGATGAGTCCAACATCCTCGTACGACCACGGGTTTCCAGTGTCGCTGCTTTAGCATCCCCGGTGTCTCAACGAGCTCAGACATCTACGTCGCCAGCGAATGTAGCCACTGTTGTGGCTCAGGAGCAAGCTCGTCCGCAATCCCGGCCTCTGGAGCCCTTTGATATGCCCGCAACCCAATTGACACCAGCGAGCGAACAGGACGAGCATCTGGACATGCTTCTGCCCGGTCAATCAAGATTCTATGGTCCTACTTCCCAGCGGTATCTCAAAGACCATGAGTTGTATCCTTTAGAGGATCCTGAGCCTAGGAACACTGCCCGTGGAAGCAATTTGAAACTTGATGCCGCGCCTCGGAAAGACTTTCTGCTTCAGATATTCTTCCGCGCACAGCTCTTGTCCACTTCGGTCGTCAACCAAGCCTCATTCGAAGCTGGACGTGTTCTAGGGGTAAGAGTTCAACGCTACTCCAAGTTTCTGGAAAACGCCGTCCTGGCTTGCGCATCACGTATGTCTACTTCTCAGGACCTACGAAAGTCGGGCACTCAATATGCAGATCGCGCGAAAGAAGAGATCCTCGAAGAAATGAGCAATCCCAACATTGCCTCCCTACAGGGATTCCTTCTCCTCAGTGATTTTGAAGCCACCAGAGGCCGGAACCGCCTAGGTTACATCTATAGTGGCATTGCGTGTCGTTTGGTCTTCGACCTGGGCTTGACTGCGAGCTGTGTCGCGCTCGTAGCTGAGGGTAAAATCTCGACATCTGAGGCGTTCGAAAGACACGACCTCCTCCTTGCTACCCATGTCTATGACAAATTGTGGAGCATGTACATGGGACGCCCTAGTGCGATTCCAACCGCTATGGTCGCAGTCGCTCACCAACGCTTAGTTACAGGAGGATGGAAAGGCACTCCTACCGTAGAACACTGGGTTGGCCTTTGCACGGATGTTTCTGAAGCTACCGAGCTAATGTTAACTACTTCAAATCTGGAACCCACCACTCTCGACAGGCTCAGAGCGCTAGACAGACGCCTCAAGCAGCGTTTTGACAGTTTACCAGAGGACTTGACAGCGACTGATCTGGACCGTGCGTTCGATCTTTCGCCATCTGCGTATGCTCTAAATATTCAGTTTCACGGGGCACAAATTGTGTCTAGGGGGCTTTTGAAAAAGGCCAGCGAATCTGTCAGAAGAGGTTCTCAGGCCTCGGTCAGGGCTGGTGACCAGCGCGAGAGCTCTAACATGCATCAACCTTGCCAGGAGATGCTAGGCAACGCTATCGCGATCGCTCGACTGGTATCCACATATCACGACACCTATGGCGTGGAAAACATTGTCACTGTCATGCTCGACAACATGTACGTTGCATCGGCAGTGCTGGTTTCACACGTTCTACACAACCACAACTCGCAATCACAAGGTATCGAAGGTTCTCCTCGTTCATGGTTGGAAACATTGCGTAGCATTCTTCACTCAGCTCGAGTGCACTACCCAGTTGCCACTAGAATGTGTTGGACTCTATCCAAGACTGTTCAAGGAACAATTCTGTCGGGCATGTACGACGACTTGTTGACAGACAATGTCCGCTTCGTGCGCAACGGGAATGTGGTACCCGGAACAAATCATTTGACATCAGACATGGGCCCCAGCACGTTCCATGGACATACCCCAAGACTCGAAGCTGCTACCTGTACTTTTGACAACGACCCGATGCTAGGTAACATATTTGCTGACGAGCTGACCATGGACGCCGAAGGAAATCTGATGGATTGGCTAGCTCTTGGTCTCGAGACTGACAGGAATGCGAATCCTGATTCATGACAGCGCCTCCAACTTCAAACCTCTTGAACGGGATCCAACGACTTCGCATGGTTTCATCGAGCCATGTCGTAAAGTCATGCTATACATGGACTACTATTTGAATGAATGCAAGAGCTTATCACTTCTGCTCAGAAGAAGCAACAGCAAAGTGACTAAGGTCGGTCTAGTGCTAAACTCATCACTTCTGCGGAATTCCGGTCCTCCATGTTGCGCCAACCTCGTTCTCGCCCCAACCATACTTGCCGCTGTCCTTGGTTGTGGTCCTCCGCATATCCCGACGATACTGAGTCGTGTAAGAGCCGGTGGCAGTAGCTTTATGAAGCACACCAGTGTTGTCCCAGAGAACAAGGTCACCATTGTTCTTCCAGTGTACAGTGTGCTGAAAGAGCGTTGTCAGTTAGTTATCCAAATTGATGGTCGGGGATCACATGAGAGACTCACAACATATTTGTCCTGTGTCAGATGGTCCCAGAGCTTGTCGAAGATAGGCTGACTCTCTTCCTGGGTTTTGCCATCCAGGTGGTGCGCATATGTAGTCAGATACAAATTCTTTCGCCCGTCGCCTTCGTGTGGATACACTAGCTTGTAACGCGCCATTGGGTGATCCAAAGGTTCGAGTTTCTTGAAGAACTCAGGGCTTGCGAGCTTGCGATTGTGGAAGAGCGAGTTGTTCGTGATCATTGGCTCAATCTCATCTTTCGTTTCCTGAGGTAAGTCGGCATACGCAGTCCGCGAATCGATGTATTTTGTTTCACCGCCAGTCCCTGGTGGTGGAAGCTCCACGGCACGCAGCAGTGAGTATTTAGCTCGCTGCGGGTCATATGCCATGTCGGCATGCCAGATGAAGTTGCCCTTGTTGCCTTCCCTGCGAGCCGGGTCTGCATCAGTCACGATTTCTCCTTTGTCGTCCAAGTTCGAGACATCGAAGATCTCTGGTGTCTCTGGGAACCGCATCACTCTGCCAGCCTTGATATGAGCTTTGACGTCCATGAGGTCGCCAAGCTGTTTCGAGAAGCGGATATGCTCATCATTGTTCAAGTTGGCCTCGCGAAAGATTAACACGCCATATTTATCAGCCCCGGCTTTAATCTCGTCAAGAATAGATTCTGGAACCGGAAGATCCCATTTCATTCCCTCGACTTCGGCTGCAAATGTGTCATGCACCTGCGTGAACGAGAGCTGGGCGTCTGATGTACGAGAAGGCATGATGGTGGAAGATAGATAATTACAGTATTGTTTGTGAGCGTGTATAGAGGAGACTTCGATTAAGGCCTACGTGCAAGCTATGTCCTGAAGATACGTGTGACGCAATCTTGTTACCCCTCGGATCGATGGGTGCCCTGAGTGAAATGCTACAGCCCGGGAACCCGTCGGATAAATTTTCCGAGCAACCACTACGCCCTTCAGTCTGCGGTATGGCATCAAAGGCGTTCCAAGCAAGGATACGTATCTGTCGCATTACCCATTCTGGAACTCATCACTTGACCAGCGAGCTTCGTCACTCTGCATGAGAGTAGTCCTGCACCCATTGCAGGCTTTGGTAGCGACCTTCGGCAGCACAACGACAGACTGGCGTTCGACAGAGTGATATAAAGGGGACCGAACATCGTCTCACGGACGGGGACATTGAGGATAAGCCCTTTTGTTGGGCCATGTCGCCTAGGGTAGAGCCTTGTTTCTACTGCGAATGATATATTAGACCACACGTGCCACGACTCATGCCCTCCAGCTTGATCTCAAAGCTCTGACCGTGGTGCAGAGGCCTTTCGAGCTCTGTCCACGCCAGATCTTGCCTTGGCTAGATCAGCATTATATCCACCAAGTATTGCCCCGTAATCAAATGTTGACAGTAAGAAGTCCATGCCTTCAGACCCTCTCTTGTACGATGCCTCTTCTCCTATTCCCATACAACCGACAACTTTGCCGTGTTTCTTCGCAGCTTTGGTGATTTTTTCCAAAGCGGCCAAGAACTCAGGCTCCTCTCCATCAATTGCTGGCTCCAGACCGATCGACAGTCTAAGATCTGCTGGGCCAATGAACACCCCATCAACACCGTCCATTCTAAGGATTTCGTCACAGTTATCCAGCCCTTGCTTTGACTCAATCATAGGAATGATAGCTATTTCACCACGTCGTGCCCTTTGGAAGTATTCCCCAGGCCCAGCATATGACGATGCGGCGTTGCCTCCTGCAGCGAAAGGGGCGTAGAGAGGTCCGAAGCTTCGCCTGCCACGGGGCGGATATAGCGAACGATCAAGAATGGCCTCCATCTCGGTAGCTGAGTTGACCATGGGAATAACGATACCAGAGCAGCCACTGTCTAGAGCCCATTTGATCCATGCAAGATCGTGGGATGGTATGCGGATCAAGGCATGCTTCACGGATGTGGTCGCCACTGACATAAAACCGTGGACCATCTGCGTGACTATGTCGAATGTCAAAGGTGCATGTTCGGCATCGATCATGATGAAGTCTGTCCCCGAGGTCGCCGTGACTTGCGCGATCATGGGCGATGCCAATGTCAAGACCGTTCCCAAGGCGGGAGAAGACGCCGGTAGTGACTTCAACCGAGCTACGAACGATGGATTTGACGAAGGAGACGACATTGTGTATGGTAAGGTGGTTGTCTCAAGATTAGCAACTTCAGGCAGTGTTCACTATGATAGCCTCGAAGGTGAAACCGCCAAAATTACGTTGGCGGAGTGGAGTGTACAGCGCGCCAAACCGGTGCATCTTTGTATCGGCTCTTGTTTCCGACCCCACTTTAGAACTATCAAAGCACTCAAGCTGCTTCGACAAGCTTGCATCAGCAGAACAAATTGAATTTACAAGTCACAAGTAATTGAATATGTCTTACGAAACACGACTCTTTATTGACGGGCAGTACGTCGACGCCTCGTCGCCTGAGAGGCTCAGTGTTCGCAACCCCGACAACGACGATCTGGTCACGGATCAGATACAGGTGGCCACTCAACAGGATGTTGACAACGCAGTTGCAGCTGCTAAGAAAGCATTCCCAAAATGGAGAATGACTGCTTCGACAACACGACGCAACATGATGCTCAAGTTCGCAGATATCCTCGAGGCAGAGAGTGAAGAGCTAGGCAGGCTGGAGTCTATCTGCATGGGCCAACCCATGACACTCGCAAAAGCCTTCGTACAAGGAGCTGTGGAATACTGGCGGTACTATGCGGGCTTCTGTGGCAAGGTAGCCGGCGAGAGCTTCCCACCAGACGAAGATGGCACCTACAAGATCGTGCAATACGAGCCCCTCGGTGTCTGCGCTGGTATCAACGCATGGAACGGCACACATATTCTCGCAGCGTGGAAGATGGCACCTGCGTTGGCTACAGGCAACACGTTTGTTATCAAGGCCTCTGAGAAGTCTCCTCTGGCCCTTGCAAGGTATGGCGAACTCCTCACCAAAGCAGGAATCCCTGCAGGAGTCGTCAACATCGTCTCTGGTGGTGGTGCCGTGGGAGCAATGCTGGCTTCCCACATGGACGTATCAAAGATTGCCTTCACTGGTTCAGCACCCGCTGGTCGTGCTGTAGCCGTTGCTGCAGCGAAGTCCAACTTCAAGAAAGTGTCTCTCGAACTTGGCGGAAAGTCACCAGCCCTCGTATTCGATGATGCAGACCTAGAGAATGCCGTGCAGCAGAACTCTGTGAACTTCCTGATGAACAGCGGCCAAGTCTGCTTTGCTGCTACCCGCGTCTTGGTACAGGAAAACATTGCTCCCAAGTTCATTGAAGCTATTAAGGGTGCCTTTGAAAAGGCGCGCGAATCGATGGGCGACCCTTCGAAATCCGAGACAGTCTTCGGACCCCTAGCTGATCAAGCACAATTCGATCGGGTCATGGGAATGCTGGACGACGCTCGAGCGAACGGAGTGGAATACCTGACAGGAGGTATCCGCAAAGGCAAGAAGGGATCCTATGTGGAACCGACAGTGATTCTCAACCCCGACGTCAATGCGAAAGTGTTCACCGACGAGATTTTCGGGCCCGTCATAGCATTGAAGACATTCAAGACCGAGGAAGAGGGCATTGCCCTGGCCAACAACACAAGCTATGGTTTGGGATCTACAATCTTCACTACCGACGCCGCACGCGCCCTCCGTGTCGCAGGACAGATCGAGGCTGGAACTGTTGGTATCAACAGCGCTTTCACGACCAGCACAGCAACGCCTTTCGGCGGATGTAAGTGAGAATGTTCCACGGATCAGAGTGCATTTGCTAACGAATATGTAGTCAAGCAATCTGGTTATGGACGAGAATCGGGTGCTGCAGGTCTCAAGGAGTATCTGCAACCAAAGACGATCCACATCAAGATGTGATATAGGAACAGTATTACATTTAGATAAATTTAGCATGAGCGACCTTGACAACAATGATCGTTATGCAGTAGTCGAGCAACTGTCGGTCATATCAAACCAGTGAACCACGGCATGCTGTGAATCATTCGTTGTCATTTGATGGGAGTTACGTCAGCTCGATCTTGTCTCTCTTTTTTGGCCAGCACTGCTATGGGCCAATCGCCATATTGCCAGTACTTTACAGTTGCTGGACAGCACACAGCGGACCAATTGTTCGGGAGTAATGACGATGACATCGTGACAGCTGCGGCAAATGCTGCGGAAAACATGCCACCTCCAGATCTTCGCTCTCACTGCAGCACGGGCCGCGTCTCCGCACCTATGTCCTATACCACTATTGACATACAGCATCAATTCGTTATTGGAGAGAGAAAAATGGCAAACACGAATGGCACAGAAGTTCCCTGGGACCAAAAACCCAAGTCATACGGCTGGAAGACTACTAATGATCGCGGGTACACAATCAAAGAGGACTGCTCAGGCCAACATCGGCCCATAAGGGTGATTTGTGCTGGTGCCGGTGCCTCTGGGATCTGTCTTGCAAAGTATATCCAGGACGATGCACAAAATGTGGATCTGGTCATATATGAGAAAAATGAGGATATCGGCGGGACTTGGCTAGAGAATCGTTACCCGTGAGTCCACCAATCTTTGAACATGAAAACAACTTCCTGATCCAAATTTGATAGAGGTGTGGCATGTGACATTCCCAGTGTCATCTATCAGTACATCTGGAATCCCGAAGTCTGGTCACACTACTATTCTGGTGGAGCAGAGATCCAACAGTACTTCAAGAACACCGTCAAGAATTTTAATCTCGCACATTTCATTAAGCTTCGACATCGTGTCGATCACGCCGAATGGCAAGATGCCGACGGACGCTGGAGAATCACAATTACAGACCTTGCGACTGGGAAGCAGTTCGTCGATGAAGCTGAAGTGTTCGTCAATGCTATGGGATTCTTAAAGTACGCCTGCCACGGATCACTAATGAAGATCTTACTGATTTCACTCTCAGTGCCTGGCACATGCCCAACATTGACGGCCTTAACGACTTCAAGGGTGTCATTGCTCATACAGCAAATTACCCCGAGAATCTCACCCTTGAGAAGAAACGAGTTGCCGTTGTCGGCAACGGGTCGAGCGGAATTCAAATCGTTGCTGAGATTCAGCCTTGCGTGGATCACCTGTACACTTGGATCCGTTCGCCTACGTGGATGACTCCCGGGTTCGCACAAAAGTGGGCTGGCAAGGACGGGGGCAACTTCAAGTGTGAGTGTGAGCTCGGTACTTTCAATACTATCTTACTTACAATCATGATCAGACACAGAGGAACAAAAGGCCGTTATGCGAGACGACAAGGAACAATATCTCAAATATCGTAAGAACGTGGAGACCGAGATGGTCTCGAGATTTGCAGGGTTCCATCGAAACAGCCCGGAGTCCCGGGGAGCGGGAGACGTAAGTTGGGTTACAGCCCCTGAGAACATCTTCCGAGCTGACAGAGTCTAGTACGCCCGAAAGCAGATGGAAAAGAAGTTGGTCGGTGATCAGAGTCTAGCAGAAGCTCTGATCCCGAAGCAGTTTCCTGTTGGATGCAAACGTCCTACGTAAGTCTCGAAAGAACACGTCCCGCAGACTTGACGTTCGCCCTGCCACTCGCTCACAATGTTCTAGTCCCGGAACAGGATACATTGAAGCTTTGATTCAACCGAATGTGACTACCTTCACTGGAGGCGGACTGGACCGCATCACAGCCAAGGGATTCTTGTCCCCTGACGGAACAGAGCACGAAGTGGACGTCATAATTTGCGCAGTAAGTTTGCCCAACGAGCTCTAGAAGTTACTTAGGGCGTAGCTGGAGGCCATGCTGACTGAGACAGACCGGCTTTGACACCTCCTGGGTCCCTCGTTTTCCGATCATTGCAAATGGAGTGAATTTGCAGGACCTATATCGAGAAAAGCCAGTTGGCTATCTTGGTGTGGCAGCACCGCAAATGCCAAACTACATGACAGTGTATGGCCCCTATGGACCGCTCGGGCAAGGAAGTGCTATGCCAATGATCGATGTCTTCATCAAATACATTCTGCAGATGATTGAGCACATCCAACTCGAGGACGTCAAAAGCGTCACTCCGAAACAGACGGTCATCGATCAATATGCCGAGCATGCAGATCTATTCAACGACAGGACCGTTTGGAATGCGCCTTGCCGAAGCTGGTTCAAAGGCAACAGGATCGAGGGCCGGATTATGCTACACCCTGGGACACGCAACCAATACATGATGCTCATGCAGAAATGTCGATTCCAGGATTACGATATTGAGTACCGGTCACCGAATATGTGGAATTGGCTAGGAAATGGCTACTCTGCTCGCGATCTCAGCGGCCAAGATCTTACTTGGTTTCTAGGCACAGTGGACGATGAAGACCGACAGCAAGAGTGGGATGTGCCAAGTTTTGCACCTATACCAGTGCCTGAAGCTGCAACTAATTTGCCAGATACTTGAGAATTATGATCGAAAATTGTACCTGAGGATCAGGGAATTCGATATCGCCGTCTTTGTACATTAATCGCATTCCTGTGTGAGAGGTGAAACAAGGGAGCTTCTTTGCAACAGATTGGGCTGCTGAATATGATTGACCAGAATTCTGTACTATTCCATTCAGAGCCCTCTTCCTGACCAGTCCGGAGTCGTCTTGGCAAGAGCTTGAGCGATGATGGACGACACGGAAGTCGGCTGCCGAGACCGCAACGTCTGGAAAATGTGTTTTCCGTAGCGGTTGTGCCCCGCTGCATCTCCAATCACATGGAGACGCGTCAAGTGATCAGAGACATCAGAGCCAGCCATGCTTGAAGCGTGAATGGTCTTCAACAACAATGGCTCCAGTATATTATCGCTCTCGGGAGAAGGATCTCGATATTCCGCAACTGGATCTGCTTACGCTCCTATTCGGTAAGTCAATCAAGAGATAGCTCTTGACATGGTGACAATATGTCTGACTCTAGTCGTAACAGAATCCCCCGTATGTCTCGCAAAAGAAGACACAAAGATACACGTTGAGGCAGCCAACCCACACAACTTTGTTACCAAGTCCGGTGCCCGCGATCTGGTAAAACGTGTCGCATATGCTCTTCGAGAACAGTTCGATGTTGGCAGACATGCTCCAGGCAAGGACGTCGTGCTTTCGATCTGTAATGGAAGCGTTTTCCTGCCCAATCTCTTCTATGCTGTGCTGGCAGCAGGTGGTATTTTCAGTTCGGCGAGCACCTCTTTCACAGCACCAGAGATTGCTCGCCAGATTGACGACGGTGGTGCAAGCGTGTTAGTTTGCTCAGCAGATTGTCTCGAAGTCACAATAGCTGCAGCAAAGCTATCCGGTATCGCCGCGCAGCGTATAATTGTGCTGGACAATGATCGCCCTGGTCGCTTCAGGTTGTTGCAAGCTGACAACAGCCACGATGTGCTGGCAGCGTGCAAAGGCCAGAAGCTGAATTGGCCCCGGATAGAAGATCCAACGATGCTCGCGTCGCAGACAATAGCCCTGTTGTACTCATCTGGCACCACAGGATTGCCGAAAGGCGTACGCATCGCTCACCAAGGTCTGGTGGCGAACCTGGTCGTGACGATGCATGTAGCTCGGTCAGTTGTGTCGTCAGTAAGCATTTGTTTGGCTCCATTGCTAATCACTCCGTGCAGTAAGTTCAAGAAGCGGGATCCCGCATTCCGCTTTGATACCATCGCCCACCTACCCATGGGTATCGCAGGCATCGACATGTATTCTACAAATCCATTCTACATGGGCGGCACAACGTACTGGATGCCGAAGTACGAATTCAATGCCTTTATAGAATATCACCGACGGTACAGGCCTGGTTTCCAGTTCACGGTGCCTCCGGTATGGCTACGTATTGCCAAATCCGCTGAAGTCACAGACCATTTCGACGGCCTGAGAGTGGCCACGACAGGTTCTGCCCCGCTAGGCTATGCAACTGCTCAGCAAGTGCGGCAGAAGCTCGGTAGGGGAAATGCGCTCATGACACAGACCTACGGCACGACAGAGACGAGCGGCTCGGTATGCTCCCAGGACTACCATATTGTGGATGAGACGTGGAGTGTCGGCGACCTTTGTCCGAATACGACGGCACGTCTTGTGGACGAACAGGATCAAGACGTGCCGCCCAATGAGCCCGGAGAGCTTCTGCTTGCAGGGCCAATTCTATCCCAGGGCTATCACAATCGTCCGGATATCAATAAAGACGCCTTCCTTGACGGCTTCTACCGAACTGGAGACGTCGCCACTATCATTAACAACCGCGTGTATATCGTGGATCGCAAGAAAGAGTTGATAAAGTACAAGGCTATGCAGATAGCGCCTGCAGAACTCGAGGCACTTTTGATCTCACATCCGCAAATCGCAGATGCGGCCGTCATCGGCGTCTGGGACGCGGACCAGCAGACCGAGGTGCCCAGAGCGTATGTGGTGCATGCTGTGGGGGCTTCAAACATCACCGAGAAGGAGGTGCGAGACTTCGTCAAAAACAATCTGGCTCCATACAAACAGCTTCGTGGCGGGGTGGTCTTCTTGCCTGAGATTCCGAAGAGCATGTCCGGGAAGATTCTGAGGAAAGAATTGAGGGCTGCGGCTGAGCCTGCTCCCCGGCCAAAGCTATAGTGCTTCGCAAGGCCAGCTGGACTTGAAAGACGATGTGTATGACCAATGTATTCCGTTTCGATGGCGGAGCAGCCTCAAGGAAACTCTTGCAAAGCTTGAAGGTCCATCAACCTGGTTGTCATTTCGGCTGCGATAGAAAGTCCTTGTCTTGAGGATTAGGCGTGGTAAAGTGTACTAAGACCTTTGTTGGTTGTTCATTCAGAGCGCAGAGAAAAAGAGAGAGTGGAAACGCCCAATCTTTGTTGCGGCCTCAGGCATCAACTGGAACCTGCAAATTGTGCCACCAAAATCCATGATTGATGAACAACCCGCAACGAACTGTACAAGTCCAAAATCAGCCTCTGCTAGTCACTAGCTCGACGCGAGACAAGAGTATCGCACGCGTCAAGACTAGTCTCGGTTGCAGTAGCTGCTCGTAGCTCTCATGGCAGACGCGGTCGAGACATGTTACTGCGGAGGTCCCCACGCCTCTGCTTATTACACCTGTTCTCGGCAAGTATCCATCCCCTATGTACCAATAAGCACAATTTGTCTGTACCAGGCTACCATGTCATCACAGTCTATGTCATGGCAATATTCTAGGGTCAGCCGGTAAGTCGATCGTGCATGCTCGCGGCCGGCAATATCATTCCGGGAGCGGCTCCTTTTCCCGCAACCTTTGTCAGCATTGACCTATTGCGGACCCGGTGGTCTTGTGGACACCACAGCAAGCCATCGCAGACGCATGAAGACGCCTGGAGTACTACCGAATCTGTCGCAGACATGGGGCTTACCAAAAGCGAAGTGGAGAAGCACAACTCTCGGAGCTCTTGCTGGGTCATAATTCAAGGGAAGGTCTATGATCTCACCGACTTCTTGGACTTCCACCCTGGCGGTGCGAGCAGCATTCTTCGCTATGGAGGGAAAGACGCCACTGAAGAGTACGAATTGATCCATCCTCCCGCGACCATCGACACACTCCCCAAAGAGAAGCATCTGGGAGAGTACGATGTTTCCGAGGATAGTCAGGATGCAGCGAATACCCCAAATTCACCACCTAAAGAAACAAATGGTCTCCCTCCCTTGACAACTCTCCAGAATTTGGGAGACTTCAGAACCACGGCCCAGAAGTTCTTGTCACAGAAAGCATGGATATACTACAGCTCCGCAGCCGATTCGTTACAATCCGATGCAACAAATCGCAAGGACTGGACTAAGATACATTTCCGGCCACGCGCTCTTCGTCGTGTGGACAGGATCAGCACACAAGCTCGGATTATGGGCCATGACAGTGCGCTTCCCGTCTTCATTGCACCAGCCGCTTTGGCCAAGCTCGGACACGAGGATGGAGAATTGTGTCTGGGACGAGGCGCTGTTAAATGGAACATTCCATATTGTTGTAGCACATACAGCTCTGTGCCTCATGTTGAAATCGCCAAATGCATGGCCACGGAGACTAACGAGCGAGGCGCGCTTCTGTTCCAGTTGTACGTGCCCATCGAAAAGTCTGGTGCCAAAAAGCTCATCCAAGAAGCTCGGAGGCTCCGCTGCAAGGCGCTGGTTGTAACAATCGATTCGGCTGTAATAGGCAAGCGCGAAGAAGACGATCGTCTCAAAGCACAGCTCGATTATGATGCAGGCATTGAACCTGCAGATCCGGCAACTACAGCAGTAGGGTCCAACCCGCCAGTGCTGAGAGGTGCTCACTCAAGCACTCTCGAGTGGGAAGATCTGAAGTGGATCCGCGACACATGGGGCAATGCGGGACCTCTCGTGCTGAAGGGGGTTCAGACAGTCGAGGATGCCATGCTAGCAGCTGAAGCCGGGGTAAATGCCATCTACTTGAGCAACCACGGTGGCAGACAGCTCGACTATGCTCCGAGCTCGATCAAGACACTGCTGGAGATTCGCAAGTTCTGTCCAAGCATCCTAAGCAAAATAGATGTATACCTCGACGGGGGCGTCACCCGTGGCTCTGACGTTGTCAAGGCTTTGTGCTTGGGGGCGAAAGCTGTTGGCCTCGGGCGTACATTTATGTATTCCCTCAGTGGCTACGGAACTGCAGGCGTCGATCGTGCCATCCGAAGTAAGTTTTCTTGGCCCCATCAAACAGCCTGGATCCGCTAATAAAAGGTTTAGTACTGGACGACGAAATACAGACCACGATGCGACTTCTGGGCGTCACAGCTCTTGATCAGCTGAGCCCTGCCTACATCAACACATCCATCCTGTTGAATGAGTTGAGTCAAGATGTCGACTTGCCTGTTTCGAAGACTTCAAGCAAATTGTAGCCAGTATTCATCCCGAGGCAGGCCTTTTCCGATTCGGCCCGTTTGCCCGGCGCAGGGCTAGCCATTCACCTTTCGTCTTGCTGGAACACTCATCCCGCTATCTGCGACCTGGCCTGCAATTCAATCACAAGTGATACTCTCAGTCGTGTGGAGAGACAGTCGCGAAACCATGGCATCACCACTAGACCCGTCACAAGCCGCTCTTCCCAAGCGCTCTGAGCTACCCAGTTTGCCTAATGCTCCTGCTGGAGCGGCATGGCTATGGGGAAATGATGATGAGGTTCGTTGGAAGCACCTTGTCAAGCACAGGCGACCCTAATGTAATATTTGCATCCATAGCTCGGTCGCCTGAACATGCTCACAACAGACCGCAAGCTTGCGGCGGCCAAGCTTATTCGCACAGGCGAGACAATCAACTTGGAGTGAGTCATTAATTCTCTGTGCAATCATTGCCATCAATTACCATGAGACTGACACGATCAGTCTTCGTTCCGATCTGCCTAGTCCTCCGGTCTTTGGTCGAGAGCCGTTCCAGCATGAGATCAAAAAGCTCAACGGTGGCCAAGGCAATGATGACCTGTTCCACATGAATACGCAGAGTGGTTCTCAGGTAATGCGAGCTCACCTCCAGTCTGATGGGCGATGAGGAAATGTTGACATTTGTTTGCAGTGGGACGGCTATCGCCATGTCGCGACTAAACACAACGACAAATGGATTTTCTACAATGGAGTGAGGCTACTTGATGACCGTAAAAGGCGTGTCTGGATGCTAATGGTATGTAGATCACACAGGAGGACATCGAAAGTCCCCAAAGGAGCGGTGGCATGCAGTCCTGGGCAGAGCACGGTGTGGTAGGCCGTGCTGTTCTCCTTGATGTGTGGAGTCATCTGGGAAAGTCATACGACCCATTCACCACGCGTCCGATCACTCTAGAGGAACTTAAATCTTGTGCGGACGCTCAGGGAGTGCAATTCCAGTACGGCGATATACTGATAATACGTTCCGGCTGGCTTGATGCATACACCGGGATGAGCTCAGCAGCCCGCCAAGCACTTGGAGATGTCAAGGATTACGCCCATGAATTTGTGGGTGTCGAACAGACGAGCGAAATGCTCGACTTTCTTCATGACAACTACTTCAGCGCCGTGGCCGGTGATACTCCCGGTTTCGAAGCTTGGCCACCAAAGCCTCCTCACGTCTTGCACGCTCATCTGCTACCGCTTTGGGGCCTTCCAATTGGAGAGATGTGGGATCTTGAGCAACTGGCCGAAACTTGTAAAAAGTACAAACAGTACGCGTTTTTCTTTTCGAGCTCTCCGTCGAATGTTCCAGGTAAGTCTGGCCAGATTTTCGTTGTCTCGTCTTGAGCCTTTGCTGATATGAACTTTTTGCCAGGTGGTGTCGGAAGCCATCCTAACGCGATGGCAATCTTCTAATCTCGAAGCGGACGGGTGCTTACAAAACAGGCGCATAGGCTGAAAGACAAGATCTTCTCGCAACGTATTTGGCGTGGCTTCTCATTCGTACGACTGGCCGACGTAGAGACATAGAGGCACACTTGTTCTAGAACACTACCAGATCAATAGCAACTTGTGAACGCTCAGAGAGTCCAGTAATTGGTCACAATGGCTTGAAACATCTCAAATAGGATGGAGCTCTACCCTTCATCTATTGTATGCGCGAGAGCCATAATTACTGCGCGCTCGCGTAGTTGAGACTCCGCGGCCACATGAGATTTTGTGTTCCATGCATCACTTTACTCCTGCTCAACTGCCCCAGGAGAGAGCGGCAATGATATCCGTAAAGTTCTCTCTGGATCCGTGCTTGAATCCGTAAAGCAGAAGCATTGGACGACTGCCAACGCAGAAGTCCACGTAAGGACAAGTCATGAGCTTCCCTGGTGTTGCTGTGATTATCGGCTCAGCCTCTGGTTAGTCCATCTCCTGGGTTGGGTGTAAAGGATACCAGCCAAGGACCACCCCTGCATATACTAATCTGGTTCAGGTATTGGACGTGCCACAGCCATACGATATGCAAGTCGAGGATGCAGACGAATTGTGATAGGCGACGCGAATCCTGTTGCTCTGGCCGAGACAAAAAGTCTCATCCAAGATGTATCCAGAGATGTAGACGTAATGAGCTTATCGTGTGGTTCGACTTCAGCTGTCCCTTCGCATCGCGGACTGGATTTTGCTAATATCTGCTCAACAGATACTACTTCGGAAGCGTCAGTCGACAGTTTTATCGGTCAGGCAGTTGCCACATTTGGTCGCATAGACTATGCCTGCAATGTGTCCGGCGTACTCCTCCCCAGCGTTCCTGGTCGTTCTGGGGTCGACTTTGACAAGCATTTCGCCGTCACTGCAAGAGGTACACGAATTTGTCAGCAAATTGAATTGCTCCAGATGGCCAAACAGGAGCCTTTTAGAGCAGACGACGATTTATACCCACAGCGCGGCTCGATTGTCAATATACTCTCCGTACGCGAGGTTCAAAGCTTCGACAACATGCCTTCAGATTTCATCCGCCTTACCAAGGCAGACGCTTTAAGAGTCGCCAAAGAATATATCCGCATCAACACCATCTGTTCTGGCCTGATTCGCACTGCATTGCTAGGGGAGCTGGACGAAGACAAGGGCGAGCCGGCAATGGAAGATCTCGTATCGAATATGGCCGTCGGTCGAATTGGACTCCCCGAAGAGGTGGCTGAAGCTGCCTTGTTCTTGACATCAGGGAAAGCAAGTCTGATCACAGCGACAACTTTGGCTGTTGATGGAGGTATGCAGGAGCTTTGCTCCAAGTAGCATCGCAATACCAGGTGATATTGTATCAGGCGTGATTGATGCATATATGTATGCTATGTGACTTGTATCTACGGTGTGTAATCTTTTCTCACAAGCATCAGGTAGCTGCGGGAGTAGGGAAGTCATTCACCCTGTTCTTCCTGTCATGCACCCTGAAGTCCTCATCTGCATCCCCTCGGAAATCGGAGAACACTGTCTCAAGTACGTCCGCATTCATATACGGCGACAGATCTCCGCCTTCGACTTGATCTTTCGTGAAGCCCAGACCCATGAAGGCGAACATATTCTGCGAGTGCTCGTACTTGATCACAAAGTCTTCATAACGTGGGGATGCGATCATCTCGCAGTAGTGTAGACTACTCCCCGGCCAGATGGAGTGGACACGACCAGTTTCGTTGTTTTTGTACCAGCTACGGCACGTTCGATCTGCCCATGCACTTCCAGCTACCCAAGCTTGCGTGTGTTTGTTGAATTGGTCGGTTACATCTTGCTTGGGTTCGAATGAATGAATGCTCTCGCGTTGCATTTTCTTGACCAGTTGAACGATATAAGCGCCCACGGTCTGCAATGGGCCCATCACCGATCCGTTGGCAACGGGAAAAGTCGGACCTTGGAACATAAAGTAGTTGGGAAAGTCGGGGACCATCATGCCTGATGGAGTAGATCGTTAGTGCTCTGAATCTATACAATCGAGATGAACTCACCCATGTATCCCTCTGGAACCTCAGCCCACTTCTTGGAAAGTAAAAGTCCGTTGCGCCCTTTTAAGCTATACTTCGGGACATAGCTGGTATCGAAACCAGTTGCGCAAATGAGAGTATCAACTTCAACCTCTGATCCCAAAGTATCGATCACAGTATTGCCCCTTACTTCAGCAACAGCAGATCGATGAACTGTCACGTTTGGCTTCTGGACTGCCCTCATGAATGGATTTCCTGGGGTCAATCGACGACAACCGAGTGGGAAACTAGGGGTCAACAAGTCATAGAGCTTCTCGTCCTGAATGAACTCCCTCATACGGGACGCAACATGTGCTTTGGCAGCCTTGGCTTCCGCGCTATTCGGCATCAAGGCTTTGATACCGGCACCTTGGTTCAGCCCGCCTTCGATCTCTTTGGCGGTCGATAGCAGGTCAGAGGAATTAGTTCGTAGATTTTGGCGCACTGACTCGTCGTCTGAGTAGAATCGTTAGCCTTCTACAACAGAAAATGCTTGCAAGCCTCTCACAATCTGTGTTTTCTCCACCATGACCTGCTAGCTCTGCGAACCACACAGGAGACCTGATATACACATCCAACGACTTGGCCTTTTCTTGCATGCTCGGGACCACCTGGATAGACGAAGCGCCGGAACCAAGCACAGCAACTCGATCGTTGGCCCATTCTTTCTCCGTATACTCGTCGGGCCATCTTGCAGTATGGATCAGTTTTCCTTTGAAATCGTGCAGGCCTTTCACTTCTTCTGGCCACTTCCATGAATTCAAGAGCCCGTTAGCTCCAATCAAGAAGTCACATTTCTCCGTCAGACGCGCTCCAGTCAGCAGATCCCGGATCACCACGAACCATTTCCCCTCTTCTTCAATCCATTCGGCGTGCTCCACAGCATTGTTAAAGCGCATGAACTTTCGTAAATCGAAGCACTGGACAACCCGCGTAAGGTATCGAAAGATATCGTCGGAACCACTGAGGTACGCTGGCCAGTCGGCATTTAATGCAAAAGCGTATGTGTAGGCGTGCGAGGGCACATCACAAGCACATCCTGGGTAGCGATTCTGCAAAAATTGCAAGCCATGTCAGCATAAGAAGGCGGTCTAGGTGTAAGTACGGGCAGAGGCGGAGTAGCTCAGACGTATTTACCTCTAGCCATGTGCCACCAATCTAAATTTGACACGCTATCAGCATTCGATCGACTCGCGAAAATCAGGAGACCCATACATCACCATTCTTCTCATAGATGACGTGCTCAACATTTTTGCAGTCACGTTGAAGCAGGTAAGCCATCAGTATACCTGAAATCCCAGCTCCTACAGTCACAATCTTGACAGGGCGGTCATCCTCGGCGTTCAAGATGCGATCAGGTACACTATAGTCCCCCAGACTGTGTCCAATACGATAGCCATATTTTCCACCTGGGGCATTCTCGTCTATGCCGTCGTTATCGAGTTTGACATGGACCACCATTTCGAATGCGATGAAAGAAGTCCGGTCTGGTTTTCCGAGGAGCAACAACGAACAAAGATGGAGTATTCACTCTTGGTACTTACGGAAGCGAATGTGGTCAAGACTAAAGGTCATCATTACAACAGCTCATGTCTTAGAGAGCTCTTGCGGAAAAGAAACCCAGACGCCACTCATATCTCGAGATGACGTTGAAGCCATCGAGCTGTCATGTAATGACAGCCGGCTGGGTGCCAAGGAGCTCGTTGGTCTAGGCAAGATCAGGGTCCTGCTTGACAGGAGTTGGTTCTTCTCGGCCGATATTTCCGCTCTACCGCCGGCATCCTCCTGGATTGATCTACTGTCTTAATCTATGTCGTTGTCCGACTAGCATGGCATTGTGGATGCTATCGCCATGTTGTCTGTTACGAAGAGATACACCTTGCGACTTGCTAGCAGCCGTGGCTTCGCCACGGCCTCTCCCGGAGGCCTTTCTGTGAAGCCAATTTCAGGAAGCATTGGCGCTGAGATCCACGGAGTGAATCTCGCAACCTTGGATAAACCGACAGCTGATGAGATTCGAAAAGTCTGGCTGAAACATAAGGTGGTCTTCTTCCGTGACCAGCCGCTTACACAAGAACAATTCCTGGAATTTGGAGCTCGCTTCGGATCACCAGTGCCATACCCGTTCGTCAAAGGTGTTGATAGTTTCCCGGAAATTATTCAAGTTCTCAAGAAAGAAGACGAGAAGAACAACTTTGGCGGAATATGGCACTCGGACACGACATATCTAGAGGAGCCGCCAATGGCAACAATGCTCCGTGCAGATGAGTTGCCACCTTTTGGAGGAGATACGCTTTTCGCAAATCAAGTTGCGGCGTATAATGCTCTGTCAGATGGACTCAAAGCCGTTCTCCAGAATCTGATCTGCGTCAACACTTCGGCCAAGGCGGATGTCACCAAGACGCGAGAAGATCGGGTGAAAGGATCAGGCCAGAAAGTGGAGGACCTGGTATCATATCATCCAGCCGTGCGGACGCATCCTGAGACCGGCGAGAAGAGCCTCTACATGAATGTTGCACACACCGAGCGATTCGATGGGTGGACGACAGAAGAGAGTGCGCCTCTCTTGAACTTTTTGCATCAACATCAAGTTCGTCCAGAGTTCACATGTCGCTTTCAGTGGGGCGTGGGCAGCTTGGCTATGTGGGACAACAGAGCAGCATTGCACAACCCGATCAATGACTATCATGGTTTCCGGAGGAGCATGTACCGTATCACGTTGGCGGGAGACAAGCCTGTATGATTACTGTAAAATTTAGCTAGAGCAGATCTCTGCACATGATTCATAGCGTAGCACAACATTCTCTGCAAATTGTACCACAGAAAGATAGTAATCTCGCTCTTGCTGTGATCTCGTCGGATGATCGTATCCGTGGCTGATCGGCACATGTCGGTTTCGGCACAACAAGCTCCTCTTTTCGTTCTTTGACCAAACTCTCGCTGGCAACATCGAGGTCACTACTGCCTTCACGTGCAAGCACTTTACCCATATCAATCATGTCGACAGCGCGGCTGGAAAGCATTAATTTACAAGTAAGGTCCACAAGCAATGGCCTTGAAACAATGTGGGTGTATGCGAGAAGTCGCACGAGACACAGGAACTAACGATCTAAGCAGAAAACAACAACACCCAGACGATGTCGTGATCACACTGGCCATTCGAACACCCTTATGCAAGTCCAAACGTGGAGGCTTCAAAGATACTCTGCTAGATGATCTGGTCTTCAAAACGCTGGAGCAAGTCATCGTGCAGAGCAAACTAGATCCAAGCCAGGTCAACGACATCTGCCTGGGAAACGTCAGAGATGCGAAAGCCTCTTATTACGTCCGAGCAGCGGCACTTGCTGCAGGCTTTCCACCAACGACATGTGCCTCGCATGCATCTCGTTTCTGCTCGTCGGGGTTGACGGCCACGCAGCATGTCGCGAATGAGATCATCACAGGCACGATTGACATCGGAGTCGCCATTGGGGCTGAAGCTCTTTCCACGGAATACACTCGCTTGGAACGAGACTTCGTTGAGCCGATCATGTCCGGAAGTCAACATGCAGCAGATTGCATGATGCCAATGGGAGGGACTGCTGAGATCGTGGCCCAAGAATTCAACGTGACTCGTGAACAGCAAGACCATTATGCTGCCGAGTCCTATCATCGCGCAGAACAAGCACAGCAGAATGGATGGTTTGACGACGAGATCGTGCCGATTCGGGTAACACTGAACGGGAAACAGGAGACTATTTCTAAGGACGACTGTCTTCGATCTGGAGTTACGCCTGAGAAGCTCTCAAAACTTCCGCCATCATTTCCTGACTATGGCCCAACGACTCATGCAGGTAATGCGAGCCAGATCACGGATGGAGCGGCTGCCATCATTCTCATGAAGCGCTCGAAGGCACTTGAGCTTGGTCAACCAATTCTTGCAAAGTAAGCTCAACTATACTCTATACTCATGAGAAGGGTATACCTAATACAGACATCTAGATACATCGGAACAAGTCTAGCTGGCTTGCCTCCTCGAATCATGGGCATCGGACCAACTTACGCAATCCCAAAACTTCTTGAACGCTTCGGCATTGCGCTCGACGACGTAGATGTGCTGGAAATCAACGAGGCATTTGCTTCCATGGCAGTCTACTGCCGCGATCAATTGAAACTTGACTGGAGTAAAATGAACCCTCGTGGTGGAGCCATTGCACTCGGTCATCCATTTGGCTGCACTGGAGTGAGACAAATCGTCACAGGCCTGAGTGAATGCCGCAGAAGGAAGCAGCAGATTCTGGTGACTAGCATGTGCCTGGGCACTGGCATGGGCATGGCTGGTTTGTTCGTGAACGAGCAGTATTGAAAGTTGTAGTAATGCTACCATGTAGACTCATTGCAATGCTGTTCACATGCGATTGCATAATCAAGGTCCACAAAAATCGAATTCGTGAAAGAGAGAGAATATCAGCGTCAAGTATGCAACTGAGCTCGTAAAAAGCTGCTCTGGATCAGCAATATTCACAGCTACATGTATTCATTCGTCAATGTCGACAACTACTTCTTCGCCTCATCCTCCTTCATAACCCTCTCAATAGCAGCATGATACCGATCAATCCCCCCGGGCCCACTAGCAACCAACAAATCCGGCGCAATATCCACCCCTTTGGGCAAATCATACTCAATTTTCCTCCTAAAAAGCGTCTTCCCCTCCCCAACATTCGGTTCAAAAAAATACGAAATCGTCGTCGTACCCTCAACACCGGGACTATCTCCTTTCCCTTCAGCATGTGCTCCAATCCCATTGACTTGTTGAAACACCCATTTATGCGGACGCATCGCAGTAATCAACGTCCAGGTTGCGACGTAGGTGTTTTCTTTGAGGGGAACGGCTTCGGTCCATTGGTCTCCGAATTTGAGGGGGAGTTGGAGTTGGGCGTTGTTGTGGAGGCCGCCGCTGCCTTGGTATGTTCGGCCCCAGTTGGCGGGGTTGGAGACGAAGTCGTAGATTTCTTCTGCGGGTCGGGAGAAGACGGTTTCGGATTCGATTGTTATGCGGCCCATGATGATTTGTGGTATCGTCTTGATCAATATTCGATTACAGCTTGAGTCTGATTTGTCGTTTGATGTGTTTACAATAGCATGTGAACATTAGCTATAAGCTCTTGGTGACACAACGTCATGCTGCGTGCCGGAGGACACGGCCGATGGATGCGGACTTGGTTTTCCGATTGGAGCTTCACCTTATTTCCGCTCATGCGCTGCACAGTTCAACGGCTATGCAGCTTCGATGTCTTGGCTACAGAGCATTGGTACAGACTCTCGAGCCTTTTGTAGGTCTCAAAAGCACTGCGGCATGGTATTCATTCGTGGGCACCAAGAATGAATTGGTCTGAACAAAGGCAGGATCGACCTGACACAGTATTGTGATATTGCGACTGAACTCAACGTGCACTGTCTCCATTCTGTTGTTATTATACCAAAACCATCTCATTCTCATTCATCAATCTCTTTCTTCTCCACGTCTGCCACCTTTTGCTTCGCCCCAAGTCGTCGAATAACGTCATGCGAGAGCCTGTCATCGATATTCGTGGTGAAGAACGAGGCAATAACGGCGAGCAAGCCAAACGCGAGAGTTGCAAGCCAAACAATCTTGAAAGCCTTTGCGTAGGCCTCTCTCAACGCTGCAGCTCCAGCTCCAATAGCCGCAGGAGATACGCCAGGAATCTGTTGGAGAGCTGCTGTGTTGCCCGTGGACAAAGCAGTCAGGAATGCCTCCAGAGAGGTCACCGGAAGGCCAGCAGCAACCACTGCAGGAACAACGTCGCTCTCCGTATACTCCGTCAGCTTGTTCATGAGAACAGATGAGTAGATGGCGGCTGTGAATACTGTCAGTCACCAATTTCGAGCCCAATCCTTGAAAGCAAGTGAGTACTTACTAGCAAGCACACCAGCCGCAGCTCGAATACTTCCAAACACACCAGCAGCAGTTCCAATCTCCGATTGATCATCAATAACAATCGTGACAACCGTGCTCACAATGACCTCCAAAAGGCCGACCATAAGCCCACCACAGACAGCAAGTGCAGAGCCCGCAGCTTTACTGTCCGTAGCACCAGCAAGTCCTGCGACGAATGCACAGAGCCCTACGGCACTGAAAACGAGCTTGAGTCTCATTTGACCTCCGGGAACAGCGATCCAGGATCCGATGAATTGGCCGGCACAGACTCCAGCGCCTACGCAGCTAGCCACGAGACCACCTTCGATAGGATCAGTGGTATAGAGCGAAGCGACCATGATGGGGAATATCGCTATCGAGGTCAGTACAAAGTTCGTTTCCTGATCGCGGACAAAGTACTCACTGTTCGCCGAATAATAAACAACACCTCCAACCGCGGAGAGGATATTCACAATCACAAAGTCCAGATTGCGGAACAGATGCATAGGAATCAGCGGGCGGCGAAGATTCATGAAGATCTCTGTTTTAACATATCGTGGTCAGCGCTCAGCACAGCGAAATCCGCAGGAATGGAGCAAGATGCAACTTACCATAAAGCACAAAAGCCACAAGCGTGAAAAATCCAATGATGAGCGGAGCAAGCACATAAGCCGAGCTCCAAGGATGTACAGTACCTCCCCATGCCAACCCAAGCAAGAACAAGAAGAAGCCAGCGACGTAGAGGAAAATGCCGCCGATATCCAATTCCCTCAGCTCATCTCCGATAGTGCGGTTGCGATGTAAATTGTCGAAAGTTGGAGGATGGTAGAATAGAACCCAGCAGACCGTAGAAGCAGCATTCAACCCAATAGTCAAATAATAAATTCCTCTCCAGCCCGCACTAGTATTGATAATCATCAGTCGAGCCAAATAAGGTCCAAGCCCAGAAAACGGGAGAGTCGCAAGGAAAATAAATCCATTGACCGCAAAGCGATGGCGCATAGGAACCAATTCTCCGAGTGAGTAGTTGAACGAAAGCTGGCCAGCAGAACCCAATCCCAGGAAAACCGAAGCAGCGATCAAAACTTCCGTCTGCTGAGCTGTAGCTCCAATAATCGATCCGATCAGAGCTGAAACCGTACATCCTGTGAAAAACCATCTCCGGCCGAAGATATCGGACAGTCGTCCCAAGAGGATGAAGGACACCGCGGACAATAGAATCCAGCCGAGCGCGATCCAGATTGCGTTTGGTGAGACGCCCAAGTCTCGTTCGATCAGTTGGAGAGATGTCACAGGCATGATGAAACCTGCGAAACTCGCACAACATGCCAGGGTGACGGCGACATAGGTTCCCATGAAATTGACCTCGCCATAAGGACTTTCTTGAGTAGTTTCAATCACATCGATATTCGTGTGAGTTCTCTCCAGCTCTTCGATGTGTTTCGGCATCGTCTTGCTATCAGGGTTCTTCTCAGCCATGGTTGCTAACGAGGTGAAGAGCGTTCCAGATGTCGAGAGGAATCGAAAGGTGGAGACAGCATATTAAAAGTGTCCCTGCAGCAATTGGAGCGCAACGGCTGCTTTAGCCGTGTGTGGTGGGATCAGCTCGGGGCTAGCAAGGACGCGTCGCGTGGCTTGCTGGTATGTCCGGCGGCGGTCTTCAGGCACGTGGTCTAGACGCAATCACTAATCCTTTCCCCTCCGGTGACAAGGCGGAAACAAATGCTGTTTCCCAAGCCACAAGTGGTGCTGCTGTACTGCGAAAGTTGAATTTTTGAATTGTGAACTGTCAAAATTGGCCGCATATTATTCACGTTCGCCCAGTCGAGATTTGGATCTGGGGTACAGAGCCAAGTACTGCTTGGAGAAGTCTTGACTTGTATCCCGGAGACAGCTAGCGTGGTTGTAGTAGCCTGTTCATGCAAGCTTGCTACAGTAGTTCGCGATCCTTCGTCGTTGAGATCGGCCACTATTTCCGAACCACATGGCAGGATAAGAGATTCAGTGAACGCACTGGTCTGGCGAACATAGTCTCTTGCTGAGCAGCCATTGGGGCCAGCAAGTCAATTAGTCATGTACGGGTGCTTTCCACTTCTGCTTCGTTACTGAGGAGTCGGTGCTGTCAGGTTGTGACCGCAAAAGGGTTCTGGCGACTTTCGAACCATCTTAGCATACCTCCATACGCAGACGGTGGTGTGTAGTACAGTCTCATCTTGCTTGTTGTGTAGCGCCAGACTTACCATCGGCCCAAGTCTAGTCGATCGACGACGTCGCAGATGTTGTTATCGAAGCTGTGAATGAGAGGGAGAAGTTGGATGAGGTTGACGCTCGTCTTTGCTTGCAGGTGTCGACAACCCTCTTCCTGGCCTTACCTGCCTGCTCTCGACTTGCATATAGCCCACATGGCACAGAACAAAGCCAACTGGGTCAGTTGACCAGGCGAAGGCTTCCGCTCCATCTTCTACTTGAACACAGTTTGGATAACACGGCCTGGTCTGAAGTGAGCACCCCATGAAAACAATTTCCATAGCGGTGGTCTGTTCGCGTATAGTGTAGTCCGAACGTTCGAAAGATCGGGAAGCACTTCAACAATGCTGTCAGTCGTAATACCTTTCAATTGCTGGGACACGCAGCCTGCCGCGTCGAAAGCGTCTAGGTCACGTCGAAACCATTGCTAGCAAAGGACCTTCCAGTCAAGAAAACCCGGACGAAGCACTTCTTCGCCAGAGATCCAGTTCCATTCCCTCTGATCTGCTCCGCCTGGTGTTCAATGCCGACTCTCATCGTAGTAAGGACAGTTGTCAGTATGTTCGCGGCCAGACAACTTGAGAATTCCCGCTCTGGACCGAGAGAAGGCTTTCCTCCATCGGACTTGCGTGCCATTTCTTAATCCTCATCGAATGCTCTTCGACTCAACATCCAATGGCACTCACTTAGCAATTCAGCAAGCCGGACCCCATCATCAGACAGTCGCGGCATCAACCACATTCGTCCATTCATTCGGCGCGCCACACTCACTCCCACGTTCGTGAGCGCGTGGCCGCCGCCTTCGCCTTCGGCCAGATCTGCCTCGCCGTCGGCCAACACGCATTCGCCTCTCCTCAGCCTCAGACACTAGTTCCACCCAACAAGCACCATCATCATCAAAGATACGCTTTCCACTAGCCGCGGGTGGATCTGGTTGGTAGGCTCGGCGTCTTTCGAGTACTGGAGATCGATCACTAGTTCACTAGCACGATGCCGTAGATTCCCTTCCAACTTTGGTTGTTGCAGAGTGTGCAAATCTTGTTGGATCTTTGGAATCTGGAAATCGTGCTACAGTGGTCATTATTGGCGCCTAGTGACAACTCGACGCTAATCGGAGGTACGTCCATTGCGCGTCATGAGGGTTGTTAGATTGTTGGTATCATTTGGATTGTGAATTACATGCGTAGGGATCAGCTGAGGTTAGTAGGGCAATGGTCGTGGATGATGAGCTAGACTGTGAGGAGGATATCGTATTCATGCAGAAGTGACCGGACGTGACCGGCAAGACGTTCAGCTATGATCGAAGAGCTGGAACACAGGAGATCGTGTGCGGTGCTGCTGTAGACTCTTGGAGTCCTTCGCTTCGGTTTGAGGTATCGAGCCGTTGTTGAACATATGCGCCTACTTCCGGATCTGTACGGCGTCCTTTACGCATCCGTGTGCAAGCGTATCCACCACTTCCGTAAGTGTGTTTTTCGAATTCGCCATATCAGTGGCTCCTACACTCAGAATTTCGTGACTGATCATTCGGATCACCAAATCGCAACCACGAATGTGGCGCTTCGCTGTTCGTAAGGCAGCAGATTTCGTTCGAATCCGTCATCGGCAATCTCGACCACGTTCTATTCACAAGCTTCTGCTTCTTCGATACTACTGAATCGATCCTTTCGAAAGCATATCTCGCGAGACACGCTTCTGCCTGGGCAGCGCAGCTGAGATCGCGGAGCATAACTTTGCCATCCGCGAAAGTTGCCGTGCGCCACAAGCTTCCCTGCTGGAACAGGTCAACACACAATCGCATGCACCAGAACAGAGACGTGTGGTACCTCCCGAGCCTCCCTTTCCGAATGGATAGTACCAGCGGAGATAATGCTTGAGGGGATGCGCTTCGGAACATGGTGCATCGTGTTTGCAACGGTCTCATATTTCAGACCTCGAAGAAATCCCATGAGGCTCTAACGTGGTTGGTTTGAATTTCGCAGGACTAGTCGCAAGCCACACCTTCGTGAAACGTTGGTACCAAGCCTTTACCACAGCGCATCTAGATCTAGGATGGAGCTTGTGTTAGAGTAGTTGTTGTGAAGCATCGCCCAGTCTGGATAGCATCGCGCAAGGCGTTGACTGGATCATGATCTTGCCACGTTGTGTTTCTCAGCTCTTCGACTCGTCGATAGGTGTGTTCGCGGGAGAGGGCGGCCGCAAACTTTCATCCCTGGCTTACCTTCAACGACCTCGACTTCCGTTGAAGAGAGTGCGAGCATCGAGGCTGCAAAGGGGGTACTTGCTGGTGCAGGTCGCCACCAAAATCCATGGAATGGCCTCAAGGATTGTAGTTGACGCCTTGACAGTGTCCCCGACTACATCGCTGGCCTCATCCGAGACGTGACGATAGGCGCATACCGAAGAGTGATTGAAGTTGTGCATGTCACAGCTTCCTCGCAGTCGTAATTTGCCAACGGCACGAAGTTGAGGTCCTCGTCCGGAAGAGCAAACACAGCTCGTCAGACTCAAGGTTCGAAGTCTATGCCCTGTGACAGTGACATGGTCAGCATTGGACGCTTGCAGCCACTCTGCGCCACTTGTATCCTTCGAAAAGCATTTCCAAAGACTGCGGAAGTGATGGGATGGGGCCGCTTGCAGTTTGATGCACTGTGTCAGTCATTTGGACCCTTGAGGCTTGAGCAAGATTCGTAGACTTCCGACCATGTGTCTCACAAAACAGGCTGCTGACAGCTGGGGATTGTGTCCAAATCGAGTCTGCACACCTGAAGAAGGTTGTGACTCGTCCTGCAGAATCCTGCTCAAAAGTCTGCATTTGACTCATGAATATGCCGAGTTCTATGATGCTTCAGATGCCCCTTGACACATGTCGTCCCAGCGAGATGGGATTCGCGGAGATATGCACGCTCATGTTTGTGCCAACAGAGTCGTGAGGCTCGAGTTTGCGAGCAGAGAGGCATGGTCGCATGGGTATGCGTGCTGGACGTGAAGTAGGGGCATCTCAAAAGCTCCATGGTGAAACCTAGATTGCTGCCGGTGACATTCAGGCAAGTGCTGGATCAACCAGCCCGACCTCGTCTTTGCGCCTATCCTCCACGGTGGTCCAGTCTGATCTTGAAGTCGCAAGGACTGCGAATATTGGCAACCTGACGCCGGCGAAATGCGCCTACGAGAATGAACGCTCAGGATTCGCAGGTACAAAGTAGACATCACTCATGCTGTTCAGCGATGCGAACACTCGGAAGAAGATCATACAAAGGCAGTTTCGCCATGATCAGGTCTCAAGCCCCAGGCCTTCGCTACGAAGGGTCCAGAACGTTGGACGGCGCACTGGCGCAGGCCTGTTGCCGGACAATCGCAAAGCCCGCAGTCATGTACCATGGCAGACCTGTCGTTGAGGGTAATCGCAGCATGCATTGATCGCATATGCTGATGTTGATCCTTCGCGCATTGGCGCGAGGTGTATCTTTTGGGATAAATGGATGTCCATCGCACACTAGTGGCTTTCGGCCTGCACGCGTCCATAAATGGCATTGTCTCCGTGATGCTCCCCTTGCTCGGTGCCGGAATCTCTCGCAGGAGAGTTTCGCAATCAACAGGCATGGATATTGATTTCCAGTATGCTTAAATTGAGCGTTTGAACACTTTTGTTCCGGACAGGTTCGCTCGCTGGAGGCGATCCATGGGTGAGCCTAGACAACGGACTGCTGCGAAAGAGCGTTCGAACGCTCGGGGCGCGGCATCAGGTCTCACGTGGCATGGAAGCACAACCAGCAGAGTGCGACTCCCTGAGAAAGCCGGTCGTCCTGTCGCTCACTGCCGTGATGGTACATGTGCACGCGCGGAACATATTTTACGCTCTCCGCTTCCGGATAGTCGCAAGGACCCGCGTCTGGCAGATCTTCGGCAGGCCGAAGACTTCCAGCAAGATCCTGGCGCTCGTGTCGATCAAGCAGCGCGGATCTCGACTCCCGAAAACCGCTCCACACGCAGGGATGATTCCGCGTGCGGCTTTGTTAGGGTTTGAACTCTGCTTCTGACTTCAAGAAGGGTGCGTGTTGTGGCATAGGTGTGGTTTCGCGATTGACAACAAGCCGCAGGAAGATAGCGAGCCCTTGCAGGTACCAGCGAGCCTGACGCGGGGCAGAGTGACTTGTTACGGCAATGGTCTTCAGGTCGATGTCGCCTGCAGCTGTGCGACTCGTGCAAACACGCTTTGATCTCGCTGTCGGGCCTGTGGTTGGCTCAGGTAATGCCGGCGGCCGTGCTGTCGGGTCGATACCGAGGCTTCATCTCGATGCATGTCTGCTGTCTCGCACGTCGCATAGGCACGAACGAGCATGCTGGCAGCCAGCATACAGGCAATCCGAGCAGACAGTGCTCGTTTGCTGATGACGACTCATGAACTTGATACTGCTTGTTGCTCAGCACACCCTAGGTCACATTATGTCATCCGCCATGTCGCGTACTGACTTTAGCTCCTGCATCACGGTGTCCGGCAGCCGACGCTAATAAGTGCCAGAACGTGACGCCATCTGGTCCTCATGTTTGCAGCGCTGATTGGCCGGATTTTTGGCTGTCTCAGCCGGGACGAGAATTGGTCGAGCCAGAAGGAACGACCACGATATCTCCTATGTTCAGCCATGGCGGAAGAGCGCAGTGTGCCGCGAGATTGCCAGCGATGATGAATGGGACCCGTCACGCCGCCGCCTGGGCTGCATGTTCGACGTTGAGCACCACAAATGCATGCAGGGATGCCGTATGGTTCAGCGTTCAGCGTGGTGTTTCCCGGTGTTCTCTGCTCGTTCCATGGCCACACGACGAGGCACTAGCCCGCTCTTCTCAGCCACACGCCGCGCGCGAAATATGATATTTTCCGGAAGGGTGATGTGATAGGCCATTGGGGGCCGAATGTGGGAGATGGGGGTCAAAATAGAAGATTGGGCTGTGGGCGCTTGTCGCGCTGCAGGTGAAATCTTGTGACCCTTTCTGGCGGCCAACGCTACCGCTTCGCTTGGCCGGCTTCCCGACGGATGCCGAAGTGTGTGGCGCTAGGCATGGAGTTGGAGCATGGATGCGGCGAAGCGAGTCACATCGGCGCTGCTGCTGGTCGCGGAAGGGGTGGTGCGGGAGGTGCGCGTGGAGGGTTTGGATGGAATCCTCGTTCGATAGTGCAGAAGGCAATATGCCGAGCTGGGGCTGCCGGTGGTTGGAGTGGAGCGCGGTTGGCAAGCATATTGACTTGGCAGCAGCGGCGCGACGGGAGCGCTATGCTTCGGAGGGCCCTGAGCGCGAGACTGGCAACGGGAACGATCAGCCTTCGGAGGCGTGCTGTGGTCGGCCGGCCAGGGGAGCGTGTGCAGGTTTTGGCAGCGCAGGCTGATGTTTCGAAGTGCGGACTGCCGCTGATTGGACGGGCGTCGCTGCCACGCCGTGGTGCTGCGCGGAGTGGCGTTTGGCGTTTGCGTTTCGGACGTGGAGTCCATGCTGCTGCCACTCTCAACACTGCTGAGTCTGCTGGATGCTGGAACTGGGAGGGGTCTCTCATCGATTGCCCTCGTAACGACACAGGATGGACAGAAGCACAGGGAGGGCTTCGACAAGAACAGGTCAGATCAGCGTGTCGATTCGCCTCCCAAAGCTTGCGCGCGGCGGATGAGGTGTGCTGCATCTGCGCACACGCACGCGGCTCCGCCCCGATCAGCGCTCGCCGGGCAGGGTTGCGCCAGGCTGGCTCTGGTCGGCGCGCGCTGCCGTCGCCTAACGCCCACCACACGCCCGCAGCAGGCCAGCAGCAGCAGCAGGACGCTTCCCGCGCGTGATCCTGCGGCGCGTACACACCATGTCGACTGCTGCTGGCTCCTGCACTGCGCTCCACTTCGTCATCATCGATCTCGCGCTGCGGCGTGCACGCGCCTGATGCAGGATGCGGCCGGGCGAGCCAGCAGCAACCCAGCGGCCTCCCGACGCAGCGGATGCTCGACAACCGTATTTCGGCTGTGGCTGTACGTCTGCTGCATCGTCGAGGCCCATAACGTCGGCCTGGCCTGGCGACGCTGATTGATGGACTGCCCCCGCTCGCTACTCTCGCTCTCCCACTCACAGGCACGGCGATCCACGCGGCGCCCTTCTTCATTGATTCATCACTCGCTGCTGCCCGCTGCATTGCATTGCACTGCACCTTCCCCCGGCACCTGACGCTGAACCTTTTCTGTATATGCCGGCAGCCAGCGAGCCTCTTGCCGCCACCACATCGCATCTCCTACCACCTCCACCTCCACGCTCACTCACTAGTCATCCATCGCCCTGCCCTCGTCCTTCAGCCGCGGTCCTGCCTCAGCCTCACCTCGCAACTCATACCTTCCTTCCTGCTCGCCGGTCTCTCCCCTCCGCTGCACTTGCCACCCCATGTCCGGACCTTCCACTCGACCTCCGCCACCGCCAGGACTGTGAACGCCGGCGTGCTACACCTGCTCCCGGACCCGTCTCACCTTCAATCCCGGCCAGCCGTGTCACCAAGACTCCCTCCGGCTCTCTGCTGCTGAAAGGCTCCGCAGCCGCTCCATGAACCGCGTCTCTCCCCCATCTGGCCCATCTGCTGCACTCGTCAGCGTTCGATCGATGCGGAAGACCTTGCATCTGGCAGTTTGCATACTGGCCAATTGATCCACCATGTCTTACGGAGCGACCCAAGCTGAGCCCGTCCGGCCCTTGCCACTTCACCACGAGCGATATGGAAGCCACGCGAGTGAACACCTGCCATATCCTCCACCTCCTCGGCCCAACGTGGAACTGCCACGACCATTGGAACCCAGGCCGCCAGTTTCGCAGCAGCGTTATTACGATGCACCCCAAGGCCAAAGGCGACCAGATGCCTTTCGAAGTCCCGCCTCCAGCAATCAAGAGTTCCGTCCGCAGTCTCAAAACTTGCCCCGCCTTCATGACATCTTGACTTCAAGCGCGCCTCCGGCTCCAAGTCCGACCAGCTATAGTTCCAACTGGGCATCCTCGACAGCTCCAACTCCCCCACCGAACCATCCCAATGGCGACACCCGTTACAGCCATGGTCCGTGGTATACTCATGCCCCTGCCGCACCCCAGGAGCAACCATCGTATCAACCACCGCCGGCCCGACGACTAGACATGCCCGTATCGAATACGAGTCCCGTCTCGCGACATGACAGTCACACTGGGCCAATATCTCCATACGGACCACACCCTGAATCACGAGGCTACGAGCTTGCCCAACGTGAGCGGCCACGACAGCCATCAACGAGCTCATACACCCACAATGGGGCGCCGAGTCCCTACATTCCCAACGGCTCCGAAGAGCACCACTACCGAAATGGTGCAGTGCACATCAATCGCCCAGGAAGCAGTAACTACGGCCCTGCAGGACCAGAGTGCTCCAAGAAGTATCTCGGCATTCGAGAATTGCCCGGCGAAGGCACATTCCATTTGTATGAAGGCGGTCTCCGCATACCGACCCATGTCGATGGCGAGCAAGTCAACCCTGCCTGGGGATTGACCAAAGCGAATAAGCCACGAAAGCGGCTAGCCATGGCCTGCTTGGATTGTAGAGAGAAGAAGATCAAGTGCGAACCAGGAGCTGCGAGCTGCTTGCAATGCGAGAAGGCGAAGCGGCCTTGTCGAAAGTAAGTCTGACAAAATTAAGCGGAAGAATGTCTGCTGATCAGTTTCAGAGCTCCGTCACACCAATCGCAACCCGATGCATCCTCACCTTCGATCTGGCCTACAAACACGGCATCTCCGCCTGGGAAGAGTGTCTCAGGGTTCAGCCCTCTGAACAGACAAGATACCGAACAAGAAGCCATCTCAAAACGAAGGCCACTGGAGGACCACTCTCCTTCTGGAGCTCCAGCCAAGAAGCATCGATCCATGTCACCAGTATACAGCGCCAACGGCGGCTTTGGTGCTCCACTGGCAGCGGCACACCCGCTCACATCACCAGCAATTCCACGATCGCCCACAACAGGTCTATCGTGCGATGTCGATCCATATGCGGCCCATCCGGAAGCCACCCTTCAAGTGTTGGATCACTTCTTCCAAGACGTGAACAATGCAACGTACTGCATGTTTCCACGCCATCACTTCATGCACTGGCTGCAGTCATGTCCGCAAAAGTTCCAGAACGAAAAGCTCTTGCTCTATGCGATGCTTGCCATTGGATCAATATTCGCAGAGGACGCGCACGCCGGCTTCGGCGAGCAGTGTGCACGCGTGGCTGCTGCATCGTTGCAGGCTACGCAAGGGAGCTACACCTTGCCCATCGTGCAAAGCCGCCTCCTTCTTGGTCTGTATCATTCTGCAAAGGGCACACATGCAGCAGGCTGGGACTACACCG
This sequence comes from Cercospora cf. flagellaris, assembly GCA_005356885.1. Taxonomy (NCBI): domain Eukaryota; kingdom Fungi; phylum Ascomycota; class Dothideomycetes; order Mycosphaerellales; family Mycosphaerellaceae; genus Cercospora; species Cercospora cf. flagellaris. The sequence goes on along the minus strand of RJLU01000006.1, from coordinate 1,583,745 downwards.
GAGCCGGAATCGATGCTGCCATCTATCTCAGATACAACACCGAACAGGGCTGTATCGAGGCAGATGCGAGTGGCAAGACACGAAACGACTTTGGACTTTCCAACGAACAACTCGCCGAATGCAAGCGACGCACCCTATGGTCGGCGTTCTTAATGGAGCGCTACCGAGGCGGCCGCTCTACGCTGATCAACCCACAAGACATCTTCCTCCGGTTGCCTTGTCTTGATGACAGTTTCGAGCGTGGTCTCGCATCGGAGGCACCGTATTACGATAACGGCATTATCGATCCCGCCAAGGCGAGCCTCACACACTCCAGCCCAATATCTCCTATGGCCTGGCTCTGCTTGATCGGCGCCATTTGGGGTGATGTTTCAAACTTCATTTACCGAGCGATGCACCGTTCGCCGCAAACGTACCAGCAAGAGTACGATCGCTTCTACGACCACATCTCAGCCGCCCTCCAGAACTGGTATTCGAGGCTACCGGACCAGCTTCGGTTCTCCAAGGTGAACGTGGACCGCAGCATCAAAGGCTCATACGCTGGGCCTTACATTTCCATGCACATTTTGTACCATCTCGCCTGGGTGAAGATGAATAGGTTTGTGAGACATGCACTGGTCCCACAGGTGATCACAAGAAACATTCGAGCGGCCCACCATCACTCGCACGAGCTGCTTCAAGTGATCAGTACACTCCGAGCCGCGAAGTGGGACATGGCTGAGAAAGACGGCCACATCGCATCATTCTCCTTCACCACCCCTTTCGCCGGATACGCCATCCTTGCCGCGATCGACGTTGTCGGTGCGGGCGGACTGGACACACACCTCAAAGCCACTCTAGACCTGATCAGTTGCGGGCTCGAGTGCCTGCGAGAGCTCGCACGTTACTGGGACAGCGCTCGGGATCAAGACAAGGCTTGCGAAAAGCGCTACTACCAGATTCATAATGTTTTAAAACACCCTTTCACAGCACGCAGCGGTTGCTGGCTGGGGCGCGAATGGGGCGTCCATACTCCGCTGGAACAGGAGATCTCCCAAGAGGAAGATTGCATATATGGCGCAGACGATAGACTTTATTTTGATGCTTTGAGGGATGACACCGCAAACGGCAGGGCGCCCAGTGCGGGTCAACGTCCAGTTGGAGGCCCTTGAGAGTTTGTTTGGGACAACATCGACAGCAGGGTCAAGCGGTGTCGTTGTGGTGAGAGCACCATCTTCGACAACGCAGGACCAACAGCACTACGACTGATGAGACTCTTGATCAGAGAAAGAGCAAAACTTATACCACTAGCGCGAAGGTCGCGTTTCGAGACCTCTGTTGAGGGAATTTGTGTAAATAGTGCAGATCGGAGCTTTGGCTGTGGAGTCAAGCGACACACAGAAAGTGGAGGGACAAAGTCAATGGCAGCAAAACGCGAAACGTTCAGTTCATGCCGTGCCCAGAGCGGCATGGGCGAGGTGGAAGCAAACCGTTGTGCTCCCCATACAATTTTCATTTCGGCATGTCTTTGTCGGTCAGCCAGCTCGGCATCCCGATCATCGCAAGGCAACGCCGGTCGCGTTCGGCCGATGCCACCCACCCGCCTCGTGTGATTTGGCTTGCCTACCATGCCGCGTGCCGATGCCAACCACATGCACTGATGCGTGTGGCTCCCAATCAGATTTTCTCTTTCGCCGTGCTTTTTGTTTTGCCCCCATGCCGGCCGGAATCCTTGTCAACAACCAGAAGATTCTGGTGCGCAAGGTCGGATGTGTCTTTGCTGTACCGAAGACGTACACGTACGCGTTTCGCTCAGATCGTTACTTGCACCCCACGCCTTGCACCCAGCACGTTGACTGATGGTAATCGGCGTCAAGCGTGCATGTGTACGACGTGCTTCCATCGCAGTTGCGATTCATCACCCTCTACCGATGATGATAGACAGGATCACGGAGATTTTTGCAAAAGCCTAAATCACAACGAACATTGAATCGTTGGCGCATGGCAGAGAGAGAAAAACTGTTGAGTTCTGCTAGTCTAGTGGTGGACTTTCGGCATGTGCATTGAAAAGACGCCAACATTCAACGCTAGAGTACTGAGGTACTGCACAGTGCAGTCTACGTGTATGTACTTTGGAAAAGTGACTTTTTGCGTTGCCGAAAGGCACATACAGGTACATTCTCATGCAACTATGCGATCAAACAACCACATCGGCCTCGGCGCTGCTAGCTAGTGCTACGTACTGAGTGGTGGAAGCACGTACAGGTACGACAAAAACGATACATGCAAGCATGCAAATGCACATGCATTGCTCCGGCGTTGTCTGCCGTCGCCCCGCGCGAAGCAGAGCAGAGCAGAGCAGTGATCGTCGGCAATTGCAGGCGCAGGTGCAGGTGGGAAGCAAGGTCAGATGAGATTTTGAAGAGGACAGCCAGTGCAAGCTCGTGGTGCATGCGCAAGCGCGAAAAAGTGATCGATCTCTTCTTTCGTCAGAATCGTGGAAAGTAGAACACTTTGCATCCTCGAGGATGCAGGCAGGCAGGCAGCTTGTATCGACCAGGGTAACTTAGGGTTGCGGTCAAGGAAGAGAACTGCATGTGGTTGCCCAAAGTGATGAGTGAATGCGAGTGCGAAGTTCTAGGCGAGGTGATGGATTGGGAATTGATGCACAGAATGCCTGCCAGTTTTTGCACAACACACCAAAGCGCAGGCCTGCGACTTTCCGCTTCGCCAAACTGCAGCCGGCGTCGATCCTGCGACCAGGGGTGTGAAGCGCTTCCTTGCTCGAGAACATACAGAAGCCGCCCACAGCGGTACTTGTCCGCCTTTACGGTACCGATGTGGATTCCGTCCGCCGCGTTTTCTCTTGGCAATGAACAGAAGAGCATGCACCATGGTCCGAGTACATTTTCGCTGCCGAACTGACGCACAGGCTTGTGCAGGGGAGTCTTTTAATTCTTGTACTTTCTCAGTTAGTATGGTGAACAGGATACCCATATCCGCACCCAAGATTTCACCCCACGCCCGCTCCACTCTGCACCTAGGTCGCGCGCATGCATGCATGCTGGTGGGAAATCCACGGTGCCGCGCTGTTAAGCCGAGACATTGTGTATGCTGTATGCAACCACCCGGCAGAAGGAGATCCGTCCAGCATATGACGCTAGCGAGATGCCGAAACGCGCGAGATCTCTGGCCGCTTGACGCTATGAGCGATGGTCGCAGGGCCGGACTTGCAGCTGGTCGAAGTCTTCTGCCAAGATGGTCCAGTCATGGTTCGAGGCCTTTTGGTCAGGCACAAACAACACTGACACGTCGTAATCGTGCGATCACATTCTGGATCCCACGCACAGCATTTCACGGCAGCCGCGTAGTGGACCGGTAGTGTTGCGGCGCGGTGTGCTGGATGCATTGACGGAACCACGCGAGGTCTCGTCGGATGAACCTTCGGTTTTACGGACAATGAGCCGTTATCGAGATGCTGTCGACATTCCTTCCCATCTTCTTCAGGCCGAACAGGCCCTGTCGTCGTCGCCTCACCTTTCATCATGGAAGCGATTCTGCAAGGATTCGGAGTCTTCGCTCCCACGCTCGTCATCTCGATGCGATGCCATCTCGCGATAAGCAGGATTGTTCAGATGATCTTGTTTACCCTTCTTCTCCACAATATCGAGATATGCGAATTCTCGCCTCGCGAGTTGGACGTTGACTCTGGCAGCATTGTAGGATGCTTCATCGCTTGGCATGACCACCGCCAAGTTCGTGTTCTCCGTCAGGCGCGTGATGAAGAACATGAATGCACCGGTTTTGATTTGCATCTCCGCAAACGACACTTCGGAAGGCATCATTCCCGTATGCTTGGACATGGAATGTTTGTGCGTTTTCAAGATGCTGCTGATCCGTTCGAAGCGGTCCGTGTAGGGATTATTTGCCTCGCTACCGCGAGTGATGTGCGTCACCACTAGACATGTGGTGCGCTCGTAGAGGATCATTTCCCGCGCATCCAGGAGCTCCGCGAGCTTTTCTAGCATTCCTTCTATGACAGTTGCATTTGGCACTAGGAAGTAGATGACCTGTGTCCATGCCCGATACAGACTTTGGTCCCATATGGAGCTTTGGCAAATGTCGACTTGCTTGCCGGTGAAGCCTTCGTCCTCGCATGTGGCGCGGATGTCTTTCACTTTTTGGGCATACAGGGCCGCTTTTTGGTCCGGAGGAATCAGGTCCATCTTGTGCACGAGGACAAATATCTTGCTGTTCGGACTAAACTCCTGCAGTGCGCGGATCGTGTTGGCGAAGCTGAGCATGTCCGGAGCTGCTTCCCTCGATGCGATGTCGAAGACGAAGATCAGTACAGCAACCGATGTAAAGACATGAGATCGTTGATTGGTCAAGTAGGATTCGACAAAGGAGTCTTGACTGTGAGCGCAAGTGTCAGTTCACCTACCATGGCCCATGAACGCTCCGGGCGAATTTGCTCACCCGCCACAATCCCAGAGGTTCAACATGAGATTGCCCATGAATTTGATATTACTATGCTCCACATCTACTGTCGCTCCGAGCCTCCTGACGTCCTTTGCAACGTAATTTTGGAAGATGATGGAGCGCATGGAGGACTTGCCGGCGCCGGACCTGCCCATCAGCAGGACTTTGCGCTGTTTGTGGCGCTTGCTGCGCTCCGCGGTGCTCATGATGGGCGTAACTCTCCGGCAGAGCGCGAGATCGCAAGCGTTGTGTCGCGTGGGCGGAAAACTGTATGGCTGAGTATTGGTGAAGTGGACGGCGGTTGCGATGGGCAGCCGACGACGGACTGGGAAGTCATGGCTTGGCAGCGTCACTCTTTCCTCCACGACTTACTCTCTGCCTACGTTCTCGTCGGACTCGTCAAGCATTGTGACTTTCATCGTTTTTGCAGTATGCATCTCGACTCTGCAAGCAGATACTTAGACATGCTGCCAAATTTATGAATTACTCACTTGTACGAAATCCGAAAGCTGGCGAAGCCTTCCTGTAAATGCGTCGCTCGATCGCCGTAGATCGCCAATAGAACTTCGACGATGGCGGGCTGTAGAGTGAGTTTAGAATTTCTTTGGCAGTTTGGCAATATCTCTCGACTGTGCACTGCTACTCGACGGACGCTATATTCTGTTACTAACGCGGAGCCTATGCAGCCTGGCATTAAATATGCACAGCAACATAATACCTGACAAACATTTGTCACCTTCGAAGTCAACATAGTCTTTGGAACTAGTTCCACTACAGTCCCTCAAGGCATTGATGGCGCCCATATGAAACTCACGCGGGCAATGTGGCATCACATGCATATTCAAGTCGAGGCGTTTGTTTTAAACTTTGAAAGAGACAGCGTCAAACTTTGTATTCGGAAAGTTTCGAGGAGTAGTTCGTCCAGATGGTGATCACCTCGGCATGCCTAAGACATTCGGCAGCCGCAGCTGCTAGACCACGAATGGGTTATGCTCCGATAGGGTTCGAAGCGTGCGCGATCGTCTAGCCGTTCGAGCATGTTTGAGGCGGACTTTTCCTGTTTTGAAAGCCCTAACTTGGAGGAAAACTATGGAAGCTGGGAAGCAGAGCTACCATTAGCGGATTGATATCTGCCGAGTCTGGTTGGATTGCTAGTACCGACAGGTCGGTTTGGAGCTTCTTACAGGAGATACTCTTGATTGTCGGACACATTTAGCGCCCGCGTCACGTGAACTTGGCAACTCCCAGACTTGATCAACAGCCTCGAAATCGCTATGTTGTAGCAGGAAACTCGGAAAAACTGATGCAGAGTGATCAGGAACCATCAAAAGCAGTGCCAAAATCCCCACCCCCCTGCAGAGGTTTCCTGTAGTTGCAGAAGAGAAGTAACCATCGACTTGAGGATCAAGGTTTTGTGGCGTCAATACCCGTGTCCGACAATCAAGACAAACTCTTACAGGTCGGACTTAACTCCTAGAGCTCCTCCTTGAGATTGATGCGAGCGTACACGGTCTGGCAGAGTCAGTAATTCCTCTTGGCAGTGTATGATGATGATCAGATGTGAAGTATTTGGAAGTTGTCTTGCCGCAGCAAGATAGAGAGCCTGCGCCACTAGACAGTAGTGCGAGATCCTTTGCAGCCAGTAAATGAGCTGAGGATACCTCTGGCTGCTCGATCGCTGGACAAGAGGCGGATTTTCGGCCACAATGGCTTGGTGTATGCCAAGTCATCGTATCGCCCACCCTGCTGTGCTCCGGCAGCCACGAACAAATTACCACAGCAGAAGAGACCTCGCGTTCCATGCCGATCTTGTGCATTTGCCCCATCAGTCAGAACATCCTTCATAGTGACGCCATGATCCTGCGAGTGGGCGTAGCAGCTAGCCCTGCTCAGCATGCTGTGTGCCTCGTTCCAACATATACCGTCCAAGGTGTACCTCGCGTAAGAGTAGCTCCGGATCGTGTCGCAATGCAGCCGGAAGGGGCGCCCACGAGCTAGCGACCATAAGCCGGACAAATTTTCGCGAAAGCGAGTCAATTACTTCTTTTGACATGTGTGCAAACTGCAAAGGATTGAGGATGTACTGTTGTAACTGCTAACAAGGCTCTTGTTCGGTTATTCGTGATCTGCAAGACCTTGGCCTTGCGTTTCTGAGCTGGATCATCAGCATGCATATGTGAGCCAGAAGATTACCGACATCTGCCAGCTGAAGCACCATATACGGATTAGCCTGATCAGTCCTTGCGATTGTTGCTGATGACTTCCTGTTTAAGGAGGTATCAATGCTATCGTATTGCTGCTACTCCTCAGCCAAGAGCGACCGCTGCGCGTTTGAGGGGCAACATTACTATTGCTGATTGACTGGTGGGAGAGCGCCATTGACCCCCAATGGGGGCCTCAGCGGGCGATTCTGTTGCCATTGTTGGAGTGTCAATCTGGTGTTTTCTCTGCCGCGGGGTTGCGATGTTCGCACAAGATTGCCTGTTCGCCGAGATGGTCTCGAGATGTGGCTCCAAGCACTACGTTCTTCTCTGAGCGCTGGCGCAGAGCATGCAGCGGACTGTCGTTGTCTTGCTCGGACAAAGGTTAAAGAAAGCTGCAATATCTCAGAGGATGAAGCGCGCGGCAGTTGGAGGAAATACGCGCTTCCGACGCGGCCGACTTTTCCGAGCCGCTGGCGCGCTGGTGTGCTTTCCTCCAAAGGCCGTTGCAAGTCAATGGAGAGAAACATTGATTGAATCACCACGACCAGCATATTCTGCTCTGCTAATGTCCTCAAGACACACAGGAATCCGTGCCAGCATATTGTAGCGCTCTGCAAGCTCCCGAAACAGGTGAACAAAGCACGAAAATAATGCATCTCCAGTCGTCGTCAGCCCACCTTGACGTACATATCCATGTCATAAGCCGCTGACCTCAGATAATATCATTTCGTCAACAATCCGACTTCTAGAAAACCAGCATGAAAGTCATCCTCACAGGCGCAACAGGCTTCATCGGCAGCGAGATTCTCTCCCAACTAATCGCACACAACTACATCAACCACGTCTACCTCCTCACCCGCCGCCCCCATCCAGACCCAAAATTCAGCTCCAGCAAGAAAGTCACCCAAATCCTCCACGAAGACTTCGAAGCATACCCCGATTCTCTCCTCCAACGTTTCCGAGACGAAGGCGTAGAAGCATGTATTTGGAGCTTAGGAGGACCAGTTTCCGCATTCAAAAATATCGATGAAGCACGCAAAGTCGGCGTGAATTTTCCTGCGGCTGCAGCGGAAGCTTTTAGTAATGGGGTTGCGTATACGATGGAGCCGTATGTTGGATATCCGGAGAAACAGCCTGCGGCGGGGGTTAAAAGGTTTCCGTTTCGGTTTGTGTTTGTTTCTGGGTGGGGAGCGGAGCAGGATCAGTTTAAGAGGTTGTGGATGTATGGTGAGAGTCGGAAGATTAAAGGAGCTGCGGAGAAGGCGTTGTTTGATATTGCCGGGAGGGCGGAAGAGAAGGATATCAATGTGGGTGATGGACAGGATGCTAGCGTGAATGCGAAGCATAATGCTGGGCAGAAGTATAAGTGCTTCGAGGTTATTGCTCTGCGGCCTGGTGGAGTGCTGAAAGGAGACAGCGAGGGCATGCTGAATGTGGTTACGGAAGCTGTGATACCCAGTATCGCAGTGCAACGACTTGCGAGGACGGCGATCAAGGTCGCGTTTCACGGAGCTAATGGAAAGACGATACTGGAGAATAAAGACTGCTTGGGAGATGACTGGGCATTGGTGAATAGCTTCCGAATGTGAAGCGCACGTTCCCAATCTTCTCGCTCTTATTGTACAGTTTCTTCTGGTGCTGGCTGGCCTTTCCTATAAGGGTCAAAGCTTTCCCCAAAGCTGGCCAACATGCTCGCATTGCTTCCTTTCCAGAGAGTCCACCAAAGCAATTGCAAGAGCATTCGCTGCACTTCTAGGCTGTAGAGTGGCCCATAGTGCAACTTAAGGAAGTGGCCCTCTCACTGCGCAAGGGAACGCTCAAGCCAAAGGGTCGAACTCGCTCACGTCCGACTGCTCATCGAGGGACACGCGCTTGCTCCTCGAAGGGCTGCGACGAGCGGCGACGACACTGTCATTGCGAGACTTTGGTTCGTGATTACCAGAGCCGTTGAGTCCTCCGAGAGAAGCATCGGTAGCAGCCTTGACCGAAGCGAAGGCGGCTTCGAGGCCATCGTCGGACTCTTCTTCCTTCGTTGCAACGTCCTCGTCCTCATCCTCAGAACTGCCCGGATCGGCGTACTTGCCAGTGATTGACTTCGAGCGGCGGCTGGTCATCTGACGCTTTGGCAAAGGGGTGCTCATGTTGAGTCCTTCCTCATTATCATCGCCGTCCTCGTCGGACATCGAAGTGAAGTTGCGCTTCTTGCTACTGGCGGGCGTCTTGATAGCAGAGACACGCTTGCTGGCTGGGGTGCGCTTCGCAGCGGACTTGGGGGTGGAGAAAGTACTACCACCACCAGTACTAACAGTGGGCATCTTCATGTCGCGCTTCAGCTTGGCCACATGTTCCTCGATAGCCTTCTTGGTCGGGTGGAACGATTCATTTGCTACGCAGCGGTCAGTATATGTCAGCTAGACCGGTCTAATTTTGGTGCATACGGAAAGTAGCAGTCCAGTTGTCGGCGACCTCTTGGAAGTTGATCTTGATGCTTCCAATGATTAGTAGCAGGAGGTGTTGATCCCGCTCGGGGGTCCACTTGGGCGCCATTGGGAGGTCGTCGTCGAAGAGGACCTGGGCGAGAGGGTCAGTTTTGTGGTGGAGAAAGAATTTGTATCAGTTTCAAAGCAGGAGGCACACGTACCAGGCTCTGTGTTGGGGATTGTGATGTTATAGTTGAGGTTGTGAGAGATGCAAGTTGAGCAGTGAGTGGAAGAGCAAGTTCGAAGAAGGTCGCCTGGAAAAGACACGTGAAAGTGAGGGAACTAATGCAGCTAATGCTGATACGTCGCTGCCGCTCCGTGGATTGGCAACGGCTTCACATGTGAAGACATGCCGACAAGTTGCGCGAGATATTCGAAATACAGCACAGCACTGGATTGTCTGTTGCGGCACTGGCACATCAGACCGCCGAAACCCATCAGGCTGGCTTCACGTATCTTCACGTCCTTTGACGCGCGACGCGATTGCAATTCGCGAACCATGTGAAGTATATGCGTGTGCAGGCATACCGGCAGGGATTAGAAAAGGGGATCACTTGAATAGGACAAAGTCTCTGTTGCCTGAGTGACAACGGCTCGCAGGCAGCAGTGGCGCATCGCTGAAGTTCACAACGCAGGATGCTCGATTTTAGGTTGCTCGACCAAACATACTGCATCTTGTGTAAGAGCAGGAGATTCTAGCTTGGAGCACAGATGTTCACAGACGACGGAAGACAATGCCAATGGGTTCTTTCACAACCAAAGAGGTCCTCCTTGACCTGCTTTATTTCACCATCTTATGCCAGTCGTGTACAATCATGGTAGCGTGCCTAATGTGCTACCTCAAGTCGTTTTTGCCGTTCTCGTCGTCGAGGAATCTCAACCCCGCCCATGTCTCATTGTGTGGAAGCTTCCCAGACGATCAAGTCAAGTAGTCACTGTTGATGTCCTCGTCGAAGTTGCCTACCAGGTGGCCGAAACCGCCCAGTCCGTCGTCGAAATCGCTCGGAGCGTCGGCGAAGCTTGCTTCGATTGCCTCCAGTTTGATGCCATTCTTACGGCCGCTTGGGGTAGGTGTCTTAGCAATACGTCCGTTGGTGACATCTGTAGAGATTACACTGTTAGCATAGGTTCACGATCAAGGTAGAGAGCAAAGACGACTTACTAGAAAGAGCATCCTTTCTCGGAGTGTTGCGTGGAGTCTTCTTGGGGCTGCTAGCAGCGGACTTGCGGGCAGGTGTTATCTCGCCGCGCTCACCACTCTCAACTTCTGCCTTGAGGACTGCGGCTTCCTTCTTGATCTTGCGGAAGCGGTTCTCGATGGTATCTGGAAAAAGCGTTAGTAAACAGCCATTGGTACAGATGGGGCTGGAGTACCGTAAGTTGTTCCAAAGTGGAGTGCGACTTGCTTGTAGTCAATCTGTTGTGCAGTCAGTGGACTGAGCAAATAGTCAAGCAGGACTTGGTCGCAACAAACCTTGACACCAGTGGCAATGATAGCGGCGACGACTCGCTGCCAGGTCTCCTGGCTGTCCCAATTGACTGTGGACTTGCCCATGGTGGTTGGCAAATGCAGTGTCTGTCCTGTGAGGAAGCGGTTTTGCTGAGTGCTATGTCAAGTTGTGGTGTTGAGGCCAGAGAGGAGAGCTGACGAGAAAGGCTTTCAAGTCAGTTAAGCGAGCGTAGCTGATCACCAAGTGAGCAAGTGAAGTCTTGTGAAACGTTGTGCGCCCTCGTTTCCAAATGCACGTGCGTTTGCGGCTTTGCAGCCAAAATGGATCTGAAAACGAACGGGCAAAGAACAGTTCCTCACGAGGGACAACACCGCCGTTGTGACAGACCAGGAGCCTATTTCAGAGTCTCCAGGATGGTCTGTTGATTTGTGGATGAAATGCCTACCAGCCAGCTCCTTACCTTTTGCTTCACATCTCACATCGAAACAATCGACGCACTCACTTCACCGTTGGTGGGGCAACTTCCTCCAGAGCACGTCAAGTATCTGGTCGACGCGAGTTCACAGCACTTAACGCGTCCTCGTGAAACTCTATGTCAGCGCTCCTGGCAGAAACTAAAGTGGTTGCTGGGGCCGTGAGCGAATCAATGTGAAATGGTTGGGTATTTGGGCCAGCGTCCCTTGTGTTGACCCATCTCAGCAGAGAGAGCACAATGGCGACTTGAAATGAGTCACAAGCAGTCGGAAGGAGATGGTGAAGTGCACAAATCATGCTGGATTGATGGCGAAGTGGAGTGTTGGATGGGAAGCTGTGCTGCCGGAACGGGTGAAGTCGTCGGAACTGCCGAGCGCCATCTCCACTTTGTCCTCACGTTCACGTCTGGTCATCTCTCCGCGGACTCACCCTCGTGCAACGCGTCTGCACGCGACTGATGAGCAACGCTTCGACAACATGATGCTCACAGGCTATCTTCGGAATCCTCCAGGATCTCCGACACGACTCTGCCACTCACAACGCGATGCCTCCCGCGCGACCCGAATCAGTTCAGTGCCACCTTCCTAATCGCGTATTGCTGGGGCCTAGAGATCTTGAGCTATGAGATCCCGACTTGAGATCCCCTTCACATTCTCTGGATGACTTTTGCAATTCTAGCTGGTCAGTAATCGGTTGCAGCGCTTGTTCGACAATGTCCGAAACATCTCAGCCAGAGTCGCGGAAGTTGATTGAGGATCTGTGCAGCCTTGAGGTGCCAGCAGTCCTGCAGCTCTCTCCGAACGCGAAACAAGTGCTCTACAGCACTACTCTTCAGAATGGCCACAAGAAAGGAAAGCATGCGGTGTCGACACTCTGGCTTGCGGACGTTGGTATAGTGGACTCTTCTCGGCAGATCACTTCTGGCGAATTCAACGACCACCTTCCTCGCTGGCATCCCGAAAACCAGAGCATCGCCTTTGTATCTGACAGAGCAAAAGCTGGCGAGCAATGGGCCATCTACCTCTGGCATCTGCGGGATGATGTTCCTTATGGCGAGCCTTACGCCATTACGGACGTGCACAACGAGCGGCAGATCGCCGCTTTTGAATTCTCACCAGATGGCAAAAGCATTGCGTATCTCTGTGCCGATGCTGAAACCTCAGAGCACAAAGCTCGTAAGGAAAGCGGCGAAGACTGGCAGGTTTGGGGACAGGAGTGGGTCAATGCACACCTGAACACGATTGACATCGAGACCAAGAAGACTTTCCGCCACGCTGGTGAAGATGCACGCGGTAACAAGTTCGACGACCATGTGACTGCGCTCAGCTGGGGGCGCGACAGTCTCTCCCTGGCTGTCGTGCACACAAGCACATCGCATATCGAAGAACCTTTCCTGACAGGCTCGCAAGTAAGCCTAATCAAGCTGTGGTCAGACGATTGTTGGTCCGCTGAGGTAGGCCCCATAATCTTCATTATGACATATTCGCATTGCTTGAGGCGGTCGCTTCCAAGATTGCCTTTCGATCTGTTCTAAATATACTGACTGAGCTCAGCCTATCCTTGATCTCCCAACAGCTGTATTGAAGATCATTTGGGCCTCGGACGAGAAGTTGTACTTCATCGGCGGCGTTCCTCTTGACAAGACCTGCGGAGGAACCGCGGTGTATTCATTCCAAGCGCGAGCAGGTGCAGAACTGTCAAGAGTCGCTTTCGGGACCGAGGACGATGCAAAGCAGCTTGTCAGCGCCGGCGGCGCCCTGATCGGCCACGCAGAACAAGGCCTGCACGATGTACTCGTTTTGCTGCCAGGTCAGGTCCTACACAGCCAAGCTAAGTGTATCAAGGCCTTTGATGCCGAATTTAGAGATGATGGCGAGGAGTTGGTTCTGGCCATTGTTACCTCAGACATCAATACACCTAATGAAGTATATTCGACTTCGCCAACAAACACTGGGATGATACGCTTGTCAAATCATGGCAAACTGTTCAGTGACCGCAGTTTCGGCTCCTACAACCCATTTTCATGCTTATCGTCGGATAAGGAGGTTGATCTGGATGGCATTTTCTTGACCCCAAGCCGGAGCTTGCCAGCAGCTCCTCAACCTACCGTGGTCTTGATTCATGGAGGTCCGACAATGCGCAACTCCAACGAGTTCGATACGTACTTGTTCTACTGGACGCCTTTCTTATTGCACCATGGGTACTCGGTCCTGCTTACGAACTATCGAGGAAGCACTGGGAAGGGGGAGAAATTCGCCTCCTACAGCCTAAAAGGCGTAGGACGATACGATTGGGAGGATGTTGTGACAATTAGGAACCATGCTATCAACCTCAAGTACGCCGACCAAGACCGCCTGCTGGTAGGCGGCATTTCACAAGGCGGATTCCTCACGTATCTCTGTGCCAACCGAAACGGATCACTGTTCCCCTGGACGTTTCGCGCAGCTGTTCCACTGAATGGCATTACAGACGCAGACACTATGTCTCTGACTTCTGACCTCGGTGCATCGATCGAGACGGAACTAGACATTGCTGGACCGCCATGGACGCAGTCGAAAAGTGATACGAGAAACCGACAAGCCAGTGCAATCTGGGAAGTTGGTGAAGCAATGCGCAAATCCAAAGCAGAAAAGGCCATGATTCTGCCTCCAATGCTCATCATGCAAAGTGAAAAAGACGAGCGGTGCCCGATCGAGCAAGGAGTGGGCATGCGCAGGGCTCTGAGGCATTACGGTCTGCCCTTTGAGTTCGTTGTTTATCCGCGACAACCCCACTTGCTGATAGAGCAGAAGTTCTGGATTGATATGGCGGAGAGACTTTTGCGATGGTGTGAGCTGCATATTGGTCCGTCTGCATAGTCAGCAAGCCAAGCTAGCTGACAAACCATCTCATCCTGCAGCCACAAGCCAGGATTCTTCGCCACGCATTAGCAATCGCACAAACCCAGCGGCATATACCGAGCAGGGTATCTTGACACGGAGCAGAACTATGGCCGATACACTACGTTCGCAAAGCGATGTTTTGTCATGATGTCTCTACGCCTCTTTGTGTCATCAATGTTCGGGATTCTAGCTTCGCTGGAGCTGAAGTCTATGCTTGAGACAGCAATCTGAATGACTTGATTGTTGAACGCATCATGCTGACAAAGTACGTTTGCAGAACAGTCACCTCCCGCAGACCCTGCTTCTGCATGGGCATGATTGGTGAGACCGGAAAGCAGTCACTCCTGAATTCGAAGATGGCGCCTTTTCGCCTGATAATGTGCGGCAACCGAAGCCCAAGCTCTATCGTGCGGAGCTTAGACAAGCATACAGGTAATGTCCGGCCGTGTCCAATAGTCTCCGTCGGTAGCACCATTGAAATACTGCTCGCGCCTACTCTCCTCGCGTTCGATGATACACTGCAAATAGGCCAGAGGTCAGTATCACCTACAGGCTCTGCCCTGGACTCAAGAGATCGCGAGTGACATTGCTGGAATGGACTTGATTCGAGATGCGCCAATTGGCCAGTTGGTGCGCTGGCTCACCAACAATCGAGTATTGCAGTATCCCGAGGAGAAGCCCGGTTTCCGTTGCCCAGCAAGCTATACCGGCCGAGAAGACCTTACAGAGAAGTCTCATCCCGAGTCTGTACCGCACACCTGGAACAGTCAATCGACGGTCCCAGATCACGGGATCGACGCAACGGACATCGAGAAGAAAGACTTGGAACCCATAGAGGAAGGTGCCCAAGATGAATCCCCCAGGATATCGGGCATTGATCGTCCGACTCTGCGATCCATGCCGACAGCTCGATCAGATCTCGAGCGTGCCCTCACTACCGAGGATTTGGAGAAGCTAGAAACGACAAAGAGTCACATGGAGCGAGTAGGCACGCGTGCCACCCTGCAGCAGATTCGTACACAAGCAGAACTCGAAGCTGCCTTCACTGCATCCACCATTGCGAAAGAGCCCAGCCGTGCGATAGTGCCACAGCGCACAAGCAACGGGGACATCCTGGTAGACTGGTACACTGAAGGGGACCCAGAGAACCCTCAGAACTGGTCAACTGGCAGGAAGCTCGTCGCTTCATCTATGATATACATCTACACCATGGCAGTATACATGGGATCTTCGATCATCACCTCCTCAACTGAAGGCATCATGGAAGAGTTTCACGTTGGAGCGACAGCCGCCAGCTTGACTCTTGCACTTTACACGCTGGCTTACGGCATCGGACCACTCCTCTTCTCTCCGTTGAGCGAAATACCAAGCATTGGCAGAAATCCGCCTTACATGATCACAATGGCAATCTTTGTCATTCTGTGCGTGCCTGCAGCTCTTGTGCAAAACTTTGCCGGCTTGCTCGTGCTTCGTTTTCTGCAAGGCTTCTTTGGATCACCCTGCCTTGCCACCGGTGGAGCGAGTCTGCAGGACATGTACAGTCTGATCAAGTTGCCTTATGTGCTCTGCATTTGGGCCTTTGCTGCAACTTGTGGTCCAGCGCTGGGACCACTCATCTCGGGTTTCTCAGTAGCAGCTGAGGACTGGCGGTGGTCGCTCTGGGAAATGCTTTGGCTCAGTGGTCCAGTGTTCATTGGCATGCTCTTCTTCTTGCCCGAAACTTCTACAGCCAATCTTCTGCTGCGGCGAGCACAGAGACTGAGAAAGCTCACAGGAGACTCAAGATTGAAAGCTCAGTCTGAAATCGATCAAGCAAACTTGAAGCCAAGGGACATCGCTTTCGAAGCTCTGGTCAGGCCACTACAACTTATGGTCATGGATCCTGCGATTGCTTTCACGGCAGTCTATGTGGCGTTATGCTACGGAATATACTATTCTTTCTTCGAGGCGTTTCCATTGGTATACGTCGCGATGTACGGCTTCAATCTCGGCGAACTTGGATTGACATTCCTCTCCATCACCGTCGGCGTCATACTGGCCATTGCAGCATTCTACGCATATCTCTACTACATATTGGAGCCGGAGATCCGCAAATATGGCTTAGGTGCGCCTGAACGACGTTTGATCCCAGCTCTGTTCGCTTCGTTCTTGTGTCCGATCGGGCTCTTCATCTTTGGTTGGACCGCAGATGCAGATATTCACTGGATTGTCAGTGTAATTGGTATCATGATTTTCACAATGGGTATCTTTGTGATCATGCAATGCATCTTCGTATACCTTCCTCTGTAAGTCACTCTTCGCGAACACCGATATTTCTGTCTACTAATCGTCTACCAGGGTCTACCCACAATACGCAGCATCGCTCTTCGCCGGCAACGACTTCGCCCGATCGACGCTTGCGTTCGCAGCAGTGCTATTTTCGCGACCGATGTACCTCAACTTGAACATTGGTCCTGGTACAAGTCTTCTCGGCGGCCTCACTGCTGGGTGTATTGCTGGTGTCTTTGCCCTGTACTTCTTCGGGGAGAGACTTCGTGCCCGGAGCAGGTTTAGCGCCAAGTAAGGCGTACGTGGTGGCCGAGGCTGCAGTGTCATGGACTCAGCTCTGCAAGGACCTCGACTCTTGTTCAGACCCGACAAGCTCAATTGTCACTTGTGAACAGCAGGCTTGCGACTTTAGCGCTGGTCTTGGTGTGGCTTGGCTTTGGGCATACCTTTGGTGGCTGGTCACTGTCGGACTGGACGAGCGGTTTGCTTCGCCAGTGTTTCGACTATCTTACAACATGTCGACAACGGAGACGGTCTGCCTCTTTCTGCCATCTTCTGGTAAACTTCATGCGCACATCAATTGGTCGGCACGCTCAATCGGTGCCGAGATCCCGATCTGATCGCTGACGACAAGCATCGTTGGAGCTCCGACAAGGATGTGCTGGCTCTCTGTACGTATGTGCGTAAGTTACAGGAAGCAGACGTCACACGTGCACTGTGTACGCACACTCCTTACAACCTCAGTTGTGGCTCAGAGGCATCAAACATCTTGGCATTCGACTACTCCACACCTTCGTGCTGACATGCATATCCTGAAACACGATTCCAGTATCAGCTACGCTCCAGCTCTACCATAAGCATCCAGCTGCTCTCGAGCACGAAACATCAAGGCCTAGGCTTCGTCATTTTCAGCCTTGGTACATACGCTGGCTAGTGGCTGTGAGAAGTCGTTGACAGGCTAAGCAGACATTTCCCTCACTCATGGTTCCCGGACGGAAATGCCAACGCTACGAGATCGAAGTGTCCTCGCACCTTGCTGGCATCTTCACAACAAGTCTACAAGCAATGAGCCTGACAAGACGACTTGGCAATTGGCGAGAACAGGTGATACTGCCTGGAATGCAGACGCGTAGTACGTTTGTGGCTCAGGAAGACAGCGCTGTACGATCGTATAGAATCACTAAACTGGCAGTGATGAGGCAAGAGACATGTATATAACGCTGAGGCAGAGTCTTCATATCGGACATCTCACAAATCAGAAACAACACAACAAATTCAACAAGATACAACAATCGTCAACTCGTTACATCTGCAACTTCAAACATTGTTCAAAATGAAGACACACTCTGTACTCGCCTTGATCACGATCGTTGGAGGCTTAGTCCAAGCTCTTCCAAACAATATTGCTGCTCGTGATCGCGACGGTGGTAAGTCTTATGGCTTTTAGTATCTGGCCTGCACTGATATGGCGACAGATAATTGGCGTGACGTCGAGCGAAAGTTCAAAGACGAATACCATGATGTGAAGGACAAGTTCCGTAATGTACTGCCCGATAAGTGGGATGAGCATCGCATTAAGCTGAAGGTGCGTGATGCGGATATTGGGCCAGATGATGGTCCGGATGGCCCTGGCCCAGATGGCCCACCAGGAGGCCCAAGAGAGAAAGAAAAGGGCAAAGGTAAAGGCAAAGGCAAAGGTGGGCCTGACGACGAAGACGGCGACGACGGCGATGATCGCGATGAAAGAGAGAAGGAAGACCGCCCAGACGGAGAAGATGGTGATCGCCCAGACGAAGACGGCGAAGACCGCATTGAGGGTGGACAATATCGTCCAGACGACGTAGGTGACGATGGTGGACGTCCAGACAACTACGGCGACCGCCAAAACAACAATAACAGATATGACGAACACGGTCGCCCACAAGAAAACAACAACAACAATTGGAACAACAACCAACCTCCTCGTCCAGAAAATGAAAGAGGAAATTGGAACCAAGGCCAAGGCCAAGACCAGCAACAGCAACAACCTCGTCCAGAAGGCTATAACAATCAAAACGGTGAGCAGCAGCCTTCAGACCCTAACACTCCCGTCGTAGGCAATCAGCTGAGCAAGCGTCAGGACAACCGCCCAGACGGCGGAGATTTTGATTCTGGCGCAGCAGCCGATGGGCCTGATGGTGACGTTGATGGGCCCGATGGTGATGTCGACGGGCCCGATGGCGGCGATGATGGAGGGCCGGATGGAAACGGTCGTTGGAGAAATGCCGGAGGACGAAACACTTATCCTGTGATTGGTGGTGCTTTTACACTCGCTATTGTTATGGTTGCTTTGCTGTAAAAAGAAACGCGATTGCGAAATTTGTTTTGGTTTGTTCTTCTGTCGCAGAGAGAAAGAGAATTTGATGAGATGAGGTTGTCGTGATGGTGGTTGGAGATGAAGGTTTCTGGTTGACACCTGAAGCGTGACGAAAATTTGAGGGTCTTGGGTTTGGAGACATGCCAGACCCTGTTTGTGGTGTCTTGAGGGAATTGATGATGGCTCTTAATGAATTACGAATGTATGAAGGGTCTTGCGAGATCGAACAGTCGCTAAGTTGTTGCTTGCTTGGTTTAATAATAGTGTTGTTGACAACTCTGGTAATTTTATTGCAGTCTGCACTTTAACTCTATGAAAGAGCGAGAATTTCCATCTCCCGCGGGGTTTGCTGTGTGAGCGTTCGTCTGCTGCAAACTAAAATTGTGTCAGTGTCAGCTGTCAACCCAAAGGCCTCGTGATCGCAAGTTAACGTTCGTCGATTGTGCTCCAAGCACTAAAGGCCTATTAAACTCAGGTTGCCAGGGTATAGAGTTGTTTCGACAAAGGCGAAGAAGATGAAGAGAGTGCCGATAACCGTCTGCCTTGGAGCTGTGCAATCTCTGTCAGTCGCTATATAGACACGGAGAACGTGCCTCAAGTCACAAAGTACACTCCAGCTCAGTTCACATCCAGTACACATTCGTTCAACGGTACTCAGACAGTCTTTACATCACAACTCACAATGAAGTTCAACTCGGTTCTCCTCACCGTCGCTGCCGCGCTCAGCGTTGCACAAGGCGCTCAGATGAACGCAGAGGCCAACGAAGTCGTCGCTCGCGCCGCAGAGGCAGAGCCCCAAGGGCACGGTCCAGGCGGCAATTTCCAAGGTGGTGGCAGTGGTGGCGGCAGCTCAGGTGGCAGTTCGGGCGGCAGCAGCGGCAACAGTAACAACAACAACAGTAAGTCGTCAACGCCGGTCTCGCACAGGTGGAGCTAACGCGCAACAGAAGAGTGCGACGACGACGATGATGATGATGGACACTGCAACTCCGCAACAGGACTCTCACTCCCAGTCTTCGGTAGTGTGGCTGGACTTGCGGTGGCTATGGCTGCCTTGCTGTGAAGCAGTGTTGCTGGGGAATTTTCGGGAGTTGATAGGAAGTGAGGTCTGGATAATCATGGCGAGCGGTTTGTCGACTTTGATGGAGTTGCCGGTTTCGGTGGTGGAGCCGCGGACGTAAGCCTACCATAGTATCTCCATAACAAGAGTAGCCGTCGCCAACTGTCGGAACAATGAGTGTTCGTGTCTCACTCGATCTCTCCAGGCACCAGCTTAAGATCCTTTTCATTCGGTCGGGGAGCCACAAATAAGTACCTTCTTGAGCATAGCGCATCGAGTGGAGTTCGTCAATGGCGATTAGTGTGCTTCGAGAAATATACATCCATGAGCTCTTGGTGCAGTAGTGGCATCACTCCCACACAATGGAGATTGTGGTGCCAGCCAAGGCGATTCTCCCCGCAGCTTCTCCAGAGTCTGCATTGTGTCCGCTTGGGGCTTGCTCGGCGGCGTATGCTTACTTGAGTGACGTACGCTTACTGCGGAGAGCTGTCAAGGCGTGACATCGTGTTGCAAACCAGGTTTTCCATGGTTTCTGGCTGAACTGACAGAATGCCGCGCCTTCTCTTCGTGGCCTGACCAACAAATACATGCAGCATGCATGGGTAGCAAGCGGCCATGCGTGCGACGAGAGCCCATTGGGAATTCCTGGGGAGATCATCCGGATGTTCCGCTGAGGCTCGGTGATGCTGGGTGGAGCGGTGGAGTAGTAATATGTGGCTTTGCAGTCGATGCCAAGGGCTGGGCGCAGAACTTTTCAGTGGACATGTCCGGGGGTATGTTCGGTGTTTTCGAATGAGGAAGCAACGTCTGTGGATGCCTTATGAATCCCGGTTGACAATGAAACATAGTGCATAGGCACTCGTCACCTCATTTGCTGATCACGCCGATTCTTTGCGGACACTGTCAGCTCTGCCCGCAAAGCATGCCCGCTTCTCTGCGCCTATGCTTGAGACCAGCATTGACCAGGTAGTAGGTCGTGGCTCTCTTGTCATGATGGCTGAGCAGGCTTGTGTATCCTGCCAGCCGCCATGGCCGCGTACAGCTCAGACCTTGCGGATGAACAGGAGCTGCGTAGCGTAGTTTGAGAAGCCGTATTCTGGGACTTCCGGAAAGTCGCGCCGTGTATATAACATCCGCGCCGTGATCATCCAAGCTCCCTCTACAAGTTGTCAGAACCCGGCTGCATCAGGATTATCTTTTCCAGCAAAGCATCTCATCGCCATCCGACGTGGATATTCCAATATGCGCAACACAAACTGGACCTTCGCCTTGCTGGCTGCGGCCATCTGTGCTGTCAAAGGACAGGACTTGGACCAGAATGATATTCCACAAGAGTGCCGGTCCACCTGTCAGCCAGTAGTGGACACTGAGAACGTGCGTATGGCCAGTGCATAGTGGTGTTGAATCTTGCTAACAATCGAGCAGAGATGCGACCAGCAATTCGACGACGATGACAACAACAACAACAATCTCCAGCCGGGAATTCCGGCCAACCAGCAGTACCGAGACTGCGTGTGCCAGGACCAGAACGCCGCACAAGCACTTGCTTCTTGCGTCGAGTGCGTGGCACGTTTCCCGAATTACTACCTGGATCTGGACGACAACAACAACCCTGATACACCTGATGGTCCAGATGGCGATGATGTCAACGATCCCGATGGTGATGATGGGCAAGGCCAAGGCAACAACAACAACAACAACAACAACAACAGGAACCAGACTGTGGTGGATAATGGTATGTCTTGAGGCCGTGATCCGGGGAGCACAATCGAAGCCGAGTACTAACCGTCTTCACAGACGTCGCTGAGTGGGCGCGTATTTGCGGCCTGCAAGTTCCTGGAGCCAACAACACGAGCCCAAACCCAACTGCTGGACCTACTGCCGCCGCTCCAAGAGTCACTGCAACCGGTAGCACGACTGTGGTGCAGACTGTTGATTGTGACGATTTGAATGACCCCGATGGACCAGACGGCGACAACGACGACAACCCAGATGTCAACGAGCCCCAGTGCACCCGAACCACAGTGCTTCCAGTTTTCGGAACCATTACCGGCGGAAACCAGACCCCTGGACCTGCTCCTACAGGCGTCTCGACTTCATTCGCCACATCTGTTGGCACTGGTGCGAACGGTCAAACGAGCACTTTCACCACCGGTGTTGCAGTCGCGACTGGTGCCGCTGCTCTCCCAGCTGAGGCTGTGTCGTTCTTCGGAGCTGGTGCCGCCGCTCTTGTCGCAGCTTTCGCTTTGTAGAAGCAGGCAGTTTTTGAGGGAAGTCGTTCTTGGTGTTGCGTCGGGCGGTTGAGGGGCATTAGCCACGGCAGGCTCGAGGCCACAGTGCTTGTATCGGAAGTGGATCGTAGTAATAGCGATAGCTGATGCATTATGAGCCAACGAATAACGGACGTTTAATACTCGCTGAGCAATTCTGATTTTGATTCATTGTTCCGTCAAGCGCACAGCGTGTTCGATGCAGCCTGGTAGCCATGAACAGTATGCTATGCTGGGATAGCATCTGTAGATGAGCTTGTGATACCCTGAAGGCCGCGATAGTGACTCGGATCCGACTCGACTCCTGCGGACCTGTGTTATTAGTGATATGTAATTAGTGATATACGATTAGTCGAGGCACGGCTGAAGCTGGCAGTGTATCTTGGGCTCTTTTAGGTGAAAAGCTTGGGTAAGCTCCAGAAGAGCCCTCATGTACAGATGTAAACCTGTGAGCAGAGCAAGGAGCGCAAGCCTTTGTTTGCATTTTGCTGCAGCTTGGAATCTGGAAATTGATGGTGGGCTGACAAGTCGTGTGTTCAATCTGTTCATCAGATGACTTGACACGTCGGCCACGAGTTTTCCGCACCACGCGTGAAATATGAACTTTCGAAGCGCAGCGATCCTGCCATGAGCATGTGCCCAAGCGCGTCGTATCATCTTGCATCGCGGTTGCGGCCAAGTCTGTCGTTGGGTTTGACGAGGAAGGACAGCCATGGCAAACGGCAGAGAGCCACGCTCTGCGACACGTGGGACGTGATATTGGGTCGGAAGCAGTGTGTAAGCGGAAAGATCGGTGCTCAAGGCAAAAGCGCGTATCGTAGAGATGAATGGAGAATAGTGCTGCCCAAAGAGTTGTATCGTGAGAGTTATTCTTCATCTTCGCCTGTCCAGCAAATCAAACGCCGCTCCCCACAAATTCCCGGCTCGCCCTCGGCCAACGCGGGCTGTTTAGTGACCTCGGTCAACTTAACCACTGCGCTCTGAGCCAGCCTAGGCGCAGAGCATCCTCGCATCAGCATTGAAAGAGTGTAAGGGACCTCTCAGATCGTCGCTGGTTCTTTCGTTTTCCTCCTTCATCAGAGCATCTTGGATCTCACCTATTTACAGCCTGATCCTCTCCAGCATTCCTCATCTGGAGCTCCATCTCTTTCACATTCAGAAACTATAGAGCACATTCATCATGTCTGTCCCATACAAGATTGAGGCCAGCGAGGAGCTGCTCGTCGCTGGCGGCGGTGGCGGCAGCCGCGCAAGTGACCGAATTCCATTCATGGCACGTCCATTCGTGTCAGAGCGGGCTAAGAAGACACTGGATTTGGTACGCTCATACAGCACTTCCATGGTGGCGAGTCAAGGCATGCTAACGCTCTCACTAGGTCGAGAAGTTCGTCGAAGAAGAATGTATCCCCGCAGACACCGTATACGCACAGCAGATCGGCCAAGGCGTGCAGGAACGATTCAGCTCCCATCCACAGGTGATCGAGGACTTGAAGAAGCGAGCAAAGTCATTGGGCTTGTGGAACATGTTCTTGCCGAAGAACCACTTCAAAGAGGGCGCTGGCTTTAGCAACTTGGAATACGGCCTCATGGCGGAATACTTGGGCAGGAGTGCCACTGCCTCCGAGGCATGCAACTGCTCCGCTCCAGACACTGGCAACATGGAAGTGTTCGCCAAGTACGGCACACAGGCACAGAAGGACCGATGGCTCAAACCATTGCTCGACGGCAAGATTCGCAGCGGTTTCTTGATGACAGAGCCAGATGTTGCATCGTCCGACGCCACGAACATCGAGCTGAGCATGCGGAAGGAGGGCAACGAGTACGTGCTCAATGGTCAGAAGTGGTGGTCCTCTGGAGCCGGTGACAAGCGATGCGAAGTCTTCATTGTCATGGGCAAGTCAGATCCAAACAACCCAAGCCCGTACAAGCAGCAGTCCGTCATCATCGTGCCATTCGATACCCCCGGCATCACCATCCATCGCATGCTGGGTGTCTTTGGCTACGATGACGCACCACACGGACACGGCCACATCTCCTTTGAAAACGTGCGAGTGCCAGCCGAGAACATGGTGCTGGGTCCTGGCCGCGGTTTCGAGGTCATTCAAGGACGTCTTGGTCCAGGCCGTATCCACCACGCCATGCGAAGCATCGGTGCTGCCGAGAAGGCTTTGGAGTACATGATCGCCCGCATGAACGACCCCCGCAAGACGCCATTCGGCAAGCAACTGGCAGAGCACGGTGTCATGCTCTCGCGTGTCGCCGATGCTCGCGTGAAGATCGACTCCGCTAGGCTTCTGGTTTGTGAGGCTGCCATCAAGATTGACAGCAAGGATGCCAAATTTGCCCTCAAGGAGATCGCCGAGGCAAAGATCCTCGTTCCAAGAATCCTCCTCGAGATCATCGATGACGCTATTCAAGCCTACGGAGGTGCTGGTGTTTCCCAAGAAACTCCTCTCGCAAACATGTATGCTTCAGGTCGAACAATGAGAATCGTCGATGGTCCAGATGAGGTGCACATGCTGCAAATGGGCAGGAACGAGAACAAGAGGGGTAAGGCCTGTCTTGAGAAGATTGAGTGGCAGAAGAAGAAGGCGGCGGAGATGTGCAAGGCTTACGGTATGGAGAAGAGGGATATCCTCCAGTTGGATCGCCAAGTGGCCAAGCAGTCAAAATTGTAGAATGATTAGATTATATGTATAAGCGAACGTTCGACAGCAGTTCTCTGACGATTGAGCCAAAGCTCTCAATCATGTGAAATGGTGGTTGTCGGGAAGTTGTGAGAGCCTTACAGTTTCCATGTCAAGGCAAGTCAAGTCAAGTTCTTGCCTGAGGCCCAAAGCACCTGCCTCGCGACCGCCTCAACATCTCCCCCAATGCACAATCTCCTCCCCACAAACCTCGTATCACAAACAACGCAGCATGACCGCATCCTTATCATCCGCATCGCCACCAAACATGGGCACCTGCATGTCGTATCGTGCCTCCATGAAAGAAGAGAGGGATCAAGAAACCCGATTTGGGCAAAGCTATCCATAGCTTGCCTTCCAACCCTCCCGCCGCAGAGCAAAAGCCGGAGTATGCTGACCCTTTGCGTGCAGGCGGGTGGCATGACCCCGCTAGAAACACTACGCGATACGCGCTCACGCGTCGTTTGACTATGGTAGGTATATTCCCATTGAAATGGCACAAGCGCGAGTGGGATATGTTGCTACTGTCTTTATTCAGCCATTTGTCGCGTGTTGAGTCCGGATTTTTTGAGATCGCTATATTTCAGCTGGGTTGCAGCATCGCTAATGTCATAGCTCGCTCTTCTCTGGACTGATCATTTCAAGAATCTTTCTTATCATCTGTCTTTCTGCTGAGGGTTCTCTCTATAGTTTTCAGTGGAAGACAATCAGATGTTCGGACCACTCTACGATTATCCCCTGCGGGCACTGGCGGATATCTCTGCCACAGGAGGCAATGCGAAGAAGATGCCTTCAATGACAGAGCAACGAGTCGTGATCATCGGTGCGGGGATAGTTGGCGCCAATGTCGCAGATGAGCTGGTCTCAGCAGGATGGAAGAACATCACAGTCGTGGAACAAGGACCTCTGGGCATGCCTGGTGGATCTACATCACACGCTCCTGGACTGGTCTTTCAGACAAACTCGTCAAAAACGATGACGAAACTTGCAAAATATACCAGAGATAAGCTGTCGTCCATTGAGAAGGATGGGCAAAGCTGTTTTAATCCTGTGGGTGGGCTGGAAGTGGCAACGATTCCAGAGCGGATGGAGGAGCTCAAGCGTAAGCACGGGCTTGCTGCGTCTTGGGGAATTGAAGCACGCCTCATCAGTCCTGAGGAGTGTTTGGAAAGATATCCACTACTGGACAAAGGAAAGGTCCTTGGCGGCTTGTTTATTCCCAGCGATGGTCTCGCTCTGGCAGCACGAGCCGTACAGCTCTTGATTGAACGCACACGGGCAGCAGGAGTCCGATACCTCGAACTTACTCCAGTCACTGGCATCGAGCGCAAGAACAACCGCGTCACCGGCGTCCAAACCACGAATGGAACCATCCCCGCCGATATCATCGTGTCCTGCGCAGGGTTTTGGGGAGTGGAAATTGGTGCCATGGTCGGACTTCCTGTCCCTCTCTTGCCACTCGCACACCAGTATGCCAAGACAACACCGCTACCTTCCCTGAAGAAGCGTAACAACCCACCCAATTGGGCCACACTCCCAATTCTCCGTCACCAGGACCACGATCTCTACTACCGTGAGCATGGCGATCAATACGGTATTGGATACTACGGACACAAGCCCATGCCTGTGGTGGCAGCGTCTTTGGGTGTGACACCCAAGCAAGTTGATGAGAAGAACATGCCATCGCGCCTTCAATTTACACCCGAAGACTTTGCACCAGCTTGGAAAGAATCACAAGAGCTATTGCCAGCAATGAGAGAAGGACAAATCGCAGATGGATTCAACGGTATTTTCTCGTTCACGCCTGATGGAGGTCCGATCTTTGGTCAGCATCCTACATTGGATGGCTTCTGGGTAGCAGAGGCGGTATGGGTGACACATTCTGCTGGTGTAGCCCGTGCTCTTGCACAAACACTTACGACCGGAAAATCCGAGATCGACATGGCGGAGTGCGAGATCTCCCGCTTCGAAGATGTTCAAACAGCGCCTGATTACGTCCTCGAGACCTCCTCGCAGAATTTCGTCGAAGTCTACGACATCATCCACCCATTCGACCCCAAAGAGTCGCCACGAAACTTGCGAGTCACCCCATTTTTCCAGCGGGAGAAAGAGCTTGGGGCATACTTCTTAGAGCAAAGAGGCTGGGAAAGACCGCATTGGTATGAAGCCAATGCAGCGCTCGTGGACCAGTTGCCGTCCGAATGGCGACCAGTCGACCGTGATGCCTGGTCAAACAAGCATTACTCTCCCATCGCAGCTGCAGAGGCGTGGAAGACAAGAACTGCTGTCGCCATGTTCGATATGACACCACTGCATCGCCTGGAAGTCTCTGGACCAGGCGCTGTGGAGCTACTTCAACGACTCAGCACAGGCGATATGTCCAAGCAGCCAGGCTCGGTCACATATGCGATGTTGCTGGACGATCAAGGCACAATTCGGAGCGATATTATTGCATCTCGCCTCGAGGAGAATCTCTTCCAAGTCGGTGTGACGAGCCATACGCATTTCGACTATTTGAGCCGTGAGGCAAGGAAGCAGAGTGAGCTTTCCTCGAACCTCAGCAGATGGGTCCAAGTCCGCGACGTGACTGGCGGCACATGCTGTATCGGTCTCTGGGGCCCACGCGCTCGCGACTTGATCACCACTGTGAGCAAGGACGATTTCAGCGAAAGTGGATTCAAATACCATCAAGTGCGAAAGGTTCACATCAACGGCATTCCTGTCCGCGCCATTCGGCTCACTCATGTCGGAGAGCTGGGCTGGGAACTTGTTACGAGCGCGGAGAACGGTCAGCGCTTGTGGGATACTCTGTACAAAGCTGGACAACCTCATGGTATCGTCGCCGCAGGCCGCATCGCACTCAATGCTCTACGTATGGAGGTCGGATACCGCGACTGGGGCTCCGATATGACTACGGAGCATGATCCATATGAGGCTGGTCTGGCTGCTACAATCAACACCAGAAAGACCGGCTACGTTGGTCATGCTGCACTACAGCAAAAGTCAAGACCCTCGCGAAGACTACGCTCCCTCGTGATCAACGACGGGAAGTCCGTTGTTCTAGGCAAAGAACCCGTCTTCATCGGAGGACAAGCAAAGGGTTATATCAGCAGCGCTGCATTTGGCTACAGTATTGGCAAGCCTATTGCGTACGCTTGGCTGCCAAGCACGGTGAGCGAGGGCGATGTCGTTGAGATTGAATATTTCAGCAAGAGGATTCAAGCTACTGTTACGGCTGATCCTTTGCTGAAGTTGGCGAATAAGGCAAGGAGGACGAGTACGGGTGCTGGAAGACAGGATGTTTGGGGAGGACAACAAATTTCTGCGAGGGCGAAATTGTGATGAACGATGATGAGATATGAGGTTTGGCGGCATGTATAGGCATGGCTTGATGATTATGAGGCATTGGTGGCGTTTGGACTTGGTTTGAGTTGGGCACAGAGCGTAATGAATCTTCTCATCGTGACCACAGTTCTATCTCATTCCTTTTCCTGTGCAATGCATCTCATATCGGCGTGTCAAAAAGTGACATGGTTACGCCTCTCAGCCACCAGATCATACAGACGGGGGAGATCAATGCGGTGTGAAACAGCACATTGAGGAGTTTGACTAAGCATCGAGATGGTGGTCATTCTTCACGGACTGATCACACGATGCTTCATAGGAGTTTGGTGACTCGGGGCCGACCATCACCGTCTCCAACCCAGATCATCGACGGAATTCCCATTGGAACAAGTGTCAGGCGTGTCGCGAAGGAGAACCGATGTCGTACCGCGTATGTTGGCAGACGGCGTAACGATGGACTGGGCATCACAACGGGGTCCAGACTCATCATGAATGCGCAATCGCTGGTCAGTGGTGCAGGTATTTCGGCTGGTCCTCCTTCCAGATGTGGTGTTGCTATCCCACCCACGAACTGCCGCGACGATCCCTGCTCGGCACGGCCCTTTCCCCAGCCTGATGTTCGTCTATCTTCACGGCGGCGCGCTGGATGTTGACTCCCAAACAGGATGCCACGATCCGCCATCATCACCACCCATACGCGTTCTCGACCCGCCCAAGCCTGCTGCCATCTTCCTCGCATCCCACGTGTCGCGCCGAAATTGCACGGCTCATGAAGTCAGCATGACCACGCGCCCGCCGTTGTCAGCGCCTCTTGACCCGACCGAGTGCGAGTAACCAACCGCCGCCAGCGAATGCCACCTGCACTCGTCCTGCTGAGCAAGATTGTCGTCGTGTTGCTGCCCCGCCTGGGTGATCACGATGTCGCGTAGGCGCGCTCGAGATGGTGGGCTCGGTGCAACAATAGCTGCAACAAGTTCCGTAGACCGCGCCAATTTGCCGTCACGGCGGCAGCGCAATCCAGGCGCCTCGTGTTGGGCAGCGCTTCTGATTGCATGCGACGAGGGAAAAGATAGCACGGGCGTTGGGAGATAGCAGCAGCAAGAAAAACACCAACATCGTGTCCGTCCCGCGATCAAGTGCGATTTCTGGCGACTGCTATCGGCAGCAGCGATAAAGCCACGAGATATCCAACAAGCAGGCGTGTCGTGCGTGTCGAGATACCAGCCCTGATGTAATTGGCCCGGGAATCGAATGGGAGGGCAGCCATATCGGGTAGCTAGGTTCGCCTGCTGGTCTCAGCATTGCCTAACTCAAAATGGATGCCTTGATCCTATGCCAAAGGACACGCTCACCCCATGGGGTTTGGCATCTCTTCGTGAGACCATGCTGTCCAGCATACAGAATCACCATATATGCCAGCGTAAGTGAGTATTGTGGCGGCCTCTTCATATCACACCACAAACCATTCCATCTCATCACCAAACATCTCCCTTTCCCGCTCTAATACCATTGATATATCCTTCACCATGCCAAGGACAGACTCAGTAGCCTCTGGCTTCTTGGGCTATTTCGGCTTCGGTGCCAAACCCACAGAACCTGAGGTCAAGAATGCCACACGTGCGCTCCCTGCCAGCTGGTATCAATCAAAAGAGATGTATGAGCTCGAGCGACGAGCAATTTTCTCGCGCAAGTGGCAACTCCTTACACACAAGAACCGCTTCGTCGAGGCCGGCGACTTTCTTCGCTTTCCCATTGCTGGGTTCAACATTGTCCTCGTCAAGGACCGCCAGGGCAACATTAATGGCTTCCACAACGTTTGCAGACATCGCGCCTTCCCTGTCGTGACAAAAGACTCCGGAACCGCAAGAATCTTTTCCTGCAAATACCACGGCTGGTCGTACGGGCTGAACGGCAAGTTGGCGAAAGCACCTGGCTACCAAGACCTCGATGGCTTCAAGAAGGAGAACAACGGTCTACTTCCTATCCACGTCAAGATTGACAAGACTGGTTTCGTGTGGATCAACTTGGACGCAAAGGAGGAGCCAGAGATTGCGTGGGAAGATGACTTTGGCGGCGTTGACGAGCAACAGCGATACGAACAATTCAACTTCGAAGACTACGTTTTCGACCACTTCTGGGAGATGGAGGGCGATTACAACTGGAAGATTTTGGCCGATAACTACAACGAGTGCTACCACTGCCCAACGACACATCCCGACATTGGTGCGCTCGCAAACTTGGACTCGTACGCTGTCAACACAACAAAGGGACAGATCCTCCACGACGCCGCCACGACCGACGAGCAGAGAAAAGCTGGTCTCGTCGTCGCAGCCAGCTACTACTTCCCCAACGTTTCCACAAACATCTCGTAAGTCCCGCGCCATCGCATCAATGATCCCACAGCCGCCACTAACACCTCTCTCAGCCCCCACTTCTTCATGATCCAACGCTTCGTCCCCAGCAGCTCCAGCCGCTCGTCCATGCAATACCAAGTCTTCCGCAACAAAAACTCCTCGGACGAAGACTTCGACCTCGTCAGCGGAATCTACAAACGCATCATGTCCGAAGACAAATACCTCTGCGACCAAGCGCAAAAGAACTTGAACGCTGGTGTGTTCATCAACGGTGAAATGCACCCCAAGATGGAGAAAGGACCGCTTTACTTCCAAGCTTCTATTCGCGAGACTGTTGTGGCACATCATGCGAAGGAACAACAACAAAGAGAGGAGATTTGGCCTGCGAGACATCAGTTGCCGAATACGACGAATTCGGTCATTTCGCAGGAGGATATTGATTTTTGTTCGGGGTTGGCTTGTTCGCCGGAGAAGCAGGAGCAGTTGGCTTGGTAGATGGTGGTCGACCAAGATGATGATGTTGATGATGATGACGAAAGTTGATGCATGTTTTTCTGAGTGATAGCGTTCGCAAATTGAGTAAATAGCATTTTTTGACAAGGAGTTGGGAATATTCTGGATTATAAGGGGGGAAGAGGAGAGGGATGGAAGGAGTTGAAGGTTATGCAAGTGTTGCACCACTCCTGTTGGAAGTAGTAATATCTTTAGACGGTTCGCATTTTGCGGCAAGATTGATCGATTATGAGAAGACATTCTACCTAAACTTTGACTTGCCTCTCCCTTCTCGTAGATTATTCACATGTTCATCTTCTTGTCGCCTCGTTAGTACTGAAAGTGTCGGGATAGACCAAGCAAGCAACGCCGGCGGCAGCTTCCATTTTGGGCGCTGCCGACAAACACCATCCTCCTTCCCCACGACCTCCTCTCCTCTCCTCGTGCACCTGATGATCGTCTCAGAATCTCTCATCAGCACAGTCAGCACCCAACAAGCGGGGCACATCCGGCATGAACCGAAACACACCTCGCCCGCCGCAACGACACATCTCGTGACATTCCATACCAGCCCGTCCGGCCAGAACACTTTCCGCTCTGCCATCCAACAAATCAGCCATGCCACTGCAAGCCTCCCGTCAGCCACCATAAACGCTCTTTGGGCAGCGGAAATCTGTCAAAAGTCCCGCGGCTGTCCTGGCCATGCCACACACATGCTGTGTGGCCGGACAATGCAGATCCCTAGCGATCTGCGATGAGCTTCGAGAACTCTTATTTTCTGATCCTGCCGTCTTGGTGAGAGCACGCGAGCATCGCGTTGTGAGCCGCATGAACCTGGTTTCTTTACCTCTACTCTCCGTCTTGCATTGTGCTTCCACCCTTTGATTACTCTTTCTACAGACCGTGACGCTCCGATTTGACACGGCCGTGGAGCCATTGATACATGCACATCATCCCGCTAGGGACTTAAGGAGGACTATTACGCAAACGACTCTTTCCTCGTCGGCGGGGTTACGGTTCTCGGCGTTGCCGCCGTTGTTGAGAAAGACAAACATCACATCACCTGAGCATTCCGCGAGAAAGAAGATATAATCAGATCTAGGATCGCGCTGCTGCAAGGATGGCTTATCCTTTCCTCGTCGCGCCCATCTTCGCGCCTACGTACCGCGTCGTGGAACAACCTGCTCGACGGCAAAGTGTTCCTCTCCCAGCGCCACCGAAGAATCACGCCGATTTAGAAGGATTGGACTTTCATCGCGATTCCATTAGTGGCTCTCCTTCACCTACGAACACAGGCATGGAATCTCCTGCGAGACGAAATAGTTCTCTCGCCACCCACCGCGTCCCAAGAACATTCGGCTCTGCAACAGTTCGAACACGATCTCTCGGCTTCGGAGCAGGCGTAATCTACGAACGCGACTATCAAGAACCTTCAGACGACGATGTCATAATCGTCACAGTCCGACTAAGTAATCAATTTCGAAAACTCTCGGTCGATGGAGGAGACGAATTACCCAGCCGGTAAGTAGTCCAACAATACTCTCCTCGCCACCGTACCTACATTTCAATCTACAATCACTAACACAACCCTTCAGCCCCCAACGCCGCTCTTTTCTCCGCCGTCTCTCAACCCGAATGGGCTCCGGTCTCGATCACAGCGCGCAAAAAGAAGAACGCTACAAAGCCGTCAAAATGCCTCGCGGAGAATATAAACGCCATTTCCGACGCGACAAAGACGGGAATTATGCTGGTTCTGAACCCGAACGAGAATGGAATGAGGCTGAACTGATGAAGGAATATGAAGCTTATCAAGATTTACCGCTCTCGACGGTTTTGTTGTGCTAGAATCGAGTTCATCAAGTGTTTTTTTTTTCTCTGCGATGAGATGGAACTGAGATGGTCTTGCCAGAAAGGTGAAATGCACACGAAGTTGCGTTTCTCAACAGAAACTACGAAGACCCATGGCGTAAAGAAGCTTTTCCACTCGGTGTCCGATAGCGAATGGAAAGCCAAATGAGAGGAAAGGGCGTTATCACGCCAGATATCACAGGCGTCGAAGTTGAGCAGAATCTCGGGTGAGATCGGAACTGTCAATGGACGATGCGCATGTGATTGCGAGCAAGGTAATGATTCTTCTCAGTCTATCATGTTCTCAAGAAACACAGAAGGCGAGAAATGTCCCATGCTCGTTCCTAATGGAGATCATGGAACAAATATGGTGTAAGGCGATTGCTTCGAGGATCAGAAGGTAGTCTTGTATGCTACTCGAGAGAACCTGTGCGATTTGTGCGAGGGGACGCAAACGATTGCTCGACCAGGTGCAAAGCTCATTGCAAAGCATATGTAAAAATAGTGGCTTTCGTCTATCGACTATCACTACTCGAGACGTCTCTCTGGTCTTCCTCTCCCTATTTGCATCCAACAAATGTGCACCGGTCGAACACATTCACCACGACGCAGAACACGATCCTCGTAAAGTGGCAGAGTGGGCCGTGTCCTGTCTGGTGCTGTCCACAGTCTTTGCGGCCTGGTGGGTTGATATCCGATACCTCAACTATCGAACTCATTTTCACGAAGCGGTGCAGTTGTAGATCCGGGAACTGTCCACAAATTTGAACGCTGCTAGAGTTCCTAAAGTTCCAATCCTGCGCTCGGTGAGGGCAATCTCGACGTTGTCAGACAATGCCCAACCCTTCCCGTAATGGATGGCCAATTCCCTTTGACCAATACTTGGATATAGTAGACCCGTCTTTTCTTCCCAGATACGCAGCCTGTGCGCGAAGTGTGCTACTGGCATTTCTGCTCCCCATGTACAGTGCAACTTTGCGGAAGGGCGTAGACATAGATCCATCGTGGGTCTGCGACAAGTGCGAAGAGGTCGTGAGGGTTTGTCATCATTTCGTACGTCCACGGTCTCATAATGCCAACGTGGAAAGTTGATGACTTTGGATAAGAAAGAATCTGATGCTGCGGTTGCAGTCTTTGCTGAGGCATGCACGAAAGCTTTTCATCAGTCGGAATCGGAGTCAGAGCCATAGTCGACGAGCGACTTTCCCACGCCCAGCTCGACATGCTTCCCAGGTAGATCGTTCGCAGTTACCGGTCGGTTCATTAGCGGATCTGGTTGCGGGGCCACTGGCTTCGATACTGGCTCAGGAGCGGGCGCGGACACAGCTGGCTTCTTCAATATGCCCTTCTTGATTCCGAGCGCACTTCCAAAATCTTTCTTTGGCTTTGCGGTCCGCTGAAACGTGGGTAGAGCAGGGGGTGGCATTGCTGCGCGATCAGCATCAACAATTCCATTGGCAGCCGAGGATGCCTCTCCGTCTAAATCATCCTCTCCCAATCTTCTCACCCTCTCGCCCGTGCTGCTTTGGAAAGCCATCCTGGCTTGCTCTTCCAGCTCCCTTTCTATCCTCTCAGCTTCCTCGTCAACCTTTGGCGCAGCGACTGTGCTGATGCCATCCTTGCCCACCCTTTCTCGCGCCGCATTTCGGTGCCTGACGTCGTCCAGCGCATCTGCGATGGCCATCTCTGTCTTTGCATCTAATGTCTTCTTCTCCAGCTCCTTCATGGCGTCGCGATTCTCTTCCTCTTCTGCGATGCGATCCAGCCTCTCTTCCTCAGTCTCCTCTGCTAGCTTCGCCTCTCGCCAAGGCTCAAAGTTCCGCTTCGCGCCCCTCTCACACGTATAGTCCATATTCTTGGGGTCGGTCTTGAACGTAATTTCGGCAGAGCATCGCGTACATCGGATATAGAATCGAAAGATGGTGATCGCATAGTACTTCTCTTCGGTCGTCTCTTTCCGAGCGTTGAACTTTCGGCCCTTGTAGATGAATTCGCCACATGAGGTACATTTCATGCTGAACGGAGCCATCAAGCGCACTGTCTGCACTTTTGGACCAGTCTGCTTCGGCCCTCGCTTTCGTTCGAGCTTGGAGGGGTCGAAGTCGGGTGGGTAGTATTTGGTGAGCACCTTTCGTTCAGACATGGTGGGCGACGGTGATCAATTAATGCCAGTGGTGTCGTGTGCGGCTTCGTCGCCTGTTTGGAGTGGACCTTTGTGGTGAAGTCGGAGGACAGGATGTAGGCAGGAAGGATAGGCGCACGAAAGAGTTGACTGGGGTCGGTGCTGGGTCCGTTCGGCAGCCCCACTCTGACGCGAGCTAAAGTGCAGGTGCCGGTCGCGTCAACAAAGCAGCAGTCGCGAGTCGCTCGACTTTCTTTTCGCTAGGTAAGTTGCAATTGCAGTCGCGCACCTGCCGTGTGCCCGCATTCACAGCACGCAGTAGCGATACCAATGCATCTCAGTACAGCAGCTAATTAGGGAAGCGCAGCAAACCACAAGCAACACGCAGCATGGAAGCGTATCTGCGCAGCTGGCGAGAGGATGCTCTGCATCGACACCAATTCGATACAGCGATCTTCGCTGGCGACAAATTGCTGGCACTGACGGGTATGCTTCTCTTTCTGCGCCCATAGCGATCGAAGAGACAACTGATGCGCCGTGATAGACTCGGATGAAGACGCCTACGCTCTGGCTCAAATACACTTCTCCGCCGGAAACTACACACGCGCTCTCGCCTTTCTGTCGCGATCCGAGTTGCTGCAACGACTACCTGCCTCACGATACCTCGCAGCACACTGCTACATCCACCAAGGGAGACATGACGAGGCCTTGTCACTGCTAGGGGAGAAGAATCCGGTACATTTGGCGACAACCGCAGATGCCCAACGCAGAAAGCTGCAGCATGTTAGCAATGGTCTGGCCTCAAGACAACATGCCAAGTCCAAGCTACCGAGTCGAACGGATCGAGTCGACCGTAGCGCGGAACGGGATTTGGAAGATGCGAACTCGCTGCGATATGAGGCCGGCATGTGCTATCTACGAGGGTTATGCTATGCGAAGCAAAATGCGTTTGATCGCGCAAAGGAATGCTACAAGGATGCTGTACGGATAGACGTGCAATGCTTTGAGGCCTTCGATCAGCTGGTGAAGAATTCGCTCATGAGCCCGGGAGAGGAGTGGGATTTCCTCGACAGCCTGAATTTTGACAGTATACATGCCGAGCCCGGAGATGGTGCCGCAGCTGAAGCAGCGGACTTCACGAGGAACCTGTACTCGACACGCTTGTCCAAGTATGCTCGGCCGGACGAATTCGATGCCGCGATCGAGACATTATCAACGCACTACAAATTGTCGCAGAATCCCGACATTCTGCTGGCAAAGGCCGAGAAGCTCTTCACTGCATCGCGATTCCAGGCTGCTGTCGATCTCACGAACCAAATACTGGAAACGGATCCATACAACTTCGCTTGTATACCTCTCCACCTGTCGCTTCTCGCCCAACTCGATCACACGAATGCGCTCTTTGCCATTTCGCATGAACTTGCAGACACGCACCCTAATGAGCCTTGCACATGGCTCGCTGTGGGTACCTACTACTTGAATACGAATCGAATACCCGAAGCACGATCATATTTCTCCAAGGCGAGTCTTATGGATCCGCACTTTGGAGCTGCTTGGATCGGCTTCGCGCATACGTTTGCTGCGGAGGGAGAGAGTGACCAAGCAATTGCCGCGTACAGTACTGCTGCGCGGTTGTTCCAAGGCACACATCTTCCTCAGCTATATCTTGGAATGCAGGAAATAGCTCTTGGAAATCTGGCCATAGCGCGGGAATACTTAACGGCAGCGTTTGGATTATGCCAAAGGGATCCTCTCCTCATCAACGAAATTGGTGTTTGCTGCTACATGGAGGGCGAGTTCGATAGCGCCATTGACCATTTCAACCTCGCGCTGCAGATCTCGATCGACAATGAAGCACCACAGAATCAGTACACGAGTACGCGCCTTAACCTGGCACACGCATTACGAAAGGCTGAACGATTTCACGAAGCTCTCGAGCAATTTGAAGAAGTGATCCGTCTAGGTCTCCGAGATGCGGCTGTGTTCTCCAGCAAAGGACTAGTTCTCCTCGAATTGGAGGACGCATTTCAGGCCACGGTAGCACTGCACGAAGCTCTCGCCATCTCACCGCAAGACCCTATTGCTACGGACCTCCTTAACAGGGCACTTCGACAAATGGAAAACCAAGGAGTGTTGGGCGGAGCGGACGAAGAGATGTGGGATCAAGGCATCGCGACCAAAGTTCACCAACTGCGAGCTGGGCGAAGTGCGGGCTCAAGAAGACGGAGAGTCATACGGCAGCCCGAAGACAGCATGGAGCTGGATGGTGCAAGCAGTAGCCGAGTTTCGGCTTCATAGCATGAACCGAGGCCGGCAGATACTGAGCAACGCAACCTACACGCAGCCAGGAATCACAGGAATATCACGTTTCAGGAATTTGTGCTACGGCTTGGAAACGAGAGACGGTCTACTTTTCAGGAAAACAGGGGCCGGCGAATGTGAAATTTCATGCTGCACATGGAGGACTGATGACCACGATACGAAGAGGTTTGCATTCAGCGCAAGTTGGACAGGAAATAGGGAGGGACTTCGTGGGCACCACGATAGATCTCAACGAATTGTACAGCACGATTACAGCCCGAGTGGCTCTACGATACCGCATTCGATGCAGGCATCACCAAAACATATTTCCAGCCCGAGATTCGAGTGTACTGCTGTGGAAGCCGTACTGCAGCCACAGACGAAGCTTGACCATTGATGACTGTGCGCTATGATGTATGTAGACGTCCTCCGCTACGTCGATCAGAGTGCATTGGCTTGCTTCACGTAGCATCCCAGACTAGGCCTGGATAGGCACTGGGCGTTGGATGAAAGCTGTGGCACATGCTGGCCAAGCCGCCCTGCGTCAGCGTTGCATGCCAAAGAGTGGTTCAGGATCGTTCGCGGGGCTTTCTCTCAACCTCACATGTCTCTCATCAAGTCATGCTAGCACGCCTGCACCGCGATACATGCTGCTGATGACGTCTCTCGCCAGCAGGCAGCGAGTCGTGTCGACTGCTGGTCGCAGCGGTGACGACCCCTGCATGACCGACACACCCGGCCGCCCGCCTCAAGCTTTGGGCGCGAACAGCTCTTCCGCGCTCCGGCTGCATACAGACGCGTGAGGGCGGAGGTGAGGAGCACGGCCGGGCGGCGTAGGTGGTGGCAGATGGAAGGGGCAGAGGAAGTATGTATCCCCTCACATGCCCCGGTCATGACGGTAGGTGAAGTCCTTGGTTGTTGTCGTCGATATCAAATCTTCCTCCGTCAAGCACAGACGCCGAGAGAACAAGCACGAGCACCATCGTGCAGCTAAGCGACCAGGGGGCCTTTCCAAAATCTGCCGCCGAAGTCCCACCAGCAAACAGCAACACGCGCAGTGTTTGCCCACGCGCTACTTCCTGAGATACCGCCACATCACTTCACCGCAACGACCTCGCCTCGAGCATCTTCCTCACCCATCCTCACCGGAATATCCTATTCCCTCCCTGTGTGAATCCCATCCCGTCGATCCTGCGTATACACACACCTACCAAGCATGGGCAATTTAATTTCGACACCCGGCGTTCCTAAGGAGAAGCTCCACGAGGTCGAAGAGAAGCTCAAGGCCAGCAACGCCGACATTGAAAGCAAGAAGAAGGAACTTGCCGCCAAGGAAAAGGAACTCAGCGAGTCCCGTTCCAAGTCGGACAATGCAAGCAAAGAGTTTGCCGAACTAAAGAAGAAGGTGCAAGAGCTTGAGAGTCAGTTGGCCAATTTCGAAGCCGAGAAGCAGGCGGCGATCCAGAAATTGCAGCAAGACTTGGAGAACAGCACCAAGGGAAACGATGCCCAGCGACAGGCGCTCGAGCGCGTGTCTCAGTCTGTCACACAAGAGCGAGACCACGCACGCAATGAGCTGAGAGCGGTGCAAGAGAAGCTGACCACGTTGGAGACGAGTAACAAGCAGCTCGAGCAGGAAGCCGCTGCTGCCAAGAAGGAGTTGGAAGAAGCCAAGGCCTCGCGGGAGCAGTTGGAGACCAGCCTTAAGGCCGAGCTCGCCTCATTCCAGGCCCAGCTGAGCGAGACCACCGAGAAGCACAGCGCTCTCCAAACGGAGAAGACCAGCTTGGAGACCGAACTCAATAACGTCAAGCAGGAGGCTGATTCATCGCTTGCTGCTGCGAAGAAGGATCTTGCCGAGAGCCAGGAAAAGATTGCTTCTCTGCAATCGTCCAGCGAGACTTCAGTCAAAGATTCGGAGGCCAAGCTCGCAGCCGCTCAGAAGCAGCTTGAAGATGCACAGGCCAAGCTCGCCGAAGTTCAGAAGAACGCCGACGCTGCTAACAAGGCTGCCGAAGATCGCCTCGCCACAGTCCAGAAGCAACTTGCCGCATCACAAGATAAGGTCTCTCAACTCGAGCAGTCCAACACCAACCTCAAGAAGACCTCCGAGGAAGGCGCAGCCGCTGCCCAAGAGCTCAGTGATTACCAGAACAAGCTCGCTGCACTGCAGAAGGAATACGAAGAGCTCAAGAATACTTCAAAGGCCGAGCTCCAGGCTGCGAAGAAGGACTTCGAAGCTGCCCGTACAGAGAAGAACAGCTTGCAAATTTCGCATAACAGGCTATTTGAGGAGAACTCTGCTCTGAAGGCGTCCTACAAGGCTGACGAAGAGAAGATCAAGAGCTTGGAGTCGAAGGGCTCGCAAGAGGTTGAGAAGCTGAAGAGTGAAATCGCGGAGCTGAAGCAGAAGAGCACAGGCTCTGAACAGCAGAGCAAGAAGCTGCAAGCCGAGCACCAAGCTGAGCTGGAGAAGGTGAAGAAGCAGGCCGACGATGCTCTAGAAAAGGTCAAGGCTATCGAGAAGGAGAGCGCAGACCTCAAGAAGAGCCAGCAGGAGGCAGAGAGCAAGGTAGAAGACCTCAAGAAGCAGGCCGAGCAGAGCACAAGCAAAGCCAGCAAGGCCGCGGAAGAGTTGAAGGCTGCGCAAGAGGTGAGATCCAGCCCATGTCGTCTTGATAATAGTGGTTTACTAACGTTGCACAGGAGAAGTCTACGCTCACTGCCAAGGTCGCTGACCTCGAAAAGGGATCTGCTGCCGCCGCGACTGATTTACAGACCAAGCTCTCGGCAGCCGAGAAGGAGCTTGAGACCGCCAAAGCCGACGCCGCGGCCGCATCCAAGAAGGCCGAGCAACTAGCAGAGACTGAGAAGAAACTGCAGACAGCTGAAACAGCAAAAGCTGATGCGGAGAAGAAGGCCGCTCAGCTTGCCGAGACCGAGAAGAAGCTCGCAGACGCAGAGGGCGCAAAGGCTGAGGCAGAGAAGAAGGCTGCGCAATTGGCCGAAACGGAAAAGAAGCTGGCTGCCGCGGAAAGTGCTAAGGCAGAGGCTGAGAAGAAGGCCGCTCAACTCGCTGAGGCTGAGAAGAAGCTGGCAGATGCCGAAGCAGCTAGGGCTGAAGCTGACAAGAAGGCTGCACAGCTCGCAGAGACTGAGAAGAAGCTGGCAGACGTCGAGAAGGCCAAGGGAGAGGCGGAGAAGAAAGCAGAGCAGCTCGCAGCGACCGAGAAGAAGCTCGCAGATGCAGAGTCAGCCAAAGCTGAAGCCGAGAAAAAGGCTGCACAACTCGCAGAGACTGAAAAGAAGCTCGCGGACGCTGAGAAGAAGGCCGAACAACTCGCCGCGGCAGAGAAGAAGCTCGCAGACTCAGAGAAGGCCAAAGCCGAGGCCGAGAAGAAGGCCGAGCAACTATCAGCGACAGAAAAGAAGCTCGAGGAAGCTGCGAAGTCCAAGGCTGAGACAGACAAGAAACTCGCAGAGCTCGAAGCCAAAGTTCAAGCCGCCGCCGAAGTGAAGAACACCACGATCGAGAAGAAGGAAGAGGAGGCAGCCAAGACCAATGGTGTGGACGAAGCCGCTCAGCCCGCCGTCAGCGCCGCAGCATAGTATTCTAACATTCACAGACCATTCTCACCCAGGCCGAAACCGACTGCGTGAGAAAAGATTCAGAATTGAAGGAGGCCAGATCGACCAAGAAGGAGGAAGGAAAGAAGGAAGGATGAACATAATTCTGCTACGTTGAATATGCGTATACCCTTTGGCTGTTGTTGTTGAGTTTTTGTTGCATTGTTTGTTATTCGGACTTGCGCGTGGCATGGCATGGCATGGCATGAGCGTTTTGCGTTTTGCGTTGGCTTGGGCTACGATCGCACGAACTGCATTATGACTACGCGGAGGAGCGGTATCTTGGGGAGGATTGGAAACCACAAAAATTCTCACGACTCTCTGATGATGCACGGCCGCTTAGCTCACTAGTTTCAGTTGTCTTTTTGTTTCCTTGATGTCTCGTCCTGTGTAGAGAAGAAAAGAATCGATCATTTTGAGTGTGTGCACATTGCTGCTGAGCATTCTCCGGAACTTCCAATTGTTTTGGTCTGCTAAGCCCAGTGGTATAGAACGAAAACGAAGCTAAAGACGACGCTACCGAAAACGCCGAGCATACAAAATTCCTGCCTCGTGACCCAAGTTATGGTCACATCGTGTCGCTGCTACTTCGCCAATGCTCCCATCGTCTAGATCATGCATGTCGTATCCTCGCCACCTCTCATCACTCACGCCATAACCCTATAGATCGGATATTCGTCCCCCGCCGCCAACGGCACGACTCCGAAGCTGACATACGAATCGATATTCTCCGGCTCGAGAGCAGCAAACGCCAACCCAGCATTCTTCTGCCTCGTGCTAACCAAGTAACTCCCGGCCGGGAGTTCAACATTTTTGGTCGTTGACTTCGTTGTCACAGTAGCGAGGACCGCGCCTTCGAAATATGCTGCTTCTGTGAAACCTGCTGTTTCGATCGTGAGAGCTTGAACGGGGCCGCGGAAAGCTTGGTCG
Source organism: Cercospora cf. flagellaris (assembly GCA_005356885.1). NCBI lineage: Eukaryota > Fungi > Ascomycota > Dothideomycetes > Mycosphaerellales > Mycosphaerellaceae > Cercospora > Cercospora cf. flagellaris. The sequence continues at coordinate 1,542,133 of RJLU01000006.1, read as the reverse complement.
AGAGTCTCAACTTCTAGACCAGAAGCTTCAAGTCGCGGAATGAGATCTTTCCAGCCTTTGGGAATGAGATACGCTTCTGGTCTCGTACGAGTGAGATTGGCGATTGTGGGTGTTGTGGCGAAGAATGCTACGGGAACTTGTTGCAATTCACCGGTTTCGTAGTCGATTAGAGTCCAGTTTCTCACTGTCCCGTTTTGTGGGTGGTCGGTGATGACGATTTGATCGTTATTTTGTACGAAATCTTCGATGCTTTCTTCCACGACTTGGCGGATTTCAGCTGCGTTGGAGATTGCCGTGTTGATGGTTGCTTCGAGCAGGGCGAGACCGGTTGCAGTTCGGCGGGCGAATTCTTGGTCGGCGATGCCGATTCCTCGTGTTTCGAAGAGGAACACGATGGCTTGGGAGAGGCCCATGGAATTTCTGCCGATTTTGGCGTCGCTGTCGGCTTCTTTGAGCATGATTGTGGAATTGCGGGTGTCGCCATCGGATGCGCCAGTTGCGTAAGGCTCCCATCGGAAGCCTTGCTTTTCAAGGTGAGTGGCAATCGCTGGGGCAAAGACTTCTTCGGAAATGTTGCGAATGCTAGCATGGATGTTCAGATTCTTAGCTGCGCTGAACATAGCGTCGGCACCAGGTACGTAGCTTCCACTGTAGAGTGTGCCTGCACCATACTCATGCAGGTCGACAGCGATGTGAGGAGCAAAGTCCGAGAAGGTTCGCTTGATGTCTCGTGATTGTTGTCTTGCGAGCTTTGTGTGATCGCGGTTGGGATCGAAATTGCTGGCGAAAGTTCGTTGAAAGTACGCCACGCCATCCGGATTGTATCGAGGCAGAACCATAATGTCTGCATTTTGCAAGATCTGGTTTGTCCAAGTCTGGTTCGCGTTCATCTTGCCGAGCAAAGCCATTACCGCTTGATCGCCACCTGAGCATTCGTTAGTTTCTTATTCGATCTACTTCAAGACAAGTTCATGCAAGCTGTGCATATAGTCGTGCACCAGGCTAACGATGCTCCATTAGCCACTCACCTGGTTCATTACCGTGCACTCCGCCCTGAATCCATATCCTGAGCTTGTCGCTCGCTCCACTACTTTGCGATTGATCTGTCGTGATGTTCCCACCCCAGAGAGGATTCGAGACATTTCCACCTGACGGACTATAGGTAAAATTGGGCTGTTGCCCATTCGTAAGGAGGATATATGGAAAGTCACGACCTTCCTCGCTCTCATATTCGACCGGCGAATACTTGATCCAGGGATTTCGATCTGCAAGTGCTTGAATATAGACATCCAAGATCACCTGGCTTGTGGGACCGGCTGTTCCATTCGAGAACCCTGGTGGAATAGTATCATTCTTGATGAACGCTGGCGAGATCAATTTGATCCCAGGATCCTGGAAATTCTTCTCGACCTGCGGTGGATCGTATTTGACAGGTACCCAATTGTTTCCATATTGAGTGGCAGAGGCCAGTGCAAGTACCAGAGATAATGAAATCGACGTATACATCTTCAACCGTCTCTCATGAAGAGTCCAGCCAGGGACAAAAGTGGATGTGGCTCGGCTGCTGCTTTTGTGCAGCAGAAGTGAAAGGCAAAGTCCCGCTTCGCCTGATTGCTTGCTGCAAGAAGCACACCTCCATTGCTCCAACTCGGTATTTGTTCACGTAGAGTGGGTACGGCCGATAGCCGGCGTACTTAGTGAATTGGTATACTCCGAACGATTTGGCCGACGCTATTCTTGGCAAGATTCGTCAACCTAAACATCCCTGCTGGCGCTTTCGGCGACATTCCAAGACGCGCGACTCCAGAAAACAGAGTCCTCGCCATAGTGACCTTCATGTACGGGCTGTCCAGTGGTTCCTACTATGTAATGTCATAGAGCGCTGATGTAGCAACACGAGCGCCACTTACGAACTGCGGGTCTGATTGTAGATCTTGGCTTTTTCTTGCCGACTTCCTAGAGAGGAATCGCCTGGCCCATGTATCAGCTTGGCATTCCTAGCCTGCCACGCGACGATGCATGCATAAATATGTGCCATAGGTCACGTCGGCCGAATATACCGACCAGACTGTGACAACATCATCTATTTTTGCAGTCACAAGTCTCGCCGACAATGAGGCTCAGCTCGACGTCCATAGCATGGCTGGCCACCATCGCGCCTATGGTGCGGGCCAGAACTGAATACACCGGGGATTCGTTCCAAGGCTATCCAATCATCTCATCTTTGGATGTGAATGATGTCCCAAGCAATCAAGTGTCCCGTTTCTGGTTGTCTCCTGGGGCTGGACAAGGTGGTCTGACATATTTCCTCCCCATCTTCGTTGCACGAGGGACCAACGAATCGCTCGAGACTGGCCGAAAACTGTCGTTCTCTGCATCCATTCATGGCGATGAGCTCAACCCGGTGGCGATTGTGCAAAACATATTCAGAAGGCTCAATGAGACTGTCGCTGCAGGCGACTTCAACGGCACAGTCATTGGACTGCCGACACAGAATCCGCAAGGCAACTTCATGAACCAAAGGAATTTCTTCACAAGTTCATCGAATGGGTTCTTTGTCGACCTCAACCGCAATTTTCCAGGACGAAGTATCGAGGAAGGTGGCAGTTTGATCCAGTCGTACACTTCGGCAATTTGGAATAAGATCTGGGGCAACACCTCAAATGTCGATATCGCCGTGGATTTTCGTGAGTGTCGCAGGAACGTGTTCCAGACGCAGCAAGACTGACATGGATTCAGACACACTGAGCACCGGCTCACTCGGTCCGCTGTGGTGTTATGCCGACTACGGCTTCGAAGGTGTGCAGCGCATTGCGGAGCTTCTGCAGCCAGACATGATCAAGATTGACCCTGGTGAGCCTGGCTCGATAGAAACGACATGGGTCCAAGCCGGGGTACCAGCCATCACGGTCGAGACCGGACCAGCCAACAACTGGAACCGCACTTTGATTCAGCGCACCGTTGACTTCGCCTTTCGCTTGATGGATGATCTCCAGATGACCAGTGGCGAGGTGCCTCAGCCCGATCTATCTCAGACTTTCATTGCCACCAACTTCACCAATCCACGAACCAACTTCAGCGGCTGGATCGATATGGATATCGCTGTCCTAGACGATGTTGTGGAAGGCCAGACCATCGGCCGTGTGTACAACAGCTGGGGAGACGAGCTGCAGGAGCTGACGTCGACTGTCAACGGGCGAGTCTTGACGGTGCTGATCGATCCTGCTGTCGAGGCCGGAGCGAGTGTCGCCTCGATTGGCTACAATGCCACCAGCAAGTAGATGGTGCTTGATGTGGATGACCATGGAGTATCGGCCTCCATGGCCGGCTTATTAATGAGCTGCGGGTGCAGCTAGAGCAAAGAAGCTCATGACATCACTTTCGACGGACGTGGAATGCTAGCAGATGGCATAGCCGCATCAGAGTCTTCATTCTGTGACAGAAATGCATCTTGTTCCGGTGGCCTGGAATTCAAAGGGTTGTTGATGAAGTTGAGCGTGGATGTGAAGCAAGAACCCCAACTGCTAAGAAAAACTGCCAAGATTTTTCTGCCGGGATCTCTTTCCTCTCCTAGAACAGCTCAATCCAGTCACCGTTTGCATGCTGACCAAAGGGCGTACATGTCGTGAAGTGGCCCACAGATAGCTTGAAGTCGTCGTCGTCCGTTTCATAGATACTTGTCCCGGTGTCTGTTCTCTTTCCAAGCAATATCCTCTCACACAACAATGGAGGTAACGCAATGTCAGCAGCCTGTGAGCAGCGCAAACTCGATCGAACTCGAAAGCCGACCTGGTACATCTTCCGGCGACTCGATTGATATCGCGCTCTCACCAAGTCAAGTCCAAGATGCTCTGCCCCCTACAGATGAAGGCCGCAACGCCTGGATGGCACTCTTCGGATCCTTTTTGAGCAACGCGACGATCTGGGGCTTTGCCTTGTCCTACGGTGTCTTGCAAGAATACTACACTACCAACGAGCCGTTCGCGTCGAAACCAGGAGGCATCGCTGCTATCGGGACCACGTCCACAGGTATTATGTACCTGACGATGCCGGTATTCTTGGGTGCCTTCCAGAAATGGCCACGGGCGCGGCAGTATTCACTCTGGGCGAGCCTCCCACTCGTAGCAGTTGCTTTGATTGGGGCTTCCTTTTCGAACACTGTTCCGCAACTTATTATATGCCAAGGTATCATATATGCCTTTGCTGGAAATGCGCTGGTGATGCCGACACTGAACTACGTCAATGAGTGGTTCGTGCGGAAGAAAGGTCTCGCGCTGGGTATTTCTATTGCTGGAGACGGCGTAGGCGGTGTAGTGATGCCGTTGCTGTTACAGGCTCTGCTTTCTGCAGTCGGCTTTCGATGGGTGAGTCTGACTGATGCCAGATGAAGACGACTGGTGCTGATTCGTCGTGTCTAGACACTGCGCATCGTTGCGGCCATCATCTGCACGTTGTCCGCGCCGCTCATTTTCATTCTCAAGCCTCGTCTTCCAATTTCTGCGACCCATGTGGCACCTCCTGTGCAGACATCGTTCCTGCGACACCGCCTCTTCTGGGTCTTGCAACTTTTCAATGGCATACAAGCACTAGGATACTTTTTGCCAATGAACTATCTTCCCACGATTGCTGAAGAATTCGGCATAGGCCGTACGCTTGGATCCTTGACCGTCGTGCTCATCAACGTCGGAGCAGTGATCGGCTGCGTTGTCGTCGGCGCACTGGTCGATAGGTTCAACACAATGACAGTCATGCTCGCTGTGAGCGCTCTTGCTGGCGTGTCAGTATTGATCATCCTCGGCTTCACGGTTGCAGTGCCTCCGCTTTTCATCTTCTCCGTCGTGTACGGATTGACTGCGTCGGCGTACTCTTCGCACTGGGGCGGGCTGATCCGAGAAGTGCAAAAGAAGCACGAGGGCACAGATGCAAATCTCATCTTCGGTCTCTTGGCAGCTGGTCGAGGTGTTGGATCTATTATTTCCGGGCCCCTTTCCGGTTCGCTATTGAAAGATAGTCGGATCTGGGACGATAATGCAGCATCTGCTTATAGCAGCGAGTACGGTACAATCATCATCTTCTCTGGCTGCACTGCGCTGCTTGGGGGCGGCAGCTGGTTTGTGAGGAAGGCTGGCGTCATCTGAGCCGAGCTCTGGATAAGGCATAACGCATGTCTGCGTTGGTCTCTTCCTGACGGCGAGGGTTACGCCGACGATCGAATGGCTGGTAGCAAGGTCTGCGTGGCAAAAGGGATTAATTTTTTGTGCCTGTGAAATATATCATTTCCTTTGCATCTTTGCAGCACACTCTCTGCATGCGCATGCGAACTGCTACAGCTGCGTACCGTGTCCCAACGCCGCGCTAATTGTCATGACCCATATACAAGAGCATCTTCTCATCACAATGTAGTACTCGAAATGCTTCAGAGTTCAACTTCCTTCTCCAGCACAGCATTGACCAGTGATGGCCGCTCCTTAGCCAACACTGCCTGCGCGACAGCCTCGCCGAGGAGCTCATTCAGTCGCTCCTTTAGCGCAGCGCCCTCAGGATGCCCATTGGTCTGATTACCATGCCCAACAGCATCCTGCTCTAGAGTCTCGAGTGCTCCGACAATGGCTTCCACGACCTTCTCCGCGTGCGGTCGCTTTGCATCGTCTTTGAGTCCTTCCTGTAAGTGTACATCGTATGCCTTCAGGTGAGGCAAGATCAGCTGTCTCACGCCCGCTGGCCCGGCTATGTCTCTCAAGGCATTGATGGCGCCGTAGTGTGTGCCAAAAGGCTTGTGAGAGTCAAGGAAATGTTTCATGCAGGATCGTGCTATCCGCGGCTTGAGTGTGGAGGAGCTATCGCCAAAGTCCTTCGCGATTTTCGAAAGCAGACTGCTAGAGAACGATCGCAGCACAAAGTGTGCATCGCTTTGGTCCTTTGATGAAGCGCCCAAGTGCTTGCCGACAACGCACGTCAGGATCGAGGGTATCAATGAAGATACATATGGCGCGATGTAAAGGCTCGGATTCGAGAGAAGCGATTCCACCAGCCGCATGCTCTGTAGGAGGATGAACAGCGACTTCATATTGTGCGTGACCTTGTCCGCCACAAATTGTATGAAGTACGGCACCAGTTGGTGCAGACCCGGATCTGATCTGAGTGAAGCGAGAGCTGCTGCTTGATATTCAACATTCTCCTCGTCCAAAATAGCAGCACATATCCGCTCGAAGTACAGTTGCAGCTCCTTCGACAGCACATGCTTGACGAGTGGCTTGACTGCAACGTTGTCATTGCCGCTGAGCGCAGCCAGTGTGTTGGCATTCTGCCCTTTTCCTGCCAGCTCTTGCCCTCGCTGATCTGCTTGTGTCGGGTTCTGCGGTATACTAGGCTGCACGCCTTCCACAGCTAACCAATGGCCTGTAAAGCTGATCTCGCGCGGCACTTTGGGCAGTGGAGCATTGATCAGCTTTTCGAAATCGACTTCCTCATCTTCCACGTAGAAAAGTGGCTGGCCAGGTCCTATGGAGGCTTCACCGAAGCGCAGCGGTCGCGTGGATTCGTATCCGTAAAGCGGCTCGACGTCGAGCACTCGTAGCGCGTGTGAGATGTCCTGGGTGGTGAGGGTCGTCCGTTTCGCATGTCGCATGAACTTCAACGCCTCTTCCAACACCTGGCTCATGCGGTATTCAACATCTCGCGCCAAGTGTTCTGCGACATCGCGATGCAGCGACGCAATGCCCACCGACTCGGCCACGTCGGTGACATTCTCTGGGTTCCAGACAGATGCCATCTTCCCATCTGCTGTTGCGCCTTGCGCGCTTGGTGTCGTGACTTCGCGGCCAGTAGGTGTTGCGGTCGGCAATGTTACCGAATGGATGTTTTCTGCAGGCGCGCAAAGATCGAGGACAAGTCGGCAGGTCGTGAAAGGATGATGTTTGTCGCAGTGCTTCACGTCCAACCTCACTTGAAGCTTTGGGCGACGTGACTGCCGCGGCGGGTGACAAAAGTCGTGGCAGGTTTGCTTCACTACTCAACTACGACCGATATTCACCAACAGATGTTCGGCAAAAGATGGAACATGTGCGCACCAGCTAGCTATTTGTTTATGATTCTCACGTTATCGCGCAGAAACTTTGTTCGTATTGGGCGCAAGTGAGCTCCCAGAGAGCGAAGTGATCGTTGTAAGGCAGTATATGTTGCCAACATGCATCATCTCTCATACATTGTGGTATATTGTAACTGTAACTGCAAATCATTCATAAGTCATTACTCTCGTGCGGTGAACACCAAGTTCATGTTCTTTTGTTGATGCACATTATGCAAAACATCATCGACAGCTCGCATAGGATCCGCCATCGCGAAATCGAAATTCCTCATTATCTGATACTGTCAGCCAAGTTTCGGTACAGCAGTAGAGGTCAGACAACTCACCGCAACAATGGTTTTGTGCAGCTCTATCATGGCAATGTGCTTACCAAGGCAGAGGAACCTGCCCGATCCGAACGCGACTTCCACAGTCTGCATCCGCTTCCGCCGGAGGGCATCGTCACCTTCCAGTAATCGCTCGGGCCGGAAGAATGAGGCATCATCTCCAAACACGTCCTTTCTCCTCATTATGGCGGCATCGCACCCGGCTACACTGGATCCCTCCGGATAGAAAACGCCGTTGAACTCGTCGCCACCGACTGGCGCACACTTCTCCTTCAGGCCAAACAAGGGAGGGAATAACCTGATCGTCTCCCAGATGACGACCTTGAGATATTCCAGCTTTAGCACGTCCGGGTATCTGACAGACGCGTTCTGCCCCAGCACGCCATCGATCTCTGCACGCAGCTTCGCATACACGCGGGGATTACCAGCGAGGGAGAAAATGGCACATCGCAAAATCGTTGCGGAAGAATCAGTTCCGGCCATGATTTGGAGAAAAGCTTCACATTCGCACTGCACTTGGGAGAGTCCCTTGTTCACAAAGTGGCCAAGCATATCCTTTCTGGATTTTGCATCGGGTCCGTACCTCTCCGACACAGCCTTGTGGGCAAAGGCAAGCGCAGGACCAATTCCATTTTTATCCGTGGTCTTCGGTGCAGCGAGAGCCTGGACCCAATCTTGGCTGAGCAGCCATCTCACAGAGCTGTGGTTAGCGGTAAGGCCTAGGATCAGAGTAAAATCATCCGAGGTCTGGCAGTAATCCCATTTGTCTTCATCGGCGACCATGAATCCAAACGGGCGTCCAAAGGCCACTGTGCTTAGAACATCCAGGACAAAATATCGAACCTTGGGTGCAAAGTCGACGACTCTGCCTTCATGTTTCCGGATGAGTCCAATGAATTCGCCGATTCGGGAGTCGATATCGGGCTCAAGCGTGTTGATGTCGCGGCCATTATACTGCAAGCTGGTCAGTCACACCGTCCTCGCCATCACCGAGCAACTCCGACGACGCACTCCGCCAGCTTCCTTTGCCTTCAAGTCCACATGCGCCTCTTCATTGCGCGTCGAGAAAACGTTGTCTTGCCTCGGGTCCATCCGCATAGCATCGTACCATCCTGATCTCGTCCACCTTGAGCCGGGCGCATTGATATGACGAATCAGTTCCGCATCGTCGGTAACGAGCAAGTCATGGCCTATACGCGCCGGGGATCCTTTCAAATCACGTCAGCTCATTACCTGTCACTCTGTTTGAGACGTGAGCTCGTATACCATATTTCTCCAGGGCTGCAACCTGGGCATGAGGAAGAGTGCCTCTACATTCTTTCCAGAAGAGCCAGAATCGTGAAAAGCTGGCGAGCGGTGGTCCTTTGAACTGGCGCAGTCGGCGGTAGCTCAAGATTGATCCCACTATGTAGTACACCGCCAGCAGCGTGACAGCTGCAACTGCGATTCTGGATAGCAGAGCCATACTGTCGGTATGTGTGATCAGTCCCAAACGAAACCCGGCCAATCGAGCTTAGAAGAAAGCGACGACCCTGGTACTACAGAGCACGCGAAGCCCCGAGCCAGCTCTCGTTGTGCAGCTATGCGGGCCGGCAGGATCTTATCAGCTCTGCAAAGCGGCCATGGCGAAAGCAAGTCAAGCAGTCGAGAACGAAAAGAAAATCACTTGGCTCCCGGATGACAGATATACGCGAAACTACGGGCTTGCTTGCTGTATGGGAGACAAGCGAGACCACATGGCCGTGCTTGCGTGCTAATCGCAATCTGATTTGGAGGGTTTCGCCCGATCTCCTGCAGATACCGAACGGGGAAGGACGTTATTGACTGTGCCGATGCAACGGCCGCAGACTCTGTAGGATCTGTTAGAAGTGGGGATCGCGATTAGCGTCTGTTATCACCTGTGCAATGCAAAGCTAGCAGATGCTCTCTGCATGTTTACGCATGTTGACAGTGAGCTAAGATGCACAGCAGTACGAGGCATCGAGCAGCGTTGCAGAGCCTGCTCAATGCCACTCCTTCTGTCGGTCTTGACCTGGATGAATCGGACAGGTTACTTCTTCCAGAGTCGGATATCGCCCTAGAAGGTCTAGCGAGAGCAGTCTTCGTAAATCGACGTATTCCAGGTAAGCGAGGATTTATCTGCAGAGTTGTAATCAGCGGAAAACGACATCCCCATGGCATCTGAGACACTATAATTGGTGGATCGTGAGGCAGATCGGCTTCGAACGCACTTTCGACAGTTGTTGGCACTCAATCTGGTGGATGGTGATGATGCTGCCAAAGACGAAGGTTGCGTGTCTACTCATCTTGACGCCCGCATCATCGACTACTGCAGGACGAAAGGTTGACCCTCGGCAGCTGGCCAACAAGGCCTGCCACTTTTCCGCGGGGAGGACCTGGAAGCGCACGCCATCTCGGTAGGCGTGGAGCTAGCAACACATCGGGGGTCCATCCCGTCGACGCCGCCGCCAACGCGCACGAACCTCTTCTCGACTCCACGTGGTTCGCGTCGCACAGATCGCTAGTGCTTGCGGTTGTGCAAGTGAGAAGACCCGCTCTGGACCATGGTCCACGGCGTATATTCTTGCACATCTTTCTCTGTATTGCCTTCCGGCTCGGTCTCCTGCACAGCGCTTCTCTACTTGCCGATATCCGAATGTCATAACGGCCTGTAAGAACTCTGCTGCGCTCGCTCTCACACATGTGCGCATATTCTGTCGAGCGAGAGAAGACGCTGCTTGCGACAAATGGATCACCATGGCGGAGCGGAAGCGGAATTGAACGATGTTAACGTCGAGGTATACTCGTGTGTTCCTCTCGGTCCAGCATCCGGTCGACTGACCTCTTGACAGGCGCGGGACGCCGATTCCTTTTCCGACGACTCTGGCTACGAAGAAGGAACCCTCTCGACAGCCTCTGTGGCGTCAAGCATATTTGACTATGAAGAAGAAAACGGTCGAACGTATCATGCTTTTCAACGAGACAAGAAGTATGCGTTGCCCAACGATGAGTCAGAACAAGAGCGAATGGACATCACGTACCATAGCATCCGCCTCACCCTCGAAGAAAAGCATTGGCATTGCCCGATCCAGCATCCTGGTATGATCCTCGACGTAGGGACAGGGACAGGTACGTCAAGCCATTGCTAGAGAGAAACATGACTTCGTCTAGACTGAAGATGGAGTATCGCCACCGCCTCGCTACGGAAAGAACGAAATTCGATCTCATTTCCTCGTCTGAGACATATATTTCCATCCCACTAACCTCTCCCAGGAATCTGGGCCATCGATGTCGCAGACGACCATCCAAGCGCCCAAGTCATTGGAATCGATCTTTCCCCCATTCAACCCACCGCCGTCCCGCCCAATCTCGAATTCCAAGTCATGGATGCCGACGAAACATGGACATTCAGCCAGAGATTCGATTTCATCCACACGCGTCTCATGAACGGTTTCTCCCTCAAATCGTGGGACTTCTTCTTCGAGCAAGCGTGGAAGACTCTCGAGCCTGGCGGGTGGGTCGAGAACCAAGAATTTGATCTCCAATTCGCTTCGGATGATGGTACTATGCCGCCTGATGGCGCGGTGCAGCGCTGGATTGATCTGTGGCAGGAGGGAATCTCGAATTTTGGTTTGACCGGCCGTTGTTATCCTGATGTGATCAAGCAGAAAATGGAGGCGGCGGGATTTATTAATTGTACTGTGAAGGCTTTTAAGATTCCTGTTGGGCCGTGGCCGAAGGATAAGAGATTGCGGCAAGCGGGTTTGTTGTTTCTTATTGGTCTACTAGAAGGTTTGAGCGGGCTGAGTGTGAGAACATTTACGCTCGGTTTGGGATGGAGTGTGGAGCAAATGGAGGTGTTATTGATGGAAGTGAGGAAAGAGTGGAAGAAGAAGGCTATTCACAGTTATTGCCCTCTGTAAGTCGTTCACCTTTTGAGGTCTCTCTGCTCGGCTAACGTGCGCAGGTACATTGTGTATGGTCAGAAACCATATGACGCTGCAACGTGAGAGACAGCATGAATATATCGACAGCATCTAGAGCAAGGACTATTTAGCGAGCATTGTATAGGAGTACAGATAACAGACATGGTCGCCGGCGACTCAGGATTGAACAGATGACGGGGACAGCGTGCGGATCGATAGAACAGAGTGTAAAGAGATGGATCATGCAAACACTAGAGAGCACTGATAGCGATACAGACGTTTCTCGATTGATAGCTGATGGGCATGCGATGGCAAGAGATTGCATTGTATGGCTTCATCTCAAGATTCAGCTTATTGACCATATGGACAAATACCTCCTGCAGACGCCGTTCCTGACGAAACTTCCATCCGATTGTGAAATTTCCAGGACACTTCATTTTGGCACCTAGCACTCAGGTGAACGTACGATTGCCACAGCCATGATGGCTGACTGTTCAACTTCACGAGCAGTCGCGAGTCACCTCTCTCGAGTAAGCGAGGCCCAGTCGCTCTTGCAGCCTCGTGAGGTCCTTCAACACACTTGCTATAAGCGGGCTGGGGACACATGCAAAGAGTCAGACTAGACTCTGAGTGTGCATGCGGAGAATATATTCGACCGAAGGCCAGAACTCCATCTGCTGTGTTCCTGCCGCTGAGAGGCACAACGAGGCTTCTTGCTGGCGGCATACTGCATATCACATATCCTGACGTCACTTGGCATTGGTGATCGACACGAAATGAAGGTCCGGACCTTACAAATGGCAGACGGTCTTTTCTAAAAGACCGAAGCAGCATGCTACTGCGGTTCTACCACAACGTGTAACGCAGAGATGTCAGTAAGATAAGAATAGTGCAAATCAGTAGGTGATTCCTGTTCTTCCTGCCTAGCAAAGATATCACTTCTCGGAGTAGCAACACAACTTCACTTTGATCTCTTCTAGAGACAATCATCTGTGATACCCACGTCTCATCACAGCACCACAATTCAGCCAAAAATGGTCAAATATACCCTCTGCGGCGCAACAGGCGCAACAGGGCGCGCGATCCTTAACCACCTCATCTCCAATCCACCACAACCACAGCCTTCGCAAGAAGCAGAAACGGAACCATTCACTCTCAACATCTTCCTCCGCAACAAACAAAAACTCCTAAGCCAATTCCCCACCCTCGAATCCTCTCCTCCCTTCCCAACACAAATTTTCGCCGGCAGCAACAAGGACACCTCCCTCTGGAAGCAAGCCCTCTCCAACACAGACGTAATCCTCATGTGCATCGCCACAAACGACAGCACAAAAGGCATGACGCTCTTTAGCGATACTGCAAATGCCGTAATCTCCGCTCTGCGCGAACTCCAAATCGAACAAGGAGAAGAATACAAAACACCTACGATCTGCATCCTTCGAGCTATCACACTCAACCAGACATTTAATCCCGGCCTGGATAAACCAGCGATTCTCTTCTTCGCATTGAGATATCTCTACGATGCGATGATGGAATCGAATCAATTGTATGAAATTGCAGCGAAAGAGAACCCGGGGTTGCTGAAGATTGTGTATGTGGATCCGCCGGCCATTCATGATGAAGAGGGGTTGGGAGGAGCGACGGGTTATAGACTTGATGTGGAACCGCCGGCGCAGAAAGGGGAAGCTGATGTGAGGCATGATGTGTCGTATGCGGACTTGGGAGTGGCGTACTGTGAAATTGCGAAGAGGCGGGAAGAGTTTCGTGGGAGAGGAGTGGTAGTTACGGCAACAGGGACGGTAAAGACGACTTGGGGGAGAAATATCTCGGGTTTGGTGAGTGGGATGGTGGGAAGGGTTTGGAGTTGATGGCCTTGCGGTTGTAGTCTGGTAAGTCAGGGATCCCGTAAGGCACAGTACTGGAACGTAGCACATCGGAATCGAGGCTCATCATCGAGCTATTCGTTGGAGCTCATCTTTCGTTACTGTACAGTCCGCAATACATCAGCGGATCTATCGGAGTTTCTACGAGAACGTACCTCGTTAGTCACTAATCGTCTCTTGCTTAAAAAGTACCGGGCGCTGGATTGTGACGGCTGAAGGACAAATGCGTATGAACCTTGCCCCTACCACATGCTTCCGGCCGGCAAACTCGACTTCAGGCGCCCATTGCCCGGGCTACCACGCCCCCTTTCATACAGCCACTTGTTGTTCAACCCCACACTCGCACGCTTCTCCTTTGTCGGTGTCTCAATTCTCCCGATGGACTCGAAACCACTGATATCAAGCGGCGAGTTGTTGCTGAGAGCCGTGTAGCTCAACCTCCGCCTCTCTCCACCGCTTTCACTGAAGCTTTCACCGAGCAACGATTTCCCACTCTCCGTCCTTCGTAATTGGTTTCCTTGCGCAGGAGAGCCCCATAGTGAATTCGATCCTGACCCGCTCATTCGGAAGCTGCCATTCGCGTCGATGGGCGTGCCTCGTCCTGAAAGTGGCGAGTTACCCCGAGTCGCGTTCAGACTACTACTCCTGCTCGTGGGCGTATTAGAACGCGAGAATCGCGGTGGTGTGACGTATTGTTCCTTCTCTTGCGGTGTCGCAGGGCGTGTCATGGGCGGGAGGCCAAGGAGCTTGCGCTGCTGAGGTGTGAGAGGAATGTCTTCGCACGCGTCGGGTTTGCGCCAGAGGGGAAGGGTCGCGATTGCGATGTTCAGGGTCATGAGTGCCTGGAAAGTCCAGACCGCATATCGTGGGTATGGGTATGCTGCGGCGAGCCAGCTTGTGGGAAATCTACTAGAGTGTTAGAGAGAATCACCGAAGCCAATTGACGTGCGACTGACATGAGGAAGAGGACATTGGGCGTGTAGAGCGACAAGATGATCAGGACGGAGCTGATCAGGATGCTGGTGACATTGCTGCTGTCGAAGTTGGTCGCATTCCGTCGCCGGATGACCTCGTCCATTCTGGGGTGTGTCCACTGTCCATTCTGTCGCGCGGGAGTCGAAGGCTGCTGGGTGACATCCTTCTTGGGGGTATTGAGGATGGGCAGTGCTTTGGCGATTGCAGAGGCTCTCCCGGTCGAGGTCTGCGACACGGACCGCGAAGTGGTTGCCAATGCCGTCGACGACATGGCTGCTGTGTGTTAGTACCTGTGGGTTAGTATGCGCGTCGTCGTCGGATGTCGCTCAGTCCATTGTACTCAGTCGCTGGTATTCGCGAAGTCATCAACAAAGCCGTAGATTTGGTTGCTACGAGGCTAGGAAAGCATCGCGCCGCGTCTTGCACCGCCACGCACAGCCACGTTTGACGTGTTGGTGGGGCTGATTCGGATAAAGCTATCGTCTCACGCTCACGCTGCCAACTCTCACACATGGACTGACTTCTTGCAGCTATACGCCAACATGCCCAACGCATTGGAGTCGTTGGATGCCACCGTCGCCAGCCTCCTCGCCGATTGGAACATTGTCACCAGCCTTCTGGCCCTCGCTCTCGCCGCTTTCTTCATCTATCCCGTCATCTACCCCAATGAGCCCGACACTCATCCTCTGCTCCTAGCTCGACAAGCTACCCCGAGTGCTGTTAGACAAAAAGGCGAATCAGCTGTATATCGATCGCCAGAAGTCCCGCATGGCTACGCTCTGAAGTCTGGCTTGAATGTCAAGGATGCATCAGCTCCGCGATGGGCCTCCGGAAAGGACGGAGATATTCGAGACATATGGCGGGAGGTGCAAAAAGGTGGAAGTCAGGGTCCGGACGGCAAGGAGATTCCTCGGGGTCTGATTATGACTGTGCTGGGCAAGCAGGAAATCATTGAGCACGACGTTGATGAGCTGAGCAAAGAGATTGCCGTTATCGGAAAGCACTTCAAGGACGCTGGTGTCAAGAGAGTCGCCATCTATCTGCCCAACAGCGTCGAATATCTCTCGACCATCTTTGGTGAGTTCAAGAGTTCCAATTTTGAGGGTCATGGTAACTGAAATCCTTACAGCATGTGCCTTTTACGGACTGAGCCCTGTGCTGCTACCATACAACGTGCCCCACCCGAAGGTCTACGAGCTTCTCAATGCCACTGGAGCTGATGCTCTTGTCGCAAACGCCGGAACTCTTCCTCTCGACTATCTGACAAAACAATGCCAACAGCTTCGGCTGGCTACCTGGGTGGTGGAAAGAACGAGCAAACACATGGACTGGAATGGTGTGCCTGACCACGCTCAAGGTCGTCTGCAGGTCAGCGTTTGGCATGATCTTGTGGACGACAACAAATCTTCAGCCGGTGCTCAGCTGCCTTCGAACGACAGTGGAGACAAACCAGGAGACGTCATCTTTGTGTGGCAGCATACGGATCCCGCTATCGAGCCCGAAATTGTGGCCTTGACACAAGACAACATTGTTGCCGGCACTGCAGCTTTAATCACAGCCATCCCACTTCGTCAACGCTTGAGCTCGGCAGACCTGGTCCTTCCCGCCGATACCTTTACCCACAGCTACGTGCTGTGCCAGACATTCGCTGCACTCTTCATGCACACGAGCCTCGCCATCAACAGTGTCGCTGTACCTGGTGTCAACCTTGCTCTTGCGAGAAGAGGTGTTGCGCCGACAGTCATCATTGCAAGTGCAGAAACATTAGCCAAGCTACATCAACAAGAGACCGGTGCTCTGAGTTCTGGCCTACAGAAGTTCGGCAAATACAGCCAAGATCAGACGATTGCGGCAGGTCGCTTGCCGACCGATGGATTGCTCTTCAAGCTTCTCGCACCGAAATCAGGAAGCACTGAGCCCGGCAAGCTTCGCCTCATCCTCACCTCCGATCGTCTCGGTGCGGGTTCGCCACCTCTTACTTCTACGATGCTTAGCGACCTGAGAATCTTTACCAGGAGTCGCATTATCTACGCCCTCACTGCGCCTCAAGTAGCAGGCGCAGTGTCGCAGACAAATGTCTTCGATTACAGACGTGTCGATGGTGCTGCTCACGGCCACTTTGGCGTGCCACTCAGCTCAGTAGAGGTGAAGCTCCTGAGTCCCGAAGACGATTCTCGTGTAGGAGGATCAGAGCCGAAGGGTCAGCTCGCAGTCATCGGTCCTGCAGTTGTTGGCGGGCGAGCACAACTAAACGTGCAAGCCACGATCAGGGAGGATGGCACTGTAGCTTATGCATAGAATGTGATACCAAAATGGTATTGCATGAAATTCCAAAAAGCTGGTCTCAGAAGACTTTTACCAAGCCCCTACTTACACCCTCCACATTCATTGCTAGGCTTCTTCTGCTCTGATCCACCGAATGCTAACCTACTGATCCCATCCACCATCCCTTTGATTCCCGTCTTACCTGCCGCAACCTGACTCGGCGTGCTCGAATACGAAGGCGGCACATCCATGCATGGGTTCTGCGTGAAGAAGTTTCGCGGTCTATATGCAAATTCATCGTCAGCATCAAACATCGAATGTTGCTCCTCGCAAGATATCCTAGGTTGTTTGAAACTCACCTCAACAAAACCGTCATCGGCTCCGCAGGCATGACAGGATAATCCTCAGGCGCAGGGAAATGTGTCAAACCGAAAGTATGCCAAAGCACGACGTCTTCATTTTCGAGGTTTGCGTCTGGATCGGCTGCGATCCAGGCTGGGAGGCCTTGGGAGGGCTCGCCGGAGGTTTGGGGGACGTGGCGGCCTGCGGGATGGATTTGGGAGTCGTCGTCTACAGGTGTGAGTCAGTACGTTTTCAGATGTTGTGTGGATCATGATGGGGAGCTCTGTATCGGGCAAGAAAATGAGGAGGATACTTACATTTCGTAACGTGGACAGCATGACGTGCGAAGCCAGCGCGCTTCCAGACGAGACTGCCTTCCTTGGGAAGGAGAGGGGGCACTTCTCGGCTGACGAGTTTGTATGATACCGGCTTCTTGCTATAAGCGTTAATTTTGTTCGTGTTTGCCATGTCCCATGTTCGGCTGGTATTGCCATCGTAGTCGCTCTTCGCAGTATTCGGTGTGGCGAGTTTGGTCTTCTTCGCATAGAAGGCATTTCCGTATGGGTTCTCGCTCGAGCCTACGGGAGCTTCGCCGCGAGTAGCGTCAACCTGGAAGATGGTGTTGTTCGGTCCATCGATATTTGGGTCGAGACGTAAGCAGAACAGATGTTGGTGATTGTGGGCATTGACACCTGGGTAGACTTCTGTGCCCCAAGGAGCTGCGTCTTCACCTGGTGCGAGGGCGTAGGTGTTTAGAATTCCAGTGAGCTTGATTTCGAGTTGGATGGTTCCGTCTTGATGGAATATCCAGTATACACAGTATTCGTAGTTGGCAGCAGTAAATACGTGACTGATGATGAATTTGCGAGCGCGGGTCACTGTGCAAGAATCGTCTCGGAAGTCGGTATGTTTGAACAGAATTCCGGCGTCCTCTTCATGGATGCAGATGGCATTCTTGATCGTTTGTGGCTCGCCGGCACGATTGACGAAATCAGCATCCATATAATGGATCGCACCTTTGCAATCGCAGCCAAGAGCCAGAGAGTTGGTCATGTAGCCTCCGCCATACTCGCCAAGGTCGAAAGCATGTTTGCGCTGGTGAGGGTGCTCTGGATTGCCATAGGGTACGACCATCTCCGCGAGAGACATACGCCAAAATACTGGGCGGACGTTGCCTTTATCATTGAATGTGATGTTGGACAACACTATTCCTTCCTTGTAGTTGAAGCCGACATGAACGGACCAGTTCTGCCACTTCAATGTGCGTCCGTCTACTGTGAAGGATACGCCTTCTGGTTGGGAGATGTGAATTGGCTTCAAATCCGTTCTGAAGCCACTCTCTTGCTTGATCGCATCTGAATGATAGTTGATCGGAGGAGCAGTATTCAATGGTCTTCGGACCTTAGGTACGTCAATGTGCATGATCTCCTGGGTATCGGCATTGTAGATCGGGCAGAAGTCAAGAGGATAAGTATACTGGCTGTCGTCCACGTGCGGCCGGTAGTACATCAAAGCCTGCTGCAATCGAACTCCAGATCCGAATCTCTCGTCGTAGCCAATGGTCCAGGGGTCGCAGTACACTTTGTGCATATCCTCTGGTGGAATCCCAAGGATGCCGCACTGCTCGATGACCTTCGGGTCCTTGCGTACAACAGTCTCCACAATCTGTAAGTCCTCCATCGTGATCAATGGCTGCACACCTTCAGTAAGCTGCCAGCTCACTAGTCGAGTTTCTGTGAGGTTAACGAGACCATCGTAAACCTTGCTGCCTCTGCCAATAGCCACGACATCTGCTACGCGCGCTGGTCTCGGAACTGTCTCTGGCGATGCCAACCACTTCATCATTTCCGCCTTTCGCGGTTCCCAGAGAGTGACAGCATTGAAATGAACATCCGGATGCTCTCGGCGTACAATCGCGACAGCTGCCGCAATTTCTTCTGTACACAAGGGATCGAATGGGTGAGTCTGCGTCTTCTGGCCTGTGACGTGGGCCGCCATCTGTTGTAGTCGTTCCAGCACCATTTTTGTACTCTTGCCTGTGTAGCGGGTCTGCCCGGGAGATTGTTGAAAGAGATAAGAGAAAGGGAAGAAGGGAAGTAGACAGCTATGGACCGCAACTGATATACTTACCAAGAATTTGTCGCACCAAAGGTCTGTTTCAATGGCTACCCCGCCTCAGCAAGCGGTTCCATCAATGCACAGCGCTGGTCAGTCGTGTAAGTCACTTATCAGCAGTGTTGGCGACCAGGGTATCCAATCGCCGCGGCCGATAAGGCTGGAGAACTGCACGCAAGGCAAGAATTGCCATTTTGGGGAGGTGCAGACGAGGGCTAGTGTCCACGTGAGGAAGAGAAGTAGTGAATATGGGCGACATCGGAATCTTTGACTTGGGAAATTCGCGTTGTTATCAGAAAGATACGACGCGTGGTGTCTGTGGGACAGGAGCGATGTTTGGGTTGCGCTGAATCAAATCGTGAAGTAATGTTTTGAGCCACGGCCGGGCCGGCCACCATGTCTTCTGATTTAACCTAATCCGTGTTAGCGCGATCGAGCTCGATAATGTCCGACTTCAGCCAACGAGCTCCCAGGAAAAGCTGCCTGTAAAGGCAACATACGACGAGATTTTCGGGACTGCATCGATTCTCCAGTCGCGTTGAGCGATTCCGAAGAGTTGCGAACCGTGAAGTCAAGACAGCCTGTGTATGGAGAAAATGACCCGGAGAATTCGATCTCAACATCTCAATATCTCAATATCGCATTGTATGAGAGGTGTATGTATTGGAAGCACAAGCTGCATACGATCAAGCGCTTCTTCCGCGGTGAGAGTCACGTATGCTGAAGCTTTGCTTGTACTGCACAATGGCGACTTTTCGCAATCAGCAATCCATTGATGACGCCGCTCCACTCAGATCATCTGTGTCGAACTCTCGGTACTATCGTGTACTCCCGGACTAGTCGAAGAATGCTTGATCACTTCAATGTCAATGCGGAATTCTTATGCTCCGTCGAGCACCTCAATAGTCGATTCATGCACTTCACCAGTCGTAGACGGTGTTGAGCGACTTCGCTTGATGGCCACAAGATGTGACGTGCGAATGTCAGGCCGTTGACTGGTGCTTTAGCCAGCAGGCATTCGATGCTTATTTGGGCACGAACAATGGGTCCTTGTCCTCATCGCGACCGCCATATCCTTCGTCGCTGAAGGCCGATGGAGTTTGGCGGCATACTGGATCGGCGCCCGTTGGCACATGGCCAGAGTCTGGAATATGCGAGGCAGTCGCAATCGTTGGCATAGCAGCTGACTCCTCCTCAGCTTCCTCATCTTCTCCAGTGGGCGGAGCCACGTCCTGCAGAACTTTGCGTATGTGCTGAAGTTTTCCCTTGCGAAGCGCTTTCAAACAAATCTCTGGATGAGAGATGAGTTTCGTGGCTTCGGCTTTCGGCTTGGCGCGATCCGTGAAGTAATGATGGGTACTGTTGTGCCTGTCTTTTCCAAAGCGCTTGATGAGCTCAACGAAAGAGAAATTCGCGGTGTAGTGGCCATAAGACTGCTCGAAGTTGGTCATGAGCTGCGCAAGATACTTTGCAAGCTGCTTAGTCCACCACCCCTCGCCCGATAACAGCCTACCATGACTGTTTGTGGTACCTTCTGGTCGTGCAATCACATCCGTGCATCCACGAGGCCGATGGAAATCTTTGACGATCATATCCGGGAACGAGGCGTCCCACAGGAGCGTGATGTCGCATTCGACATTGGCACTTACGCCCCAATGTTTCTGCAGGACCAGTTCCTCGATCTCGTCATCAGTAATGTCTCGTTGCGGGCGGCCCTGGGCAATCAAGCCAGCTCTCTCCGCCTCTTTTGCCTTGAAGTTCGCAGTGCTACCCTTCATCATCTCGAAGATTTGATAGAAGTTGATCTCCTTATTATTTTGAAACATGCTTGAAGGCTGTCAGCAATCACTCGTCATTTCAAGTACAAATGTTCGCTCACATCGAGTAGTTGCAGCCATCGAAGTTTCCTATGCCATCTGCGTCGGGAGCGGCATCATCTTGTACTTCCACGGTTCCACCGTCAAAGTGGGCGCTTCCTTGAAAGAAGATTATGAGATGGTCTTCGTCCGACAATGATTCGAGTACCAGCTTAATCTGTTGATTGATGTATTGTTGCTTGTTGCGTTGGCGAAGTGGGATGAAGACGTACGAGATGTCGTGTACGCCGTACTTCTTGAAGATGTCATTGACGAGTCTGCGGCACTCTATCTCATGACCGTTCTCCGCGATCTTGCCCTCCTCATAGACCATGTGGCGCGGATTTGTGTCCAGCATGAGGAGGTGATGCTTTCCGTATTTACGGTATACCACAGGGCATCTGCTGGCTCCACCTGGAGCATTGGTTGTGTCAGACATCGAAGCGTCTTGGTGAGTGGTTGTCGGAATGTTGTTGTGTTGAGAGTGGAAAGGGAGGAAGCAGAGTTCGAAGATATGCCCGCGATCAAGCACTGACCACTTGGCAAGAGTTCTCACATGCCTCGCATGTGAAAGAAGCAAATAATCCTGAGGCTGCAAGGCGAAGTGAGTGCCATGAGAAAGCTCCTGCAATTGTAAGTGACGAGACAACGCCCCACAGACCAGGAGGTGTGTGGGAGGTGAGGAGCTTAGGCGTGAGCGATAGTGTTGACTGAGGTCTTGCAGCCTGGTTGGAAGCCTGGTGGTATCATTCAACGAGTGCGTGTCATCGTGGCGGAAGTGAGCTTCCATTGTCAATCAAACCTGTGAAAAGTGGGTCGTTTCCATGTGATTTCTGATATTCCGCTCTCGTTGTGCGTTGTTGTGTGAGTCTAAGGTTCACGAAAAGCAGCCAGAGGGGTTGGAGGACTGGCTCGCATCGCTTGGGTGGCGAAGTCTGTTCGGTGAGCTCTATGCGTGCGGCTGCATTTGAGTGATGCAAATTACTTCACAACTGAGCGATGAAGCGCCAGCCTCAGTCGTATTGCTCGAGCATCTTGCATCGGCGCTGGCGCCAGCCAAATCTGCTCGCCGCTCACTCGAAGTCGCGCTCATGTTTCGCAGGCCAGGTGGTCAGGCAGCAGACGGCTGTTCTTTTTGCTTCGCTGGCCTTATCAGTCTGTACTCGACACTTGTGCTGACTTCGTGCATGGATTGGTCCTATTTGCTGTTCGAGGAAGGCAAGCTGTGAAGTCGAAAGTGAGAGCGTGTTGACGCTCGACTTCTGCCAGTCCACGATATATGGCCATCTCAACGCAGTATTTCTCACCTCGAACCAAACGGAGAAACATCACCGCCATTTCAGCGCTTTGAATAGCGTGCTATCAAAAACTGCAGACATTTCAGGTAATTGCCATCTCACTGTCTCTTAGCTCCTGCTATATGTAGCTACCTTGCCAAGCGTTCTTTCCAGGCTCAACGTGTTCTGTGTAACAATCGCAGTTCCCCTCACGAAGACTCGGCGCTTGACAACACATTCTGGAAGCATTTCGTCGCAGCAAGTTGGCAGACAAGACAGAAACCACTCCAGACCATTATCACTACTCAGCAAGCCACAAAGATGCCAGTCAACACACCCCTCACGGACGAAATCGAGTTCAGAACCGGCCAAGCCTCCTCCTCAAAACGTCTCTTAATCTACTTCATCCCCGGCAACCCAGGCCTCGTAGAATACTACCGTCGCTACCTCTCACAACTCCAAGAATCACTCCAACACCGCAAAGAAGAAGTCATCATCTACGGCGCTAGTCACGACGGATTTGAATTCCACACACCCTCCAACCGCATCAACCAAGGCCAGCCTCCCTTCTCTCTGCAACAAGAAATCCACTGCGTCCGAAGCAAACTATCACTGAAAGCCCGAGAACTATCCTCCGACTCTCACCCCCTCGACGTAATCCTAATCGGGCATTCTGTAGGAGCATACATGCTCCTCGAAACAATCGAATGGTGGCAAAAGCAACCCACCGAACAATCCATCTACTCAATAAAAGGTGGAATTTGTCTTTTTCCGACAGTTGTCGATATCGCGAAAAGTGACAAAGGTCGATCATTATGGCCGATACTTGCATTCCCCGGCACAGGTTACATTCTCTCTGGAATAGCATCCTGTCTCAACGCCTTCTGGCTTCTAGATTGGGTTACAAGAGGACTGACACCCGGACCCGAAGGCGGAGCCGTAACAGCAGCATTCGCTCGAAGCGACCACGGGATCAGACAGCTCATCTACATGGCCCGAGACGAACTTGCATCGATCAAAGAAGATAAATGGCATGCGCGGGATCTCTGGGGAGTGGTACACGAATCGAATGGAAACGCGAATGGGAAGATTTTCGACGATGAGCAAGAAGCTTCTACCACTATCGCCACTACTCCAGGTGCTCCGCGGACGAAATTATATCTTCTCTTCGGCAAAGACGATTATTGGGTGAATAATGATAGTCGCGACAGTTTGATCGGTGCTCGACATGGAGAGCATACAACGATGGAAATTTTGCATAATAGACCAGAGATTCCGCATACGTTCTCTTTGCATCCGGAGCATAGCGATCATGTGGCCGAGAAGAGTGCGGCGTGGATAGCGACGTTGGAGGCCGTCTGAAGAGAAGAAGATGAGATCTGCTCGGTAGTGTATAGAAACGTTCTTTTGACACAGCTGCCGTCTATTCAGATCGTCATATCTCATAAGGTGGAGGAGCCGAATGTCTCTCTATGCTATGTGAATCACTTTCGCCATCCCAGCGCCATCGCTTATGTAAAAACAACACACCAAAAGCCACCCATTTTATTTCCTTCGTTGCGAATACCATGTTCTGTGTATCCATCTAATGTTTCCCAAGACTTTGCAAATTAACAAGTTCAAAGTACCGTCCTTTCTTCGCGATCAATTCGCTATGCGTTCCATTCTCTACAATCTTTCCTTGATCAAATACGTAGATCATATCCGCCTTTTGAATCGTCGACAATCGATGGGCTACGGCGATTGTTGTTCGTCCCTTGGCGGCTTTGTCGAGTGCCGCCTGCACGATTTTCTCGGATTCGCTGTCGAGAGCGGAAGTTGCCTCGTCGAGCAATAGAATCCTTGGGTCACGTAATAGTGCACGAGCGATCGCCACACGCTGTTTTTGTCCACCTGAAAGCATGCTTCCTTTGCTTCCTACGACTGTCTCGAAACCTTCTGGGAGAGACATGATGAATTCGTAGATGTTGGCGTCTTTGCAGGCTTGGACGATGGCTTCCTCGGGGACGTCCTCGGGGGCTTTGTCTGCACCGAGGAGGATGTTCTCGCGGATTGTGCCTTGGTAGAGGGTAGGTTCTTGGGACACGAGGGCGAGTTTATTTCGGTAGGCGTTGACGTTCAGAGAGGAGATCTCTCTGCCGTCCACGTAGATGCCTCCCACGAGGGGGTTGTAGAATCGTTCGAGCAAGGCGATTGTCGTGGATTTACCACATCCAGAAGCGCCGACAAGAGCGACGTATTGTCCAGGTCGCACTGATAGGTTTAGGCCACGGAGTACAGGCTGCTCCGGTCGGGTAGGGTAGCGGAAGTGCACGTCGCGGAACTCGATGTCTCCTTCCACATCAGCGATATCATCGCCATGAGTGGCCCAGGTGTCGATCTCTGGCTTGCGGTCGAACAAAGTCTTCATTTCATGTGCAGCATGTTTGGCCTTGCCCATATCGGGCGCGAAACTAAAGATGGTACCAGCAGATTGTGCTCCGAAGATGACAGCCGAGAAACACAAGAAGAATTGGAACATGCTGTACTCGCCGCTGCCGATGAGTGTGCCTCCATACCAAAAGCCGAGAGCAATGCACAGGAACATCAAACTTTGCGAGGCGGCGTAGAGTGAGCTAGAGCGGATGATCGACTGCAGTGAAGACTTTTCTTGATCAACGATCTGCTCATGGTAATGGTTCCACACGTCGTGCTCGCGAGTCAATGAAGCGACAGTGCGGATAGCTGAAGTTGCTTCGCATGCATAAGAGGCAGACTTTGAGTAGGCTTTCTTTGCACGCGCTTGGAATCTCGTGAGCATCCAGAAACGCAGGAAACCACAGGCTAGCACGACAGGTACTGTGGCGATGCAGACCAGTGCTAGCTTCCATCCAACGGCCAAGGCGATGACAAAGCCGACGATCAGAGTAGTGGTGACCAGAAGGAGTGTGCCGAGTGTGACTCCAGACATACCAGCGAGATGAGTAGTTTCGGTGCTGAGGAAAGATGTCAACGCGCCAGCGGAATTCTCCTCTTTGTCAAAGAATGCAATGTCCTGTCGTAGGATGGTACGGAAAGACTTGTCGCGAGCTCTGCGAACCAATTTTTCACTGCACCATGCAAAGGCAATGCCCTGTCCGAAGTAAGACAGAAGCTGAACCATGGCCAGCATGAAGTACATCCATGACCAAAAGTTGGCTTCTGACCGAAGCGTGCCGTATTGGCTTGGAGGCAGCGACAGCGAAGTAATGGACTTGGCGAGGAAGACTGACTGAACAGGATTGCCACCACCGCAGATGACAGACCAGAACAGTCCGAACAACATCCACTGCCATTCGGTCTTGTTGAACGAGCCGACCACCCTGATCAAAGTCCAGAGAGAGTACTTCGGTGCAGCGCGCTCTTCCTTCTTTGCGAGCACCTTGCTTGAGACCGAGTTCTGAGTCCTGGTTTGAGCAAGTTTCAGGTCGTCAGGATCCTTCGCAAGATCGGTGCTCGAAGAGGTATACAACTTGTCATCCTTCTCGTCGAAAATTTCTTCTTCCTCGCTTTCTGAGCCTCCCTGGTCGTTTTCTGCGGCGATTCTCTGAGCCTCGACCAGACTACCATATGCGCCATTCTTTTCCAATAGCGCGTCATGGGTGCCTTGCTCGACAATACGGCCTTGTTGCATCACTACGATATTGTCGGCATCTCGGATAGTGCTGAGACGATGAGCGATCACAATGGTAGTTCTTCCTTGTGCGGCCTTGTCCAAAGCAGCCTGTACGACTCCTTCACTCTTCGTGTCGAGCGCTGAGGTGGCTTCATCGAGCAGGAGAATCTTGGGATCGCTGACAATGGCTCGAGCAATGGCAATACGTTGCTTCTGGCCTCCTGACAGCAGGAAACCACGCTCGCCAACATTGGTCTCGTATCCTTCAGGCAACTGGCAAATAAAGTCGTGTGCGTTAGACATTTTCGCGGCGTTCTCGATGAGTTCGCGTATCTTGTCTTCCGGCAGGTTTTCCGCATCAGTGCCAATCAGTCCATGTCGAATATTGCCCGCGATGGAGGTGGCGAAAAGCGTAGGTTCTTGGGAAACAAGACTGATCTGCTGTCGGAGCCAACGAAGATTGAGGTCCTGAACATTGTGTCCATCAAGCGTTACTGTCCCTCCGACTGGGTCGTAAAATCTTTCCACGAGCCCTACAATCGTGCTCTTGCCGGAACCAGAAGCTCCAACCAGCGCTGTCGTCTTGCCAGCGGGGACCACCAGGCTGACATCCTCCATGACGACCACTTCTGGACGAGAGGGATAGATGTGCTTGACGTTACGCAGCTCAACAACGCCTTTCAACTGATCAAGTTTGATGCCGGACTCAGATGTAGGGTCGAGTGGCGATACACGATCAATGGTGCTGTAGATCTTGGAGGCTGCGGCCACTCCAGTCGTGAAAGCCTGAACATTCGGTGCGACGTTGCCCAGTGCAAAAGCTCCGATCATGATCGACATGACAATGGTGATGACACTTTGGAGAGTGGTTTCGCCACTGACAATGAATCGACTGCCCATCCAGAAGGCCAAGCCATAGGTAAGGTAGACGTAGCACATTAGGAAGCCAATCATGGAACCTGTCAATGCCTTTGTCCTGAATCCTGCCTTCTCTGCAATGGCCAGATGCTTGTCGTATTCCTTTGCCAACTTGTCCTGCGTGCCAAAAGCGATAGCATTTCGAACAGAGCTGATCACTTCCTCGGCCACGGTTCCACCTTCTGCGTATGAAGCCAATGAGGCCTTGCTCCATTTCACAATAAACTGACCAAGACCTCCCATGGTAAGGAAGATGGCCACCACAGATGACGTGAGGATGAGTGTCAGTTTCCAGTATTTGATGTATCCAATCACGTAGGCCGCTATGAATGTTGCCAATGCGGTCAGTGTCAACCCGACCTTTTCAGATATGCCGTCCTGGACCAGGTTCGTATCAGCCGTGATGCGAGTCGTGATTTCTCCAGCTCCAAGCTTATCGAAATAGCCTATATTCTGTCGCAAGATGCTGGCCAAATAGTGCTGTCTGACTTTCCCGGAAATATGCTCCCCGGCATATATGAAGCCTACTGTCGCGATATATGTAGCCACGAACTCCGCAATGCCCAGATACACGAAGTAGAGTGTCAATTTACTGATCTCGGAGGAGAAATCAGACCCGGTGACAGTACCTTGAAAGAAGCCTTGGAAAGTTCCTGTCAGGGAGCCAAAGACGACAGTCATCAACGGCAGCGCTGCTCCTGCTGCGATTGCAGCAATCGAACTGATCCCGATGATTATAAGATCGTTCCTCGTAGCATATCGATAGAGCATTGTGTACTTGACGCTCACCGGTGGCACCTCGAGTTGTCTTCTCAGTATCGCCGCCTCGTGCTCTGGGAGACGCGCAAGCAGGTCTTGGTCTTTTTGTTCATCGTCCTCCGCTTTTGCTGAATCTTTTGAGCCTTTCGAGTCCTTTCGTTGTAACGCCGGCGCAGGCTCCGGCGCCATTTGCGTTGGGAAAGGTGCCTGTGCAAACGCAGCCTTCTCTTGCTCCACCACCGCCTTTTCTTGGTCGACTACATCGCTGTTGTGGACCTCAACGCGAGCAGTCGAGGTCTCGAGCGACCGATCATCGTCGTGCTTTTCTGCCCCCATTGTCGAGTTGCGTGCTGGGTCGGCGTTGAGGTAATGATGCTGGCCCTCAGGCCGAGGCGCTTGTAAGTCGAATCAGTCCGAGTGGTGGTGAATGGTGGATCGTCTCTGCTGCTGCCGTCCAAATGGGGGTCTCGCGACGCGCTTCGTAAAATCGGTGACGGAATCGATAACCTAGAGGCTAGAGCCAACCCTTGTGATGTCGCCGGCGATCTAGATCTCTCGAAACAGTAGACGCTTCAAACAGTCGACGTGCAAAGAGAGGGTGTAATTGAGGAATCAAAATGTACTTGCCGGCAGGCGAAAGGCGCTATGCCTTTGATAACACGGTACTAGAGAGCATTAATGCATGCAATGTACGGACACAGCAAGATCCGAAGTGCAGTGTGGGCGGTTCAAACGCCACGAGGACGTGGAGGTCTCGTCGATGCCGTAGGCTTGGTCCCGCTGGCCAATAGCATGAATGACCTCCGGAAACCGATGTATACGAGATCCACATTCGCGTCCTTCTGGAATTCAAGGATCGCTTGGTGTCCAGAGAGCCAAGCGGAGGACTACTGCGAGAGTGCGCTCGCCGCCTGCTGGTGCATCTTCGGCCAGCGCAGCCGTCTTCTGCAATGGTCCGAGACCAGGCAGTGGGAAGAGAGGCGTGATAGGGCCAATTCCAGCTTCGGCCGAGAGAGCAGAGATGGCCCGGCACACCGACCAACGAGGACGCGTGTTACGCCACGACAGAAGGCCTCAGGATCAGAACTTGCCCTCGGGTGACCCGAGTTCGGGAGCGAATCGTCGTTTGCATGCCAAAACATTACGGCGAGCTTAGGAAGAAGCTTGAGTCTGTGGCTCGTATTCTTGCGAAACGCGTAAAGGTGGAGGAAGACGTCTGACTCGGGCAGGGCCCCCATGGCACCGGCTTGACCTCACTTCTCCGTCCTCCAGCTTTCCGTCTCGGACCACGTAGTTTATGCATGAAGGATGGTAGCTCGCATCCTCACCGCGTGACTCTACACGCCCGTCATAGGTATAGGCATCCAAGGCGGATTGGCACGTCGCCGCACTGTCCCAGCAGGCGGCCTCCGAGACTTCAAGACTCCCCAGCTCGATGCGCAAGTATCAAATACGAAGTACAGTGTCCATTGTCCTGCGGCATGAAGCTGTGCATCAACGGCGGACAAAGGGCGAACCGCCTATCCAAGATTGGGCCATGCACAATGCGGCCTTGCGATCAGCCATGCAAGGCCTCGCGACGCACACATTGTGCGGAAAGCTGCTTCTGGCGATGCACGAATGGGTTTGAGGGACTGTCGCACCGGCCGTGCTGCCTCAACTGCGTTGATGTGATGTCGCACAGGAGTCGAGGAGATTTCAGTATCACGCCGGCACGCCGCACATGCGTGAACCTGACGTTGGAATGAGCGACGAGGTGAGGTCGTTTGCTCCTTGCATGTGTCACGAAACACGGAGCGGAAGTCGCGGCGGCGACATCACAACTCCTCCGCTGTCAGGCATCGCTGCTTCTTTCTTGCTCGTTGCAGTGCGCGAGTCGACGCATAACCTCCCCTTCGTTTCCTTCGTTTTGCCTTCGCGGCGTCCACTCGCTCAACTACACACTACTAATCATGAAGTCGTTCGCTACATTCGCCGCAGGCCTCGCCGCCGCCACACTTCCATCGCTCGCTACTGCCAATTCCATCTTCGACTTTTTCAAGACGCGTCAAGCAGCGCCACAGAGCTGCGACATAGACTCGACACTGTGCCCGGGATGTGACGGTGGGAATGTCACCGACGACGCGGGCCATCGCTGGACAGTCACTTGCGATTTTGCCATTGAGGCAGAGGATGAAACGCCTGTTGGCGGAGACATCTCCACCGCCATCTGCTTGGATGCCTGCGCCGACAACGACGACTGCTTCGGTGTCACCTTCGCCCCGAACGGCAGCTGCGCGATTGCCTCCGGACAGCAGAATGGGCTGACCTACTCTTCTGGCTACACCAACTTGGCGCGTCTGGCCGACCCTGCTACCACATCTTCTTCACGTGGAAGCATCAGCACAACGGTTACCGCCTCCGGTGTCACCCGCACTACTCGCGTCCCCATCACCACTACCGAGTCCAGCCCCGCTGCCTCTTCTACTCCACCCGGGATGAGCGGCCAATGTGATCTCGACGACGCGGACATGTGTCCGAAGTGTTCTGGCCAAGTTGCTGTCGATAGCACTGGGAAAGCTTATCGGGTTCTCTGCGATACCTCCATCAACTCCAACGGAAGCTACTCCCCACAAGAATGGTTGTCCCCTGACGAATGTCTCGAGGAATGTGACAAGCTCGACTTTTGCACTGGTGCTACTTACTTCGACGAGCGAAGCTGCGAGCTCGCCAAAGGAGAACTCGACACAGTTTTCGATGAGTCCTTCACCGCTTTCCTCCCACTCTTGACTCCGACGGCATCCTCTACCACGGTGCTGGCCCCTACTCGTGTCCCAGCTCGGAACTCCTCGTCAGCTGCGTCGACTACCCGCGCCCCACAGCCGAGCGTATCGATCCAGCCCGTCAGCTCGCGTTGCAATGTGTCCGCAGTCACCTGCAACGAGTGTGACGGATTTCCCATCACTGATAGGCTGAACGGCTCCTACACAGTCATCTGCGAGCGCGAACCGATGTGTGTCACCACCGACTCGCGCGGACAAGCTTCGCAAGAGCAGTGCCTACAGTTGTGTGATCAGGATGTGGCTTGCCTAGCTGCTATGTGGGCGCCAGGTTCGCGTGCGTGCAACCTCTGCCTACGAGGATTCGAGTTGAGCCGCGTGGCCGGACCTTTGCCTTACGTGCTGCTCGCAGCTGATATAGACGGGGACGACGACAATACGACTCGCGAGAGCACTGCTTTGCCGACTGCAGTCTCGCCCTCGCCAGTACGCAACATCACCAATCTGCCAGCTCCATTTCCCACGGGATCATCGACGACCACCTCTCTGCCTAGAATGAGTTCCACGCGAGTCAGCTTCACCACAACCTCATCATCTGGACGATCGTCGGCGTTGCCAAGCCAGACCGAAGTCTCATGCCCAGCATCAGACAACAGTGTGTACATTGACGCCGACTCGAAAGCCGCATTTGCAATCGGCTGCGACTCGCGCTTCGATGGTTCACACTCGGCCTACGTTACAGCTTCAGACTTTGAGGCATGTGCTGCCCTGTGTACTGGCTCTTGCGACGGTGTCCAGTTCGGTGCAACTAGCCGTTGTGGCCTGTATACCAGCATCACGTTCATCGGCGGAGCTCAGAGCTGGACCGCTGCTGCACGTATCACGAATCCAAGCTCTACTGGTTTCCCAGCATCAGGGTCATCCGCCGCCGTGAGCACCTCGGGCAGCGCCAGCGCTGTTCCAACCAACAGCACATTCAGCTATGCCTCGCCACTCACAAGTGCATTCACGACCAGCCGCCGTTCTGATGTTACGGTCGTCGCTCAGTCGCCGGGCATCACGAGCCGTGCCGCTCCATCGTCGTACAAGCTCGTCTAAAGCAGAAAGCTGCAAGAAGAGCCTAGACCGAAGGAAAGAATAGGAATGGACAAGACGCACCTCTTGCCACGCATGAGGAATTGCAGATGACCTGTTGATCGGGTACTGGAGACACTGCATGGGTCATGATGGAATGTATAATGGATATCGGCACGGCTGCACAGCACCTGCGTTCCATTCAGTATGTAATTCGAGCTTCGAAAATGACATTGGAATCAAGGAAATGGGCGCAGACCTCTTCAAATGAACGTGACAAGAAATCGATCGTAGCATGCCACATGATGCTAACTCCCCCGACGCCATCGCTAATAACAGCAGGAAACTTGTAGGCCTGCACATAAGGGTCTAGTTGAAGCGCTGTCGCTTCGCCCCTTGTCCTCTCTCTTCTGCTGCCCTTTTCCGCTTGAGCTCTTCTTTCATGATGCGTTCGGCGTTGCTCATTTTCTTTTCAGGCTCCGCACGCACGACTTCTGTTTTCTTCGCAAACGGGTTCTTCTTCGCTAGCGGGTTGGCATTCTTCTTCTTTGCTGCCAATGATAATGACACTTTGGCTGGAGCTTCGGGCTTTGCATTCGTGTCGGATTCCTGGTTCGTTTGGCTGTCCGGTGCGCTTTCAGGCTCGGTCTTTGCGTCTGCAGATTTCAAGTCTGCTGCAGAAAAGGTCTCGATCGCCACAGGCACGCCTCCCACAGGTTGCTCATCGGCTTCCTTCTTCTTCTCAGGCACCTTTGCGCCCTTCAAGCTTAACGACACTTTCACCGGCTCCAGTGCTTTTGCTTCCCCGTTCTGCTCACCTCGTTCCGCCCTCTCCTCCTCAGCCTTCCTCTCCCTCTCCGCCTCATTCTTCTCAGCCTCTTCCCTCGCCCTCTTAATCTGCTGCTCCAGCAACTTCGACTCAATATCCTCATCCCCCTTCGCCAACCGATCTTTCCGCTTAATATCCTCTTTCCTCCTTATCGCCTCCGCACTATCATCAACCCACGCAATCTCCAACCCTCGGTCCCCCTCCTCCACCCTACAAATCCCCTCTCTCCCAAGATACTTCGCAAACTCCGTCAAACTCGGCCACTTGGTACTATTCATATGCACATGCTCTTTATCCTTGATATACTCATTATAAAACTGATTTAAATTTATTTTCTTCTCTCCGTGGCCTGTTCGCAAGAGTTGGATGAAATCTCGTTGGAATTCGCGCGATTTTTCGTTGATGTAGCCGCGTGCGTTTTCTCCTACGATTGCCATGTTGCGGTTGTGGGATTCGGAGAGGGTGTGTTGTTTGAAACCGTTTTCGTCTCGACATTGTTTTTGGCAGGGTTCGCACCACCAGCGGAGGCGTTGGAGGCCTACCATTTTGGATTTGTTGGCTATTGCCTTGGTTGAGCCGGGTTCTGCGCGGCCCATGGTTGTGGTGGTGGTGGAGTTGGTGGTGGGGTGGTGGTGGGCGGCTTCGTTGCCTGATGGTTTGTGTTGTTGTCGCACGATATGGGATTAGAGGGTGACCTGGGGTATCTCGCGAGTATGTTCTGAGTAAGGCGAGATTGTTGATCTGGGTACCGAGTGTTGACACTGGATGTCTTCGCAGTTGTCGCAAAGAAAGTGAGAGTCAAGAGCAACGCGACTGCATGACTCGCGTGTCCCAGCACGGGCTCTGCCTTCCCTGCCAGTTGCCCGCTCTTGCTGTGGCTGTGGCCATGTGGCTCGCCACTCACATTCTGACCAGACGCTTCGATGGCCTGACGCCTCTCCCACTGCAGCCGTGAACAATGACAACTTGCACTTTCCTCAGTGAATAAGTTCAGCAGCAGGTTGCCACTGCATTGCGTTCCACTGTAGGTCTCTAACATATTCTCTGCCGCCCTACAGGCCATACAGCTGGCCGGATCTCGGCGCGATGCATCTTTCAAAACTCCTTCTTGCCCTCGTTTCCCTTCATACTCCATCAGCACTAGCTCGCAGCTGGAGCAAGAGCAAAGATGCCATTCTACTGTCGAGCGTCAAGGCGCTTACGCTGCGCGATGGTGCCATGACCACTCATCGCCGTGTCGAGGCGATGCCGCAGCTGGTATGCGTTGGAGGCAACGCCAAGGGACTTTACACTGTCGACCGTATGCGATGCACCAACTCCGGACACGAATACGATAAAGAAGACATCCAATGGACCTGCAAAGCTGAACTCCCTATCGAATTCAAGCTGGGAGGTACAGATGTCATCTGCGAAGGCTACGACTCATCAGACGATCCCTACGTTTTGAAGGGGTCATGTGCTGTTGAGTATCGACTGGTTCTTACAAAGGCTGGCGAGGAGAAATATGGTTTGCCGAAAGACAGCTGGTGGGGAAGTTCACGAAGTGGCGGGCACGACCGCTACGACGAAGGTATGTACACCCGCGGCTGCAGCATTGACGATTTGGACATACCACTGACTTGTTAAGGCGGCTCAACACTGGGGAACTTCATCTTCTGGTGCTTCTTCCTGTTCGTCTTGGGAGTTATCATCTGGAGTGTCTGGACTGGGGGTGGTAACAATGCCCAAGGCGGACGACCACGTGGTCCAAGATGGGGCGGCGGTGGTGGTGGATATGATGGTTTCGATGACCACAACGATCCGCCTCCGCCCTACACGCCACGCGCGCCGAGACCGAAATCAACGTATAATACATCTGCCGGGAGCAACTCGTGGCGTCCGGGTTTCTGGTCCGGCACAGCAGCCGGCGCCGCTGGAGCTTATGCTGCCAATCAGTGGGCTAATCGCAACAACAGGACAAGATATGATCAACCACAGGCTGGACCATCGAACTGGTTTGGAGGCGGAGGCGGAGGTGGCAGAAGTGACAGCTTTGGAGCAGGACCATCCAGATCATCATCAACGCCCAGCTCGACGCGCTACGAGTCTTCGGGCTTTGGAGGAACGAGGCGACGTTGAAATATCAGGCTTTGGTCAACGACAGGATTCAAGCAAACATCTTCAGGTCGCGCAGTCCGCCTCATATTCCAGCCCGTGTTCGTCCACATCCCGCTACACTGTCCACGTGGTTCCTTTTGAGAGAATTTGAAAAGACCCAGCCAAAATGTGGCAGATGATCAAGCCCGGCGCGACAATCGCAAGCGCGAGCATGGAAACGCAAGCAGGACTACCGCCAGCTGATGTCAGCACTCCCAAGGCGAGTCATCTATCGTCAAGGAACGTATGTCCTGGAAAGCCAGTCGGAGCATTTTGCATCCAATACAGTTTCCGGATGACAGCGTGGCATGCTTTCCCGTGCAACGGGTTGGTAGTGGTCGTGAAGCCGCATCTCGCGCACAAGAAAAGCTCGGAAGAGAGCGAAGAGGATGTCAGCAACGCAGAATACAGCCTGACTAAATTCGGCAAAATCGGGCGTCGCTATCTTGGAGCATCGACCTGAAAAGATGCCTTGCACCATCCACATTTCTACGAGCTTCGGAGGAAGTGGTCCCAGAGCGCTGCTCTCTTGCATGCTCTCCATAGCTACACCGCACCGCCAAGCGAAGCACAGTGAAGATCTCCGATCGACACAGCATGACTCGGGCAGAAACCCTGCGCATGCGCAGCCGTTGAGGTCTCGCGCTCGCCGAACTTCGCATGGCCCAGCGTGCACAGCATACCGATATTGTTCACCTTTGGAGAAAGCGATGCAACGCAACCTTTCTATAGCACAACATAGCGAACACACCGCAATTCGCCGCATGCAGGTTCCGAGTGAGGCGTAGTCGATCGGCTACCACGCACTACTTTGCGTCGGCTCGGACGAGTTTAGAACAGCTTTTGTACAACTTCGGACCTAGCGCATCCTGCGAAGTGTTTCATTGGCTGCTGCGCCATAGATCCTACAAAATAGGATGCACTGTTACCACAGTGCCTCGTGTCAATGCTACGATGCTACTGCTATGATGCAAGGCTGGGAGCTAAACGGTTACCCTCTACTGATCAGACACGAGATGGAGCCGGTAGGATGGCTGGGATGTGCACACTTGCCACATGTACGCCAGGACGTATAAGACCTTTTCAAAGCGCTACTACTGTTGCTCTAATTCTACTATCACACTCTCCAGCATAACCTACAAAACCTGTATACATCCGATCATCATCCCAGAATTCGGTCGCGAAAATGAAGTCAGTCTTCTTCACAGCAGCTTTCGCAGCTCTCTCTATTGCAGCACCAGTAGTCACAAAACGAGTAAGTCTACTCTCCCATCCAACAACAAACACCATCCTCCTCTACCACAGACTAACACATCCCTCTCAGCAATGCTTCATCAACGAAGCCGGAATTCAAGAATGCATCAATAACCCCACCTGCACAACCCGCGATGACGGCACAGTAGTCTGCGTCTCCAAACGCACCCCAGAAGAAATCTCCACTTCGTCGATCACGAAACGTCAATGCTACATCACCGAATCAGGAGAACAAACTTGCATTGATAATCCTACTTGTACCGAAAACGAAGAAGATGGGACGGTTTATTGCGTTGCCAAACGTTCTGAATCTACGGCAAGTGTCGATACTGCTTTGACGAAACGACAATGTTATATCACAGAGGATGGAAAACAGCATTGTATTAATGAGCCGACTTGTACGAAGAGGGAGGATGGGAGTGTGGTGTGTGTGAAGAAGAGGGATGCGGAGGAGTTGCAGAAGAGACAGTGTTATGTTGATGAGGAGGGGGAGCAGCACTGTATTGACAAGCCGACTTGTTATAAGCAGGAGGATGGGAGTGTGGTTTGTGTGGCGAAGTAGATGGGAGCGAGAAGGATTTTGGGAAAGATGATGGGCAGGTCATGGATTTAATGTGGATGACGAGAAGAGGTGATGGGACGACCTACAGGACGACTTTTATGAATTTATGATGGGATGACAATGACTTGGACGATAGACATGTAATGACAACGACAGGAAAAGAATAGACGATGAGAAGCATTTTTTCTTTTGGCACGAGCAGTAATTCCAGCACCATTGACTGCTATCCAACGGCGATCAACAGGTCTTAGTCGTTCGCAGCTTTTTCATCCTTCATGTTGGTATCCCGCCGACCTTGATGCCACTGGCTTAGTACTTGACCCAAAGGTAGATCAAGTCATACCATGTTGTCTCAAAGCCGTAGTAGCCGTCGGTCTCAGAGCTGTCAATTCTCCTCACGGCTACAGTGAGCCCAGCGTTGAACAGTTCTTCCTGCATCCACCGCTCGACATCGTCCAATCTCAGCCCCAGCGGAACTTTGCATCCCTTCTTTCGCAGCTCAGTATCATATCGGTCCAGCGTCACTTTTGCGATCGCTCGTGTTTCGGCCACAGTCACACGTTGTAGCCAGTCCCAAGGCGTCTCCGGACCAAAGACTTTCTTGCCCTTGATGTATCCTGGCTGGCCGTCACCTCCCCAGGTCCAGCGATTGCAGGGCTTATCTTCATCTGCGATATTACCACTAACAGGTTTCGTCGCCGAATCCTCTTCTGTCAAGCTAGCAGCGTGTTCAAAGTGCGTTCGCAGTAAGTCGAGGATGGTGATTGAAGTGGCGCTTTGCGCGTTGCTGGACTGCGCACGGGCAATGTCGGATGCCTCCCTCAAGATGGCGTGCACAACATTCTGGTATGTAGGTCCTGTGGTGTTTGTCTCGAGCAAATCCTGCAAGCGGGATCTGAAGTCTTTTATGATCGAATCCATCAGGTTCTTACAGCGTACTGACATGCGAAAATAGTCGATGCTGGTTATTCCCTCCTCATCGATCACGACCTTAGAGAAAGCCGAAAGAAGATCAACAGCACTCCGACAGACAAATCGCTTCCCGCGGTGCAAACGAACGGTCTCGTAGAGTATACCAGCGGATAGGTTGGTCGTTTGGCCTTCTCAAAATTTCTGGGAACTTTGTCTGACAGCTTTCACATAGGAAGGAAGGCTTAGAGATGTCTGGGCATCAGCGACAGATGTTGGAAAGTCCTTGCCTGCCGGACGGCGACGTGTTGTCTGTTTGGCTCCAACAGCTCGTTCGAAATTACGTATACGCTTACCAAGCGACGATTCGTGCGGCACGTACTGCTTGTGCTGCTCTAGGAGCGCCGCCATATCGTTCCATATTGGCATGTCTTCGCTAGCAGAGTACAAGTAGGCGGCTCCCAAGGTCGCGAACGATCCGTTCGTGCATTGAATCGAGAGTGAAGTCGTGCGCATACTCACGTCGTATACGTAAGTTCCAGCAAAGACAGGAAGGGCGGCAAAATAAGCGCTGGGTTTGCAAGCTTCAGGGACGCCTTCGCCGGGGAATCTGTCTCCTAGCGAAACATTCGCTAGCGCCAGCAGATCGTCGCTCTGCTCTGTGATGTACTTTTGATAGCTTGGTCGACCTTTGAATGCACGTACATATTCATTCAGGGACTTAGGGACTGAAGCCGCTAATGAACGCACCGTGCTTGTTACAGTGCTTGGCTGTCGTCCGAGCGCATCGTATATGTCCATGTACATTTGACACTGAATGACCGCTGTAGTATGGACGTAGCCATACCAGCACATGAAAAGGAGACCGAATGTGAAGTGATCAAGGCGCAGAGGACCCACATGGCCGGACTGGTCTGCTGCTTGCGACAAAAGCCGGAGCTGGTCTCGTAGGTCTCGCAATGCTGGACCAAGTGGATGCCCATGAAAATATGAGTAGTCCTGACGCGACGCGCGGAGTCCGCGATCAACTTGCATTGACCAGAGCAGATCCTGCAAGATGCGCCATCCAGCCACACAAAACAGATCAGCTGCTTCCAGGCCATTCGCGTCTTTATCGATCGTGCTAGAAAAGCCAGAGATGCCTCCGATGGTCTCGCTGTCCTGCTCGATTCTCAGGTCCAGCACCTGCACAATGTTGGCATACTCCCGCAGTGATGTATCTTCGACCGCAAGAACGATGTCCGTGACTGCTCTGAATGCCGTGTCTGTGAGATGCGCAGCCACAGGGAAAGTGATCTCGCCATCGTAGTATCGCCTCCACAACAGTCGCACATGAGCCCTGATATCTTGAACGTCTTTGAGCATGCACCAGATTTTAAACCGCCGCGTGTCCTCGAGTTTTCCAGCGAAGACATCTGCAGCTTGGTCGAAAGCGTCAGACTCAGCTTCATCGCCAAGTGGGGCATCTGTCGGTTCCTCCAGTTCTAGACTGGCGAAGATGTTTGAGATATCAGAAGGCGGCGTTTCTTGCTGTTGCTGGGAAGAGTCGTGCTTTGCTGCCTTGGCTCCAGTCGGATCGAGCGTGGCCCGTACCCCCTTGAGTTTCTCGATGAAATACCGGTGGCTCTTGTTGATGTCTCCAATCCGGTCGTCATCGGCCGCGGCATTGTCGCGAGCCAGACTCGAATACCACTCGTGAGCCTGCTGTCGGAGATAGATGACATCCGACAATGTCGAGGCAATGCTCTTTGGCAACTCGATCTTCGCGTTGCTGATCGTCTGGGCAAGAGACGGTAGGTCATCGACGCACAACTGGTCGAGTGATTTCGAATGTGTGTCGAGAGCAGAAGCGGTCTCGTACAGCCAAGTGACCACCTGTTGCGAGCCCTTCTTGTAAAGGAGGTAGCGACTCCTGTACGGCGAGGGGCGTTCAGGCGCCATGTCAGAGGCGGGCGATGTTGTCGTAGGTTTGATGATGTTGCGGCTGCGAAATGCCGACGGATCCCGAAGTGCATTTTGGAGGTTCTCGTCGAGCCAAGAAGAATCCAGCAAGAGGGTAAACTGTGGGGACAGCAAACAATAGTCGTTTGTCGAGTGAATGTGAAGCCGAGCTTGCAGACGCCCCTGCCGCGTCTGCATGAACGTACGGGCGGCGACATTAGAGTGTTGCTTATCCATGTGCTCGGTTCACCATTGAAAGTGACTGCTCCGGAACGGCGATTCTCCTGAATCATCGATATGGATTTGAGAAGTCATGCTCGTAGATTTCGCGAGCGGGCGCTGTGTCTGACGTGAAAGTAGAAGCCAGGCTCGCCAAAACTCCGACCCCTTCTGCCCGTACGAGTGCTATAAGTCGTTGCCAGCAGGAGATGGAGCGCTTGAAATAATTCAACGAATGTTACTGGCCCAGAATCGATATGCTCGAGAATGCGTTGGCGTCTTTGAATTCAAGAAAGCGCGTCTGTGGAGGTGCTCGAAGCCTTCAGCATACGATACATGCATAGGTGTCTTGGACAGTTCTTGCAATGCTTCTGACCTGCTATCTTGCAGAGACGTGGGTGCTTTCCAGCAATCATATTGGTACCATGCGAGTCGAACACTATATCACAGTCAGCTCCTTGCAAATCGTTAGCGCAGACTTCGATGGAAACATTGCACCACCCAGCTCCCATAACAAATCTATCGCTTAGGCTATCAGCCAATGTCATATTCAGCTTATCCATATTCGCATCTCGATGTGCTCATGCTCATGCTCCTCCCCAGTATCCCCGCCTCTCTCGAATCGGACGAATCCAAGCGTCCCGCAACTATCCCAAGCTGTTGCAAAGTATTGCCTGCCGTTACTCCGAGTTCCTTCCCTTACTGCTCAGCCGTAACTTCTTCCTTGCGCTCTTCAGAAAAGACGCTGATCTCTCCTTGCTCTTCAGTCACTCATGGGCATCTACTGCGCCTTGGTGGCGTTTACCTTAGCCTTGAGGTTGGCGGATGGGTCCTCGTTGAAGAAGCGGGCGAAAAGTGGCTGAAGGAGGGATCGGAAGACGACTTGGGCGCCACTGGGGAGAGAAGTCAGCGCTGTGAGAGAAACAGTCTGTTAAGGAAAGTGCCACTCATACCCAGTCTGTGGAAGGGACATCCAGAGGACAAGGATGAACTTGAAAGTGTAGTAGAAGGGGAACCAGTAGACAGCGTTGATGGCCGACTCAAGCACAGTCAAGAAGGCGTACACCACCCAGTACTGGCGTGAGTTGTCAGTGTTCGATTCCTCATCCAAGTTTTGACGCCTCAACATACGGTAAGCCATTGGCTGTCATCGGCCTTGCCGCTGGTGAAGAGGGCTTGAAGAGAGTAGTATGCTGGAATGGCAAAGCCAGCAGTGTTGACCAAGAACTCGCCGGCAATGTTAAAGAAGACGAGGAAGAAGTAGAGTGCACCAAGTCCGAGGATGACATAGACCTTTGGGACGCTGGTCTGCTGCTCAAAGTTGTTGAGGGCGGGGTATTTGCTGAGCTGGTATCGCCGTCAGCATGGGTATGGCAGGATAGTCACGACGCAAGCGCCTGATGTTTGCGATTGATCATACCTCCTTATCGAGCTGAG
Source organism: Cercospora cf. flagellaris (assembly GCA_005356885.1). Lineage (NCBI taxonomy): Eukaryota > Fungi > Ascomycota > Dothideomycetes > Mycosphaerellales > Mycosphaerellaceae > Cercospora > Cercospora cf. flagellaris. The sequence continues at coordinate 1,501,650 of RJLU01000006.1, read as the reverse complement.
ACAGGTGGTACTGAGCCCTGTTCGCAATATCAGCGTTCTGCCATGCAAACAGAAGCTATGCCTGTGCCCTCCACACAGCTACGCTCGAGCTCTTGCCGACAGCAGAGATGGGAGCAGAATACAGCAAGGCTACACTGCTCATCGTCCCTCTACTCTTTCATGTTGACGGTACGGAGCTCGAATCGCAACTGTTGGGTCTGGGCGGAAGGCTGCAGCGTGTTCGCAGCAGCTGGCAGATTGGACGTACCGTTCCTGGACAGAACCGGATGAAGACATGTTGATGTTGTTGTTTTGGCGGCGGTGTTGTTGTTGATGTTTGCGTGGTGAAATTAAATGGGCAAGAAGGCGGCTAACGGGTTGTGGAAGAGGAAAAGGTGCAGACGGTTCTGAATCAGACGGTTGAGTGGTAGAGGTCAAATGGAAAGTTGGCCCAGGATTGGAGGGCTCGCCGTGTCGCACGTCACGTCACTGCTAGATACTCCCGATCGTTCTTGCCCGCATCGACACGCACTGGCGTACAGATCGATCCGATGTAATTGCCTGCGCGCCGTCGACAGCGAGATCGATAGCACAACCACCGCCGCCCGCTCGCTGTCCGCCAAACGGTCGTTTTCACGTATATGACAGTCGGTGAATGAGTGGGTCTTAACACCGTCTCAGACCAAGAAGTCAAACGCGGGATCTAAACCGTACGGAGAAACCTTTCTTCCTGTCGTCGCTTAGACCTACGACGCCCGTGTTTACCATCAACAATCGAGCTAGACCGTCGACCATATTGCCCGTCCACCACCGCGCCTCGCTCGCGCCCCGACCAACACACCCGCCGGACTACCTGCTCACCACCACCGCTCGCTGCACCCGTGCTTGCAGCCTCTCCACACCCAGCGACCTGCGCGACGAGCGCCCGAGGATCCCCAGCCAGCTGAAATCGTCTGCACCAACACGCATTCCGCAATCTATGTCGAGGATACACGCAGGTATAGCAGACCCCATATGCACTCACCCTCGACCACGACCTCCAAGACACGTCTGGGGTGCTTGATCGAGGCGTCGCATCCGTCTGAGTCCATCCGTTCCTGACACATCCGCAGCCAAAGCAAAACAATAACACAAATCCTTCCCGGCTGGTCTCAGAGCAAATAAGGTAAACATAAAGTGCTATACGACTGCACAGCCCAATGTCGGCGCGCAATAGCCAGCGACCTGAGTCGCGGGCCTCAACGACGAGCGCGACATCACAACGACACGATTCCCATCCGCCCTCGGTGCACGATGCGAAAGCGACGTACATGGCTCAAGGGCCCGAAGCCGCCCTGCTTCAATACCAAGCAAGCATGGTGCCCCAGCAAATCACACAATACGAGCCAGTACAACATACGCAGCAGAGTCACCTCGGTCATCACGTCGGGCAAAATGTTCAATATGCCATGCCGCAGGGCTACGGAGCACACGATTCTCCATACCTACCCCAGGATCTATCATATACGGGGCATGTGAGAGTAGGGTCGGTACCCATCAACTCTGGGCTGGACGTGCACGATGACAAGAGACGAAAGGGCTCTGCTGTGACTGCGACGAACGACAAGGAATTGCGAGAAATGCTTGCGAAGAATGAAGGACGTCCGCTGCGGGAGGTTGCTGTCGAGGTTATCCAAAAGGAGCGAACACCCATGGCCGAAAAGACCAAGCAGCTTTTTGCCATGCTGTGGTGAGTAGACGTGTCTGTTGTGAAGAAGGTTTGACCCTAACCAATTTTCAGGCTCCGCACAGTCTGCAAACCAGCAAAAACCTCTGTCCCGCGAAACCGCGTCTACTCACAATACGCAACGCGTTGCGGCACTGAGCGAGTTGTCCCTCTCAATCCTGCGTCTTTTGGTAAACTGGTACGCGTCATCTTTCCCGGCATTCAGACGAGACGGCTGGGTGTTCGAGGCGAGAGTAAATATCACTACGTCGACCTGGCCCTCGAGGATGAGCAGACGAACATGCCCCCAGCATGGCAAGGCGCTATCCAGCAATCTGGTAATCGCCAACGATCGCAGTCCGTAAGCACCCAACAGATCGACTTCAACAACATTCCTCGGTTGCAAGCCGACACCGCGGCATTCCCACCCTCGGACGGCAACTTTGATATCCAAGCTGCGCAACCTGCTGCTCCACGCGGACCGGCATCGAAGGGTCAGTCCTTCCTATATCCCGAAGCTCGCGGACTGGAGCCAGGCACTGCGACGGCTCTTTCGTATACACATACGCTGCGCTTTCCACCAAGCAATATGCCGACCTTCACGGAGAACGAGCCAGTTATCCTCCCTCCGATACACCCGTACCTGCCGCCGAGGACAGATGTCGACACTGCAGAGGCATTGGTCGCACTCTATCGAACACACTGCACATCCCTCATTGACAGTATACGATTCTGCAAGGAAAAGCAGTTCTTCCGATTGTACACCTCCTTTCACGGCACACTGACTGTGCCTGTACAAAAGCTGTTCACGCACCCGAACCTTGCGCCCTGGATAGAACAATGCGACCTGGTCATGTACAGAACGATGGTCCGCTTCGTTGCGCGACTCACCTTGCAGGCGGCGCCTGTTGTTGTCATCAATATCCTGAACAACATCTCATCGTCGCTACACTCTCACATCGCCAAGACATTTGGCAACCAGCCAGCTCATGTCTTGGATGCGAAACTGAAACCGGCGACCATCTTTGCTGGACTGTTGTATCGCCTTATCAGGGTGAATCAGTCAGCACATGCAGCCGCAAATCTTTTGACCATCGACCAGAATCGGGAGCAGATGTGGCAGGAATGGAGCACTATGGTCAACGTGAAGCGCGTTATGGAAGCTGAGCTTCCTGACTGTGGGTATGAAGAGACGTACAAGATCTTGACTACGGAAATGCGCAGCTTACTCGAGCCACTACCTGCTACCGGTTTCCAGGATGATGCCTCCTTCTACAGTTTCGACGGCGGTGAGAACGGGTTCGCGCAGTTCCTGCAGAGCCAGACTGGTCCCACCTCACGCAACGGGCCAATGCAGATCTCCGCAGAGAACGTGCTTGACCGCTGGTCGACCTTTGTGTCGTCACTTCCCACGCGCTTTCCTCAGGCGCCGGCACGAACGGTCCTGCATTGCATATCAGCAATCGGAACCGCAGCCATCCGCGACATCACAATTGTCGGTGGTGCTTCATACAGCCACTGGTGGGTCTTGAAGATGTTCGTGGATGAGATGGCGTTGTGGAACGCAGAGATGGGAGGCTTTCTTGAGAGCAACGGAAGCCACACGCCCGTGAATGGCAACAATACCATGAACCAATCGCCGGTACTGGATAACGGTATTGGACGGAGCCACAGCGGAAGTCGCATGAGCAGCATGGGACCCGGGCAAGGCACCGCGAACGGACACGACAACAGTGCGCAACAGTCGATGTTCATGCCCGACCAGCAGCAACAGCACTTTGCGCCACAGCAACACTCCTCGCATGCGCACAGCCTCTCCTTTCAACAAGGTAAGCTGCAACAGCAACAAGCGCAAGAGGCAGATCTTGATGATAGCGGGATCGGGATGTTGACGGATGAAGAACTTACCAAGTTCGCAATGAACGGACACGGAATGGATGATATGGCAGCGGTCGCAGCCATGTGAAGAAATGGAGCCTGATGAAAAAGGCTATGACGATTTTACGCAGCAAGAGGTGTTCCACGGGAGTCGGTACAACGGGACCATGATTGCGTGCACGCGCATCCGAAGCGATGCCATGGTTTTGGGATTTTCGTCGTCAAAGGGTTTTGGGTTCTGAACATATTTCTTATTGCTCGTCTCGCGCGGTGTTTAGTACTCCTTAATAGCGCGGACGGCGGGTGATGAGTGCAGGCACGGGTCGATTGGAGATCCTCGGCCTCGCTGGGGGAAGAGGAGGCAAGACTTGTCTTCAGTGTGATGGATATTGGACAGCATTGAGTGGCGGACGGAGGGTAAGTTTCTGTTTTTGGGTGTTCGTTGATACCACGATTGCTTTGCTGCGACTGATGCGACCCCCGAACAAAAGATTGTTGTTGTCGCGAAATGAGTAGATGTCTTGAAGTATTGATAACTGTCAGAATTATGAACTTCTCACTGGGTTTTGTGCCACTACTTTCAAGATGCGACTATTCCTTTGTAGCCAGCAAAACCTCCCACATCCTCCTTCAAGATTTCGGGCAACTCATCCTCCAGATAGGAAGACTTCCAGTCTTTCTCCTTTGGCTCCCATCCCAGCGCTCGCAACCTATTCGCCCGACTACGACTATTCAATCCAATCACCGCACCAGTAAAATGAGCAAACGCATCATTCCACTTATCTTCTGTTAACTCCTTCGGTTCCGGATCCTTGAGCTTACCAGCTTTATGCAGTCCTTCTCCGATGGCTTTAGCGACTTCATACCAGGAAGGTTCATTATCTCCGGTTGTCTCGCAGAAATAGTAAGGGTTCTCGAGGGTTTGTTCGCCGGAGGATTGTTCGAGATGGTGCAGGAGAACGATGTATGCGCGGGCTAGATCGAGGACGTGGATGTTGGATTCTACCCCGAGACCTTTGCCGACGTGTGCGGCGTAGCCGTGTTTGAGAGCGAAGCGGGTCAGGATGGGGATTTGTATTGTTAGGCGGCCGTGGGCTGGGTTGACTGGGAGGGTTGTTAGTGGGTCATTTGAGGGGTGAGGTTGTTCTGAGTGAGGTGGGCGCCTTACAGCCGTAGATGAGAGGCGGGATCATGATTGCAATTTTTGCTTTATCGCCTAATTCTTTCTGGGCTTTCACGATGGCGAGGTCGATTTCTCGGTGTGGTGCTGTGTCAGGCACGGAGTCGATTTCGCTTCTGATGTCGTCGTGGTAGACTTTGTCGCTCTTGTATGCATTGAGTGCTCCATCGTCGAGAACGCTGGTGCCAGAGGTGTGGATGAAGATGGCTGGCAGTCCTTTGGCAGTACGTTGCTTGATACCATCGAGCACAGCTTCGACACTTGGAAGATGGTCTGCGGTTGCGGTATGAATTGTAATGTCGTGTTTGGCAGTCTGCTCGGCAATCTTGTCCTTGTCGTTCAGATCACCTAGGACAACTTGGGCACCAGATTTGGCAATCTGTTCGCCATGTTCCTTGCGGCGGACGAGTCCGGTCACTTGACAGCCTTCGTTGACGAGAAGGTCAAGGACATTCCAGCCCTACAAAGTGTTAGCCACATGAGATGTGTCAATGGATGTGGAGTCGTGCTCACAATGAAGCCAGGTCCCACGATGAAGACGGATTTCCCTGTTGATGCCATTGTGATTGAACGTACGCAATTGCCGAATGTTTGATGTAGTGTAAGCTATGGAGGCATGCGAGGTCATATATAACTCCAATGCTTTGTAATATGGGGCAGATGAGGTGTTCCTACAGTAGTGGGGCACAGACTGTGTCACCGAGGGGTTGCCGCCGAATATTGAGGCCATGTTGCAGCTATATGCCCAATAAAGTCCCGCCGCAGACAATTTATGCACATGGATATCTGGACTGGTCAAAGCTCTCTTCTGACTTGAGCATTCAGCAATGCGATCAAATTCAGCAGAGCGGGAAAGAAATGATCATGTCGTTCATGATCGAAGCAAAATCCTATTGTATCGCTTGGGCTTGACGGAAATGTATTGTAATCACCATGTATCGGCATGACCGTGTCCGCAGTCTTTCGGTGTGAGGATTCTCTGATTGCCAATGGATTTACTGCGGCAAGAGCCCGCCACGAACTTAGGAACAACGATCTTGGCCCTTGAATGCTCCAAGCTGTACGGTATTGATGCGAAAAATCGCGATGAATGCTTCGCATCGATGCAGTCCCATATTCGCAAGTGCATCGGGGACTTGGATTTGTGGCCCCCGGACTATTGCGTTGAGCAACTGGCGAGAGTAAGAGCAATCGAGCTGTGGAAAGACGCGATCAAGTCGATGCTCCTGGGTGGTAGGCTGAGTAGAGGTGAATTAGATGGGAGGAAATCTTTGGCTTGAGTTTCCCTCGTGACTGCTGTTGCGACGAACGTAGGAGTGTGGAACGTTCATGTTGCTTGAATATTGTTGTCTCAGTGCTGACATCTCAGGAGCGGCCAGCGCGTTTCACGCACCAGCCACACAGCAAGTGTGGCTGCTCGTGATCATCACTCCTACTTTCACGCTCCTCTGGAACCATTGGTCGCGTCCGACACTATCTCGCGGTCGGAATCGCATCTCATGATATAGCCGATAATCTTTTGCGCGCGACCGGTCCAGCTTTCCTACAGCAACGATGTCAGACGATCCCTTCCAAGAAGCTCAGGCAGACATCCTCGCCTTGCTCCAACAAACGAGGCCACTGCTGCAATCTTACTTGCGTATTCGATCCACAGCATCTTCTCCATCTGCTCCCGAATTAGTCGAGGCCAGAGATGAACTCGAAGGCACGCTGACAGACCTCTCCACCGATCTGCAGGACTTGGTCGACTCCGTACGAGCAGTAGAGGGTGATCCATACAAGTACGGCCTCGATGTCCCCGAAGTTCAGCGACGACGGAAGCTGGTTGAAGACGTGGGACGCGAAGTGGAAGATATGCGCAAGCAGCTGAATCAGACTGTCAGTGCTGCGGACAATTTGGCGCATCCGGACTCCTTTGGCAATGCAGACGGCGATGATGACGACGACTACGGAGCTTGGGAAGAGCAGCGACAAATGGAGATCATGCATGAGCAAGACGAGGCACTGGATGGGGTCTTTCAGACTGTCGGCAATCTTAGAATGCAAGCCGACACGATGGGACGCGAACTGGAGGAGCAGGCAGAATTGCTCGAAGACACCGAAAACATTACAGACCGAGTGGCGGGCAAGCTCGGGACTGGTATGAAGAAGATTCGATATGTTATTGAGAAGAACGAGGGTAAGTTGTGCTCAAGTGCTGTGCTAGTACACGGGTGGACAAAGCTGATAAGGTGGTAGATCGCTGGTCTGGTTGCTGCATATCGATGCTCATCGTGGTGCTCATCATTCTACTCATACTGGTCATCGTTGTTTGAGAAAGCAGAACACGAACGAAGGACCACGACATGGCCATGCTTGCCCCCATACCCATATCGCATGTAACTTGCAACCTCAGGCAGGAGTGTGGCGCATGCGACTGGCCCACCTTGACTTCAGAGAGCTCTCGAAGTATCTCAACAGCAAGGACGACAGGACACGATGCAGGGAGACAGTAAGTGTCGCATTACAGCTAGTTCTTTGCACCGGTAGCTGACAATTCAGACGCACATCCTCTGCTGCAGCAGACGGCGCTCAGCGTCAACCCGTTCATCGACTTGCCGAAAGCACCAACCCTCCCACACAACTATGCTTCGTTGCCGAGCACGCTTCCGCCTTCCATGCTCAATTCACCGGCAGTCGCTTCGAATCCAGAATTGCCAGCATACGTGACATCATCAACAGGTTTCGCAGCACACCCGAAGACGATCATTGCACAGAACAGGTCATTGCTGGAGCAGATTGAGAAGCAGCGCACAGATGCAGAACAAGAAGTCCGGGCATGGGAACAGAAGATCAAGGATCGAGAACTAGCTGAGAAGAGGAAGAAGGCTCCCGGCTATCTGGACACTGAGCAATATATTCTGCAGCCTGAGAAGTCGACAGCACGGTCACCTGCGGCAGCTAATGTCAACCTTATGGATGAACCTACTCAGTATGCGAAGCAAGACAAGCAAGTCGACGACCTGGGAGACGCGATGGATCGTGCTTTTGGTAGGAGCGAGCTTGGCTGAGTTCGCTCGCACGTGTGGTCTATTATCACCAGAGGACTCGATCACGTTGAAAACGCACCGTCGAGGGTCAACTGTACTCGAAAACGCGTGATACCCTTGAAGAAATGATTTGTCTCATGCGGATATTCTTCGAGATGACTTGTACGTCGTGAATCGTTCACATGAGCAGAGGGACGGGATTATATGGTGGTGATCTAGGCCCCCAAACCTTCTTCTCCATTCAATTCTCGAAGCATTGGCAATCAACAAAAGATGAACTTCTTCACGACTCGTTTAGCTCCATCCAACAAGGGCGTGAAGATGAGTGAGGGCGAGTACCAAGCAAGAGACCCACCTCGACCACCACCCGAGAATGTTTTACAGCTCTTCCAGCGCCTGCACCACGTTGAAGGCGACACTATCAGGGTCTATGCCTCTGAAGACGATGCTGAGCCGATCTTTGTGCAGGAAGGTCTGCTCCGGCTCGTCTTCCGTGGCTCGTTGTGGTTCAAGTTTACCATAGCACAGATGGACCTCAAGTCGACTTCCAGATTGGTCCTCTACACGCAACAGGATGTGCTCGCAATGTTCCTCTTTTGGGTCTTCCACGCTCGAGTCCCAGGTTTGCATGAGGTGGGCCAATATCCCAGCATTCCTAGTCAGGACGACGAGGATGACTACCAGACACTGCTTGTGCGAACCTGGGTTTTCGCAGATTCTGTCGAGCTTCCAGGCCTCCAAAATGCGCTGATGACCAAGTTGTTCGACGCCTTCGACAATCCGGCCAAGGACATTACAGCAGAGACTCTTCAGATATGTCTGCTAGCGTCCGAAGCTGGAACCAAAATGCGATGGGCACTGTTGCAGTACTTCCTATGGTGCGAAGACCACAGTGAGCAAAGGTCGGACGACTGTGAACTACAACATCACGCGCGACTGCAACCGTACATTGATGTTGAAGGTGTCAAGGAGATCGAAGCGGATCTCGAAGATGCGAGAACTGTACGCCGCGTTCTCGATGCCCACCAGCGCAAGAAGCGCCCTGTCGCGAAGTCGTTCCTTGTGTTCGACCCGCTGGCGTCAACACGTGCTTGAGAGCATGTGATCTGGACCAGACTGCGCGGCGACACTATTCACCACATCTAACACAAAAGTAGCAAACACCTTCTTTGTTTATTTTGAGCTAACTCGACTCTGCTGAGACAATTTCATCTGCATCTACACACCTTTGGCGATATCAGAAACACCAGAACAACATGGAAACAACAAGCCCAAAGACGCTCGAGCGCCTCTTCCGCACACAATCGCTATCCTCAGACACTCTGCACTCCCTTCTGACGCCGACGGTTCATGAGGGCGAACTTGGTATCAGCTGTGACACAACGCAGCTTGTCACATCTTCTCGGACGACTGAGACGTCTCTCGAACTCCTTCGCCGACTGCGCGCCCCTGATGCTGAGCTCATTCGAGTGCAATGTACTAGAGATGTCAGCGAGCGACCTCTCCTGATTTCCAGATCTCTTCTCGAACAAGCGTCACCACTTTTCGGCGCCGAGCTCAGATACCACGATACACTCGTACTCGACACGGATGTGTTTATCTACGCCATGTTCATCTATTGGCTATATCACCAACGCGTGCCAGAGCCAGGAGACTTCAACGGCGACTGGAGCAAGCCATTGACGCAGCACGAGAGAGGAGAGTTCCAAGTATTGTTGGTCTCGAGTTGGACTTTCGCAGAGCAGTGGCGGGTGCCGCGCCTGCAGAATGCTATCATGGACACTCTATTTGACACTTTCACTACTGGAGATACAATCGCGTCAGAAGTCACCAAAGAATGTTTGGAAACTTCGAGAATGGAAAGTGCCATGAGATTTGCTTTGATTTTCTACATGCTTTGGTCGGACAATATCAAGCAGCAACAGGATACTGAATCGTCCGAAGCAGAAATGAAGCTACTGGTTGATACTGTGGACATTGGAGAAGTTGAAGGTTTCGACGACGATTTCATGCTGGCTACGGAGGTTCTTGTTTGGAGGGAGCGAGAAGCACTTGCATTGGGAGAGTCTGCTCATTGCGAAATGCCGAAGGCTGAGAAGTTCTATGTTCCGACGGAGTGATGCGAGAATCTGGGTGCTGTCTTCTGCTGTATTTCATTCAGTATGATCTGTTTGACTCTGCTGTGTGCTTGCATGTCAAAAGTTTAGTTCATGCTTGGGTATCTCTGTATCTGAACTGCTAAAAAGCACCACTCTCCTAACGCCACAATACTTGCATCACTCAGTGCTGACTCCATGCAACTGCCAGTCTATTCCTCCCGCCTGGCTATGCCGCCCACACCGCCCTCGAGCTCGCCGCACCCCATGCTGCTCACTTGAACTCATTCGGCCAGCACTTCTCCTTCGGCCAAGCATCGCTATGCGTGCTTGCATGCTGCTCGAGAATTTTCAGGTTCGTGTTGTCCTAACAATGCAGTCAGGTATTTGCACACTACTCTCAACGCGAAGCCGCGTTCAAAAGAAGGAAAAAGCCTTACGAGTTCCTTGCGGCAATACGCGCAAATTGACTTGGGCTTGGCAGCTTTGACTGGCGTGCCATTCTTGTGAACTGGCACACGAGTTCCTGCAGCTTCGGCCTTCTTCTGTTCGCGGTGCACACGGTCTTTCTTGGTGATAGGCATGGTGAGGCACTTGTTGCTAACTCTTGAGGTGTTCTCTTGTGGGTGATTGGTGGTTCTTGTTGTGGTTGGTGGGTCAGCAAGGGGACAAAGCTTCTCAAGTGCGGACGTGAAGTGAGAGAGGGAAGTTTTCAGAAGTGACAGAAGTCTTGGCGATGAATTTCTGGGACTTTGCGAGTTGAAGGTGAATTGCGACTTCCACTCATGGGCTTTATGTGAAGGACGGGCTCACGACGACTTAAATTCACTCGTTGATTTATGGCAGACTTCATATGACAAGTTATACACGGGACCGAACTCGATAGAAAGATCAGCAAACATCAGCAAAGATGGACGAAGCCATTGGGCCAGAAAAGCCGCTGCCATATTGCAACGACTTTGCGAGCACTGAAGAATACGTCGAATCTTTGCTGGATTTCGTCGGCTCTGACGATCTGCTGCGAACTCTCTGTGGCGGTGTACACATCCTGGACTTCTTCACCAGCGAGCCTTCACTCTACGACAAGATCTTGCCTCAGGAGTGGCGAGAATTTTTCGTTCATCACGATGCACTGCGAATAGTGGATTTGCTCCTCCGAGATGACTTGTCACTATTTGACGAAGATTCCAGCGTTGAGAATGCTACGTGTGCTATACCAGCGCCACCAGCCAGCTTGCTGAACTTCATCAAAAGAGTCAGAAGTCATCTCCTGCTTCGAGAGTTAGGTGGGTCTCAATGCTCGCGCAATAGACAGGTCAAGCAGGTGCAGAAGCTCTCACGGAATGCATCAGTGGGCATGAATGTGAAAAAGGTTCACGAGGTTGGCTTGTTCGCTTCATATCTTGACACACTTACATCGACTATAAGTGACCGTACTAACAAACCCATCACGCACCTCGTGGACTTTGGATCTGGCCAAAACTACCTAGGCCGTGCGCTGGCTAGCGAGCCATACAACAGAAACATTGTTGCGATCGAGAGTAGGCAAGAAAATGCCGAACGCGCGAAAGAGTTCGATGTCTTGGCCAAACTGGCAATCAAGCAAAAGATCATGCGGGATAAGAAAGCTTTCAGGATCAATGGCTTCGATCCGGTATCGGCTACGAACACTCTAGTCGCCAATGCTGATCTCCCAACACCGCCTCCCGAGCATAACTCTGGGCTTATTCCCCGAGCACCGGAAGTCGAGATGGCGGCAGCTGGAAAGGGCAAGATTCAATATGTCGAGCATCGAATCGCTGATGGTAACCTCAAAGATGTTATCGATCGCATACCCGAGGCTACTGCTGACAAGAATGTTATGGTGATGTCTCTGCACTCCTGCGGCAATCTTGTACATCATGGCCTTAGATCTCTGCTGCTCAACGACGAAGTCCGATGCGTGGCAATGGTAGGATGTTGCTACAACCTTGTTACAGAAAGGCTCGGACCTGCTACATACAAATTGCCCCAGCTTCGTCCTACAACATTCGATCATCCTCGGCTTGAGAAAACTGGTGAAGCCAATGATCCGCACGGCTTCCCGATGTCTAAGCGATATTGTGACTACTACGACAACACGAATCCGAGCAACGAGGAGAAAGGAGTGCGGCTGAACATCACTTCTCGCATGATGGCTGTTCAGGCACCTTCCAATTGGGGACCTTCCGATAGCGAGAACTTCTTCACTCGCCACTTCTATCGAGCCCTCCTACAACGCATCTTCCTCGATCGTGGCATTGTCGGACCGCCCACTCCTAATTGCGTTGGAGGAGTCTCACCTGCGGGACATAGCAGTGGAGGCACTCCCATTGTCATTGGAAGCCTTCGCAAAGGCTGCTATGAGAACTTTACAACCTATGTTCGCGGTGCTCTGGCCAAATTGACCCAGGACGAGGTCCACGGAGCGCTTTTCCGCGAGAAGATGGGAGATATCACAGATGAAGAAATCGACAGATACGCAACCGAGTGGAAGGAAGGCAAAAAGAAGCTCAGTATCATGTGGAGTCTGATGGCATTTTCCGCGGGTGTAATCGAAGCTGCGATTGTGGTCGACAGGTGGCTATGGCTGAAAGAGCAGGATGAAGTGAAGGAAGCTTGGGTTGAGCCAGTTTTCGACTACAAGTTCAGTCCAAGGAATTTGGTCGTGGTCGGAATCAAAAAATGATGGGGTATCCTGTACAAGTCCGCTCGGCCTGTGACTAATCTCCAAGGATAGCATCACCTAGGGCGTGACACAATTGCCAAGCACGATGGCCGATGCTAGGCCGTGATCTGGATCGTGGCCTGGAGTTACGCGTATTGTCAAGACGTCTCCCGAAACCATACTGGCGAATGAAGGCGTCTTGTTCAGCCTCGCCATACTCGCTATCCGTACGGCTGCTTTGCGATTGCGCCTTAGTTGAAGCGTGTCGTATTGCCTGTGGTCTCGGCCGTTCGGAGTTCCTTGCCGAACTCCTCACGCTTCGCGGTCTGGACGCAGCGCTCAACGATCTCACTCGGCTTACCGGCTCAATGAGAGTGTGTGGATGCCTGCGACTGCGCTCACCTATCAATGGCTCATGATCGACCTCATCAATGTCGGCCCAGCGAGGAATGTCGATCGCGATATCGCGTTGTCGCCGCCTCCGATGCAAAGATTCCCTGCGTCGCCTCGAATTGGGCAATCGCACTTCCACTTGCTGGACAGGGCGTCTGCTGCTCCGGAGGAACAAGTTTGATTGATGCGAATCGCTGCTTGAGCTGGAATCGGCCCTTTCCCGAGCCTGCCAGCTGCGATGATGATGAAGTGGTCGAGCTCGATCTCTGCGCTGAACGAAAGTCACATATTCGTCAAGGCCGTCAGATCTCGGTCGTGCTGGGGGCGAATACGCGCTCCTACTGCTGACAAAGGGTGTTGGTGATCGATGATGCCAGTCCATCTCCATCTGCAGTCGTCGCGGCCGTTCTGACTGATCACGCCAGCCACGATCGTTTGCATTCAAGAGTCGCACGCCCACGCGAATATCATTTTCCGATCCTCTGCCATTCGCGTAGCGTTGTCGAAGAGTCGGTCTTGTCCTCGACACTTCGTACTCATGGTCGTGAGATCCAGGTCGGCCATGATCAATGGCGCCGCGTCGGTGTGGGCTATCCGCACGGAAACGCTGTTCAACCCGATCTCGTTGCAAGGCAGCCTGTTCACGTATATGTCCAGCAAGCTCTCGCGCATAATGTCGACCGTGTTCTCGAAGCTCATCCTGCCGTCGTCGTCGCTCGAACTCGCGTCTTTCCTGCCGACCAAGTGCTCGAGGGACGGCCCATCTCGCGAAGTCTTCGTGTTCCACATCGGGCTCACTTTCGGTCTCATCGTCTGCAAGCATGACTTCATCAGAATACAAGGCTTCGCGATCACCAACCTGGCCATATCTGGGGCAGCCATCTCGTCGTCGATCCCAGTGGTTGCTCAACTCCCTGGCCCGCTCGCCGCAGAGGTAGCAGAACTGCTCTCCGCAGATGCAGGTGATGTGATTACAGCCATCAGCCAGTTGGACCCGCTGTCCGCAGTCTGGACAGCTTTGGTAATCTTTCCCTCGTACAAGACCATCAAATGCCGCTTCAAGATCTTGCTGCGCAGCAGCATGGTTTTCTGCGGGAGGTTGGCAGTGGTGGGGAATACGAATCTCTGATCGATCTCCGCGTATCGGAGGAAAGCATGCGGAACATCGCAAGCATGAGTAAAGCCCACATTGTGGACACAGCTTGCAGACCGGTTCTGTGCTCGATCGCCTACCGAGGAAAGCGCCGCATGCATCTGCTCCTCTGAAGTGGCTACAGTAGACTCTTTCCGGCGCTGGGCATCTCTGCTCGCGATATCTTTCATCGAGTCGACGTAGAGTGTTGTTGTCAAGCACATGCCGGAAGTCCCAATGGTTCAGCGTCTGGCGACCCCATTTCGGCGGCCAGGAGGTACTGTTCGAGAGCGCGAGTTCGAAGAAGTGCCGGAGACAGGGTGCACATACTTGGCTGCCGTCGATATATTGAGGTTGGCATAGCAGTTCAGACGTGCACACTGCGCAGGTCCATGTCGGCGTAGAACTGCTTGAAGCAACTGGTCGACTATCAGCGTAGCGACTCAGCTGCATTGATGGTGTTTCTGTCATGGATGAGTAGATGTTTGTCATGGCATTGTGGGTGTAAGCTTTTCTGGCGATGAGCAAACAGGCAAGAGATATAGGCGAGATCTTAGGCGATGTGGTCACTTTGGTGAAGAGTGTGAGTGGTCTTAGCAGGATACCATGATGAAACCACGCTTCCTCGTGCACGCATTCATTAGTGGCTCGCACTTCATCATTTGCGGCCCTACGGCTCAGTACAGTTGCATCAGGATGAATCCAAAATAATTTAATTCATGCACGTGTGCGAGACATCGACTTTGTCTCGAAAAGCAAGACGGATACCCTGGAGTTAAGGTCGTTCTAAGACAGATGTTGTACACTTACTGTTGAGATTGTTTTAGTCTTCTCGACGGAACGTCTCCAGAGACAAGGTCGTCGTAGCGTCAAAGAACGAGTCTCACTCACTTGAGTTTTTGACTGACATGGGAAGAATGGCAAACATGCAGGACACATGTATATGAGCCTGATCCCGGTTGTCATCATCGGTAGAAGAATACAGCTCGGCCCAAGTCAAATCACAAGACAACACTACCACAAAGCAAAGCCTTCAGCCGCTCAATCATGCCTCGCACAATCAGCAGCTGGATCGACGATCTGATCCGTCCAAACACAGCTTCCATATATTTTCGCGAAATCCTCTCCTTCACTCTCTGGTGCAGTAATTACACCAGCGCAAGCGGCAAGCTACCGTTCGAATACACGCCATGGTATCTCAACGGACATTGTATCATGCACAACGACCTTCGCTGTCGAAGGTGCGAGTGTTACTTCGGGGGTTGCACAGAACAACAAGAATGGCTTATAAGTCCTCCTTCAGACTTGGTGCCGGTCACGATGCCTGGGAACACTTCCGCAGGACTTGGGCAAGTGTGCATGGTCGTGTAAGACAGCAACCTGCGAGTGACAGAGAGGAGAGAGCCTTTGATCGTAATGCGCGCGGCGAGCGCCACGGGCGTCGGAGTCCACGTGCGGCTGGGTCTCGAGATGGAATTCCAAGAAGAATCAGCGTTCCAGTCTGGTCAAGCTCCAGAATCTCGGCAAGTCCTGGGATTGCTGCAGATGAGCTATACGTCTTCCCAAGCACATCTCGACGCGTGAAACTCGTCGACATGCATCGCTCGGTGGCCAGATACCTTCGACTCCCGGAAATGTCGGTGGCGGATGTCATTGGTCGCTTACTTTTCGATCCTCGTCGCCAGGAGCTACGTGTCGCCTGGTATGATGGAAGGGATAAAATTTCGCGGATCTTGCGCAGCTCAGCAAACAGCATCCACGAAGAGTTGAAGGAGTTGTGCGTTCGACCAGATGGGAGAAGAGTTTTCAGGGAGCCATATATGGAGAGATGGCTAGAAATTAGAGATGTAATCTAAGTGCGTTATCATGCAAAGACATGGGCGGCATGATGTAGCGCATGTGTCTGCTCGAGCAGTACTTGTGTTGTTGCTCGTCGATATTATGATCGAGAGCGACTGACATCGAATCTCGCATGCCATCGCTATGCGTACTGTGCATGAAAGATGCACTCAACAGTACAGATCGAGGGCATCGCCGGCATTGCGAAGGGTATCGGTTGCTTGCATCAAGTCGGGAAAACCAACAGAGCTGGATCAAATTTGAAATCTTTGATGGACATGCCGATTCCCTTTTTTCCAATTCGTGGTACAGGTGATCATTCTGCTTGATGCATTCGCCATGTGTGGTTGCCCCTGTGACCGGGCCACTTGCACACTGCATCAATAGGTCCAAGTAGTACCCCAGTCGGCGGCTTGCTCGGGGACCTCAGTAGTCCGCCTAGCCGACCCGAATTCTGATCCACTTCTCGTTTTTAGACGGCATCGAAGCGTTGTCGCCCACGATACGGGGGATTTTCTCCACACCATTGGATAAAGTTCCAGTTCACGGCCTTCAATGCCAACGAGCGAAAGTCCATAGCAAGACCGGTTCCATAGCCTGCAACGGTAGTGGTTTTACTGATCAATGTGATCCAGTCGCGGAAGTAGCCAACATCGCTGAGAGCAGTGAGGAACAGTAGGCATTTGTGGTCTTCGTCCAGGTATACACCACCAGGGATGCGATTGAAATCGTCAAATCGCCTCTCAAATTCTTGGAGAAAAGAATGAAAGTCACGCTGCCCGTGGAAGCGAAGATCATGTAGTCTATCGAACGATGACAGAGCTACAAGAAAATCAGGAGAACCGCACTTGGCCTCCGGTCTTGTCATCGCGTTGGCCGTGCTATCAGAGCGATACGTTCGCTTGTCCAACAGTCGCAATCGGAGCAAGTTTCAAGGTAGGTGGCAGTATTGAGAATTCTGAGGACCACTTGCCAAGCGAGACCCAAATGAAAGTTCCCGAGGTCGTGTACAAAGTAGGAGAGTAAGTCAGCAAGATGAGGAGGCGCAAGAACGATTGGTGAAGTTGCCGGATGGCGCTAAACCGCTTTCGGCCCCGGGCTTTGGAAGACCACCGCACGAGAAGATGCTCTGCTCTAGACGTGAAGGAACCCCACCAACACTTATCATTTCCACGTTCAAAAGCAATTGGATCAGAAGATATGCATATCATCTATGCATTCCTCAGCATTCAAATGTATTGAAGCACCGTGGCTCGTCCTATTGCAGCCAGTGTCAGAGCCTTGAGCCTCACTCGCCGCGCCCAGCCATATAGCCTCCAGGCATTATGGCTTGGACTAAGAGCATAGCAGGTATTATAAATACCACCCAGCGACTCCTCGCAGCTGGTAGCTCGCGTTCAGGCAAGCGAACTGAGCAGAATACACTCATTTGAAGATCTTTAGCTAACGCAAAACACAGGCACAGGGCAATCCTGAGCCGAGAGCCGCTCCAGCATGCCCAGGAACCGCCCTTTCACTGCTCGGCGTCCATCTTGCAGGCAAGTATACCATTCTTTTCACTCATTTCAGACGAAAGCGACACCTTCGCGTTTCCTACTGCCTATCTTGCTGCCTCTAGAGTTGCCAACGGGAGCCTCTACTGCTGCATGCAAAGCACGCAGGCAGCGACGAACGGTGTTCAACCACCGCACCGCATCTGCTGTTCAACAAGCACACGACGCACTGTGACTACTGATGATATCGCAGGCTCCCGCATCCATTTGCAGCGACCAAACGAGCACCTGACCGTCTGCCCACCGATATCACGTCCGTGCGCTGGATAGGCGCGAAAGTTGTTGTTCCGCGCTTTACCGAAAACGAAATGCCCGCAAATCCAGTCTGGAAGGTCGTTGGACGCGACTGACTGCAGCTTCGTCCCGGACACAACAACCCATCAGCCTCCTCATTTTCGAGCATTCCGCCCACAACAACATCGCCTCCGCCCCGCTTCGATACGCGCAACAGATTCACCACACATTCTACCAACCCACCCATACACGCGACGCAATGGCAGGTGGAAAGGGTACCTACATCCCGCCGAGACTCGACCCTCGGGCGCATCTGACAGCTGTGCAGGCAAGACTGGAGGCAAGACGGGCGGCAAGGCTGGCGGCGATAACAGTGGCAAGTCGCAGAAGTCGCACTCGGCCAAGGCCGGTCTTCAGGTGTGTATTTCGTGCCTGTTGCTCGACAGGCGAGGCAGCAAACTTGGGTCAGGCGGGCGCGTCGCAAAGCATTTCTCGAGGCACAGTCATACTGCACCACCAGCAAAACACGCAATGAGACCGCGCCCGTCCGATCTACAGCACACTGGCCACATGACGCGTCACTGCGACCATTGCTGACTGCTTTACCCTACCCAGTTCCCATGTGGACGTGTCAAGCGTTTCTTGAAGTCGCAAACCCAGAACAAGATGCGTGTTGGAGCTAAGGCCGCCGTTTATGTCACCGCCGTCCTCGAGTACCTCACCGCCGAAGTCCTGGAACTCGCAGGAAACGCCGCGAAGGATCTCAAGGTGAAGCGTATCACCCCGCGCCACCTTCAGCTTGCCATCCGAGGTGACGAAGAACTCGACACGCTTATCCGCGCCACCATCGCTTTCGGAGGTGTCCTACCACATATCAACCGCGCTTTGCTGCTCAAGGTCGAACAGAAGAAGAGCAAGAAGGCAGAGGCTTAGTGAGCCCGGGAAGAGTTTAGATGTGTGTGGTAGACATGTCTTTGAGAGAGTTGCGAGTCGAGTATACCCAGTGGAAGGTTAAGATTTTGTTCCGGGCAAATGGAGTTCGAGGAGGAAGGCGTCCAGGTACATGATGAGGCGCTATGAGGCGCTAATGAGTGTAGCAGTAAGGTGATTTTTTCGATCGAATGCTGAGCTTCGTTTTCCTTTAGGTCAACGGCGGACCATTTTTGTGCCGTTCGCCACGTCACAGCAATTTCCAGTCCGTTGTCTTCGCCGACATGCAAAACATGACACCCTCCTCAGTATACGTCGTCTATCCTTGCCCATGGGAGACTCGTTTGTCAATGGAGGCAAAGCAATTCCAACTTATATCACACGATCTATTTGACCAAATGTTTCGGCTATTCTTGAGCCTGTCTTTTGACAGGTCGTGAAGGTATGGTGGCATTTTGGGTTGGTACATACACATTGACTTCCGGTCACGCTTGTGCGTGTAGCATTGCCCACACGACTGATCGCCAAGCGGCTGGTTTCCACTTGGACCTTATTACCATTCCGCAGGTCATCGACGTCAGCTCGGCTTAAGACTGCAGAGGAGGAGGTTATTACGCTGGCAGACGATGCAGTCCAGCTACCCGGCTTTGTGCCTCGTGACTGTTACCACCGAATCATTACAGGAAGATCACGGCAACATTCACTAACTGACTGTGAGCTTGAATGTATTGTGCATTTGTCTTTTATCTTGAACAAAGCCGGAGGCTGCAACTTTTTTCCACCCTTTGATCAGACATAATTGCATTGTCGAGACATGAATGCATTGTCGACCTCTGTACTAGCTCTCGTCAGCTGATAAATTGCCGTTACGCCCTATACTTTGTTCCCACAAACAAATTCACGACGGTACCAACCCTCCTGACAGCTCACTCGCACCTGATCCGACCACGATTCTACAAGATGGACGCTCAACCGCAGGCAGAGCCCCCGAAGTGCCTCATTTGCTTGGATGATGAAATTGAACTGATTGGTATCCCAAAAGCCAAAGTATGCGTGCCATGCTTGGAGAGAGCCTTCAAACTCGCAATCAACGATCCTACCAGCTACCCGGTTGTACTCGGCAACGCAGTCCTCAATATGGACTCATTCGAGCATTTGCTCCCTGCCGATGTGGTCACCGCTTTCCGAGCCTCCGAACGAATGCACAGGACTCCTCGACTCTACCGCGTATTCTGCGCAGCTCGACCAAATGGCCAAATTTGTGGGAGATTTCTCATCGACGTTAGACAAGCTCGGCCAGAGGGTACTAAGCCAACTATGGTTTTGTGTAAGCCCTGTCAAGCATGGACCTGTATCGATTGCGGCCAAGAATGCGTCGTCGGATCCGCACATCGCTGCAACACTGAAAGAGAACAAGAACTGCCCGCTCACGAGAAGGGTAAGACGTGGCAGCGCTGTCCATACCAGGGCTGTCAAGCAGTAGCAACTCGCATTGACGGTTGCAACTCCATGGTCTGCGGACATTGCCGAACCTGCTTTTGCTGGCTATGTGGTGAACGCGCCCTCCACAGCGATTCCCACTGGTGGGCAAAGTGCCCACGTTTCTCCACCCACGACAATGCCGATGCCAGCTGGGATCGAATTCCTGATGACATGACTGATCGGCGCGAGATCCTCCTCATTTTCCTTCGCCGCCAGTACACATTATACAAGACGAACAAAGCGGAACTCGAAGAGCGGCTTGAAATTTCTATCGCAGTGAAGCTCGATGAAATTCACAAAGCAGAGCGGGAGACTATTGATCTGGAGAGCAAATGTCGTCTCGCCAATGAGTACAAGGACCTCTTGAAGCAGAAGGACATGCGGCTTACCAATCTGAGGGCCGGAGAGCATGGTATTCGCTACCTTCTTGGCGGAATTATGGACGAGTACTTTGTTCTTGGTGAGAAGAGGGAGCAGCTCCGGATGGTCAATGAAATCACTGGGCTGGATATTCGTGAGGATGAGTTCGAATGGCACGATATGGATTGATAGAGGGGAAGTATTTTCCGCCAATTTTCGATCATTGGGAGACGCATGAGGGAGGGAGCTCGGATTGAGTAGCAAGGTGACAACTGAGCTGTACCGTTAGACTGACTGACATTTGGTAGACTTGCGCCCCTGTTTGAAAATACAAAAAAAAACAAATTTTCGCTGGTCGAACACTTACTCCAATCTTCATGTTCATAATTTCATTTCACATCGATCTTGGCACTGGCAAATGGCGCGAACGATCGGAACCTGAGAGCGAGCGGCAGATAGCCTCGCCCTTCCTCCATTCTGTGACGACCCCCGGAAGATGACTTACCAAGATCTTCACTGCCGGAAGGTGCGCTACCATGCACAAAGAACTCGGGCGCTTTGTATATCTATCTTTGTCATTCATTCCTTTGCAATGCTCGTTCGGCCTCTTTTGCTCCAATGTTCTGCGCGTAGCGAGCAAGGCAGTTGTTTTGCACGTCATCGTTGTGTGTCGAATGCGTCTTCTCCGTCTCGAGGTTTGAAATTCTCGTGCTCAGATACCTCCTGTGGCTCGGTTCGATAGAGTAGTGTAGAGACAAGCAGTATCTAGTCACATCTATATTTCACGTCAGCAACACTTCTTCATGCTCGACAGGATCCAACAGCACGGGCCAACAGATCAACGCAACATCCAAACATCATTCACAATTTCTTTTTATTGCCAAATCTATCCTTCTCACACCAACTTGTTCTCAAAACTACCCAGCCACCTCCACTCCTTCGCCACCGAACCCAGCTCTTCGAGTGCCTTGTTTACCTTCCCGCCCTCAGGAAGCTTTCGCCCCACGCACTCGACAAAGAAGACGTAGTGCCATGCGCTCTCCGTGCTGGGCCGGCTGTTGATGCTGGTGAGATTGAGACCGAACTTCTTGAAAACAGCCAAGCAATCTGCAAGAGCACCTGGTTCACCGTGATTAACAGTGAACGTGACTAATGTCTTGTATTTTTGTGACTCCTGGTCTTCGGAATCGGTTGACGGCGCGGGAGAAGAGTCGATGGGCACGTCCTGAGTATTGCGGAGGACCAGGAAGCGCGTTGTGTTTCCCTCTGCGTCTTGGATGTTCTCGGCGAGGAAGTCTAGGCCGTAGACTTCACCCGTGAAGCGGCTGCCGATTGCGGCGCTGGTGCCAGTTTCGTCGGCAGCTACGAGCTCAGCGCCACGGCTTGTGCTCCCGCAATCTTGCTTCTCGATACCTTTCAGGTATGTATCTAGGAAGAGTTTGCACTGACCCCAGGCTTGCGGGTGGGAGTAGACTTTCTTGATGTGGGCAAGACTGGAGAGTGGTTTGACTCTTGGCTTTTGCGGGTTTGGAGTGGACTGAGTGGGAGTGATGGCGCCAGAGTCTGGAGGTATGGCGCCCGAATCTTTGAGCTTCCGGACACTAGGGTGGGAGGGACTGTTGTTGCCCTCATCGTCTGCGGGAGCAGAGTGTCCCAATAAGCAGTGATGTACCGGGAGGTACACCTCTCCCTCAACTAAGATATCTGGGTGGAGATTCTGTGCGTTGACAAAGAGATCGAGAGTCCAGACGACAGAGCCGTTGGTAGAGTTTTCAAATGGCACCACGCCGTACCGAACCTTCTCATTCTGAATCAAGTCGAAGACTTCCTTGATGGAGTGTTGCCACCGTAGATCGTATTTATCCTTCGGAAAAACGGAAAGAGCAGCCTGAAACGCATCAACTAAGCTTCTGACGAGGGCGTATCGCAGAATTAGGGCACAGATGCTCAGAGCAACATACCTGATGAGTATATGATGTCTCTGGGCCAAGGAAGGCCACAGCTAGCTTTTGTGTCTCTGACATGATTCTTTGAATGTGTCGAGACCGTAATGATCGCTTGACGAGCAATTCTCCAACAGTGAGGACAGTCTGCCTTTCGAATATTCTCTAAACAACAGAGCGCGCGCCTTACGATGATATGGATACAGGAGGTCCGGAACCTGATGACAATAGCCTTGCAAGAGTCGATCCCAATACTGGCAATGGTCCGCTATGGCTCGGAGCAGGAGTCGGAAAGGGTTCAAGAGCGTCTTTAGCACTGATACTGGCCGAAAATGCAACGTGGTGTTGCAATTTGGTAAGGTAGAGATCTTTTGATGAATCTGAGTCACTCCAAGCTTGCTTGGGTCGAATCCAGCAAAGACGACAGCGCGATATAGCTTGAATTCCCGACCAGACAACTTCAGACGTACTGGTAGTGATAATTACACTGGCAATGGCAGGCGATGCAATTCGGCTTGGCAATGAGCTTGCGGATGCGAAAGTCTTGCTCGAAATGGGTCCAGCGAGGCCTCGGCGCGGTGTACCCTGAAAAGACAGCCGGCAAAGACAGAGACGCGTTGGCAGTGGCACTGTTGGGCCAGGGTCGTGCGGACGACGGGAATGTGTCCGTGATGTCGTAGATCTCAGTGCAAAAAGTGGTGTTAAGGAAGTGGAAGCTGCAGAAAGTTCGAAGAGCAGCGACAAAAGAGAAATGACCAATCAAAACCAAATGCGAAGGTAAAACTTCTTGACTGCCTCATTTGACTATTGACTAGATGACAGCTATTGAGCGCGATATGGAAGATGCAAGGGAAGTATCGAGATTTGGACAACTGTATAGGCGGAGTGCGGGAACACAGCAGTTGCGAGGTGCAGATGCAGCGCCAAGAAAGCTTCCGCCCTCGCTCGAGCATTGTTCAAGACACGCAAATCCGCACGGCAAGGAGTGTATTGAGTTCGACGATCTAAAACTGCAACAACAATCTGGACTCCACGAAACCGGACCAAAGTACACATTGTAGCGAATGCCATGGCTAGTTCGCTTCCAATCAACCGTTTCGGTTTGTGGAAAGCGCTGATTTGGCTCCGTCAACCGCCATGATCTCGTGTCACCTCCACCTGCTTTGTTTTTAAGCTGTTATGCTTGATCGCAGTGGCGTGGAAGTCTAGAAGAGTCAGCTGTAGTCGGCAGCGCCGAGGTGAGATCAACGGCTTACCTGTGGTCGGTGCCCGAAGTGCTTATTCGCCGTAGCAGCCTGCTTAGCCAGCACTTTCTGCGCGAATGATGGTTTGGGTTCTGCTCCTTTTGAAGCCGCCGGAGCAGTAGCAGCTGCAGCCTCCTCTGGCTGCGTGGCGAGCGTCACGTCATTGGACTTGACCGTTGCGGTTCGTGACTCCTCGCCTTCTGCGAGGTCGTGTATGGGTCAATCGTCGTAGAACTCATCTTCGTCATCATCGGCATTGAGTTGCTCAAAGTTGAGGGCGTAGCGCAGAATGGCGCCAATTCCACCAAATCCGCGCACGAACTGGTTGCCCTCAGAAGAACGATCGGAAACAAACTCCAGCTGAGCACCGAAATCGCGATACTTTTCGGCAAGCCACTCTAAGAAAGGCATCTGATCAACGACTTCCATCTCCTGGCCAGTATCTTTGTCCATGAAGTTGGAGCGATCCTTCTCCTGCTCCTTGGATGTGTGCAGGATAACCTCGGTGCCCTCGCTGCTCTTCAGCGTCCAGCGGGTCAACTCCAAATTCTCGAACACGATCAAAGTCTCAGCAGCACCAGCTTCCAAAGCCTTGAGGGTATCGCCGATACCATAACAGACCTTGCCAGTATCTTGGCTGATTTGGTCGAAGTATTGGTTGATGAGCTTCTTCTCCTGGATGAACTTGACGTTTGAGAGCGTATCAGCAGCCAGTTCGATGGCCTGGTTGAAACCGTTTTCGCCACCGTACGAGACATCGACGACCTTGATGACCTTGGCCTGGAGACGCTGGTCGAACAGGTCAGACTGGTTCAAGTCGTTCTTGAAATCAGCAGATCCAGCAAGGACGATACCGGCCACGTTGACCTTGTCGTTGGTGATGAAGTTTTGTACAGCCAACTCGGCGACCTTTCGGACATAGTTGTGACGCTTCTCCTCACGCAGACGCGCGAAACGCAGGGCGGACTGTCCTCCACGGCCGTGCTTCTTGGGTAGATCGACGGAGAATTTGTGGACGATATCTCTTGTGTTGCCCGCCAGTGTTCCAAACAATGCTCCGTTTCCGTCCATGATGATGAAGCCAAACTTCTGATCGGACTCGAGCAACTCGCTCAGTGCCTCGGTGTGAAACTTGTTGTCACACAGGTATAGCGAAGTGTTAATGGGCTTGAAAGGCTCGAAATCAATGTTGATCTTCCGCTCTTTTCCTTCCGCGGTGATGATTTCACCACAGTACACCACCAAGCCGTTCGGCGGCACTTTCGAGTACAGCTTTAGACGCTGCTGTGTCGATGTGATGGCGGACAGGACAGACAATCGGTTGACACGCGACTTGATGTTGGAGGCCGTTCCGAATTCTTCAGCCAACATCTTTGCCGCTCGCGAGACCTGGTCCTTGGGCGGGATGATCAAGCTAATCATGCTTGTGCCGTTACCACGAGCCTGTTCCAGGCGTTTTATCAATTTCTTGACCTTCCACATTTCAATATTCTTCTCGGCCTCGCCGGCCTTGGGATCGTTGGCGGACATGGCGGCGGGTGGGTGAGCGCAGCAACGTCGCTCCTGAGAGAAGTGGTTAGTGGGGTGAAGCTGGAGCAAGAAAGTGTGGACGTGGAAGAAATTGCGGGCACGGCGGGCAGCTGCAGAAAGCACATGACCGAGCGCGAAGCTGACAACTCACCTCTCGAGGGCCCTCTCAAAATGCTGCTGTGCACTGCACTCGTCGGGTGGTGCGATGACTCGAGCGGCCGAGGGGTGGAAGAAAAAGGGAGGAAGGGCGCGAGCGCTGCCTGACACTCTGCAAGCGGACGTCGTGGGACCCGGGCAGAAAATGGGCAGCGATTGTGTCGTTGGGGACAAAACGGGCACAACGTCACACACTCCCTTCGCTCGCCGCCCAGAGATTCGCGTCCCCACAATTCAAGTGGTCGGCCGGAAGAAGTTGGAGGGCCGACGCTCCACAGGGAAGCTGATGTTACGGAAGGCCATTAGTTGCACTTCGCTGCAGGGAAGGACATCTCAACGACGAGCGACTGTCACACGGCCAGCAGAAATATACCAGCTGACCTGTGTGACCATGGCGAGACACGTCCATTCCATACCGCTTCTTTGTGCAAAACATAAAGTTCGCCAGGTCCGCTCTCCAGCAGCCAATCTCGTGCACATGCCGACACTACCCGCCGCTCGTGAGCCTCACACGATGGAGGGCGGCTGTTCCAGGTTGTTCGTCGATACCGCACACTTTGTATCTGCCAGGCATCGTGACTAGCTCTGAAGATAAGCCCATGGCGCCGCGACCGCCTACTAATCTACACACGCAGCCCTCTTCTCCACTTCCAATTACTTTATCATCCCAGAGTGGTGCGCAGTGAGGATCCCGCCTGAAATTTCCCATTGCCCACCTGCTCCTTCACCCGCGCCACAGCCATTGGGCGTGATATAAGAGAGCTTCAACAGCTCTTCCCCCTCCCTGGGCCCCTACTGCTAACTTCCGCTGGGCGTAGGTGCGGAGGACTCGGCAATCACAGACGCGATGCCTGCACAGCGAGGCCAGCTGCCCTCCAGTTGGCAGGCGTATGAACGCGGACGAGCTGGCTCGGCAGATTCTACCGTGAGCAGAGTGCAGTTCGACGAGTCGGCCGAGGAGCACCACCACGCCGCTTCCAATGGCAGCCACATCCCCTCAGCGTACGACAGCGATGGACACCATGTGCGGCGGCGGCGGTCGTCCATAGGGATGGCAGTCGATGCCATCACACAGGCAGGCGGAGTGAACTCCATCGGCAATTTCGCCCGGTCATGGCAGCGTGCAGTCGGCTTTCACGAAGTCACTCCGGTGCGGCAGAGCTTCGTGTACGCGAGGGACGATGAAGATGAAGAAGGAGACGAGGAAGAGTCTGATACAACACCGACCGCCCCACACTACCACCGATCACTGCTCCGACAGCAGCTCGAACAGCGAGATGGAGGAGCTGTGGACGATGCCATCGATGATGGGACGGACGACCGAACGCCCACGGCAGAGCTGAATCGGACACTGTCCAAGACTACAAGAGGTTCGACGACAGCTACAACCGAAGACCAGCCACTTCTGCAAAAGATCAATTCGCGGACTCCAGCGGACGATAGCATATTCATGATCGAGCCGCAGCTCGCCTCGCCCTTTGGTGGCAGCTATGGTAGCACTTGGGGCTCACTCTCGTCACGC
Source organism: Cercospora cf. flagellaris (assembly GCA_005356885.1). NCBI lineage: Eukaryota > Fungi > Ascomycota > Dothideomycetes > Mycosphaerellales > Mycosphaerellaceae > Cercospora > Cercospora cf. flagellaris. The sequence continues at coordinate 1,474,779 of RJLU01000006.1, read as the reverse complement.
GTCAACGAGTCGTCTATGCGACATGCAGGTCGTCTTTTCCGCCAACAGCAGTTAAGAGGATCAATGATGCCGGATAAGGAACGGGAGCCATTGATGGTCAAGAAAGTCCAAGAGGACGATGGCAAGGTCGTGCAGGTCATCGTAGGCCAGTCTACCTTACCCCAGACCATCTTCAATAGCGTGAATGTGCTCATTGGGGTGGGGTTGCTCGCGCTTCCTCTGGCGATGAAGTACGCTGGCTGGATTCCGGGTCTCATCTTCTTCGGCTTCGCAGGTGCCTCGACATGTTATACTGCCAAGTTACTCGCCAAGTGCGCAGATATCGATAACAGTCTGATCACCTTTGCCGACCTTGCATACGTCTCGTTTGGGCCGTGGGCCCGAATCGGCACGTCGATTCTGTTCTCACTCGAGCTCGTGGCTGCATGCGTTGCGCTAGTCGTCCTCTTTGCCGACTCTCTCGATGCGTTGATCCCGGTCGATGGCCTTGGATTGACGGAATGGAAGATCTTCTGCGGAGTTATCCTCATTCCGCTCAGCTTCCTCCCTCTCCGCCTGCTATCCTTCACTAGCATTCTCGGGATTCTTTCCTGCTTTGGCATTGTCCTTGCTGTCCTAATCGACGGGCTGATCAAGCCGGACACTCCAGGCTCTCTGCGACAGCCGGCGACGACATACCTCTTCCCTGCCAACTGGGGTAGCCTTCCAATTGCCTTTGGAATTCTAATGTCCCCATGGGGTGGCCACAGTGTCTTTCCCAACATCTACCGCGACATGAGACATCCCTACAAATACCGCAGAGGTGTCAACATCACTTACATCTTCACCTTCGGCCTCGACCTCCTCATGGCAGTCGTAGGCCTCCTCATGTTCGGCGACGACGTCAAGGACGAGATCACCCGCAACATCCTCGAAATGGACTCCGGCTACCCAGCCTTCTTCTCCGTCTTTATCGTCATCTGCGTGGCCATCATCCCTCTCACCAAAGTCCCCTTGAACGCCCGGCCTATCGTCTCCACCCTCGAACTCTTCCTCGGTCTCGATGCACGAAGCATGGGCGATGGACAAGTCACCCATGGCTGTTCTGGTCTGACTCGCGGAATCATGAAAGTTGCTGTGAGGATCTTATGCGTGGTTTCTTTCGTCCTCCTGGCGATCTTGATCCCGCAGTTCGACACGATCATGAGCTTGCTTGGCGCGATTGCTTGCTTTACGATCTGTTTGATTCTGCCTTGCGCGTTTCATCTGAAGCTTTTTGGCAAGGAATTGACAACAAGGCAGAAGATGGTGGATTGGGCTTTGATTGTAGTCAGCAGCATATTGGCGCTCGTGAGTACGGCGTTCAACTTTGTGCCGAAGGAGAAACTGGGGATATGATACAACGGGGAGGTTTGAATGCGCGGCATCATTGAACGGCCTGAACGTTTTTGCGTGTATTGTTATGATTGTCGGTGTTATGAAGAGGCGGTTGTATAATGCGGTTGGAGCGTTCTGAGCACAGCATGATGGAATGAGATTCAAATCTCAACGCATGTCAAGATGCAAACGGCTGGGCAGGTTGTCTGAATTGATTGTTTAGATCATTCTTCATGTATCATCATTGATCATCCTGTACGCTGCTGTACATGCTGTATTCCTTCACCTTCCACTTTCACCCCTTCGCCCTCAAACTATACACATCCTCATTCCTCATCAACCACTCCAATTCCACCTCTTCCTCCTCATCTCACCTTCCCAACTCACTCTTATCCACATTCCCCTTCTCCGTCACAACTTTCCCTTTAACCGCAATCCCGCCCTCAGGCGTCTCAGCCCAAATCTCCCACTTCCCATTATCCAATTTCTTTCCCGCAAACTTAACCTCTTCTCCACAATACAACGGTGCAACATTTCTATACTCCACCGATTTAATCACTTCATTTCCCTCCTGCGCCAATCTCTGCTGTAATAACGTCGCTAGAAAAGTAAAACTCATCGGGCCATGGAATAATAAATTCCGATGTCCTTCGATATCTCGAGAGTATTGTGGATCCAAGTGGATGGCGTGTGCGTTGAATGTTAGAGCGCTGAAGCGGAAGAGGAGTTTTGGGTCGGGGAGGATTGTGTGTGTGTAATCTGGTTTGTGTTCGGGTTTTAGGATTTTACCAGGTTTTTTCGCAGCGTCGGATTTTGCTTGTTCGGGTGTTCGGCCTCGCATGAAGACTATATTTCTTGTTTCGAGGATGGAGCATTCGCCGAAATCTTCTTCGCTGTCGCGCCAGAGGCGTTGGCGGACGCGGTGGTTGAGGTCTTCTTTCGCTTTTGTATCGTTCATTGCTGCTCCGAGGCGGGAGACTTCGTCTGGACTGGCTTTTGCGAGGCGACGTTCGATTGCGACGAAGATCTTTTCTTGGCCTTCGGTGCCTTTGATGTCGACGCGGCGGATGAATTCTTGACAGACGCCGCGGGAGCCGTCGAGGAGGAGGGGGTTGTTTTGGTTGTAGAGGACGCGGCCGCCGGCCCACATGCGGCGTTCGAAAGGTTGGCCGGGGCTTTGGTCGGGGTTGGTGCCGTCGGGGAGCATGTCGGATTGGCGTTTGGAGGGTTCGAAGTAGAGGAGGTGGTGGGGGATGGGGAGTTCTTTGGCGAGTTGGGTTGGAGGGAGGACTGGAGGTGGATTGGTTTTAGGGAGGAAGTCGGCGAGGGTCATGTCAAGGCGGTAACTTGATTGTGGTGAGAGGTCTTCGAATGTGGGTTGTATGGCTCGTTTGGGGAGGTCTTGTTGGAGGTGGGCGAAGGAGGAGTTGTAGCGTGTCCATGTTCGTGGCTGGAGAGACGTCGGGCGAAGCCATGAGGCTCGCAGTGTTCTTGAAGACGACGCCATGGCGTGTAGTGAGCGTGTGGTCAGGAAGGGAAGCAAAAGAAATCGAAGTATGGAAGTTTAGAAGCAGACGTCAATGGCCAGAGCTCCCAAGCTTCACCTCGGATGCACCCCACAAGCGAACACGCTAGCTGGGATTGAGAGGCTTGTGCTGGGGTCAGAAATTATTCCCGGGTTATGCCCATTTATGTTTGTACAGTGTTGCAGCGAAGACGGAGCCATGATTCAAAGCAATGTCTCATCGACGAGCAATAAATGCTATCGCTGCAGGCAGCTTCTATGGTATCATTTGTATTAATCGTGGTCATCTAACTCAAACCACGTCCAGATCTACCGCAATGCACGATGGGCGATATCTTTTCGGAACTGCATCCCCTCGAACTTGATGCTCTGCACGCCCTGATAGGCTTTGTCAACTGCCTCACGCAGTGTACTCCCTGTAGATGTAGCCGCAATGACTCGTCCTCCAGTGGTCACCAGCTGACCGTCTTTGACGCCAGTTCCAGCGTGGAAGACGAAGTTGCCATTAGCCTCGTTCACCTTCTGAACTTGCATCGGGGTGCCCTTAGGGTAGCTACCGGGATACCCACCAGCTGCCACGACCACAGTGCATGCACTCAGAGGTGCGATATCAATCGACTGAGAAGAAAGCGTCCCGTTCGTGGCGGCGAGCATGAGCTCTGCAAGGTCTGACTTGAGCAGAGCCAAGCATGACTGGGTCTCTGGATCACCAAATCGGACATTGTACTCCAACACTCGTGGGCCCTTTGGTGTGAGCATGAAGCCGGTGAACAGACAACCCACGAAAGTCATGCCATCGGCCTTCATGCCATCGATTGTTGGCTGCAAGACGGTCTTCTCGATCTCCGCAAGCACTTCTTTCGTTGCGACAGGCGTAGGCGCATAGGTGCCCATACCACCGGTGTTAGAGCCAGTGTCGCCATCTCCTATTCGCTTGTGATCTTGTGCGGGAGGCAGGCTGAGAATTGATGTTCCGTCACTCAACGACAGAATGCTGATCTCGTCTCCTGTCAAGAATTCTTCGATCACGACACTGTTACCTGCACTGCCAAATTCGTGGTCGACCATAATTTCTTTCAGCGCTGTCTGCGCTTCTTGCTTGGTCTGTGGGATGATGACGCCCTTGCCGGCAGCCAGTCCATCGGCTTTGATCACAACTTCGTAGTCGATCTCATCGAGATGCTTCTTGGCCTTTTCGTAATCATCAAAGTTCTCGTATCTTGCTGTTGGAATGTTGTGCTTCTTCATGAAATCTTTGCTGAAGGTTTTGCTACCTTCCATTCGTGCAGCAGCCAGCGATGGGCCAAACGCTTTGATGTGCGGGGCATGTTGGGCAAAATAGTCCACGATGCCAGCAACAAGTGGAGCTTCAGGGCCAGGCACAAGGAAATTGAGATTGTGCTCCTTTGCATGAGCGACGAGCTGGGAGAAGACTTCAGAAGAAACATTTGTGATGTTCTTGCATTTTGGTACGCTGGACGACGTGAGCAAACGAAAGAGGAAGCGATCGAAACAGGCATTGACCTTTCACCTACCCAGCTGTTCCTCCGTTGCCAGGCACAATGTGAATCTCCTCTACGCGAGGGCTCTGCGAGAGCTTCCACGCGAGAGTATGCTCACGGCCACCATTGCCAATCAGCAGAACGCGGAGTGGTGCAGCCATATCGATGTTGTGTGGTTTATGTCTTTGCGATTGAGTCGAGGCTCGCTTGCCAAAAATTTAGACGAGCCGGCTGTTGGATTATCCGGCCCGCGCAGCCACAGGAGCTCAGCCACAACTCTGACGTTGATCGCTGATCGTCCAACTAAACCATGTTCACGGCAGCCTAGTTATCCTCACATGTAAGAGCAGTCCGCGTCCGAAGCATCTGTAACGACTGCAGAACGATTTCCAGCCCGGTTCCGCTCCCTCACATGCCACCCTGGCCCTCGTGAGCGGTGCACGCTCTGATCAAGCAGGACATCCACACCCCGCAGAGCACCAGCCTGCCTGCTTTCCACTTTCCTCGACAGCGAGCTCCGACAAGCCGACATGGTGAGCAGGAAACCAGTCGCCCCTACGGTCGACACCACTCAGGCAAATGCGGCGACGACGAATCCTCCGAATGGCACAGCCGTACCCTACCCGACGACACCTACGAAAGAGGGAGGAGACCCACAGACAGCCAGCAGCGTCTACAGCCCAGACTTGAACACCTCGCCTGCCTTTGACCTAATCGATATGAATGCTGCAAGGGAGAAGAAGAGGAGAGACTCCGATGTTAGTTCGCACGGTACATGGGACTCGGACGATACCGATAGGGACGTCGAATCTCCCGACGGCTTCGTCGAAATCCCCAAACCTTTGAGGATTACGCCTAGCAACCAGGATATCAAGGGCCACGCAAGAAATGAAAGCGAGCTGCCCTCTATTCTGCGCCCAGGACCTGCGAACGGGGCTGTGGGTGTTCGCAACGACAATCAGAAGTACGACGACGAGGCACACGCAAATCCGTGGGCACTCGAGTCGAACAATCCCTACAACAAACAGAATGGACTGGTGCAAAACGGGGCACAAAAGAGTACCGAAAACGTACTCCCCAGTCAGCCGATATGGGAACAAGCCTCGCACAAGCCACCTCCTCCGCCGACGCAAGCACCTCCCGCTCCACCGACTGAGTTGCCGACTGTTCGGACGCCCGCTGAGGAGCTTGCGCACCTCTCTCTTGGCAGCGATGCCTTGGCAACACCTTCCTACGAGACAGCAGAGGAGATGGTCGTTCCTCAAAAGGGTCAACCTCCATTCGCTCCCGTATCGCAACCGGCCAACAACCTGCCCGTCACCAATCCGTGGGCCGAGAGCAAGACGCCTTCCCCACCTCCGCCGCCCAAAGAGCCATTGCCACAGAACTCGATTGAGCATGGCAACATTCCGATTGCTCTGCCTGATGCACCATCTCCAGCTCAGTCTCCTTCACTGCCCTTGCAAGGTGAAGAGCGGGCACCGGAATACGCACCTCCTCCAGGGCCACCTCCAGGGCCGCCTCCAGCACCTGCCGGACCATTGATCGATCATGCCCAGCCGCCTCCAAGCCAGCAACCTCCACCTATATCTACAGATATACCGGTCCCCTCATCTTCGTCTGCACCATTCACTGTACCTGAGACACCTCGCACCCAGGAGAGAAAACGCAATGAGCATTATCAAATCAAGCACATCAACTGGCAGGACCGGGATAAGATGCGTTCTTCGCCAATACTGACACAGAACGAGAACGGTCCGTGCCCGCTACTGGCTCTCGTCAATGCGCTCGTGTTGTCGACTCCGCTTGATATGGACACGCCTCTCGTGGAGACGCTCCGAACCCGCGAACAAGTGTCACTTGGCCTGTTGCTAGATGCAGTCTTCGATGAGCTCATGTCAGGCCGAAGAGGGGACACTGCCCATAGCCTGCCAGATGTCAGTGAGCTATATGCATTCCTCCTGGCCTTGCACACCGGCATGAATGTGAACCCACGTTTTGTCACCCCGGTGCAAACGCCCAGAGGCTCGTTCGATGGACATCCAAAAGCCATGAACGGCATACACCCTCTACAGAGAGCACAAAGCAAGCCTGGCAGTTTCGAAGAGACGAGAGAAATGCGTCTCTATTCGACCTTCAACATCCCCCTGATCCATGGCTGGATCCCGGCACGAGAATCTCCAGTGTACTACGCGTTTGATCGCAACGCCAAGACATTCGAAGACGCTCAGAATATCCAATTTGCGCAGGCAGAATTGGAGCACAAGCAGCAGACGGAAGGGCTTAGCTTCCAGGAGCAGCAACTACTTGAAGACATCACGACCATAAAAAGCTTTCTCAGTAACTGGCCAACGCAGCTCACAGACCACGGACTGGATTGCATTTCCCAAAGCTTGGACTCAGGTCAAATTGCAATCCTTTTCCGCAACGATCACTTCAGCACGCTGTACAAGGAGCCACGACATGGCGCTCTCATGACGTTGGTAACAGACCAGGGGTACGGCTCGCATGCAGAGATTGTTTGGGAAAGCCTTGTGGACGTCAATGGCGCTGCTTCTGAACATTTCAGTGGAGACTTCCGCAGTGTGAGCCATGGCAATGCCACGAATCTCAATCAAGGCAACTCTGGTGGCGGCAATGAAGGCTGGGAAACGGTACAAAGCCGAAACAACAATCGTCGGCCGCAAGTGCAGGCCTCAAACTCTGACGTGCCGCCACCATTGCCAGGTCCTAGGCCGACTTCGAATGTGTCTACACAGCCACTACAAGATCAAGACCTGGGTGTCACGTCTTCGACACAACTTTCAGCCTCCGAACAAGAAGACCATGATCTCGCTCTTGCTCTTCAGTTACAAGAAGAGGAAGAGGATCAGCAGAGACAAGCTGAGGAACGACGAAGACGAGAGCGCGAGCTCTCCGAACGATATCTGTCGTCGGAAAGTAACAACGAAAGGCCCCCACAAATTCCTCCGCGTCGGAATCAAAGGTCACCACGCCAGAGTAGTGGCAACATCCCCGTCACTACCCGTCCGCATGGAAGACCTGCCGTAAATCGTCCGGCGGACGCTTTTGATCCCGATGCACCGCCAACCTACGAGCAGTCTTCTCATGATCGACCTTACCGCCCCGCAGGAGCAACGGCGCAGCCAGCACAAGGAAATCCACTGAACACACTAGACCATCTCCAACGGCAAAGTGCATATGCACAGCAAAGTTCAACAACTGTGAATAGTGTTCCTGGTCATGGCCGACGTGACAGCGGGAACAGGATTGGCCGCAGACCCGGTCATATTCAGAACCAGACGCCGGCATATTCACAACATCCGGGGAGAGTGCAAGGCGCAGCCACTGTAAAGGATACAGATGAGCGATGTGTCGTGATGTAGGGTCCATGCACTGTCTCATAATTGTTCCATTCGCGCTATCTTGTGGGACGGCGTAATGTGTAATTCTTGTAAAGATAGTGAGCGCAGCATTGAAAGAGACGATGATAGGATGGCGTTACGAAGATATGAGATTTGTCGATGTTGGAGGGCATTGTCTTGCAGCATATATCATTAGATACCCAGGAGTACTGCTCCGAACCTTTGAGAAGATGGGTGCAGCGGCCTGAATAATCTTAATGGTATTCCTGGATACATCCCCGTCCCCCTTCTGTACTGACCCCGCTCCGGCGTGAAGTGGTCATGGATGATCCGAGCGTCTGAAGCAGAGTAAAGACATCTTGCGGCGGGAAGGAAGTCTCAAATTGATCAGATGGTAACTGCTTCTAGAGAATGTGTAAAATCCTGTTCGCGCTACCGTGCTTCCTGACCCATCGACGTTCATCGCTTTCTCAGCGACTGAGGGCCAGCTGCTTATGGGCGAACCAGATGTGTAAGCGAGTCCGCAGTCTGGTACGACGCAACAACTCCGACTCGTACTCGGGTGCCCAAGTCAGAAGTGGCGCTTCTTTATGTCAGTAGCAGCATAGTAGTGGAATACGCCACGCGCTCCACGGCCGCACTCAAAAAAGGTGAAATGAGACCACAAGCGGAGTTCAGAGGTGAGTTCTGCGATCTATCTCGCCATCATGTTCGGAGCCGTAAAGTCGTCGATGCGTCATTTCTGTACAAGAAGTTTTTACATGCGCCGCGCTATGCAATGCGGCTGAACGCCCATAATATGAAGGCCGCGTACGGTATTAGGTAGTGTCTCCAGCGCTAGTCTCGGCTGAAGGGTAGGTGTTTCTTCACTTCTTCTCAGCAAAATCTGAGGCTTGGAGGTTGCGGGTCATGGAGGGTAGCTTAATAACCAGGCCATCGAGTTCCTTGCTCATTACGACCTGGCAGCCGAGTCTGCTGGTTTCTGTCAGGCCGAACGCTAGATCTAGCATGTCGTTCTCGTCGTCTGAGGGCTCTTCCTGTTATCACTGTCAGCTTATCTTGTGCTTTCCGCCACAGCCTCGAAATTGTGGATGTCCACGTCTTCCACTTTCTCAACATACCATCTTATCGAACATTTCCTCATCCCTCACTATTACGTGACATGTACTGCAGGCACAACTCCCTCCGCAAGCGCCCTCCATTTCCAAATCATTGGCCTGAGCAATGTCCAGTAGATTGTCTCCATCTGCCACCTCGAATGTCCAGTCTTTCCCCTCCTTGTCAATGAACGTGACTTTGCGCTCCTCCCCAGGCTTCGGAGGTGTGAGATCGCCGTGCTGTCGTATAGGTGAAGAGGCAAATGTTCGTTGAGTTTGCGCCAATGCATTTCGTTGAATGGGGCTTGTCCAGAGAGCATAAGATGACTTCGTGAATGCAAGCTGCCTTGATGCGTTTGAATATGACTGTCTGCTAGATGGACATGATCTGCCCGATGTCTGTATCCGCAAGCCCCGGCTCTGTATCGCCTGGCGTATGCATCTCGGAATGTCTCGTGGTCGGGCTCGTGTCGTCATTGAGAAAGTGCTTGAGGCCGTTGTGCACACTGTTCTGCTTGCCATTGCTGCCAGATAGATGCTGGGAATCAGCGAGTTGACAGCGAGATTTTTTCTGGCTGGAAGAGCGAAAGTCGGAGGATGTGGTCATCAAGGACAAGATTATTGGGGACCGATTCACCGTACTCGACGAGTGCCAAGCAATTGGCCGCGGAGGTCCTCCCAGTCCGACACCATTGAACCACGACATCACCTTCATCCAGCCCATCACCATGTCCACGTCAATACAGCCCATACGGCCGCTGGCCGGCCTCAAACAAGCTTTGCGACAATGTCGAGCCGAACGCCAACGATGCAGAACATACGCGACGTCCCCCATAGCGGAGGAAATTCCCAAGGAACGCGAGATCTACCCTTCACTTATGCCTAAGAACTTCCTGCAGCCTCCTTCAAAGGGCTTCCGACCTTCAGTGGCTACGAAACAAAACCGTGAGCTTTTCTGGGTCCGGACCAAGGCTCTTCCATCAACTAATCAATCCTGCAGGCTTCGATGACGGCCTTCGCAGAATCCCCACCATACCACCTCCTCGATCAACCCTCAAACTGTGCAAAGACCCCATAGCTCAAATCACCCAGGACCAACTCACAGCCCTCGATCCATCAGGCGCCCGCACACGCCTCTTCTCCAAAGACAACGCGGAACGTGTAGCCCCAGGCGACATCCTCCTCGTCCGACTCAAAAACGGCGATGATTTCTCCGGAGTGTGCCTCAACATTCGACAACGCAACAGCCCCATCGATACAGCAGTCCTCCTCCGCAATCATTTGACGCGTGTGGGAGTGGAGATGTGGTTTAAAGTTTACAGCCCGAATGTGGAAGGGATAGAAATTGTGCAGAGGAAAGAGAAGAGGGCGAGGAGAGCGAAGTTGTATTATATGCGGCATCCGAAGCATGATATCGGCAGTGTGGAGGGTATTGTGAGGCAGTACCAGAAGACGAGATTGGGAGGAAATCTGGCGAGTAGAGGCGCGAAGGGGAGAGATGGGAATAGTCACAAGAAGAAGGGGAATAAGAAGAAGTAGAGTGGCAGATGAATGATCTGTGAAAAGAGGTGCGGAATGCCGATATTACGAAAAAATACCGTGAAGGCATGAATGGGATGATGAAAGCAGAGTCGAGTACATTGACTTGAAGAACGGCTGATCGGTAAAGGAGACCCTGCAAAACAATCTGTATGTCGGACGAAGTGCAGCTTCGATTTGATCGGCAACCCTATATGCGGGTCTGCAGCCTCCGGCCTCATTCGCAGCACCATCGCGAAGAGTGTAGTGTTGCTATAGCTATATTGAAGCTCGTCCGGGATGGATAACCCCCTGTCGACTTGAAGCTACAGATTCTGGGCACACATCTTGCCGTCATATGACCAATTACTGTCTCTTCTACCGCTTGGTGCCAACCGTCCAGATGGGACATGCGCATCGAGCGCAGTCTTGTCTCCATTTCCTGTCATCTGATCTGCGGCCCAGTCCCAGTCTATCGTCAAATCGTGTTGCTGCAAATGTTGTAGTGCATAGATCAACGCTAGGGTGAGTTTTCAGTCACAGGATGTTCCAGCTTCACATAATCCAGATCGTGATATGACGACGGGTAGAAGACAGTGCTGACCGGGTCAGTGCCAATCCGGTCTGTACGCTGCTCCGGCCCTTTTGCGCCGAGATGGTCTTGGAGCAAGTCCGGCATTTCCGGCGACTGTCCTAGCAAGTATGCCTTCATAGACTGTTCATAAGGGGCACCGAATTCAGTGCCGTCGGATAACAACCATGCGTTGTCGATCAAAATGGGGTCCACATCCTCTTCGTGTGGTAAACCTGGGCCACAGTGAATCAGTCCCTTGATATATATGTGGTCAAGTCGTAAAACTTTTGGTATCTGCTCCAATAGACTTGGAGCATTGTATACAAGCGTTCGGCGAAGTTCCAGAGATTTGAGCGTTGGGCTGTGGAGTCTAAGGAAATTGGTGAATTTTGTCGCGTTGACGTTGGCAGATATTGCGAGATGCTCGATCTTCGGCCATATGACTGAGGTCGCGTGGAACAAGCATGCTTCGCCACTATAGTTCTCATCATCCTGATGCTCGCCGTGATCCTCATCGATAAGAGGAGCTTCGTTCACGTCGGTGTTGTCGACCACGAAAACGAGGCGTCGGAGCTCCTTTGCGTCGATAAGCAATTGATGGATCTGTTCACAGATGAAGCGACTCTCCAGACTTTCGTCCGCGTCGATATACATCGACAGGTCAGTCAGGTGGGCGAATGGTCGTGCCAGCCACAGTCGCTGAGGTGCTTGGACATGTGAGTTTCGCAATAGATCTGCCGGTTGGCGTGGCCCTCTGCGCCAGTCGCTGACCAATGTAGATGCGTTCTTCATGATGTGCTGAACCTTCAATTTTGTCACAGGAGACGAGCCTTGCTCATCGCGACGCGCCATGGCTTCGTAGAGACACAAGACGGCTTTCTCAGTGATCTCGAAAAGAAGCGGGTCTTCGCTCTCGCCAATGGGGTATCCATCTTTCCAGCAGTCTGGACCAACAAATGTCTCTGCATAGAATCGTCGCCAAAAGGGCCAGCTGTTGAAGTCTCGGTCTTGGAACATGGCGGTCGCTACAATGGCTTCCTGAACATTAGGCAGCTTGCAAAATGCGCTTTGAAATTTCCACGCCTCTCGATAGTCTTTCCAGGAATCCTGGTCTCGGTAGTACCTCCTGTACGCCTGCCAGCCGGTCTCAAGCTCCTGCTCGGTGAACTGATGTCGAGGAAACATATTGTAATCGTCTCTAGCACGTGCATATATGCCATCGAGCGCCTTCACAATGTCGGCGCCTCTTGGTTCATCGGGATAAATATGTGCATACTGCTCGCGCCACTGCCGAAACTCTGGACGCATGTCGATGCTCTCCTGCCATTGTGCCTGATATGAGGCAAACGTAAGCTTGATTTCTCGCATCTGCGTCCAGCTTGCCCGCTTCCTTACCTTGGTGTACAGCGGCAAAGTATCGCTGAGGAACACCACCTGCCTGACGTGCGTTGCCAGGTGAGAAGCAGCTATAGAAGTGAACTTGGCGAGACTGTGTTTGAAGGCAGCGACATAGACCTGATGGAACACTAGCGGAGTCGTGAGGTCGTGGAAGGTTTTGGTCGTGCATCGCAATTGCTTCCGCGCAGCATAATCGCAGTATTCAACGATTTGTGCTAACAACTCCACAGGGAGTTCGTCCATTTTGCACGTGGGGTTTCAGATGGTCGACTCCTGTGCAGAGGTGAAGTCGCGCACAACCAAGTACGCGTCGAGGCAGAGTTCAGGCACCGTGAGGCAACCACCAGTGGGGCATCGTTGCCATTGCCATCGATTGACCTCCAGCAACGAACACCTTCACTACTCACGATCAAAAGCACGCGTCAAACAATGCACAACTTCATCATGCGAAGTCCCCCAACGATATCGAAATGATCTTCAACTCGCCACTCTCTGGCGCGAGTAGAACCAAGTGACGTACACGACACGGCACGATGCATGACCGCTATACCTTCATGTTTGGCATGTTGTAGCACAATACTATGATCACATTCACGTCACCATCACCCTTCCTACATATAGACACCTAGAACAAAGCAAGCACGTAGAAGAATCAACAAGTACGGTCGAAGCCCAATCACAATGTCTCTCACACGCTTCACCACCCGACTTTCAGCAGTCAGAATCCCAGCTCGACAATTCTCAATTTCCACATCAAGTACGACTCGCCTCCATCACTACTCTCCAAGGCGAGCATCCTACTAACAAGAAGCTTTAGAGATGGCCGACAAATCCAACCTCGACGCCAACAACCCCAACAGCATCGGCCGAGAATTCGAATCGGATGGCAAAATCGGCAGCGCAGGTCAAAAAGTCGGTGGACCTTTCGCCGCAGACGGCACAGTAGGCAAAGAATTCACGAAGCAAGGTTCCATCGGCGGGAAAGCCCAAGAAATGGCCGAGTCAAAGAGTGTCTTCGATAAGGATGGAGCGATTGGGAAGGAGTTCCAAGCTGATGGAAAGATTGGATCAGTCGGCGAGGCTGTGGGAGGGCCGTTCTCTAAGGATGGCGCGATCGGCAAGCAGTTTACTGATAAGGGAGCGGTTGGTGGGACAGTGCAGGAGAATTTGGGGTCGAAGAAGTCGTAGATGTAGGGAGGGATCGGTGCTAGACTTGCTGAAGTGAAAGATGAACCTTTTCATTTTTCGACATGGCTAGCATGCTGTGGGAAGGCGGATCTAGCTATAATATCAGCATACTTCAAGCCCTACCAACCTCTCTCCTCAACCTGCCAGCAGCAGTGTCGGCCTTGGCTTCGGGCCATGCATCAACAGCCTCTTCCACCTCATCCAAGAACGTGTTGCTGTTGTGTATCCCTGTACCTCCGAGCACAACTCTCACACCCGGGCTGCTGGCGTTGACCTGAGCAACCATCTTCGCCTCTTCATAAGTGGCGCCTCCTACGATGAACACTATTATGTCCTGTGGTTTGTCCCTTGTCTGTCCTCCGCCTTCGACGAATGGATAATTGTTCATGGCCAGACGTCCTTTGATGAGGTCTTGGAGTGTGTTCTCCAAACGAGGCGAGTGCTGGGTGTAGACATTTTCTACTCCCTTCAACCCACGCTGGAAGCGAGACCGAGCTTCAGAGAAGAGATTGCTTGATTGGAACAGGTCCGGGATTCCGCCCGTCTGCGGGATTGACTGCAGGCTGTGCGCGTATGTGAGAAGCTTCGGAATCAGATTTATGCGATGCCGTGAAATATTCCCAGCAACTGCAAGAAGGTCCAGCAAAGCTGGCGTGTTGTTGCTCGTGTGGCCAGAGTAGCGCAGTGCATATATCGCGACAAGGCGCAATTTATTGCTCGGAGGTATTCGTGGGTCCTGTATCAGCTGCTGGAGTTTCTTGACATCCTGTGAGTGGTTGTCGTTGCATGCGAGACTTTGCTCGAGCTCGGAAACGTCCAGAAGGTTATCGGATCCTACACGTCGAGACAGCTCACCCACCAGGGTAACGTGCTTCGTTACGTTGCCGGATAGTCGACGAAACTCTGGATATTCTTCAACGAAGCGCTTCATGTCTTCGATGCTGTCAAGCTTCTGACCAGACGCCTGCTTCGATGCAAATTGCTCGACGTAGTCCTTGGCGTTCTGTCCCAGATCACCGAAGTTGAGGTACATATTTTTCGCGAAGAATGGGTCTTGATCTTGTGAAAGTACAATTTCCTGAAACGCGGATCAGCATGTGAGTAGCTTTCAACATATTTCAAACCCATTACCTTGAATTCTGGCCTGACTTCAGGCACGTCCTCAAGATTCACCCTCCCATTGTCGATGCCCAGCAGCTCATGTACCATGGCCTGGTATGTCCACTGGGTCAGGAGCGGCGTTACAGGATCATCCCTCCTGTCCACCAACAGCAATATCGGGGGTGTATCTGGTTTCCGGAAATCGAAAAGCTGTTCCTCTTGTGTCATCGCATATCGTACTTCTGTTGCCAGCTTCTTGCACAGTAGACTGTTCTTCTCGTATCTGATCAAAGGCTTCTTCTTCAATGACAGAAGCATGGCAATTACGCCCTCCACTGTCCGCGACAAGCTGTCCTGGTTCCATAAGTCCGGCGACGAGGACCAGATTCGCGTTGAGAGGGGTAATGAACACAGGTCGGGGTTGACAACGAGAAAGTCGGCGAAGTACTCGACGATCGATTTGACAACCTCGTGGTCATCAGCTTCGGCAAGACGTTCGAGCGAGGATTTCTTTATGACATTGCTGAAATCTGTGTCAGTCAGAGGTCGGTCGATTCAGCAATAGGAGTGGGCTGCATACAGATGTGGTACTCCCCGTATTTGGGCTCGCGGAACTCGTCGATCAGGAATTGTATGCTATCCGGAGAAGGGCGAACGAAACACAGACAACGCAAATGGCGCATCTTCTCGCGATTTTGGTCATCGAGGCGTTGGGTGAGGTAGACGGAGTGGTTTAGCAGCGCTGATTGCGACGTCGCCGAAGACACAATGGGCACCTGCTGAACATCAGCGCTGGAGCGCATGGAGCACGACAACACAACTTACGGTATCTCTGTCCAGCAGCAGTATCTTCATCTTCGCAGCTCCGCCGCTGGTCGTGTCGCCTTGCGACACCATCTTATTGATGTAGCCCTGGACGCTCTGGAAGACGTCCATGGCTGTGTGTGTGTGTCGCGAGCCGCAGCTCTCTCATCGCCCCCTCGCTGTACACCCTGCGACTGTGTTGATACTCTTTCTGGGATTCGACATTCACCAATCGATTGGCCAGGTGTGCGATTGTGTTGTCACATGCAGCATCTGGAGCTGGCGTTGTCGGCGCGAGACAAGCCGTCAGCCGCGTTCCAAACGGCGTCTCGAGTCACGGCACCTCCCAGCGTGACTGCCCTCACTTCAACTTCCACCCTCTCGCTACCTCTTCTACTGCACGCTGCTCCTCGAGCTACCGACGACTTTCTGGATCATACTAAGCCCCTTCGCTCTGTCACTTCTGCAGGCTTCACCTGGGCCACGACCTCCACGCGAATCTAGGCTGCATTCACTTTGTGCCGGATCCGGTGCATCATCGCCTACCGCCCGGCGTTCAACCTTTAACCTTGCTGGCTGGCATTACCGCTTCCACTTAACACCTGCACGCCCTCTCCTCTTCCGAGATTGCTCTACCTCCTATCGCCTTGCCACCACCGCCGCCTTGCTCCTGCAACAGCACCGCAGCAGCTCCCGACACCCGCTTCCAGCGACGCCTCCGCACCGCTGACGACAGCCTACCTCAGCCGCCACCATGGCTGCAGAACGAGCGCTCATGAACGAGTACAAGTCCCTCGCGAAGGAGACCTGGACTGATATCTCGCTGATCAACGAGAACATCTTCGAGTGGTCCGTGGCACTGATCGTGCTGAATCCCGACTCCATCTACTATGGCGGCTACTACAAGGCGAAGATGACCTTTCCCAAAAACTACCCTTACGAGCCACCGACATTCACCTTCACTCGTCCTCTATGGCATCCTAACGTCTATACCGACGGCCGTCTCTGCATCTCCATTCTACACCAGCCCGGGGAGGATCTCATGAGTGGGGAGGATGCGGGTGAGCGGTGGTCGCCAGTACAGCGGGTGGAGAGCGTCCTCATATCCGTACTGTCGCTGCTGGATGACGCCGAGTGCAGCTCACCCGCCAATGTGGACGCCGGTGTGCAACTGAGGAACGACCCTGAGGGGTACAAGAAGCGTGTCGCAGAGGATCGTGAGAAGAGCAAGCAAGATATCCCTGCAGGGTTCGAGATGCCGACCCATGAGACCGCGTTCAAGAAGGAGGAGAAGGTCGTCGACATGAGCTGGAGCGACAGTGAGGTGGAAGACGACTTCGACGACAGCGACGACGACGAGGAGATGTTCGATGAGAACGAGGGTAAGACTAACGACACCATGTGGTTCTATCTGTAATATTGAGCTAACCACATTTTAGGCACAGACGAAGAGGACGACGAAGAGTAAAACTCCTTCCTACTCTTCACCTCACGAGACTGGCTGCATGCCATGATCTACGTCATGAGGACCACGAGTACACGAACAGCATCTATCGATTTGGGCATGATTTCAGCGAGGAGTTTGGGCGCGGAATTCCGCGGCACGTAAAGCGCACGCATACTACTTTTTGGGCCATGGGTGGAGAGGCACGTTCCGTGTAGCGCATACAGCAGACAGCAGTGCCCTCGACCACAGCTATGACTATCGCTTCAGTTCAATTGAAATTCAGTGCAAGACTCCTGAGATTAAGTCTCTACGCGTTTGACAGTCGGCATCTAAAGCTGTCCAGGATCACGTACCAACGCTTTAGTTGGAGCTGCAGCTGCACAAGCGCGAGTTGCAGCTGTCGTGCTTGCTAGCAAACGCGTGCCCACCAAACATGACTTCAAGCTTCCACGCGGAAGTAGCGCCTGTCAATCTCGATATTGTTTGCTGAACACTCTGATCTTCCACAGCACATTGTCGATGGAGACAGCATCTCGCGTCCGAAACGACCGTCGCTAGTGACGCAATCACGCAGCGGAACGAGCCCGAAAGCTCGTGAAAGCTGCGGCGTGCACGAGCAAATGGCGTCCAAAGAACCCGCCAAACGCAAGCGTCTAATCACTTACGGCAAGCAGCCTCGTCGTCGTCTGCACTTGCAGTTCACAGAACCTTCCCCTAAGGCGCTGGAAGGTCCTCTTGGACAGCCGTGCAACGCCGATGAACTGAAGAACATGTCATTCGTACCTGCGAAGTATCAACCAGAACCACTGCGGCCTAGCAGCCAAAAGGCCGCAACCATGACCATGGAACCGACCGATGAGCAAATCGAGACCCTTATCAACTTCACCGGTACTGATGCGGGAACGGCCAAAAGGTTCTTGAGAGTGCGTCTGTCGTGATGATCCATTGCATAGACAGGGCCAAGGACTCGCGTTGATGCTGACAGGTGCTCTCGTGTTCAGGTCAAGCAATGCAACGTCGAAACCGCCGCCAATGCTATCTTTGATAACGAAGACATTACCAAGCTCGAACAAGGCATATCATGGGACCCTAATCTCATGACAGCTGACCGCGATGGCAACAACAACCTTCATCCACTCGGCACTTCCGCTGCACCCACGCGAGGCAACTCACCTGCCCCAAGTCTCAAAGACTCTGCGCCAACCAACAGCGAACAAGAAGATGCCCACTACGCACAAGCTCTTGCTCAGTCGCAGGAGATGATGGGCCCATATGGTGGTTGGACGCAGCAAGAGACCGGTACAGTAGGGAAAGATGGGACAGAGCTTAAGAGAATCGGACCATCCACTCAGAAAGAGTACGAAGAGTCGCGCTGGGGCATGGTATTACATAATGCGAATGAGCTGGTGCCCGATGTGCCTCTTGAAGAGCGAGTGCAACTGCCGGACGATGATGCCCCACGATTCCTGAAGCATGCACCGGACGGACACTACGTGCCGAACCTCCTGACCATCTGCCACAACATACCTGTGGTCAGAGAGGCCTTCCTTTTGGCTGGTCAAGGCATCGTGGACTACGGATATGCATCGGACTGGTGGAAAGGTGCCACAATTCCCAAACCGAGGATCGTTCAAACCGATGGCGAGGCGATTGCGGATGACGATGCGGAGAAAGCGAATGAGTTCGTGGCAGAGTTGCAGAGGCTCACAGCGTTTTTGGATTCCAGCGCAAGAGTCTACGCAAGCTCTGGTGGTTTGTCAAAGACGGACGTCATGAAGGCGTGCCCTACGGCTAACAATCCGCTGGAACACTTCTTGAACAGCTACTTCGAGATTGCTAGCGCGAGATGCGGTAGCGAAGCTGGACAAATCGCTGAACTGTTTCGCTCGCGTGCCGGTCCAATTGGACACTCTGATGAAGACAAAGATCAGACGACCAACGTTCTGGCCTTGACGGCTAGTTGCGCGGACGATGTGCCTGAAGATGCCAAACCAGACCTCGCTGAGTGCTTGGATAGATTGGTATGGAGCACAGATTCCGAAGATCCTGAGCCGCAGCAGTACTACTTGCATCAGTTTGGGAAAGTTCTGGTGATGAAACTCGAACAAGAGGACAGGACCGCTTCACATCTCAATATTCGTGTTCCTGCGACGTTGGTTATGGACAAATATGCCGAGGAGAACATCGAAGCTACGGGTCCCTTGAGGCAGCAACTCGTTCAGTCTAAGAGACGCATCAAGAAGATCACGGATGTGGAACAAAAGCTGAAGTACTGGACCAAAGACGGCAAGCAGATGGACGCGTCGCAGCTTCTGAAGCACACTCATGGCCATTTCTCGGGCCAGAATCGCAGAGATGTTGATCAGGCTGATAAAACTAACACGGCTTCGTTATCGACTGATCAGCCTACAGAATATTCGAGCATCGCGCAGCAGCTTGAGACAGTCATGGCTAGCATCGACGAGAAGCTCAAATTACTAGCCGAAGAGAAAGAAAAGGCAAAGAAGGCCATCAGTGATTTAAGCAAAGCCACAATACCTGGTCTCGAAGGGCAAGAGACGCAGTATCGGTACACACTCCGCGGAGTTGCAACGAAACCTCACATCACCTACCTTCTCAAGCCCAAAGCCGAGATGGAAGAGCAGCCTGAGAACGCGGAGCACAACGAACACGCTGGGCAAGCAACCTTCAAGTCCGATGCCATTATGAATGACGATGAAACTACCACACCGCCAGGGTATCAGTGGTGGCGAATTGACTACGAGGTCACAGGACAGAACGCCAAACTTACCCGAACGAAAGCGGACGACTTTGACGTTATCCGAGCTGTGGAGCTGGAGCACAACTCTGCCCTTCTGGTCTATGCCAGTGATGACGCTGTGGATGACATCGATATCAGTGACCTTCCTCCACCGCTTCTGGAATTTATTCGGCAAGATAACGAACAGCTCACTGCAGATATCGAGGCCAGCAAGAGAAACCCTCCACCTCCCTACCAGGTTTGTGAAGACACCTCGACCCAGTGCTTGTGATTTGTGCTGACAATTTCAGGACGATCAGGATGATCTACCACAGCTCGTCCGCGCATCTGTCGAGGCTGCCGAGCACGACGATGATGCGGACAGCACCAAGGCGCAATACGACGGCGATGACCATCAGTCAACAACTGATGCCCTGACTCGCATGTCTGCTGGTGACTGGATCAATCACAATGCGAGCAATCGTGACCCGGAGCCCGTAGACATACACTTAGATCCTGTGAACGATACTCCCCCAAGTGGTGCGGATCCCTTTCCTGAGACTCGAGAAATGGAGATGATTGAGAGAAAAGGCCCGTCAAGTCTCTTGACAAGCCGAGCTGAGCAGACCACTGGTCCTGGCCAGTACGTTGAAGACGTGGGGATGGGTGGTGTAGGTGAATCGCAGGACATGGGCATTGGTGGAGCTCCCAGCCACGGTGACGAGTTGAGGAAAGGTGGATGAGCTGGCGATCCATTGAAATAATGTACAGCAATGACGGGCACGGTACTTTGCTTGTTGCATAGCGATGGGATGTTGCATGGCCTGGCATACCCAATGAAAATTACTCGACTTCTTCAGCCGGCTTTCAATGCGGTCTGCAAGCCATGCCAGTTCTGGCCTTATTCTTCGGACGCGCGACTCTCAATGACATATCAAGCTCGTATCTCAGGAAAGCCGAGCTACGAAGTCGCGAGACCGACCTCGTAAGCCGCAATTCAAGGGCCGAACTACTCACTCCACCTGTGGTACGGCCGCCGATGACAATGTTGACAAGGCCTTCCCAGAAACATTAAAGACTAGTTATCTCCTACCTCTGGTGGGACTGATAGACAGAATCGTCCCATGTTCATTCAGCACTGGAGTTTGTCCGAAGCCACCGACGACTGTCCCACGCTGATTGTAGCCCGCACATGGAATACAGAAGAATGCCGGCTATACAAAGAAACTGTTCGTGTCAATCTGAAATCATCGCACTTGCCTGAAACGTGGTTGTTCGGGTCAATGTGCAGATTGCCCCACTACGGATCTGGGGACATCAGTTCCGCCAAAGCGGCCTCCGACATGCCAATTCCTTCACACGGCAAAACAGATGCACGCACCAATCAGAAATTTACGCTCGCAAGCGGCACCTCCGTTCATCTGTTGTAAAGATGCTGCATCTAGCAGATGTGAACACCGGGAGCAAGAAAAAACCTCGAATAGTGCATCGCTAACCAATACCAAGACGACGAAATAGGGCCTGTGGCGTTTACATCTCATACTGCACACCACATTCCGGCGGAAGACAGAGGTGATTCCGCCAAGCGCCGTGCATACGGAACCATTCGATTCACTCCGGTGCTGAGAGCTGATCTCCAGAATTGCTCCACGGTCAAGCACATTGTGTACCATCGTACATTCATATTTGCGGACCCGAAAGGCGTGGTGCCATTGCGGCAGTATCGAAGAACAACCAGAGAACAATAACGTTGGGTGCGATGATGACAGATCATGAGTCTCATATGTCTTGCGCTTACAACCCTTCTCAGCAATCATTGCGAAGCTCTCCACGCTCGCGGAATTTCGATCGAGAGCATATATGCGAAACGCTCGAGCGTTCGCAAGTCTGCACTATTGTTCGACACGTCAAAGCTCCTCCGACGCGAGACATGTGCAACGCATATACCACTTTCGCACTCCACAATCCGCAGAAGCTGAGTTTCGCGTGGTGCGTGCATGAACCAAATACAAGCTACTTACACATGCCGAAGCCCTCGAACCATCCACTTCTTGCAGCAAAGCTAGGGCTTGCTTTAGACAACCTTTCTGGATAGGATCCATTTTGTGGTGGAGTGCCGTCCCTGAAAGTATCTACTAGCACGTATCGTGGTAGTTGCTCTGCGATAGTCCAACGCTCACACCTTGCGCCAAACGCCAATCCTTTAGAGGATGCAATGGAAAGGACCCCTTTACAGCGATCTTGCCAGAAATGGAGCTGACAGGTCGTGTTTTGATTCAACTGATACGCGTGTGAGGGCATAGGCTTCGGCATGCCGTGATTGCTGAACGAACTCTATTGCCCTCATGATGGAAGGCACCTCGTGGGTGGGAGTCTGCACTCCTTTGACAGAGTGGAGAACATGAAGCTATATCTAAACGCTTCCTGTCCAAGTATGAGTGATGAGTATTGTGCTCGATTCTCTTCAACTAGCAACGTTTTCGCTCGTGGATCCAAGGGACAACAACGTTATACATCATGCATTCTCCAGTCCATCTCCTCAGCTTGCCTGCGGAGGTCCGTTTGATTATCTACTCTTTCGTCGTCACTGATGAGTGGACCTACATCAATTCCTGCGACCCGACAAGCCAGCCATTGCAGGACCAACGCTCTCGGAATCGGCTCCCATCACTACTCAGGACATGCCAGCTACTACGACAAGAAGCGACAGCAGTCTACTACAGCAATTTACAAGTCCACTTCGATATT
Source organism: Cercospora cf. flagellaris (assembly GCA_005356885.1). Lineage (NCBI taxonomy): Eukaryota > Fungi > Ascomycota > Dothideomycetes > Mycosphaerellales > Mycosphaerellaceae > Cercospora > Cercospora cf. flagellaris. Next base: position 1,452,416 of record RJLU01000006.1, on the reverse strand, counting down.
TGCAATGGGATCATACCTTTGGAGCTCATCACATGGCTCGATGAAATAGGAGAAACCAATGCCTCACTACTTCGACACTTCGAATTACGATGGGGAAACTACGCCGACATCAGCTTAGATCTCAGCAACAGAAGCTCAACGCCTAAGCCTGCTCCAAAAACCAATCGATCAGACGCGATCCTGATCCAAACATATCATCGCCGTCTCTCTGCAATTATACAACAAAGCACTTCTCACAAAACCTCACGACAGGATCGACAACTCTTCCTCCCACTTCTTCAACTCGCCACTGGAAACCCAACAACTAGCATTCAAAGAGGCGCGAAACATACCCTAAGCGTCAAAGGAGTCCCACTCGCTACTGCGATCCATCCATGTGAATTCTGGGAAATCAACGGCACAGCAGAGTTTTGCCGAATACTATCGAAAAGTCTTTCAGATTGGCTTGAAGATAATCTCACGATGAAGGGGGCGTTCAATGGTATTGAGAGTATCATGGAATTTGTTACGTTGGCGAACGAGCATGCTTCTGCTTTGAGGTGGTTGGGGTATTGGTAGACTGGCGGCAGGATTCTCTAGCACGGGATTGTAGAATACCAAAATTGTAAAACATTTCGGGCATCATCTAGTGGGTCACGGCACAAATGCAAAAGTCTTCGTTGATCTTCATCATTGCCCTGAAGTGGACAATGCTCAGAGCGTGGTGATCCGACCACGAACGCGTGGGGGGAAAGAGTGGAGTAGGATGTGATACATATTTCATCACCTTCGTCATCAGCGTTATTGTCAAAGAGTATATCATGACTGTGTTCTCCCGACAGTCTGGTGATGTCTCATACTTCGCTCTCTGAGGATCGAGGAATCTTCACGATGTCACGGAAGGACATTTCAAAATGAATTCATGCAGGATTTCTTACTCAACAATGATATACATCAATCATCCACTTCTCGTTTTGGCGGATGCATCGATCTCCGTTGACAATATCTTCTTGCTGAACCTGTAGTGAAATGTAAGGAACTTCCTTCAACCACGATCCAAATGTACTTGTATCACCACTGTCGTCTTCGGAACTTCACGATGCCGAAGCACGTCCTTCTCCTCTTTCTTCACGGGCTCCGAAGCAAATCCCACCGGCTCGTAAGTGCCCCAGCGGCTCGACTAAGACATATCACATTCATATGCACGCACGTGCTGTGCAACACAAGGATGAATCTCTTCACAGCTCCGCTTCTGCGAGCTCCAGGGAACGACCTGACTGAAACACAATTCTCCTCTTTTCCTCCTCAGGGTGTGATAGAAGGATCACATCTTGCGCCGCACGTTTTCATGGTGGATTAGATGTGTCCCACATGCACGAGATTAACGGGGAGCAAAGACCTCTCACTCGCTAGCGCCATGATCAGTCAGGAAGCAACAACACCAAAACGAAGAGGAGAGCGGAAAAAGAAAGAGCAAGAGTATTCGAACGAATCAAGTTGGATTTCGCTTCCCATATTTCTCGTTTCAACCATACCAATGGACTAACCGCAATCATAATATTAGCCAGCATACCAAAAAAGCATAGCGCAACAGCAATAATAAGAAGATGCTCCCTAGTATATATCCATAAGAACGCAGCACCAAAAGCACTCGGACTATCAGCACTTGATTCCTCGCGTCGGCCGTTATCATCGACAATCATCGGGTCCCCAAAAACGCCCATTTCGTGTTTCAAAAGTTGTTGAGAGAACAATTCTCTGTCGAGGCTTAGCAAAAGCCCGCAAAGATCAATGCCGTCTGGCAATGTTGTGAAAGGAAGTTATCCAGCAGAAGCTGTTTCCAAAGGATCAAAGCGCTGTCGTCAATTCGTCAGGCCGTTACATCGTTCTCGTCGTACCTTGCCATGCTGGATATGGCACCCAGCGAAGGCGTTTCTACCACCTGCTGGTAGCGCTTCGTCCTAGATTTGGGCGTGCTGGCGGTCCCATAGTTGACTTTCTGACCGGGCTGCCGGTCGAGCGATCTGGTGCAGCCAATTGCGCAGACTGGCCAATCTTGCCAAAGTCTTGGAAGATGTCAATGCCCTCTTCACTGCCATCACTGTTGAGCTCCACGCCAAACAGGTCAGCAACATCTTTGTTGCTCATGGTTGGACCGGGCAGATTTTCTGCACCGAGGCCGACATCGAGCCACTTCATGTCATCTCCAGCGCCAGTGTGTATGGGTTGATGAGATTGCTTAAGCGGCGACCCACCAAGCTTCGCAGGTGAGCGTAATGACCCAGATCTGGTGAGGAATGGAGACATTGAGAATGGGCTATTGGTTGTTGCTGGCAGTGTGAGTGTGCTGTTGCCCTTAGCAGTGCCGGTGATGTCTGCCAGAATACTTGTGCTTGTAGCAGCACGCACAAGCGATGGGCGTCTGTTGCCTCGCTTTTCAGGTGAGCCACGAGCCGCAATATCTTCCTGAGGTTGGTCGATAAAGATGTCGAAAGCAGCATTGTTGAAATTGTAGGCTGCACTCGGGCTTTCGGCGGCAGGCCGCCATGGTGTCTTGCTAGCCTTATATGGTGAGATGAAGGGCGTGAGCCCAACTGGACCCTCTTCACTGAGCGCAAAGGCAGGACTCCATGTGCTAGCATCTGGCATTGGGCTGAATGTCTTGGCTGGTGAGCCCAACAATGCCCGAACACGGTTGCGATGGTCTTGCAAGTTAGTGTTGGGCGATGCGGCAGTTGCTGGTCGCGCTGGCCGCTTGAAGATGACAGCCGGCGTGAGAGGATTGTCATCTTTGCGTGAAGGCGAAGAGCCGAAGCTGGTAGGCAGCCCATGATACCGATGCTGGTCCTTGGTTGGGCTGTCGAACGACGAGCTTCGGATGCGCGCGATCTCAGCCTCAGCGCGGCCTTTCTTGATGCGATGGCTGCGCACTTCGTTCTCTGACGCTAGCTGGATGGCGGCACCACGAGCGGCAGAGGATTCGATAGAAGACCAGTATCCAGAATCACCAAGCCCGCCAGCTCTTCGCCGCCGGCTACCCGAACGGCTCGATGGATGCTGGCGGATTTCTACTGGCGGTGTGCCGTTTCGATGCGCATCGAATGTTGGCGGTGAGGATCCCAAGTCTGCTGGGGGAGGCGGCGAGGAGCGCAGGTGAAGCGGAGGCGGTGGCATGGCCATTGCATCTTCGTCACGCTCGTCGTCCTGCAAAGCAGGATCCGAGGCAGGGATTGTTCCATCCGAGCTGAGGTCAGCCTCATCTGGGAACTTGGCCGAGTCGATGTCTTTGCTCTCGACCTTCCTCGATGATGAGGTCGGACCTAAGCTGAAGTTTCCAATGGCAGGAGTGCTGCCTGGTCTGAAGCTGGCAGGATCCGACGTTGGAGGCATTGACATGGAATGCGGGTACGAAGCGCCATCAGGCATTTTTCTCATGGGCTGCTTCTTTCCGAGCAAGAACGGGCGCTCCTCGCCGGGCTTGATGACCCAGTAGTTGCCCTTACCTGGATCGTCTTTGGGGCGCTCCTGCTTGATGAAGTTCTTGTTCAAACTCAAGTTGTGGCGGATACTGTTCTGCCAGCCACCTTCAGATTCTCGGTAGAAGGCAAAGTTGTCGGAAATCCACTTGTATATTTGCGCCAGCGTAAGGCGACGATGTTCTGATCGTAGAATTGCCATGCCGATGAGTTCCGCATAGCTATGTGGTGGTTTCTGCCCGTCATCTGTCACTGTAGGCAGATCTTCCGGGCGCGGCAGTTCGAGGGAGGATTCATCTTGGTACGTCTTTTGCTTCTTGACACCTTGCTTGATGGGCACCGCGTCGGACAAGCCACGTTTCAGCGGGGCTTTGTACCCATAGTCCACCTCAGAGTAGGGTGCCATGGTCATATCGCCGAAAGACGCGCCCTCGAAGGCGTTCTCCTTGTTGTGCGCGGAGGAATATTGCGGGAACAGGCTTTTCTCCATTTTGGGTGCGACCTGCTGGTACATGGCATAGAATCCGCTGTCTTTGGTGGGCGAATCTGTCTGGAAATTCGTCTTTCGTGGGGGAGACAGGCGGAAGTCTATGAGCTGGTGGGAGCTCCTCGGACGCAAGGGGGAACTGTCTTTCTTGGAGGGTGAAGAGCCGGGGCGGCTATGGCCAGCGGAGGGGTTGAGCTGGACGTTGGACTTATTTGAAGCGTCGCTGAGGGGACCGAATGCATTGAGTAAGGCCGCCTCTACATCGTCGGTGGAAGAGTGATGCTGGTGTAAGTGGGTGTCGGAGTCTTCCCAAATCTCCAATGGAGCGACGGCTTTTTGACGCGTCGCTGCCATCGGACGGCCACCACAAGCTGTCGACGACAGCTCACTATAGTGCTGTTCTGTTTATTGACGCGTCGGGCGCGTGATTTGGTCGTTGTGGTGGGTTCCCTGGTGCTGCAAACGGTGAATGTGCGATGGGATCGTGGAGCGGGGGCGCGCCGGGCGTAGGCAGGCGCAGCGGCGGACCAGTCGCGGCAGTGCCTGTGGTGGTGAAGAGCGTGGATTCCGGGAAATTTCTGTTCGCGACGCATCAGTTCCTGTCGAGAAGTTGGAACTTGGAAGCAGCGTTGGGCTGAACGTCCATGCCTGGGATCTGGACAAGCCAAGAAGCCAGGATTCGACGCGCCGGCAATGTTCGCACCGGAGCACGGGAAGCCCGACGGCCAGCGAACTTACCTGGGCTAATCGTCGTCGCCGATCGGACGTGTCAATCGCGATGGCAGGGTGGATGGGCGTCTGCGAAATAGAATGGCGACGCGTCGGGGTGGTGAGGCGCGGCGGTGGTGGTGAAGTCAATGGGTGAGGAGGACTGAGAGCTCGTGTGAGGTCCTCGAGCTGACGAGCGCGCGAGGCTGTACCTCTGTCGAGCGGGGCACGTGAACGAGAACGTGTAGCAAGGGCGATGTCACACGCTCCTTCCGCGACGCTGATTCGCCTCCGCCACGCAAGGAAGCTGCTGGGCGGCTCGAGGGTTGAGACCAACGGCACGATCGGTGCGATCTCTGTCGCGAAAATGGTGCGCTGCTCTCGAATCAAGCTGCTGTCTGCATCGGTCACCTGCTTTCGTGGAGCGTGTACAGCTGCAGAGAGAGTCGTTCGCACACAGCGATTTCGCACGATCAGAATAGAACGCGCGCTATGATCACCGTGGCTTGTCTCACCGTCGTCGCACCTTCCTCGCTCCAGATTGTGCGTCATCCTTGCAACGCGCGGTGGGGCGCAAACGCGAACCCGTCGCGCTTCCCACAGACGTCATGTGACGGATCTCCAATCTCACCTCCAATCTCCATGCATAAACGAGCTCTTGGTCACATCCGAACGAACAGACCCGCAATTCCATCGTGCAGTGGGCCATGCGACCGGAACCAGCGCGGCTGTTGCTCATACGTCGGCGACCTCATCTCTCCAGGCTGTCTGCTCATCTCCTCGCTCGTAACCAATCGCTACAGTATGGAACCGCCCGTTGATGCCGGAAATCACGCAAGCAGAAAACGCAGGCGCAACATCCGGAAGGAGCGTGCAGATCTGTCCAACGGCATATGCGGCGATAGTCGTGCAGATGTTGCACAAGCTCTAGAACCCGGTCTTGCCAGTCAGCAGCTCCTCAGATCCATCAAGCGAGCATACGGAAAGCAAAGGCAGATGGACACTGCCATTGCAGTCAAACATCAGTCTAATGCACAAGCTTCAGCAGCGGACAGCGGACCTATTTGTAACAGCCTGACGGATGCTCTATAGGCGAGATTGAATCGCAAACGGTAGGTGGCAAAATGACGAACATTGACGAAGAAACGCTCGAGAACAACGTGTCAAGAAAGGAGAAGCAGGACGAGACTGCAGTCTTAGGCAAAAGAAACTACACCGTCGTGATGCTGACAAGGCTCTCGAAGATTTTGATCGTGCTGCTGCAACACAGGAAAACAATATGTGTTCTTATACTCTAGGCATTCATTACAGCCAGCGTTGGTGAGGGACACGCCTAGCCCACCAAACGAAGAGCCCGTCGTAAAACTTGTTCCGTAGCGGAATAAAAGCAAGAAGACTGGCAAAATTGCGGATGCGATCACAACTGTAGAGGGTAATGATGAAGATCCTACCTGAGATGGCTTCATTGAATGATTTTGGCCTGAGCAGATCAATGGGTTGAGCACGCTTCCTGCCTTGCGCTGATGCCAGATCTTGACACTATAGATTCCGTCGCAGCGCATGGCATGTAATGGTATGCGGTCTGCTCAGACCATGTTCACTGCCACAATGTATCTGGCCGCCAATAATGGCGACGAGTAGGCGGTGATGTGCGACTCGGAGCACAGCCACCACAGACATCTTGCATGATGTGGTCTTGGCGTACGAGCGACTTAGCTTCAAGCGCATGCCCACGTCTTCGCCCTCACATCTCAGCAATAGTGGCCAATACATGCTTGCTGTGTGTCGAAAAACTGATCCTCATCAAACACTGAGTAAGAAAGCTGCGAAAAAAGTCATAGCACAGGAAGAGGGCAATACTGCAATGTCGTCTTACACACTGGAACAAGCCACAGCTGAGCTCGACCACCATCAAGGACAAGACGCCGATACCACGAGTCCGCAACATGCAGATGAATACACTTACGAGTCCCTGCCTGGAGACAGATGGATTCGTGTTCTGATTCTGGAGCCTGCGCCAGAGCTGGACTGTCCGTTGAATGCTCGGCTTGAGTTGCTTTCATTGGGTCCTGCTTTACCCATACAGCGGAAAGCACAGGACAAAGATGAACGCACGGACGATGGAAAGCAACAACACGAGGCTTATGCGTCGCTCGTGAACGCGAGAAGATTGCCCTACACTGCGCTGTCATACAGCTGGGCCATGAACAACGGCGATGATTCACGAAGCCGTGTGCTGACCCTCCACGGCAACCAAGTCTCTATCACCCAAAACCTGTCGGAGGGTCTGCGCAGAATTCGATTAAAGACCAACTCTCAGCGGCTCTGGGTGGACGCACTCTGTATTGATCAACAAAACACGACGGAACGAAGTGCTCAAGTCGCTATGATGGCCGATATCTTCAAGCTCGCCGAGCGATGCATAGTATGGCTTGGGGAGGGTCCTAGCGAAGAGAGTGACCTTGCGGTGTGGCAGCTCTCACACTGTATTTCACCTGATGTCGAGACCGAGGCAATAAATCTGGATCGGAAACCATACAATCAACACGAGATCGCTGTCAGGGTTCTAAATGCAATGATGGCCGTCGATAAAAGTCGCTGCACTGTCCATGTTTGTAACGGTAATCATCCACGGCTGGGAAGTGCTGATTTTGCCGACAACTCACTCATCCGCTTCGTCCGTGGGCGTTATGCGAATATCGAGCCGCGCCTACATTACAGGCTCTATCTTAGATTCATGCTCCATCCAGCCAGAATCACGGCCAAAAGAAAACTCTCAATGATGAATGAATGGCTAGGCAGAAGATACTGGCGACGGCGATGGATAGTACAAGAAAACGCATCTCGCAACACGTCGTCCGGCGCTACAGATTATCGTTGGGGTGAATTCGCCCTGAGCCGAAAAAGACTACGATATATGCTACGGATGTTATCCTTTTGGGAGGAAAGCTTTGATATGCTGATCGATTATTGCTTCGACGCAGCCTTCATTGAAGGACCTCTCGCTGTGATGCAGTCTGGAACCGAAGAACGCACGGACCTGTGTGATCACCTGGCCACTCACAAAACGCTTGAATGTTCAGATGCCAGGGATCGTCTCTACTCGCTCGTCACGCTCGATCCTGACTATGGAGTCCATGTGGATTACACTCTGCCGTTACGAGAAGTTTGCATTGAGTTCTCCAAGTTGATGGTGCGCAAAGGCGAGTTCTCACGCTTGATTGAGGCACGCTCTCGAAGCTGGCAACATGAACGGATCGAGCCTTCCCTTGACCTGCCGTCTTGGACGCTTGACCTACGGCTAGCTTCTCATTTTCGCAGTAAAGGCGAATACAGTAGAAATGGCAATGCGGTGGTCGACGCCAATCTACAGCTTTCACTGGAGCTAATTCAAGTTGGAATCCTGGCGGACATGGAACAAGATACCCTTTACACAAGCAAAAACTTCTTAGTCATGGAGCCTCATGGTGTGCGTCTCAAACCTGGAAGAGATAGGTCGCGAAAACGAGGTGATTCAATGCCACCGAAAGTGATATTGAAAGCGAACGGCGGATCCTCATGCAAGAAAGGAGACGTTCTCTACGCTGACGATGATGGGGATTTCTTTCTTCTGTGGCTACGACCTGTGAACGACGAACCACCTCTGCAATACCGCATTATCGATGTGTTGCCCTTTTTTAAATTGCAAAGCAGTGTCAATGGAGACGTGCAAACCCTTTACCCATCTGACTGTGAGTCGGCAAAGGGATTTCGAAAGACTATACATATTGTGTAAACCAAAACCCGCACTCCCCGTCTAGAAGTTTGATTGAACAGAACGGTCCACGGCTACGAATTGCGCCTCGGTATTGGAAGTGCCAGGCCAAAGACAGCACCAGCGGCATTGGTGGCAGTTTACAAATTGTGTTCATGAAAGTGTTTGGAACCTATTGAGTGTTGTAGCTGTACTCAATATGTTTCTGCATGGCCGTCGCGAACAATAACACATTAGCTTAGTTGTCTGCTCAGAATGGGGAAGAGGAGGTTCAACAAGCCTAAACCTGGCACTTTTCCAGCAATATTCTTGAAGGTTTGGTCCTACTGTATGTACAGCATTGCAATTGAAGGGTATCATTCTGTCATGCAGCAGAGGCAGCAGGGGTCGCACGTTCGAGAAGCAATTATGACAACGTGAAGTCAAACGCACCTGCACAATCAAACGCATCGTATTCTCCCTCAATTATGCAGTGCTCATATCCCTCTATCAATGCTGGTATCAAGAAACAAAAGGCGTCGAGGAAAAGCCTTCTGTTAGAGAGTGCTGTCGGCGTTGCGCTCTCGCTCTCATCTCCCACTCCTCACCCACCAGTCGAATGCCAATTATGCCGCAGTCAATCTCCACAGAAAACGCCAAATGCGTTTTCCGAAGACGGTAAAAATACAGACGCCCTGAAAACAAGTCCAAAACAGCTCCTGCCCATCTACTCCAGGCTTTTTGTTGTCTACACTTCTCCATCTATTACAGCAAGTCTCTGTTTCACCGTCTTGGCCTTTTTGCTCGTGCCTTTGCGCTTCTTAAGAGGCGGTTCGTCACCAATCGGCGTTGCGGCGCCGGAGGGCTCGTGACTCGGACCATCGTCGAATTTGCCTTCGCCTGTGAAGTGGTCAGTAAATGCTTGCAGACATGTATGGCGTGTGTCACGGTATAGCTCACCTTCATGATACATGTCGTCCATCGACACTTCCTTGCCCTTCTTCGCGTTCTTCCGCTTTTTCTTTCCGCCAGACTTGGCTTCTTCATCGGCAAGCTCAGCTTCACGGCGCTCGATCTGCTCAGCTTCGTCGTCATCAGCGAGCCACATGGCCATTTCCTTGCTGCGACTAGTTTCCTTTGGCCGATTGGTGAAATCGACTCCTGTGCCGGCTTGACCAGTAATAACGACACGTTGCACTTCCTCCTTCTGCAACGCACGCTTGCGGATACGTTCTTCGATCGTATTGCGTGTGATGAGACGATATACCGTGACCTGTCTAGTCTGACCGAGACGATGAGCACGATCCATGGCTTGTGAATCGATCGTAGGATTCCAATCAGAGTCGTAGAAAATGACGGTATCGGCAGCTACCAGATTGATACCAAGACCGCCGGCACGAGTCGAAAGCAGAAAGATGAAAATGCTGGGATCCGACTGGAATGCAGCAACTGTGTCACGACGATCTTCGAGTTTGGTCGAACCATCCAATCGACAATACTTGTAGTTTCGGTAGGTCAGGTACTCCTCCATCAGGTCAATCATGCGTGTCATCTGGAAGTAGAGCAGCACGCGATGGCCGCCTGCCTTGAGCTGGCGCAGCAACTGGTCCAGCTTAGCGAGCTTGCCAGAGTCTGTGACGAAGCGGCGCATTGACGGCACCTGGATCTTCGTGTATCGCTGCTTCTCGTTCTCAGGCCGTGGCAGCAGGTTGGTGACTGGGTACTTGGAGACTGGCAGCCTCGAATGCAGCAAAGCTCGCTCGGTCTCGCAGGTGATCGGGTAGAGTGCGCGCCGCGTTGGCACGTTGAAGTATGCCGTTTCCTGCTCAACGAGCGCACGTTGAGATGGAGAGACCAGGTCAATGGGCGGAGCATTGACTTTGGGCAAGTAGCAAGGCTCGATGACGCTGTAACCTTGCTCTTGACTGGCGAACTGCGATATGTTCAAGAGCTGACCGAGGTGCCCCTCATTTGTTGCCTTTGTCAATGAACGTCGATCATTCCGCTTCACGATGTTGAGCATGTCGTGGACTGGAGTCCAACCATTGTTCTCCTTGTCTTCATCGTCACTGTCGTCGTACGCTACGCGTAGCTTGTCGAGGCTGCTCTCATTCTTGGCAAGGTCAACCACCCGATCGATGAGTGAGCGTCGTGCGGTCAAAGCGATATCCGTGGCACTCTGATCAGTGAAGCGCAGCCACGAAAAGCCGCTGGAACCTTTCTGGTTCTGCTGGATGTGCTGCTCGTTCCAAATGCTGAGTTCATTCGACAACCACTTGTTCCTCCAACCAGCTTGCAGGTTATCGGGTCCAGCGATGTCGAGTCTCCCGGGCCCGTCGGCCAGGAAGCCTGGCAGCCAGTATTCGATCATGTTGCGCACGCTGTACGCAACGTTGACGTTATGTCCCTCGCGCATGAACGAAGCCGTCTCAGCGTAGTAAGACATGGCTAGAGGGCTGACAGTGTCTGCGCGCTCGAAAAGGTCAGGGTGGTTGCACACTTTGCGGAACTGCATGACCAAGTTCATGAGTGTGGCAGTATCCTGGTCGTCGCCTCCAGCTGCTCTCTCAATCAAGTCCATCAGACTGATCTTGTTGCGCAGGTTGGTGTAGTAGGCGCGTTGTCGATAGGTCAAGTCGCAGAAGACGTCCTCTTCGATCTTGTCGCCAAGCTCTTTCTGAACGTGCTTCTTGATACGACGCAACATGAATGGCTTCAAAATCATGTGCAAACGCTTGAGCTGGTCTTCGTTGAGCTTGGAATTCGATTGGGCGTGACTTTCGATGTCCTTTGAGAACCACTCGGAGAACTCATCGTGGTTGTCGAACAGGGAAGGCATGATGAAGTGCAGCAATGCCCACAACTCTTGCATGTTGTTCTGAATCGGTGTACCCGTCAGCAGCAGACGATTGCGGCAATGGAAGTTGAGAAGTGACTTCCATCGAGAGGATTGCGAGGACTTGATGGCTTGAGCCTCATCCAGAATCATGTATTGCCACTTGACCTTCTGAAAGTAGGCCGTGTCTTGCACCACCAATTGGTAGGAAGTGACAAGTACATGGAAAGGACTGTCGCGGGTGTAGGTGATGTGCTTGCGATCCCAGAACTTGCGCAAGACTTTGCGATCTCTTGCAGAACCCCAGTATGGAAGCACCTTGAGCGTCGGTACGAACTTCGCGATCTCTTGTTGCCAGTTGTGCAGCGTACTTGCTGGCGCGATAACAAGAAACGGGCCCCAGATATCGTGAGTCTCCGCCAAATATGCCATGACAGAGATGGACTGTACTGTCTTTCCGAGACCCATCTCGTCGGCAAGAATACCGTTGATGCCCTGTTCGTATAAGTTCGCCAACCAGTTGAGGCCCTTGAGTTGGTATTCTTTGAGCTGGCAAGACAGCATCTTCGGTTGTGACACGTCCATGGTCTGTAACGAGGTGGGGTTCTGGAAGTTCATTTCACCTTCGTCGAAGTTGGCTTGCGCAGCTGCAAGGTCTTGCCCATCTTCATCGTCGGACTTGTCCGGCTTGTTGAAGGCGCGTGCCTTGTCTTGCGCTTCTTTGAGCGCATTCTGGGCGTTGGCCATGGCCGCCTGCTGCAACGCAGTCTCATCTTCGGCATCGAAGTCCAGTTCGTCGAAGTTGGTGACCTTCTGTCCGGGGTTGGCGACAGAATCAGGGAGGTCGACAACGTGCTTGGCATTCGGATCATCCTCGATCTTCTTGTCGCTAGCCGCGACGCCCTCGCCATCGTCCTCGTAGTCGTCGGTCCGTACCTTCTTGCGGATGAAATGCGAGTACAGCTCCGTCTGCGAGATAAGGAAGTTCAGCTTGCGTTTCTGCCTGTTGGCTTCACGCTCTGCCTCTTGCTTCTTTGCCTTGTCCAACTCCTGGCGCTCAGCAACCTTCCTGCCCTCTCGCTCATCACGCTCGTTTCTCTTCCAGAATCCAAGCATCTCTCGCATAGCGCGCTTGGCACGGGCGGCGACATCCTTCTGACTCTTGTTCGTTTTCAATTGCCATCTTCGTGCCTCTTTGGCGGCGAGCTGTGCAGTCTTGCGGGCGTTCGACTGCTTGGTGTCGAGACTGTTATTCTTGATGCGGACGACCTTTGGAATGTTCTTTGCAATATCACCTTTCGTGATTTGCTCGTAGATCTGAATGTATCCTTTGCTGTCGAACTTGGCCATGCCCGTCAGGCCCGCAGTCGGCTGCATGTCAAACACAGCTGGCGTAGCTTCGCTCAATGGCTCTGAGTCCTCTCGCGCGGCAGCTCTGCGCTCTGCTAGACGCTCGGCATAAGCAGCGAGGCGCTCCTCTTCTTTGGGCGCGATTAGCGGCAGATCCTGGCCTTGATCGATGAATGCTTGAGCCAGACGAGCATTTTCCTTCTCGGCGAGTTTCTGTTCCTTGGACTTCCTGGCTCTGGCCCCGCCACCGCGCCCGCCACGTCCTCGACCTCGTCCAGTGGAGAACTCTGGAGTTCCTTCATCGCCGGGACCATTCTGTCCTGACGTGTAGAACGAAGTCATGAGCCCGCCATCCAGATTGACCTCACGTTCGCGTCGTCCAAGGGCACCTGCATTGTGAGGCGACTCGTTGCGCAAGTATGACTCCCTGGATGGTGTGATGCCCTGCAATCTGCTCTGAGTGTCACGGATCTTCTTGTCGTAGCGCTGGATCTCCTTCTCGATCTTCATGCGTTCTTCTGGGTCCTGTACTGATGCCAATGCGAGCTCAGCCTCCTCCTTCTTTTGCTGCTCGTCTGCAATGGCCTTCTCCCGGCGTCGCTTTCGCTGTTGATCCTTCTTGCGTTCCTTGTCTTCCTCAATCTCACGAAGCTTCACCTCTTCAGCCACCTCTGCCTCGTACTGGTCGATAAAGACGGTGCGATCGGACTCGGAGGCCGCATTAAAGTGATCGTGGTAGTTCAACATGTTCTTCAGCCGCCGCCGCTTTCTCTTCTGAGCCTCCTCGAATTCTTTCTCCAATGCCCGCTTGTGAGTGCGCTGCTGCCATTCTCGCTTCGAGGTCTCCAAACCCGGGACATCCTCACTTTCGAGGTCGGAAAGATCGCGCTCTTCGATCTCTCGATATGCGAGTTCGGTATCCCGGATGGTCAGACTCGGCGGCCCTGTCAGCTGCGCTATCCCGACAGGTGATGCGGCAGGCAGTCCAGGCGGTTGTGGGACTGGCGGAGGCCGGGGTGCAGACGACAAAGCGTGCGATGCATCGGCACTAGCGTCCTTGCCACGCGCACCTGATTGAGATACGCTCGATGTTCTGCTCGCCTTGCGACTTGAAGGCTTTGAGAGCGCAGACGGCTCAGGCGGAGTAGGAGGTTTGCGCGATTTGGGAGGTGCAAGCGGAGCAGCAGGCTCGGGAGCCGCGACTGGGTTCGACAGCAGATTCGCCATGTTCATGGGGTTGTTGGCGCGTTCAGGCTGAGGCGGTGCTGTCGCGGAATCTGTGCTCGTGGTGTGCGAGTGGTGACCGTTGCCGCGGACAGGATCGTAGGCGGGCGATCGAACATCGCCAGGTGGAGGCGGATGTGGATGAGCGTGTGATGTTGCCGTCGGCGACGATTGACTTGGATGGCGACTGATGTTGGAGCGTGCATCGGCGCCGTGGCCATTCACGTGTGACATCAATGGCGGCAGTGGTTCGTGAGGCCGACTTTGCGCAGGTGAACGAGGATGGTATGGCGTGCTTGTCACGCTGGCATCTCTATTGCTTGCTCTTTCTTCTCGTGTCGGATCGTAGTAGCTGGATGTCGGCCTGTCAGGCGCAGGTGGAGGGCCCCTGTAGGCGTTTGGACTCGCTGGCACTGAGCGGTAGTGGCCTGGTGATGGCGGCGGACCCGCGTTATATGAGCTGGATCGATGGCGTTGGTGTTTTTCTGATGAATTGTAGTTGGGATGGGATGCGTATGCCTGGGATGGCGAAGGTTGGCTGCTCTGCGCTCCCTCCATGATTGCTGACTTTGGCCGTGGCTCTCCGCCGCGGCCGTTGGGCGGTCCTTCGTTCTTTTGGCCTCACAAGCGCGCCATCGACAACGTTCAATGGATGGTATCGTTTGCCGACACGGGGGTGATGAAGATGCTGGATGCGCAGCTGCTCGAGACGTTTGGCGGCGCGTTTTGCTCCACTGCGCGGTCGGTCGTAAGAATGGACGGGCGATCCGCAGACGGCAGGCGTGCCCCTTGTCTTAACCGATGCTTGACGTCGGCGTTGCTGCCAAGGCGCGTGATGGTGGAGGACGAGGTGGTGTGCTGGCGGGACGGCGAGGGTGTGGGATGGGGGGCACGAAGAGGCGGGCGCAGTTTCAGTGGCAGAGTGCAGGCTCGATATGATGGCATGGGGATGAGGATCTTGGTCGCTCGGCTCGTCTGGCGCTGCACGCTGAACTCTACAGACGTCGTCTACGCTCCTCCACCAAAACTGCTCGCCCGAGACGCGACTATAATCTACACGCGTACAGTGGCGTATATGAAGCGTGTATTCTATGGCATTTTCTGACAGTGGCAGATTCGCGCGTTTGGCGCAAAATGGGCTTGTGTGCTTGCTCGCGTCTGATTGCTGATGGTGGGCTGCGGGCTGCTTGACCACTGTGCTGAGCTTCTTCTCTTTGAGCAAGTCCGATCCGCGACGCACACCCCGTCTGCCGTCTCCACACTGCTCGAGACTACGCCAACACCACCATTTCTGTAAAGATACTCTTTTCCATCACGGACGGCGTACGACTGTCCTGAAAATTACAGTAGATTGTTCTGTCTCGGTCTGCCAAATCTGCCACTGCAGCCTGGGCTCATTGCGACGTGTATGAGCATCGAAGAGGCTTCCATCTCGCAAAGCCACACGAAGCAGCAAGCTCCATCGGCATCGGGCCCGTGCGGAAACACCCGCCCATCTTTTTTCATAGTCGCAACCAATCTGCCAAAAAGTCATTTCTAGCACCCACACCCACAACGTTGTCGCGCATTCACCATGGCGGCAGTCTACAAATCTGTATCCAAATCTAAGACGAATGGAGTGCCGAGTGCTACCGAAAATGGCGACGGCAAGCCGAAGAACCGCCAAAGAGTGCTCATTCTCACCTCCAGAGGCGTAACATACCGGTATGGCATCTACACGACTTCTTTCTGCACCAGCTGATACCTTTCTAGCCACCGACATCTACTGAACGACCTCTACGCGCTCCTTCCCCACTCTCGCAAAGACGCCAAACTCGACACGAAGTCACAATTACACCAACTAAACGAGCTCGCCGATTTGTACAACTGCAATAATGTCCTCTTCTTCGAAGCGCGAAAGGCCAAGGATCTGTACATCTGGCTATCGAAGCCTCCCAACGGACCGACTGTGAAATTCCACTGCCAAAACATCCACACTATGGAAGAGCTGAACTTCACCGGAAACTGCTTGAAGGGAAGCAGGCCCATCTTGAGCTTCGACAAGCACTTCGATGGCTCAGCGCACTGGAAGCTCGTGAAAGAGCTTTTGAGCCACACATTCGGTGTGCCGCCGAGCTCGCGAAAAGTGAAACCCTTCGTGGATCATGTCATGGGCTTCACAATCGCGGACGGAAAAGTTTGGATCCGATGCTATCAGATCTCTGAGACAGAGCAAGGAAAGAGCAAGGCTGCAGAGGAAAGCGCAGTGACAGGCGCCGAGTCGCAAGTGATGAGCAAGGCCACGGGCAAGGGCGAGACACACGTCAGTTTGGTGGAGATCGGGCCGCGATTCGTTCTCACGCCCATTGTCGTCCTGGAGGGCAGTTTTGGTGGGCCGGTCATCTACGAGAACAAGGAGTTCGTCAGTCCCAACCAGATTCGTTCCGATCTCAGGCGACAAAAGGCTGGACGATACAACAAGCGAGCGGAGGGTGAGTTGGAGAGGAAAGCTAAGAAGCGCGATCTTGGTCTCCGCACGGGCGAAGGAACGAGGGAAGTCGACGATTTGGACAACAACGTACTATTTGCGTGAGCGTGGTCCCATTGCAGAGGGCTTTGTCGATCTTAGCGAGGCGTCGGTAGGTAAAACTGGGAACTATTTGCTTGCTCGGGAACTTGGGACCATTTTCTATGCATCGCCTGCGAACTTGTGCAATCATTGACACATTGGCCTCGCTGCTCTGGGCTGGGCCATTTGTTCACGTACGAACATAATAGCACTGATATGCTCAAACGAGCTGCAAATTCATAGGAAAGATGCTCGGCGCAGGAGTCGCCGACATCAGCGAAGAGCAAGATCACATATCGATCGACAAGACAGGATATCTGGACAGACGATGTGCATGCTGGCCAAGTCCAGACATGAAGAAGAATCCGGTGCACTGCTCACTCCGTCACGAAAGGTCGCGACGAAGGCTCACTCGCCTGAATTACCTTTGCTAATCTGGGTCTGCGCTCAGCGTAGCGCTCTCGCTCTGGACGATCGCAAGGCTTTCTCAGATACAAATCGATAAGAAGGCACGAGAAGTGGCGAGACACGTGCCCCTTCCTCTATTGCTCCCATTTGGATAGACCTTGCAAAGATTCTTCAGCCAGATGCCCGAAAGCGCAAGAGAACGATGCATAAAGTGCACTATCAGACCTAGCTGCCAGTCATACGGGAAGCGCTCTATCTGTCTTCCGCACGGAAAGTGTCTCAAGATAAGATGAGTCGATCATGTCGCGAGCAGTTCTACATTTCGACTGGGAACCAACGTCACTATTGCATAAGAGCTTCTCTCCGTGTATCAAGATCGCACAGCTCGCTCTCCAAAGCCCGCACAGCAAGAAGATGAGCAGACGGGCGAGCGAATGCACAACACATATTTCTCTGATAAAGCAGCGCCTCGCAGACAAACATGCCGCAGGATAAATCCAAAAGAATTTAGACTTCGATACGCGCGAGCTTACACCTTCATATGCGCGAGAGTTTGCGTCGAGGCGTTTCAGACTTCAACACAGGCTTTTGTCCGAAGGAAGTCAACTTGACTTCACCTCTCCAAGAAGACCTCTTGGCCAGGACCGATTGACTAGAAGCTCGCTGTATGACACGCACTGAACGGGAATGTGCTGTCTTCATTCGCACGCAGCAGTCTGATCGTGTATGCGACTGACACGAGCTTTACCGTCTGGAGAACATCCGTCTGTAGTCAACATTGTAATCCATCGCATGGCACGGCCATAGCAAATCAAGTTTCAGGACTGAAGATGCGATCTTGTTTTTGTGAACTTGCTCGAACGTCACTGAAACTGAAGCCGCAATAACAGTGCCAACGAGTCGTCGGTCAGGGAAGCGCGCTCTAGCATTGCATCCAACATTCAGGTCCAGCCTCTGTCTCCCACACCTTGGAGGCATCAGTCAGCAGTATTGCTTCCCAAACATCGCCTCAAACGACCAACACAGCAGCAAGCTTCGCAAACCTGCCCCGAAGCATCCACGCAACCCATCACACCATTTACCACATTCAGCAAAGCACACCTCACCCTAGCCATCAATACTATGTATGTAACACAACCATACCACTCAACATGCATAGCACACGGATCAAGAAACTCCATCTCCATCTCCGTCTCGATTCAACTTCCTTGCTCTATCTACCCTCGCCACGCAATAGCTGCTTCACCAACGAGCCCATGAACCCATGCATCAAATCCCATCAACCGCTCGGACAACGACCGCAAACTCTCATCCACCCAGACTCCCCAATTCCAAATTCCCCCCGCGAGATCCCTCCATCCCTCCCACTCATCACTTACAGCACCAGCATAGCCCAGCCCCCGGTCCGCATCAGTAATGCAGAGTGAATTACCCGCCCGACCGACCAGTCTCCCAAGGCAAGCATCACAAGTGTGCAAGACAAGCAAGCAAAAATCCTGCAAGGCCAGGGAATGTATCAAGAATGAGGAAAGAAAAATTTCCGGAACCTGCCACATCCCATGTCCTTGTCACGCACATGAGAGCCATGCACGCAGCGCAGGGACCAACACCGCAAAAAGTTACCAACCGTAACCCGGCGGAGCGTGAACAAGGAAGCAGGAGCTGGGCCAGGCGACGGTCGCAAGAAAGGGAAACGAGTGCAGCAGGGAATGAAGGGAAAGGGAAGAATTGGGGCTGGTACTGGGCACTCTATCCGCGGTACAGTACTGTATGCGTGGAAAAATTTCATCCGTTGATCGACGACGGCGGCGGCGGTGGGTATCAGATTGTTGTTAGCAATGCAGTTGCAATGTAGGGTAAGGAAGTCAAGATCAAGTATGGATGCTTGATGCTGAAGGGAGCTGATGCGTTCGACGACTGTGCAGCACGACAAATGTGTTGAACTCGGAGTTGTCCTGTGAAATTGTCATCACTCCCAGTAACTCCACAAGCAGAAGGTACAGACACAGACACAGAAGCAGAAACCGTCGATCCTATCCATTCCCAGCTCCGTCGGCCGACGAACAGCATCCCTCGTCGGCAATTTTGTCCGTGCATGCACACATGCAAATCCCAAAAATCCTACATCCTGCACAAGCGGAATACATCCCGCAAGTGGTGCTTTGTACAACTGGATCGGTCGGCTGCAGTGTGAAGAAGAGAACCGTGGGATGATTCGGATGGACAAGTCACGGAGCCTTCCTGCTCGAACGCCCGTCCACCGTCTCGAGTGTGTTACACAAAGATCTGATAGGCGGGGAACAGCTCCGGGACAGCAGAGACGTACAGTCCACAGTCGGAGGTACCTCCTTCACAGATGCAGCAGCCACAATCATGCTGTACTTCGCCTAGTAGCCGGTGGAGGTGTCGCGTCGAGGCGAGAAAGCTCTAGATGCTGGTTGTTCTCTCCGTGCCAGCGCTCACAGTCATCCGTACTTCGAAGCGATCTGCAGCCAATGTCACGCGCTCGAAGAAGTTGGTGCTTCGCCTGTGTTGGGCTCTTCGTTTAGTCTCCTTTCGTCTCATACCGCACTGCTCGGGCAGTTTTCAATATTCGAAGTTAGGAAGAAGGATCTAGCGCGTCAAGGATGGTACATCTTCATGACAGATGCGAATAAGATTGACGCATGTTTTGGGCACAACTTCTGTATCTTTTGTTTTACTCATCTCGCTTCTCTGTAGTGTCCCGTGTTCCTGATGGCTGTGTCTGCTCTGGAGCATCTACATTGAAGGCAAGCCAAGCAGCCGCGAGAACGCAGCTTCCAAACGTGACACCGATGATGGCACGTCCTCTGGCGCCTTGCTTAGCTTTTAGATCCTCGTTGGGACCTAGGATAGTGACGACGTTCTTCAAAAAAGCGTAGCTGAGACCACTCCAGGCAGTGGTACCCGCAACGAGCAACTGGAAATAGGCCATGGCACTCTGCAGTTGCTCAGAATTTGTGCCAATGCTCGACAGTAAGCCAGTCTCGTGCTGCCCGGCGGTAATAACCGGGAGCGCAAGCGCAGATCCTATGAGGATCAATTGCAGAAAGGTGTTGTACTTGGACACAGTCGTGGGATGCACTTCTGCAGACGGAAGTGAGAAGTCCCAGTATCGAAGGAATGTCTTGGGAGCGGGTAGAGACGCATAACGATAGTAGAGAGCAGCCAATGCGAGAGATGCATCTCTGCCAAGGATCAGCGTCGCCAAATATACTGTGCCGCAAAGTCAGTATTTGCCGCGGAAGTTAGAAGTCGACAGAAGTGGGGGCGAACGCAGTTGCCTTACATGGTATGGCGCCTTTGACCGCCAGTGTGACTGTGAGAATGATCATCAGAGCTTTGTCGGCCATGGGATCCATCACGCTTCCCGCAACGGTCTGTAGCTTCCATTTGCGCGCCATCCAGCCATCGACAAGGTCTGTGATACCCGCGTATGCGAACAAGCCAAGAGCGAGCGCATGGTGATCGTGCAGTAGCAAATATGCAGTGGCTGGCGCAGCCACGAGTCTAGTCACGGTAAGGAAGTTGGGAAGGTTGTAAATGTTCTCGTGAGGTGTCAGTCCGGTCAGCGAAGATCGAACCTTCTCTCGCACAGCTTGCGTGCGTTCTCGCGCAACTTCCAGACTTCTTGTGATAGGCTGCTTCGGAGTGGTCTGCGGCTGTCTCTGTGAATCAATCGCATTAGCGTAGATCCTGCCAGCATGATGCGCATGGGTGATGCGAAGCTGTTCTGGGTAGCATAAGCAAGAGCAATAGTCTCCCCGCAGCGGCGGGTAGTGCGCATAAGCGTGAGTCGTGCAGCTCCGCTGCGGGCGAGTACCAAGCGCACAGCATTCTGGAAGCAGTCAAGCTGCGAAACATCACAACTGATGAGGTAAATCTGTTGCTTCGCCTTCCCGTGGATTCCATGGGATGCTTCAGCGGAACGTGGTGCAGGCGTATGTGCCGGCCTGGACGGATGTTGTGCCAAACGCCACTCGCCTCAGATCAGCGGTCGTGGATGGCCTCGGCGGAGAGATGCGGTGCTAGGACGAGCAGCACAGCATTTCCTGCCGACCGTCACGTTCCAAGACTTGCGCTGATCGTCCACGGCGTTTTGAAGGGTGGCGGTGAAGGGCCGGTGGTCTGAATGGCAATGCTGCTCCTGCTGCCGGCCAAGCGTCCCGTCGTGGCAAAGAGGGTATTTGTTGCACTGAGACAAAGCCGGCCAAGGTGCGTGTGCAGGTGCGATAGTCACAGCAAAGGCGAGACGAGGGGCACAACTTACACTGCTCGGCTCATCGCTTTGGCCTTGGCTGGCAGATGGCGGCAGCGAAGGCTTGCCTTTGTCTGAATACGGACGCCGTGATGTGTGTAGGGCAAGAAACGTGGAGCGACTGCGTGAGAGGTGTTAGCAGACCTCATTCGTTTCGCAGAACGCGCAGACCGCGTGTACCGGCAGATGTGAGTCCATGAACAGCAATTCGATGGTGTCAACACATGACGCGCTGAGCTTCTGGCGCCGACGCTTCGCCCCTGATGGTAGTGCTGGTGACGCGCAGTAGCAAGTGAAATCGCCGGCCCACCGAGGGCGGCAAAGGGTGAAGCGGTGGTGCTGATCCTCACATGCTGGGGCAGTGCGTGGAGGCGTTGGGAGAGCACCTTTGCCATCGTTCTAATCCATGTCCTGAAGTTGAGAGTGTGATGTTGAAGGGAATTCCAAGGCATCCACAAGGCACCGGAAACAAACCCTGGCAGCTTCGCCAGCCGTTTATCCGAACTAGCCGACCTCCAGCAACCGCGATCCTTCCTCCCTCCACCATGTTACTGAGGTACTGAGGCGCCGGCCCAGACGCAAGCCCTTGCAATACATCATAGGGCACTGATCAGAGCGATCGTTGACGCTCGTGTTTGGGCAGCGGAGATGCACCTCTGCGACTCTCTGCTGCGTGATGTCAAACGAGAGCATCGCAGATCGTGTTCCCAATATTGGCTCCCTGGTCGTGATCTGCAAGCAGGGATTCACACAATAGACTCTTGGCCGAGCCATTTTTCAGACTTCCCGCACACTGCAGGTAAGCGAAAGACTGATTCCATCTTCAATGATCGCTGAACGTCACCACTAGCCGTGAAACGTTTGTGTGCTTGCGTCTGTTATAGCTGGCATCATTACGGGCAGTCAGAAAGTAACCAAGCTGACGGTGCAACTTGATGCAGGTACGAAAGGCTAGCAATATGCGTTGGGCGATTCGACGTGCTCATGAATCGCTGCAGACAGTTGGGAGAAATTCGTCGCCGCTCACGATCGAAATGAGGGGAATCGGTGCAGTCACAATTGATGGCTTTTCTCGTTTCCACACTGTTCAATGTGCTATTACTACTGTATCTCCAAGTATCCATAACAATAGGCGTGCCACGGTGTATGTGACTATGGCGGCTGCAGACAGCACGCTCTCCCCGCGGGGATACAATTACAAGTAAAGTCAAACAATTCGCGTTTTTTGCCGGCCAACTCATATCTCGTCACAATCCTTCGTTTCCGATGTCCCGTATCAGTGGACCAGCGTCCATGAGCTCATACCCGGGGCCACTGCATTTCTCGACCAAGTCGCACAACATTCCAGCTGACAGCACTCGCCTCGTTGTGCACTGCGGATTCAGAGCGTAATTCGTGGCGACGATCAGTCAAAGTTTAATCGAGGCTGGATGCGATGCTCTTCATATCGAGTGAGTCCCTTCCGTGGGCGATTAGGTCAGGTTCAAACCCAGTAAATTCCCCTGGGCTCTCAAGATGGATAAGGGCCAGCTACTTGTGCGGTCGTGGCTGATGATCCATAGCTATAGCTGGATCCATTGTGTGAAGGCGGCGGATAGCTTGAAGTGGTGCTGATCCCAAGGCCATTCATGTCACTACCGGGATGCGCTGATCCAGGTGTTGCATATGCCGACGTGCGGTATGCATTGTGGAGTTGCGCATTCGGGTCGGTTCCGATCGAAGTAGCTGGAGTGCCCGGATGGGCTGACTGTGGGCTCTTCGCTGAGGGATGTGGAGACTGGCTGATGGCACTCTGGGGAGCGCTCTGTACGCCGTAGCTTTGAGTCGGAGAGCGGACCGCATATGGTTGCGACGCCGGATTGCCATACAGCTGCGATGAGGGTCCGTTTGTCGATGGGCTGTTAGCATACGACGAGCGACCGTTATAAGCAGAGGATGCAGGCTGTCCAGGTGCAGGGTAAGACGACTGAATCATGCCGCTAGCATTGGACTGAGACCCGTTCCTCTGCATGCTCGAATATGGTTGAGCGTATTGACTCCCGTACGGCATTCCTTGCGTCGTGGGCTGTTGGCTCTCGGTTTTGACAGCGGAACCGTTGGGTTGATCTGGTGCTTTGTAGTAGCTGCCGTAGCTCTGGCTGCCGTATTGATTGCCGTACGGCAATGGGGCAGCAGACGCTTGTTGTGGAGGCCACGATGCACCGCTTACGCCGCCATACATGCTCGGAGCGGTTGACGCGGGCATACCATACATTCCTGGATATTGACGACCGAAATACTGACCAGGTGCTACACCATAGCCTCCGACTGAAGAATACATCATTTGAGGGTGTGCGTTCATGTGACCGTCGATTGCGTAGTGTTCTGTCTCTTCGACTGGGGCGCGGAAGTTCTGCTTCAGGTACAGTTCTGGCCTGACGGAGATGTTTTGCAGACGCGTATCGGTGAGTGGGCGAGGCAGCATGTTGGCCTTGACATCTTCGACTTTGTAGTACGAGACCATGTGGTGCGAAATGCCGTTCACGGAGATGCTCATCGTCTTCTTGACCAAGCCGTCGGGACGGAAGCCATAACTGTCGACCAAGCTGCCGATGAGACTGCGCTCCAATTCCTTGTCCTGATCTGTCGATGGCACCTCTGGCTTGACCTCGCCGCCCACATTGGGTGTAGGAGGAGTAAGAGGAGTGTTGAGCTGTTGTTCGTCGGTGCCCTCAGAATCTCGTCGAGGGTACGGTTCGCCAGGCATGCTCGTTCGCTTGCGCTTCATGGCTCGCTTCTTCTCGCCGGGGGGAAAGGGTTTCTCGAGTTCGCGATAGATGAGGAAGTTGCCGAGTATTCGGCTCGGGCTCCAGGCGACGCCGTCGGTCCACCTCTTGATGCCGCTGGCATTCTCCTCGTAGATGAAGATGCTGCCGCTCTTGATCAATTGGCTCCTCTCGCGGTCGTGCGGTCGACGTGGAACGTGGTGAAGCTTTCCAGAGAGACAGGCCTCGAACAAAACCAGACCGTCCATGCTGTTGTGAACGAATCCATGGAAGGTCGGGACCAAAGGCCCCGCTCCGCCAGCGCTCATGATGGGCGATGCGGATGAAGTGTCGTAGGGTTGTGCAACAATGTGAGGCTCGGCAGCGAGACAAGCTCTAGTGGCTGCAGCCGTCCGGTGGTCGACGAACGCGTTATAACAGACGCGAAGTGGACTCGACTGCAGAAGTGCAACTGCTCGACGAGCACACGACGACAGACTGGAAAGTGCGTTAGCGCATGTAGTGATGGGCAATGGCGACGAAGGGATGTCGGTCGTACTTACCTGCGTGCGGCGCCGAGGTGATCGCTGAGGGTGCACAGCGGCAGCAGCGAGCACAGTCGAGATGGTAGTCGCGGTTGCTAGCGCAGCACAGGCAAAAGGCAAAAGCGCAGCAGAGTGGGTAGGCAGGTGGTGTATGAGGAGATGTATGTACCTGAGAGGATGCCGAAGGTTAAGCAGACACGCTCAAGGTTGATGGCGCACTGGAGGGTGAATTTAATATTAAAATTCGCGGCGCGCCAGCAGCAGCAGGCGCAGTTGGGTGGAAGGTGTCGGGTCTTAGTAGTTAAGCTCAGGGCTGCCCGCAAGTCGTGTCGGAGTCGAGCCGTTGGCGAGATGTGCTGCAACGGCGGTGCGGGAGTGCGTCAGAGACAGCAGTCCGTTAAGGTCGTGCACCGTCGCGGCGGGCGGGCGAGCGTGGGAGTAGGAGCGAGCAGAGCGAGCAGTGCGCAGCGAGCGGGTTGCGTGCAGAAGTGATGACCGCCAGGCGCAGATCCAGTCGCGACTCGGGCGCTTCTCCTGGAGAGCTCGCACGGGCAGAGTGAATCAGAATCAGCTGGCGGCGGGCGCACTACGCACTGGGCGACGATCATATAACAACGACCACGACGACGGGCGGCAGTGAGGGATTGATGGGCGGTAGCGTGCGCCGGGTCGCGCTGGTAGACATATGCTCGCAGCGTCGACCAGACTCTTGTCTCTTCCCCACAGTTAAGCATAAGGGCAACAGAGTTCACACTTGCCGGCTCACAGCGATAGAGTTCATTGCGAGCAGCGGTCGGGTTGGGATGTGCTGTTGCTGCTGCACGCTTGCAGGCAAGGCACGTCGAGCAGCGGCCTGCCTGTCCAGGCCAGGCGCGCCGACCTGGGCCACCCCGTCGCCGTCTGCTCCACTGGGAACCGCTGGTCCATGGGTTCGCTGCGCTGCGCGGTCTTGGGTCCTGGCCGCGCTAGAGTCATTGCGAGCAGCGCTCTGGCCGCGCGCAGTCGTGTGGCAGAGAGCAGCAGCGCAGCACCACCAGACGTGCGCGCTGCCGCGGCCTTGCGGATCCAATCGCGCCGTGCAGAAGCTGGAGAAGGGCAGAGGGCCACCAGGACGTGCACCGGACTAGTGCATTGTTGGGCTGGAGGGGACGCGACAGGACTAACGTGGTACGACGGCCTGCCGATGCGGGCTGCTGGGAGGGAGTGATAGGACGGCGAGGCAGCAGTCCCCACCGTGGTGCCCGTCCGCGAGCGATGCTGCACCGCCCGACTGGGATGTGCAAGGCAGCCCAAGCTGGGAATAATACAGCTCTCCTGAACAGCCAGCGACAGACCACTGCAACAGATCCCGCGCCCGCGCCTCGCAGCATCCACCATCGCGCGCTGCATCGCCGGCCGCCCGCCGCAGCTCCAGCAGCACAGCAGTCCAGTCCGTAGCAGCGCTCGCTGGCCATATGTCACGCTCCCTGCAGATCCGGAAGGCACCACCCGGCTACAACACTGCCCATCCCAGCACCAAGGGAATGAACAGCACACCGGCTGGAGCTCGGCGGGCCACGGCCAATAGCGCCAGTCTGCGAGATGTCGCAGACAGACGGCACCGCACCGCCCTCGACATGCGCGTGCTTGCACGCCTGCCCGTTGTGAACGTGCTGCACTTGCCATCACAAGGTCCCGTGAAGAGACCATCACGCACTGCCACGACTGTTATATGATATATGCTTTGACTCCCGTAGCACAGGAGGATGACAGCGCGTGAAGAAAACGACCACCACAGAGTTTGATACGGCATGCACGCTCTCAACCGGCCAGCCGAATGTGCAGTCGATCACTGGTCCCCGTATCGAAGCTGCCACACCCAAGCCTGCTCCGACCCGACTTGGCTGGCGATCAGCATAGACTGCCTCCATTTCAAATTCCATCGCTAGTACATGTCACGCTTGCTCGCTGCCAGGCGTCTGCTTACGACTGCGCGCAACTTGCCTCGGATCGCATCGCACGTGCACCGGATGGGAGCTGCTCACACGACGCCCGCGCTGCTGTCCTCTCAGCCCGCCATTCAGCAGGCGTGCGGCACCCATCTCCTAGCGCAGATGCGGGAAAGTAGAGTAGCCGTAGCAGGCAAGAGCACCAAAGCACAGCCTGCGGTTGTCCGTCGACTGCGCTGGTAGGAATACACGAGCAGTAGCATCAGCTTAGCACGACCGGGAACGCGCTTGTGACGGCGAGCAGTCGGAGTCAGTGTCAGTGCCCACGCCATGGTCCAGCCTTCGTCGTCCAGCTTTCATCAGCGCAAGCCAGCTACCAGGTTGCTTTGGGCTGCTCCCCAGTCCAGCTCGGCCATGTCAGATTGGCTTTGCACTCTCTTGGGATTTGGCTCACACCTTCTGCAGCGTCCCTTGGAGCGAGTCAAACTCAAAGGCAGCTGCCGACAGCGGTTTGTACAACCCAGCATAGTCCACCTTCACATCAACTGTCATGCTCAGGGACGCTCTTTCACGCCGCATCTCTCGACTGCGACATGTACCTCGCTCGAATCCGATGCGACGAATGCTGCTGCTCGGTCAGAATGCGACCCACAACGCGGCCGAGCGACCTTCCGTGGATCTGCACGATCACAAATTCGATTCGCGGCAGATTCCGCCGATCATTCTCGCGCGCCCTCACATCCTGGACCAGGATGCAAGCCAGTATCCATCACCACACGCCTCACATCCATCGGATACTACTTGGCACGCGCGAGTATGGCCCTGGTCTTCGTGGCGATTCGAGTGATTTCCAACGGTCGCAGTCATTCGGTGACCGCATAGCACCAAGGTGCTCGACCAAAGCGGAAGGAGGGGCACCATTAAACCACGCACTCCGATTTCAAGCGCCAATTGCGTCGCATGCAGGATATTTGCTCATGTTGCATTGGCTCATTGTCTTCGCAGATGCAAATGGCTACTCTAGCTGCATGAGCCATTCGACACTAACACTGCTGCAATAGCATCACCATCTAGATCGTGATCGGGCTGCATTGTAGCCGACCACCCTCCGAAAGGCACAACGTGGTCGTGTACAGGCGTGACAAGTTTGTCAGACCGCTGTGCAAGCAAGCAAGCCATGTGAGTCGCGATTAATGCTTCCTCAGTGGGGTTGACTTGTTTCAACTGTGCGGCTGCCAGTTGACAATTTGCTAATGGTCAACACTGTACTCGAGTAATGGTTCCAGACGTACCACCATCTGCAGGGTGCCATCGACATTTATGCCTGTCTTCCGCGACAACGACGCGGAAATCGCGTTTAGAGTACCGCGGTAGAGATTTGAAGCGTTGAGCAATCCGACCGAATTCAACAACTGTTTGGGACGCTCCAAGGTTGGCCTCCACCCTCCACGAAACGATAGCCTTGCTTTGGCTTGACAGAATCTTATCCTCAACGGCTTTGGATGTCATGCATGACATATCGATACATTCGTTGAGTTACCTTCACCAAGATGCGTTGTCCATCGCCTGGCCTCGAGAATGAACGTCTTGGACTGCACTAAATGCATGCTCGCATGCTTCCCATCATCATGTTCATGATCAATCATTCTCCTCATCATGCACAACGTCCACAAGTCAGCATTTCAACGCTGAAGACTTTTGGTATCGACGCATCTCGAGTCATGATACCAGCTCATATCAGAAGCCACCAGTGTCGATCACTTCCGATCCACCCTCTTTCCGACCCGCAGTCCGTCTGCAGTAGGGTTGTCGCAGAAGCTGCAATAGCTGTTCTGCTAAGGCATGAAGCCCCAGGCTGTCAGTGACAGGACACAACCTGTTGCCCGCTCGATGCGCCGGCATTATACAACATCTTGTCGGGTCTAGGGCTTTGCGCACACTTGGGCTCGTCCGCGGCGTCAAGAGCCCGCCGAGCGAACTTGACATCAGCTGTGCCCTAGTGTTTCGCATCAACCTGATCGTATCGAGAGATCACGAGTGTCATCGCGAGGCTGCCGCGGACTTGCAGTGAGGTGAGGTCCTGCCATGGCGATGGAAACAGCGCGGCACACGTACCGGTCTGATGAATCGCTGAAGGCCTCTTCTTGGACAAGCAGCGATTGGGATGGCAAGGCAAGTATCTCCACGGAAAAACCGTGAAGCAGATTTGTGATCTTGATGGCCTGGCGTCTTCGATCCAGGTCCGAATCATAACCATGAATGTTGGGGGATATCAATTCACCGACGAAGCTTCCGCCTCGCAGGCCATCAGCAACAGTACTTGCCCTGAAGGTCCGACGCGGAAACTCATTGTGAGTCTTTCGCATTTGCCTCATGGAGACATGCATCACGCAGAAACTCCAGGCACCCATCCTGCCACATGGCGTATATGGTGTGGCATTCGCTTCCCAACGTCGTGAAGTCCCCAGCTAGTGTTCACAAGTCAATGATTTGAAGAAGTCGATGCTTGCTCTCCTACGCGGTGATGGCGCATAGACGGAGCCGCTATTCTGGGCGTAGTGGTGTCTTCATCGCAGAAATGCTTGAAATTCGAGTGTGATTGGTATGTGCTTGCGTGCACTTTCCGCACGTTGATCGCACACCGCGTCGGGCTCGTACCGTGTCGATGAAAGAGCATCCTTCTGCAGACGAGTCAGGTCAGTAAGGTGTACCAGTCACATGTGCGATATCAGTGACTGCAAAGCCAGCATCGAAAGAAATTTGTCACATTAGTCAAGGAGAACAACAAAGAGCATTCCGGCTACATCACCTGCAATAAGCCGGGCCAGACATCACATCCAGCAAAACATGCATCGACTCGACACAGTCGCTGCCATTTTCTGGTCGAATCCATTGAGTTTCTCGAGAGTTCAAATGTGTGCGAGTGACGACTGATGTCGACATATCTCGCATGGCCTGTCATAGTTGCTCAAGACAGTCTCAAAATTTTTTCTTGAAACACAGACGTTTCATGTCGACGAATGTCGACAAACTCTCTTCCAGCAGACTTTCCATCTGCAAGAAACAGACTTCGCCCAGATAACATTAAAGTTGACTGAACACGCGAAACAGAGCTTCGTGCAAACTCAATGCATCCCATTTCGCATTTGCCCAGTCGAGCGATGCCACGGCACTACTTTGCGCCTTCTCTCTGAAGGCGACTTGCCAGTCGAATCTTGCAAAGCCGACACGAATACGGATAGCGAGCAGCTAATGGCCGTCACAACAGCGAGTGCGTGTGCCCTAAATGCGCGCACTGCTTCCTCTTCGCGGAAGGCGCCACGAAATGAAATTCTAGGCCAGCGGCGGCACAGCTGACGTTCGTGGCCGATGACAAGATCGTCGCCAATTCTTGCTTTCTGGCGCGTTGTGCTGGTCACGCACCCATGTCACCACATCGGATTTGGAAAACAGACGCCACGACAATCGGGGACATCGCCTTCCCAATTGATCATGGCTCTGCTCTGCAACCTGGTTCTCTCAAGCACGCTGTCGCTATTGGTCTCGATGTCCGTCTAGACCGCGTCACCTCGATGATGGCGGCGCCCGCTGCAAAGCTATCGATTCCTGCATGTGGCTCACGCGTGTTCGCTGTGACCACAAATCTCAGCCGGGCCATCACCACTCACCCATTTGGCAACGGGAGCACGAATCATGGCCTCCTGCAACTTCCATGCTTAGACCTTGCAGCCAGCACTAGCCCGTGCAGGGGAGATGGCCTGAGAAACGGGACACACGGGGCAGCCAGGAGAGCTAGGACAGGAAGAAGGTTCAGCTAATTCGGCCGGCCTTCTTCGCTCCCTGCACTGTCGACAGCGATACCACTTCACATGCAGCTGCCCAGTATCCGGCGCCCTCAGGGCTGCTGTGCAGTTGGGATGATGGGAGGAGTCGCTCGGAGATGAGTGTCACTTGTATCTCATCACGGTATCATCCAACATGCTCACGCATTTTGTACCAGTTCCGGCGCGAAGAGGCTGGTCAGAGGGAGCAGCAATGAGTGGCTCACTTGCTCACCGCACTCGCAGGGACATTGAGAGACAAGTGTCGTTAACGTCATGACCCTGCGCACGAATTGCCAGCTCGATAGAGGAGCTGTCGGCTACAGCTAGAGCAGCATGTCAGCTTTGAACTGAACAGCAGAGTATACTGTGTCGCCGTTGAAGAGGTGCGGTCGGCGCATGGCAGATCTCCAGCCTCGAAAGTTCCGCGATCTCGAGTATATCTGCTCTGGCATTGCTTGGGTGCAGCAGGTTCATACCCATGCGCTGGGTTCTCCAGAGCTTACAGTCAGCTATCCAATTCTCCAGTCGCTTATTGGAGACAGGTCATTGGGTCTATCCAATCGTCCACCCTGTGATCTACGTCCAGGATGACAAGAGCTGCGGTGAGTCCTTGACAGACCACAATCTACGCGAGGGCGATGACCCTTTTGCGCGCGTTTCCCCTTGCGTGGATCCAACATCCATCACGAGCCGGGTCAACTACTCCAAGTGAAGCTCTGGGATACAAGCAAGGTAGCGCGTGTTGCGTGGGCGCACGCGGGCAAAACAGGAAGAACGAGATGCACTAGACCTGGCTCGGATATCAAATGTGTTCGCAAGACGAGGTTCCGTTCACAATCAGGAGACAGCGGTCCTCATCCGAGCACCTTCCTCATGGCCGGACAAGCACCAGCACGTTACCTTGAGCTACCTCGCGCATGGAGTTCCGCAGGACAGCTGCTTACCAGGTGTACGAATCGAGAGCCAGTGCACACCTCCGTTGACCTCTTTCGGTCGAGGTAGCGGACCAGGTACTTGCACATTGCTAGGCTCCGTGGCTAGCAGGAATAGCTCAAACCTGGCAAGGCTTGCATAGCTTCATTGGAGGTCTGTGTGTCTTCAAGGCTACCAGTGCCAGCAGCACAAGCGAAGCGCGCCACGTGGATGCGTTCAAGTTGAAGAAAGTCTGATGCGGATCTCCATGAAGCTTTGCATGGGAAACTTCTCTATGGCGTGGCATCTCCTGGAGAGAAGTCCGCTCGCGAGCGACTGAAAGAGCACACAACTGGAGTGCCTACCACTGCTGTACAGGAACCAGGTAAGCATCACACGACCCATCGCGCACGCTACGGCACGGCTAAATGCCCTTCGGCGCCGGCTCTCTTTGTATCGGTGTTGGTACGTGCGGATGAACAAGCAAGTAGACCGAGGTCAGCGATTTGACCGGCAGATGCTTGTGAGCCACCACAGCTCATGGAATGAACAGCGAACCGGTCAGCACGGGCGGGATATTGGATTACTTTACGCACGGTGCAGCTTCCATCCTTACGCAGCCCAAGCTACGGAGCATAGCAGGCTCATCGGCAATTATCGAGGATATTGCAGCTTCAGCATATGTCGATTCCGCAGCACCGACGCGATGGGCGTGGTGCCGTGAGATGACAGAGCTCTGCCTGATTAGCCATAGCCGGATGAAACGGGGAATAGGTCTGCTCTCGTAGTGCTCCATTCTCAAGGCAGCGTAATTGCTGCAAGAAGACCAGTGCCTCCACGATGAGCCTGTTCATAGATTGCCCACGTAAACGCAGCATACGTCCTTCAGGGCTATACTTGCTCTCACATCCAGATGTCACGCCTTGCGTTGACCACCACCAGCCTCAGTACTCAACATCCGGCACAGAGACAATAGACAGTAAACATAAACATGAAGTCAACAAAAGCTTCAAAGCCTCAAAGTCAAAGCCTATCTAGTCTGCAGCACATACCTTCATCGTTAGAACTAGAAGCAACGAATAACCCTATCATCAGCATGCCATCCACGTGAAGACTCAGAAAGCAACCACGAAGCCAAAAAAGACGAAAATTACTTTCAAAGTAACCAGCAGTATTCTTAAGTTCACTCGAGGAATTTTAAAGCAAACTCGAAGTTTTAGAGCAACCAGTTGCATTCATGAGACTTTTCCACCATATGAACCCTAAGCTTGGATCTGTGAACTGTATTTCAACTGCACGTCTTTCTTTCGAAGACCTAAGGTCAGCAGGTAGGGCATCAATGGAGGCAGTCAGTCATTGAATGATGACTGTTGCTCCTCGTGTTACTGGAATGCAATGATGCGAAGATGGGGATCGGATGCTCTGAAGCGGACAGTCAATGCATCTTTCCAATTCATCTGTTTTGCGATGCTGGTTTTTCGTGGCAGCTTTTCTATGATACATAACGTTTCGACAAGTGCATTGATGCGTGGAGCATGCGACTGCTGGTCTGCAGCTGCGCTATCGCAGTATTCGCAAGGAAAGCAACGTGGTTGCTATGCAAGACCTGCGCCTTATTTCGTGGCCGGTTACTGACGACCTTCATCGATGGCACATCGCGATCCATTCCAGGATGTTTTGCCTCATCGCCGGCGCAGTACCCAGGGGTAGACGACTAGAGGACTTCGTCACGATCTTGCT
The DNA here is from genome assembly GCA_005356885.1 of Cercospora cf. flagellaris. Lineage (NCBI taxonomy): Eukaryota > Fungi > Ascomycota > Dothideomycetes > Mycosphaerellales > Mycosphaerellaceae > Cercospora > Cercospora cf. flagellaris. The sequence goes on along the minus strand of RJLU01000006.1, from coordinate 1,419,695 downwards.
AAGATACCTGATCAAAGTCCTCCATAACGTCAGGCTGCTCAACGACAGCAGGCTCCTCAAGTGGGCCAATGACTGCCTCCCCGACGATAGCTTCCTCGACGGCAGCCTTGCGTCTCCAAACTCTGGCCCAGCGCTGGCCCCAGAGTTGAATGAGCTGTTGCTCGTTGCTGTCTTCATCATAGCGCTCAATCATCTCATCCTGAGCACCGTTGGCCACTGCAGAGACAGCGTCCTCGATGGCGGCGAACAGATCGCGCATAGCTTGTCGCTCATTGGGCAGTGCCTCATCGATCTGCTTCCGGCTCGAGTAGTCCAATTTGAGATTGTTACGCTCACCGAGGACTTGTCTCACGCGGTTCGTGACCTTGAACATGGTGATGCTCACCATTTCGTAGACCTGGCTGCTAGCCAGTGCCCGTCCGCGATCCATGTTATCCACAAGCGCCCAGGAGATCACACTCATTGGCGTAATGATGGTGTAGTTGAGCAGCTTGTCAACGATGTTGACTGCGGTGCCTGGGTGGTCCGACCAGAAGTCAACGACGGAAGCAATGACCTGTCTTCGCGCCGACTCAGACGATTGTCCGATGTTTAGAAGACGCTCTTTGCAGCGATCAATGGTCGACAGCACGTGCGACAGTGACTTTGAACCAATACTGAGGATGGAGGTCATGTAGATGTCCGTGGAAGCGACCAGAGGGTCTGCCACTCCACGAGCAGCTGCCTGTTCGTGAACAGAATCGAGGACTTTCTGGATCTCATCCTCGGGCGCCTTCTTCTTCAATAGCGCCAGGACTTCCTGGCCCTCCTTCGCATATGGAGTCTGCTCGTTTGCGAATTTGAAGTCGGGAATATCTTTCTCCTTGCTGGCCGGAATGAGTTTGTGGTAAGGCTCTGGAAGGGTTGCTCGAATACGCTTTGCGAATGATAATCGAATCTCCTTATCCAAGACTCCGTTGATGAATGCCTTCTTCGGCTCGAGGTTAGGTAGCTCGACGTCAGGTATCCTGTTGATACATTGTTAGCTTGCGTTGCATTTAGTGCTCGCGAAGGTACTCACCACTCGGTCCACTTCCAACGGAACTCGAAATTGCTGAGATGATGAGCGAACCAATCCATGAATCGATAAGACAACTCCATGTCCATCTGATCAATGCTGCGGAACAGGAAGCGGATCGCTCGCCCTAGACTCGGAGCTATCGCGCCGGGCGAAATCTTGCAAGACTCGGTGATCAGTGAGTGATAGTACACAAGTCGGTGTTCCGGTGTGGGTAATTGGAAGATCTGGGAGAAAATAGCATCGATCGTGACGTCCTCTGGCTTCCAAGTTGGTCTGCCTTCTGGCAGGTCGCGTAGCTTGTCAAACGTGGTTGAACGCTTGACGAATGTGTCTTTCGCCCAATAACAATCAATCTCATTAAGAAATTTCGCCACGGCATTTCGGTTAAAGTCCAGAATGTTGATCGTGTCGGTAGTCGCATCGCGCAAGAGAGACGCCGCGATATTGTTGGTCGGCGGTACCGACTCGATCTCCTGGTCCGCGAATAAGGAGAAGTAAACCTCTGGCAGCAGGATCTTGGTTCCCGCACTGATCGTTGACGGTACTGTGATTGACGGGAAGGTGTGCTTTGCTGGTTCTTTGGCCTCCTCGACGCCATTCATTTCACCTTCGCCTTCACCCTCGCCATCGCCGTTCTCAGCCTTGACAGCTGCCGGCTTGTAACTCGCATCGTAGACTCGCGGAATGCAGAATAGCTTCCAGCCATTGCTCGCCTCCTCGTTAAGTTGCGCTTGCAAGAGCGAGACCACACTTTGGCACGCCATGGCCTTCTCTTGACCATCTTGTTGAGGATATGGATCGACGAGCGCCTCCAAAGCATGCGAAGTGGATGCAATGATCTCGGTCTTCTCAAGCAATTCTCCGACCTTCTGCGCCAAAGATGAGGAGTCCGTGGAGGATGCAATGAGATACGGGATCGTGAGCAAGATGATCTTGCAGAGTTCGATACCGACTGCGTCCTCAGTCGAAGCAGTTTGCAAATCGGCCGCCTTGTCAAAAAGCTCATCCAAGATTGGCACAATTCCATCCTGCTCGAAGAGAGGTCCGAGGCAGGCCAGGAAGCGCAGCAGAAGCTTCACTTCCTTGAGTTTTCCAGCGTCCATTGCAGCTTGCAGTTCTTGTGCGACATGCTTGATCACATCTTCTGCCATCTCTGACTTTTCCGCATTCGCATAGAGCACAACAGCCGCGATGAACGGAATCTTGAAAGGCTGCTCCAAGACCAGCTTGAGAGAAGCGACCCGGAATGTATCCTTGACATAATCGTCCTCGTAGTTGTCTGCCGCCAGCTTGGCTACATTCGCAGCCACCTCATGCGGCAGACGCAACAGGTCCTCGCCAATCTCGAGCAGACCCTTCCTAATTCTCGTACCCGGTGGCGGCTCCTGGCGTTGTCGCTGGTTGCGGAAGCCCTGATCGTAGTCATCATCGTCTACACTTCAATGTTAGCTGTGATCCGCGAGCGTGGTCAAGACTCAGGAGAATCTGACCTCTGCGCTTGCGTTTGTTATAGCCGCGGCCACCTCCACCGCCGCCGTATCCGCGATCGCGGCCTCCCCCATCTCGATAGTCGCGTCGCGTATCCGTGTCCGCCATGATTGCGATCGATGAATTCGCAAAAGTAATGGATCTGTTTCAAGCAGTAGGAGCTACGAGCTGCGAGTTCGCGTTGCGGCGCGAGGTGGACCGCTCCTGCCAATCGGGTGCTCCCGCTAAGTTTCACAGGCTTCACTTTCTTCTGACTGAACTTGAATCGCTGGAATTGAACTCAGTGTCCACCCACATTATAAACGTCCACCAGTGTCAACTCCCGTGATAAGAATCTCGCGCACCGTATAGTATCAAGCCAGGCCCTATCATATCGCAAGCAGCGGCTCGGACTTTTAAAACCGCCACTATGCCTGCCATCCGCACAGCCAAGAACCGAAAGCCGCCGCCAGATGGCTTCGAAGACATCGAAGACACTCTGCTCGAGTTCCAGAACAAGATGAAAGATGCCGAAAATGCCAGTCATGAGGGCAAGAAGAAGCACGAAATGACTTGGCCGGTCTTCCAAATCACTCATCAGCGTAGGTGCTTACCCTGCCCAACCTAACACAACCCACTCCCAGATTATTCTTCAACGCAAACTGCATTATTATGCTCGCACCGCTGCGCGAGCCACAAAAGTGAGTCATTGTCCCATCTTGACCTCGCGCTCTCTGTGGCTCGCCCACCTTGTACCAACTGACTTTTTGCTCTCACAGGCTCGAGGTACATCTACGATTTGTACTACGAGAAAGAAGCCATCGACAAGAAACTGTACGATTGGTTGCTCAAGAACGGCTACGCAGACGCGAACCTCATTGCCAAGTGGAAGAAGCAGGGTTATGAGAAGCTTTGCTGTCTGAGGTGCATTCAAACCAAGGAGACCAACTTCAACAGCACATGCATCTGCCGCGTGCCGAGGGAGCAGCTGAAAGAAGATCAGGAGATTCAGTGTGTCAGCTGTGGCTGCAGAGGCTGCTCTAGCAGTGACTAGGCGTTGATTTGAACCAGGGAGTTGTGGCGAGTATGAAGGTTGGGATGAAATGTGGCGTCCGGAGTCCATTTGACAAGGCGAAGAAGCAAAAGTAGTGGCGTATGCGGCCGCGCAGGATCGTATAGAATGACAGAAACGCCAAGCTTCCATGACACTGCCTTACACATGATCTAAAAGTGCTGCTTAGACGATGGCGTGAGGAGCTGGCAAGCTGCGTGTGCTTCAACATTCCTTCAGTTGTCCCGGAGCAAGCAGAGCAGCAACAAGCTTCCTCCAGCAGGCACTCTTCCTTTTCCTGAAAATCGGTCTATGCTTCTGTGAGACATCCTCAGTTGCCGAAACAATGGTCGATATCGACAAACCCATCGCGTAACGGAAAATCTCCTTCGACAAATTTGAAACCTGAAGATGCTATAGCAGAACGAACACTGCAGCCTACAATTGTCTCAACCTCACAGCCTAGTTCATGATGAAGATGTCTGACAAGCAATCTACACGCATAAGCCCTAGCGAAGCTCTGCCGCGAAACTAATGTCACTAGTATATTACACCGCTTGGACCGGCGTACAAACCGGCGAAAATGGCCGGCTTCTCAATAAAGTGCGACAACAGTAATGCCTGCACAGCTTGTTTCAACTTCATCACACCGCTTCCCATATACTCGGGTTTCTTGGTCCCCTGCTAGACGGTAAGCTAGTTCATGTCACCGTGTTGACGCGCATGAGATCTCGGTCAGGTGATTTGGTGATGTGGGTCTTTGGCAGATATGGTCTCAGCGTCGATGCGATTGTGTAAGAGAGGTGTTGCTCTTCGTGAGATTCATGGCTTCTATACATACAGTCCGTCCTGATGTCAGGAGGTTGGTGGCTCTCTGCCTGGAAATCTTCCCATGTACTGTATTGTACACCTTAGCGCCTGCGCTATGCGATCCATATCTGTACAATGTTCATGCCACAGTCTCCACCTCTTGCCCTGTTAGCTGGCTTTCCATGGCCTCCTTGAATGCTTTTGCTTTCTGGTCCCGCCTCCAAGTGCCGCGAACATATGCAAGTAAAGTCAGCGCACCATTCGGAGTGACGTTCTCAACTCTCCTCGCCTGGCCGACACTTTCTGGTCTTGTCTCACTGAGAATCTTCTTTTCCTCCCAACTCAGGCCGTGTATGGCATGGTAATCGAGATCCGGCGGCAGAAGAAGGCTTTCGTCGCGGGCAAAGGACGCCGCTTGATTCTCCTGCTGGTGAATATACGGTGCGTACACACCTTCAATATTAATTCGGTCTCGTATGCGCGCTGGAAATTGGGAGATCTCTGTTATCATAGAGATCAAGGAGTCGGTTGTGATATTTGCATGCCGAAGAAGATCGAACGCAGATCTTTTTGTTGTATCACTTCGGACCGGAAACCCGTTTTGAAGCCAACTTTGCGCGCTGAATTTCCTGCCCTCTAGCAGACTTCGCAGCTCTTTCATCTGTGCCCTCTCATCACTGAACGCCGACCAGCGCTTGTCGCTCACTGCGCCAGCCTCGCGACCTTTCGCTGTAAGGCGCAAATCTGCGTTGTCGGCACGTGCTGACATTCGGTACTCGCTTCGGCTGGTGAACATCCTATATGGCTCACTGACACCCTTGGTGATGAGATCGTCGACCATGATGCCAATGTACCCATCAGCCCGAGACATTGTGAAAGGATCACGGCCAACTGCGGCATTCCCAGCATTGATGCCCGCCAATATGCCCTGCGCGGCGGCTTCTTCGTATCCCGTCGTTCCATTGATCTGCCCTGCGAGGAAGAGTCCCGAGATGGCCTTGGTCTCAAGCGTACTCCGTAAACTACGAGGATCGACGTAATCGTACTCAACACCATAGCCTGGCTGAAGCATCCTCACGTTCTCCAGCCCGACCACCTTTTTGAGCATGGCCTCTTGGGCCTCAGCCGGGACGGTCATACTCACGCCGTTCGGGTAGATGACATCGTTGTCGAATCCTTCCGGCTCGAGCCATATCAGATGGTGATTCTTCGATGTAAAGCGAATGACTTTACTCTCCAGCGAGGGACAATAACGAGGGCCTTTGACGCTCTCGCGAATGTGAATGCTCTTGTCCAGATTCTGTCGGATGATCTCATGTGCTTCTGGGTTTGTGTGGGTGCTCCAGCAATTGAGCTGCTCTTCGACTGCGACACGTTCATTGAGGTACGAAAATGGCATCGGTGGCTCGTCACCCGGCTGGACCTCGAGCTTCGCAAAATCGATGGACCTCTTGTCCAAACGAGGTGGTGTTCCAGTCTTCAATCTGCCCAGCTGAAATCCTGCTTCCTTCAAAGATTTGGACAATCCAAAAGTCGCCGCTTCTCCCATTCGCCCTGATGGGAATACCTCCAGTCCGATGTGTATCTCGCCGCCTAGAAATGTGCCCGTTGTGATCACGACATTGTTTGTGTTGATGATCTCGCCAGATTCCAATCGAACGCCCGTAATGCTGCCATGTCTGCCCTCTGCCGCTGCCGTCGGTGATCGGTCTACTATGATGTCTGCAACCTTCCCTTCTTTGACCTGCAATCCTGGGTAGTTTGTCATCTCTTCGCGCATGTGCTTCTTGTACAGCGCTCGATCGATCTGGGCGCGCGGACCCCACACTGCTGGGCCTTTCTTCCTGTTCAGCACTCTGAACTGTACCCCGGCCTTGTCTGTGATTCGGCCCACTAGACCATCCAGCGCATCGATCTCACGCAGCATCGTCCCTTTTCCGATACCACCGAAGGACGGATTGCAGCTGCATACTCCCAAGTTGTCGTATGAAGGCGTGACGAGCGTCGTTCGTGCTCCAGTCCGGGCTGCTGCTGCAGAGGCCTCACATCCTGCGTGGCCGCCACCGATGACCACGACGTCGACAGGTTGTCTGCCTTGATGTCAGTGTATCGACCACCAATGCTTACACGCTATTTCCTACTGTGCTGGGAGGTCGGCGACAGTGGCGAGAGTGCGCCTGAACGCTGCCGCCGACCGCACGCGCGGCGCGTGGCCCCAGAGCATGCGCGCTCGCGCTGAGAAGATCAAAGTCATTGCTCTCGAAGTGTATGTTCATTCATGCACAAGATTTCTCGAGGCGAAAGGGTCGGGACTGGCGGACTTGGGTCCGGCGAGCCGAGCCCTTGTCAAGGAGCTTTTTTGAGCGAGCCGACACCTTACAACAGCAGATCGCGGAGATCACATGCAAGTCATTCCTTCACTGCTCGTGTCGCCCGCATCATTCATTTGCATAGACTATTCACGGGGACTTCTGCGATCTCGTGGTCCCGCAGCATTTGCAGCCAGCGCATGACGAGCGTACTATATCACTAGCTCCAGCGCCAGCGCCACCCAAGGAGGAGTCTTTGTGCGGTGAAACTGCAGCTGCTTCGTTGCAAAGTGTCAAGAACGCTCTTTCTCCCATTTGAGTCATCCTCCCATCGCCAGCTGGTCTGCATCATCCGACATCCCACTGGATCTATGGGGTCGAGGGAGACAACAATGTGCCGGCAGTATGAATAGTCTGCTGCGCCATGCCATCGTCTTCCTGTGGGTCGCCGCGGCGCTCGGCAGAGCGCAGTCCACCGGCTATGACAGTAATACGGACTCGGTCCCCAAGACCACCCAGGCCCCATACACCGGAAGCGCCATATCGAGCACTCTCGGATTACACTTCACGAACAGCACAGGGACATGTCCCAGCCGAACCGTGAACTATATAACACACACGCTAGCGCGACAATGCCTGAGGACTGATCGCGCTCCATCCAATGGCACACTCCATATCCTCACCACCACAGATCACACAGGCACCTTCGCGACCACGTTGATTTCAGATGAACGGCCGCAGGTGGCCACCGTGACATATACCGTAGCGGATGGTACGACCACGATCTTAGGAGAGCATACATCCTCCGCCCAGCATGAGCCAAGTCCCGCCCATGCATCGAATCCACCAACTGCGTCTGATGCCAGTGTCGCAGCCAGTACCTCAAGCACCTCCGTCGAGGAAGAGGAATCGGATTCTGCTCTAGACAATGCCAACTTTCTTTCCTTTGAGGACTGGAAAAAGCAAAACCTTGCCAAGAGTGGCCAGTCTCCTGACGATGTTGGACGAACGCAGACCACCAACGCTCATCGGCCGCGACCAGTCAACAATGCTCTTGATACCCTAGGTGATGAGCAAGAAATCGATATCGATTTCGTTGGTTTTGGAGGTGTGTCGCAGTCCGCCATGCCTGAAAGCCCTACAGCTCAAACGGAAGCCGCGCAAACACCAGTACCAGGTCATCCAACCTCACTCAGGTCCAAAGATGCTGGCAAGACTTGTAAGGAGCGCACAAATTACGCATCCTTTGACTGCGCTGCGACTGTTCTGAAGAATAATAAAGAGGCAAAGTCCGCCACATCCGTCTTGGTCGAAAGCAAAGACAGCTACATGCTCAACAAGTGTGCGGCCGATAACAAATTCTTGATCGTGGAATTGTGCAACGACATACAAATCGACACCATTGTGCTGGCCAACTATGAGTTCTTCAGTTCTGGCTTCCGCCACTTCAGACTGTCCGTGTCAGATCGGTATCCCGTCAAGATGGAAAAATGGCGGGATCTAGGTACCTTCGAGGCCCGCAACACTCGTGAGATCCAGGCCTTCTTGATCGAGAACCCTCAGATTTGGGCCAGATATCTACGTATCGAGTTCCTCACGCATTATGGCTCCGAGTACTACTGCCCTGTGAGTTTGCTCCGGGTGCACGGCATCACGATGATGGAAGACTACAGACACCAGGAAGAATTAGCGAGGGGCGAAATCGATGATGTTACCTTGGACACCGAAGTTCTGGCAACGCCTGCGATCCATCAAGAGCCGGTGGAGTCTACAGATGAGGCATCGAAGGCGACGGAGCAGACTATACCGCCAGTAGCCCCTGGCGAGCCGGATATTGTCTCGTCTCAAGAGAAAGACCACGAAGATGGATCATGTTCTTCTTGTACATCAAACGAGGCGAGCTTGTCCAGTACTGAAGCAATTGCAAGCTCTCTGGCTGAGAAATACGACAACGCCAGCTTACCAATGGCTGTAGGCGTCTATGAGCCGACGAACGCCAACATGACTTGCGATCAACGGCCCACTTCAGAAGTTGTAACGAGCTCCAACGCGAATATCACCGCGCTGCCACAGACTGGATCGACCTCATCCTTTACTTCGACTTCGTCATCTATTACTGATGCTGATAGCACAATCACACCTACAGTGACGAAGCAGAATGCAGACACTGAAGCAGTGATCAACTCCTCCTTGACCTCGCACGACCCATCGGCACGCGAAGAACCGATGAGCGCCACCGTGCTGCCAGCCAACAGCACTTCCAACTCCACCACAGGTTCCAGCAGCAGCACTTATGCCACCAGTGGCAATCAAACAACAGCTGCGAGCAATGCGACACGTCCTGTGGCATCCTCAGCAAGCTCGCCACCACCAGCGCAGCCCTCCACCCAGGAGTCTTTCTTCAAACAGGTTCACAAACGCCTACAGCAGTTGGAAAGCAACAGTACTCTCAGCTTGCAATACATCGAGGAGCAATCTCGCATATTGAGAGAAGCATTCAGCAAGGTTGAGAAACGACAAGTGGCAACCACAAGCAAGTTCCTCTCCCACCTGAACGAAACAGTCATGGCCGAGCTTCACGGCTTCCGGCAGGCATATGATCAACTATGGCAGAGTACGGTGATCGAGCTTGAAGGTCAACGAGAGACGTATCAGCGCGAAATGCTAGCTCTCAGTTCGCGACTGACAATGGTCGCCGATGAGCTCGTATGGCAGAAACGCATGGGCATCGTGCAGTCGACGTTGCTACTCATGTGTCTGGCTCTTGTCCTTTTCGGAAGATCTAACAACGGCGCTCTGGAAGTTCCATTGATGCAGCAATTACTGAATAAGTCGACGACAGCGCTGTCAGGTTGGGATACACCACCTCTCTCGCCATCGCCGGAAAGTCGGAGCCCGGTCAGCTTGTTCAGACGGAAACTTTGGCGCTCGAGCACCGCGCCTGCCGACCCACAATATGCAAGCGATGATGGCGGGCCTGGTGGCGCAGAGGGCAGTCGTCCGGTCACGCGAGAGGGCCCTTCCCAACCTGAGATCAGCGTGGAAGCTCCATCGCCGCCTCGTGGCTCAGGAACGGAGGCACAAACAGATGAGTGGGAAGATGAAGAAGGACAAGTCCAAGAAGGACGACTTTCTTTGGACTCGATCGGGAGTGCAAGGGTGAGCGTCCCATCTGGACCCTCTGGTAGCCCTGGAAGAAAAAGAAAAAAGGGCAAGAAATTCGCTTCTGGTTTGGAAGGAGTTATGAGGTTTGGGAATGGAATTCGTTCTACTGGTCAGGATAGGCCGAAGAGTCCCTTGGCGAATGGTGATTGGCAGCAGTGATGCATGCATGCTTCACTTGACATATTTTTCTGAGCGTTCTAGCGAGCATGAAACGATAGGATTTGCATTCGATTTGAGTTGCCTGAGGCGGATTAAATACCTATCAATTGGCATTGATAATGCTGTTCGCTTCTACTTTCACGTCCACAATGGTGCGATAATCGTGATTGGAGGTTGATGGTTTCTAGCTGATACATCAATAGTCTAGCATCGCGCACTGCTAGCAATATTGAACCTGGAGGCCGGGTTGGCAAACTAGGACGCCCAGTCAGGACCTTTCCTTGTGGTGTCGTCGACCAACATCCTCGCACAAACCGCGAGTTACATGTATCTTCCATCGGCGCATCAACGTCGTCCGCGGTATTTTGACTTCGTTGCTAAAAAGTAGTCGAACGAGCTCGCTGTACGGACAGAGAAAGTAGACGGCGCATTCTAACGCATGTAGGATGGATCGAAGAGACACCAGCTGGGAATCATAAAAGACCCGACACATGTTGTTCGTTGCATCCGAAAAAGGCTGGGCTTCACAGCGTCGGGTTTACACGCCGTACAATCAGACAGTATTCGAGGGCAAGAGGGCCAAAGGTTCGTGTGCGAGGCGTCGATAATGATGGGAAGCTCTCCATGAACACAACGTTTGACTACTGACTACTGCTTGGCCAATCGGAATTCTCGTCGACGTTGGACATTACTGATAGTTGGTGTTGCGTGTCTCTGCGTAAGAAAGCAGGTGTACATGTATCTTTTATTCAGTCCGAATGATACAGCATCTAGGTGTTCGTTTTCTCGATTTGTGTAGGACTGCTGTTGCGATACTCGCCTATGAACAGGGACGAGGCAGCATGATTGTGACTACCAAAGTGACAGCCGGAACGTCATCGTCTATCGAAATGCTGTCCGCGGTGCGTTCGAGGTAATGCGGCGATTGTCGACAATTGCGTTCTCCAGACTCGCAGTCTCACTGTCATCACCGGTCAGCGTGCTGCAACGTACACTGCGAGACCGCTATATTTCGCATCCATTGTGTGGTACGAAGGTGTCATCGGACACCTGTTGTTGCACTGGCCGGAGCTGGAGGCGATCCTGCCGCCAGCTGGCGGAGTTGGGAAAAGACACATGGCCAGAATGTAGTCAACAAGTCTCGAACTCGCTTCTCGCTTCGAGCCTAGAAGGCATCATTCTTGCGCAAAGGACCCGTATATTTGGTTCCGACTGCCGGTAGAGACCGGACCCTGTGGAACCAATGGTAACTGTAAATGTAAGCATAATAGCAAAGAGCTGCGATCTGATGTGCTGAGAAGTCTGGTGTCAGTTCTGGCATCATCATGATCGGTTCTATGACTTGTCAGTAGTTTGGGGTGTTCGTCAACTTCGTCTCGACCGCCTGGAGCCAAGTTGGCGCAAGCCTGGACCTGCAGTGGAGTCTGCAGGAGTAGTACTCGTGCCATGTGACTGTGGGGAGTCATTTGTGGTGGAGGGGTGAAGGGCGGGCGAAAAGTGGAGCTTAGGCAGAGCGCGGCTCCGCGAAAGCTGAGATGAGCAGCATTGCTGGTACTAGTGCGGTCACGATGGCGTTTAATCGTGGAGCGGGAGGTATGGCATATTTGGCAACATTACGAGACGGCGTGCTGCAATTGTTCTGAGGGTAGTGTCGACACACAACTTGGTCGAATTCTCTTGTTTGTTCCTCTGGTCGTGTCATCGTAACGCTCTTTTCCCAACGAACGGCATTTGGGCAGCAGGGCATGTATCCTGTCACGTATATCGCGCAAACTCCAGGATTCGGGCCGCTGGGTTGCGTAGTCTTAGTACTGCATGACCTCTCCAGACTCGCAGTAGTGTGGACGAGGTTAGGCACCACGCTGTCTGGAGTATGTGCGACGCGATGTTGAGACGAACTAGCATCGATGTGAATCGTGACTGTTCTCAGTCAGCGAGACGGATTGGTCATGATGAAGTTCACGATGCTGGGCTCGATGCATCAGTACTCCAGTCTCCACGCGAACTAGCAAGATTTAGACGATGGTAGCGCGTGTCGCTTCGTTCCAGGTGTCGCAGAGCACTCGCTTGGCGCTTGTGGCAATGGCATGTGAACTTTGTGAAGTGCTGAGAGGGCGAGGTCGTCAAGTGATCCGTGCGCTTGGTTGAGCATGCGGCGTTGAGCTGACCGCGATCGTGGCAGGCAGCGCTGAGCGCTCGATGGCAGCTGTCGGTCTGCACGAGTATGCAGCATTGAATGCGGCTCTCGCAGTTGTTCGCGAACCAGCAGCGGTAGACAAGTGCTAGATGCAGTGTAGAGCAGAGCACGAGAGCTCCTCACTCGGTCCGTCTGCAGGCCCGAAGAGTGGCAGTCCATCCCGCAAAAATGCGTATTTTTTGATTGGTCCGCAGAGTGGAATTGTCGTTGTCAGAGCCGTGATGTAGACATGCAGCACAGAGCGAGAGTAGTGAGGTACCCGAGCGTGCATGCGGCGAGTGAGCAGACAGCTTGCATTGTATTTGCTTTGCCTGGTGCAAGGATCTAGGGGCGCCGACTCGGAACATCGTCATCTCACGGCATGGTGTGCACGAGGCGCTGCCGTGTGTCAATGAACAGTCCTCGCGACACAGTCAGTCAGCAGTGACAGCAGCATACGTTGCCCGGTCGGAGATGTTCTGATGAAAGTGACAACCGGCACCGTGCCCGACGGCCAATGCGAGCGCGGCTCCTGCTGCACAATAATAATAAGAGCGGCGCGCGCCTCAACTAGCAAGAGGAGCAAGCTGTACCTCATGACCTTCCTGCGGGTTTGGGCGGGTCTCAGGACCATTTCTGATCATCGTGCGTCTGTCTTGTCGCCGGAGCAGAGTCTGCTGGTGTTGCCGCACACGTGGTGCTCGACGTGTCTGCCGTTAGCATTCGCGTACGTGCTAGCTTTCCCACTGTTTCTGGCGTGAAGCAGCAGCAGCAGCAGCAGCAACAACGGGCAGAAAGGCCTCCTGCTTGCTGGGCTTGGCGTGCCGCCTTCTGGAGGCCCTAATCACACGCAGTGATCTCATCTGAGAGGTCACGAGCGAGCAGGCCCACCCCAATTTCAGCACATACATGTCCGAGCTTTCATGCACGCTGTCGACTGCTGGCGATCCTATAACCCGTGCACCGCCGTCGCCGTGATTGCATTGTGCTGGCGTCCGTCTTGCTCTCGCCGTGAATAATTCACCTGCCTCGCCCGTCGTCACCAGCGCCTGCCCTGCACGCCCGCCGCCGAGTCGTGTGCCATTCCCCCAACGACGCCATCAAAACCTGGTGTGAGGGGTCACCATCGTCACTGCCTCTTTGAGAACCACGACTGCTGCGAGCACCCACCCGCCCAGCACCACCACCACTTCACGCCGCGCACCCTCGACACATCCAACTCGCGACAACAATCTCCCTCAGCGCCCCGTTGCTCCCGCCGCTGCTGCTGCACTCCGCGCCAGCCAGCCATTCACCATCCACGCAGACTTTTGTCCGCAAAAGCACTGGACCCGCCGCAACAGCCCAGTTGGTGGCACCTGACCAACCTCTGCCGCACCACCTCCACCTTCACCTCCGCGCTGCCTCGCGCCGCCTTTCAACACGACCACACCACCGCCCGAAGCGCACGAAGCATCTCACGAACCGCAATCACGGACCACATTCGCACCTACCCACCGCGCACCGCCCACCCGCTGCTCAACCGCAGTCCGCCCTACTCGCGATAGCAACACGCAGTTGCTGAGCGCGTGAGCCCATCTTCAGCTTCCAATGTCGAACAATCGGCCTCAATTTCAAGGCCTCAGAATGGGAGGTGTGTATCCCGCATGACACGATCAGTCCCCTCCATGTGCCAGCTCTCAGAGAGCCAGGACTCGAGCTCGCCCACAGCATGGCACATACAGTCCATTCGTGCACTGCACGAAATCTTGCTTGACAACTGCTGACGCTGTTCGAGACTCAGGTTCCGAAGTCATTCGCGAAAAGGTGCAGGATGGCCTGACCGGCGAAACCAAGGAGATGCAGTACACACAGTGCAAGATTGTGGGCAATGGCAGCTTTGGCGTCGTTTTTCAGACCAAATTGTCTCCTTCGGGCGAAGATGCGGCCATCAAGCGCGTGCTGCAGGACAAGCGATTCAAGGTAATCCAAGTCTCCACCAATGCACTGTCCTTCCGGACATACAGAGCTAACATGCGGACAGAACCGAGAATTGCAAATCATGCGAATCGTCCGCCACCCCAATATTGTCGAACTCAAGGCATTCTACTACTCCAACGGAGACAGGGTTCGAGATACCGACGCCCGCATGAACGTGCAGACTTCTCTGATTGCCGCGCAGAAAGATGAGGTCTATCTCAACCTGGTCCTCGAGTTCGTTCCGGAGACGGTCTACAGAGCTTCACGCCACTTCAACAAGCTGAAGAGCACGATGCCCATCCTCGAGGTCAAGCTGTACATCTACCAGCTTTTCCGCTCCCTCGCCTACATCCACTCGCAGGGTATCTGCCACCGAGACATAAAGCCTCAAAACTTGCTTCTCGACCCTGCCTCGGGCATTCTCAAGCTGTGCGATTTCGGAAGCGCAAAGATCTTGGTGGAAAATGAACCCAATGTCTCGTACATCTGCTCGCGTTACTATCGTGCGCCGGAACTCATTTTCGGTGCCACAAACTACACCACCAAGATTGGTATGTTTACCAATCTGCCCCATTGTTCAAATCGTATTGCTGACAATCATCCCAGACGTCTGGTCCACGGGCTGCGTCATGGCAGAGCTGATGCTTGGGCAACCTTTGTTCCCAGGAGAGTCTGGTATCGATCAATTAGTGGAGATCATCAAAGTGCTTGGCACGCCCACTCGTGATCAGATTCGGACTATGAATCCGAACTACATGGAGCACAAGTTCCCACAAATCAAGCCGCATCCATTCAGCAAGGTATGCCTGCTTTGCACCACTGCGGAAAGTCCCTTTGCTGACGTGTCGCGCGCACAGGTGTTTAGGAAGGCCGATCCGAATGCAATCGACTTGATCTCGCGTCTGTTGGAGTACACACCCACGCAGCGCCTGTCGGCAATTGACGCCATGGTGCATCCCTTCTTCGACGAGCTGAGAGATCCGAACACGCGACTTCCAGACTCGCGCCACGCAGGCGGACCCAGCAAGGATCTGCCAAATCTCTTCGATTTCTCTCATCACGGTATGTTGAAAAGACGGCGACTCACAAGGATTGGATACTGACCACGATATGCAGAATTGTCGATTGCACCACATTTGAACGCTCAGCTCGTCCCAGCGCACATGAAACCGGTACTGGCCAGCAAGGGGCTAGACATCGATAATCTGACACCACTGACCAAGGATCAAATGATGGCGCGTTTGGACTGAGAGGGCTATACCCTTTCTTACCTCTCACTCCGAACGAAAGCTTGAGCTTTTAGTCATGAAGTTACGCAGCGACGCATGGTCATAATCACGGTCACACAGGGACGGCGTTCATCGAGCCTGGAGTTCACGACCCACCCCATGCGGAACTGTTCTGGCCTGGATACTCTTTGGGAAAAACGATACACCTCATCAAAACTTCATGGATCTGGTATGGACGCGCGCTGGTCCAGCAACGAACCCTAGCGAGAGTGCCTCGATCGATGCTGCTTTCCAATTCTTCACACAAGGTAGATGATGTTTTCTGCGATGGGCTGTAAAAGAGGCGAAGATGGAGCATTGAGGGAGGGATACGACTTCCACCGATCACTTACGGCGCATGGGCGGGAAAAGGGGAGAAGAACGCGAGTTCTGCCCTTTTTCTCCTCAACAAAAATTGTTCTCTTTTGGCCGAAAAGGGCGAAATGTTTTCATGGCCAACACCATCACGACGAGACAAAAACGTTTTGCGGGACGAAAGCATAGGGAATGAACCACATTTGGAGGCTTTTGATAAGCTCTCTGAAGTACGGTAGCTAGCGGCGATACCACTGTGGCATTTTTGCAGCCGTGTGTGCGATATGCAGTGACTTGAATTCAGGTCATGGAATAGTCTTGTTCTTCTCACTTCCTTTTTCGCTTGGTTTGCGGGATGCGATTGTTTCAGAGATGACCAGCGTACAGCTCGTGAAGTTGGATTAGGGCTCGGGAACACAAGAATGACTACGAAACCGCACTGACCAACAGGGTAACCGTAGAAATAGAGTTGGGCTCGGAACATGGCGAGATCTCAGATCTTAGATCTACTTGCCGTGAGCGAGGAAGGTGAAGAAAAGGCCTGAATTGGATTGGTGAGATTTGCTTGCTGTGCCCTTGCCTGAGGCTACGACCTTGATGGAGAAATTCCTCTTGTGCTATGTGCTAATAAATACATGCATGATCTGACTGTCGATGTCTTTCTTTACTTCTTCTTCTTCCACGCACTCTCCTCTTCCAACCACGTCCGAAAATCTTTCAAAAAGGGATATTCTTCCCTCAAAGTCTTAACTTCTGCACCAAATCCATGGGTTTTAAACCAATTAAACATTATACCCAATTGTTCATCAAGAAGCCATTTGATGATTTTCGCGAGGAAAGGGTAGGTTTCTGGTAATTGTTTTCCCGTCACGGATTGAAAGGTTTGTTGTGCTTCATGGAGAGTTAATTCTTCGCCTGCGAGGGAGATTGCTTGGTTTTTGTATTTTGGGAAGGAGTGGTGCAGGAAGGCTTGAGCTGCGATGCGGCCTATGTCGGATGTGGAGATGAGTTGGAGTTTGTTGGTGGAGTTGGGGTCGTTGCCATTGAGACGCCACATGGAGATGAAGGCTCGGCCGAGGAAGTCGTTGGAGATGTTTTCGAAGAAGGCCACCGGGCGGAGGAAGGTGTAGGTTGCGTTGTGGGAGGGGGTTTGGGTGATTATGTCTTGTTCGATGTTGTATTTGCTGGCGAAGTGGGGGATTGGGGTTGGAGTGGTGGAGGAGATTTGGGGTCCGCCCCGGTCTGTGGCTGTGAAGACTATGTGTTTGACGCCGGAGGAGAGGGCGGCTGCTGTCATGGCTTTGCCTTGGGATTCTTCTTTTGCTGCGTTGGTTGGTATTGTTACGCTGAAGAGGCCCCATGGGTCTTTTACTTGCGAGAAGATGGCGGCTGGGTTGGAGAAGTCGCCTTCGATGAGGTGGACATTTGGGCTTGAGAGGAGGCGCTGAGCTGAAGGTGAGGACTTCTTGCGTGTAATTGCGTAAATCTCGAATGCTGGTGTAGGTTGGGCGAGCAGAGCTTCGATGAGCGCGCCGCCTTGCTTTCCTGTCGCGCCGGTCACGATGATTTTGCGGAGACTCGATACTGGGGTAGCCATGACTGTTGTTGTGTAAAAGCGGTGTCTATCTGTAGCCCGAGTTCGGTTCTGTTTGATGTATTCTGTGTTTGTGATGGCGTGCAAAGAGAATGGCATTGGGGAGCCGTTCCACAAGTTAATATACTGTCGCACTCCATCCTTACCGCGAGTTGCCTATGATGCACGATACCTACTTCGGTGCCGAGTGCACCATCGCGAACAGTGATGAATACTTACTGTGCGAGAGACACAGCGTCGGTGGAAAGATGAAGAAGAAGAAGGGTTGAAGCATCCTGCCGTCGGGCGGATTGGTGCGACTCGGCTCAAAGTCCAGCCGCCGGCTTCCTGCCGTTCGCCATCAATCTGCCAGACACGTGATTGATGGTAATTGCAATATTCAAAAATGATATGTGTTGCTTTGACTTCGTGTTTTAAGACTTGCCGGTGTCCTGCAATCACAGACGGACAGTCTGGACGTTGCGGATGCTGTCCTCGCGAAGCCCACCCACGGCAGATGCATTGACCAAAGTGGTTCTTTTCGCATTTCGTGGTCTACCAGCGAAAACCATATGAAGTAGCAAGTACACCATGTGGAGTATGGCCAGGGAACTCGCATGCCCGGAGCATACATCTTGGTACAGCCGTTCAAACCGGTCGTAGACCAAGATGTCCTGGCCGTATCCTCCATGTATATGGCCGAATACATGCAGTTTCGGCTTCACACGTTCGATCTCGTGAAGGAGAGATATGTCACCCCAGCCCGCCACATCAAGGTGAAATTGTGGAGGAGAATGTGTGACCAGAATCTCAACATTATCCGGAACTCGATTGTTGAAGACGTCCGCCCCTCGATCATACTGAAAGGCCCAATTGCCGTGCTTTCGAGTCGAAGGATGTCCATAGATGGACACAGTCCTTTCTCGAACTTTTACGGTAGTATGAGAGTGTTGCAAATAGATGATAGATCCCCACTGCAGCGATTGTCGAGCTTCAGACGGAAACCCGAGCTCTGCAGATTTCGCGGCGTCGAGTACGATGTCGTGATTGCCCGCAATGACAATCTTGTAGGCATGTGGTTGAGCGTCTAACCAAGTCAATTGAGCTTGCAACTCTGCTGCAGTGCCGCCTTGTGTCAGGTCTCCCGCATGAATGAGTATATCGCCAGGCGGAATTTTCGGCTGGCTGTTGTGAGTGTCTGACACGCAGACCACTGTGATGTCGTTGGGATCTTCATTTATCTGCTTAGAGGCTTGATCGAGTACTAAGCGTTGCCGCCATGAGTAGAGCGTTTTGGCAAGTGTAGGGCATGGCGTCTGCTGGAATTGTTGCCACCAAGATATCTCTCTTCGGTGGATGATGGCATCCAAAGCCATTTCATCCAGATGGTATACGTACAATTTCGGGGTTCATTGGTCATGGTAGAGTGAAGGACTATCTGGCAACAGAATCAGTGCGAACAGGAGGGTTGCGTGTTATCTTCAAGTCGGCCAGGCAAGGCAACAGCGAGCCGGTTTTAGGCAACATCACAACGTCGCAGTGCACTACAGACCTGTTCGTGGGAACAATCACAAGCGAAATGGTGATGAAAGTAGGAGAGTGCACTTGACAGAAGTTGAAGAAACAATCGACGCGTGGAAAGCGCGGCGAGCTCTAACATTTCGCAACCTTGCAGCTCACCCTGCCACAACACAACCCAAAAGCTGAACCTCAGCTGAGGATCTGGACATGACACGTCCAGCACAGCGATGCAAGCTGAATAAGCTCACACAGCATGCCATCTTCTTCACATCGCAAGCTAGAAATCCCCTCCCTTTCCCATCTTCTATCTAATCAACACAACCAAAAAACCACACTCCGATCATGCCCTCCCCAATCCCCAAACCCTACACCATCTTCTTCACCCTCCTCGACCCCCTAATCGCCCTCTCAGGCATCTACATGATGTTCTTCACGCCCGCAGTCGTAACAGACGCCTTCATCCCCTCCACGCTCTCCCCCTACAACCCTCTCCAAACATTCTTCCAACACCAACTCGGCGGCGCACTCCTCATGTGTCTAATCCTTCAACTCTTCCTCCTCCGGAGAACCAACGAGATTTGGATCTGGCAAATTTTCCAAGCTGGCCAATTAGTCTACGATTTTGCGTTGCTGTATAGCATCTTCTATGCTTTGAAACAGCAAGGAAGGATGGATCCGAGGGTTTATAGGGCGGAAGATTGGGGGAATATTGGGATTGTGGGGCTTTGTGCTGTTGTGAGGGGGTTGTTTTGTTTTGGAATTGGGTTGGAGGGAGAGAGGAAGGAGAGGAAGCGGGAGTGAGAGCAATGGTACGGACCACCTACCTTTCCTTAAAAGTTACCTTCGGATCTTTCAGCAGCTCTAACCCGATACCCTGAGCACAGAAGTGATGCCGATGCTCTATCAACAGCCGCTGGGCCCGAAGCATTTGTCGTCAGGAGCATATCTGGCCTGGATCAAACGATATCTCGTCTTCGGCGACCGAATTGCTGAACTCGAACTCCAGATCGAAAGGCCTTGGGGAATGAACGACCCGATCCTCCACGGCAGGAGATGTCATTGTATCTGTCCGGCAAGACTATGAGCACCACAATGAATCGAAGCTGCCACTGGACATGTTGGAAACCAAAAGCAATTGGCTACTGTATCTACTCGCTCTGTTTAGCTCTATCTATCGTCAATGTCCATTGTGGCCATAGTATCAAACACCAGCCAATTCCTTCTGCAACAACTCAGTGATCTTGCCTTTCGGCGCCGCCAAATCCACAACCTCTCGACTCGTAGCCGCAGCATTCGACGATCCATCCCACAGCGTATAAGCCTGATCATGGATATACGACATCAGATACGGCGAAGGATGCACCTTCAGATATTCATCCAAGAAGCTGAAATCATTGTACTTGACGTCTTGAATCTTCTCGCCAATATGTTTCTCAACCAGTTGAACAAGCTGTTCACCAGTAACGTCTTCCGGCCCATAGATGGACAGTCGCTTTTGGTTGAAAGGAGTGGTATCATCCTGACTCAGTAAATGTGCAGCCAGAACTCCAACATCATCAGAATCCACTGCTGCAATCGGTACCTTTGGATCCATGTATGTGCGGAAAGTATCTTGTTTGCCCGTCTCTTTGAACTTCTTCACCCACTCCACCATTGGAGCCACAGTCATATTCTGAAAGCCGGCAGGTTGCAAAGACGAGAAATGCATCTCGCTGAATTCTGGCTGACTGAGCATCTGTTCAATCGCCCAGTGTGCTCGCGGATAGTAGACCTTGCAATTCGGAGTCACGTTTGCGGTGGTCGTGCTAATGCGAACAAGGTACTTAACGCCAGCTTGTAGTGCGTTGACGAGGAATTGGCTTTCCTCTGCGAATTGCAAAGGTTCGTTGTGTGAGGCGATGAAGATCCTGGTTATGTTGCGTTCGCGGAGCCATTTCTCCGTGATCTCGACCCAATTCTGCTCCTCCAACTCGACACCTGGAAGTTGTGCGAGCTTTTGAGCGGCAGCGCCGTTCTTGGACCGTGTTAACGCCAGTATCTTGTGGTTCGAGAGCGTCTGGCTTTTGGCAAGCAATCCAGGAAGGGTCTCAACTACAGCTCTGCCGGTATTGCCTGTAGCGCCAACGATGAGAATGGTGGGAGCCATGATTGAAGTTGATGGGACGCTGGGTCGTGGGCGGTCGCTGTCGGTTGCAGAGGAGATTTGTCGGGAACTCGAATGCTGTGAATATGGCATACAAGTCTTCAAGAACGCATTATAAATATGTAGACGTTGCTTTATGCAAGCCTGCTGCTATATGCACTGTGCAGCATAATTTTGTTTGTGGTGCAACTATGCTTTGGGATCACTAAGCTGTTCAGAGATCGGCAGTGACCGATTGCCGGTCTCGTTTCTGCTGTCCGTTTCCATGGTTCTAGCCGACCTGTTGTCTTCACAAGATGAACTCTGTTGTTCTGGCTGCATGCGAGACACATTTTTGATTTGCTGCTGACATCATTGCTCCAAGGGTTGTGAATGGCTGTCATGGCTGCTCGCTGACAAAACATTGCTTGGCTTGAGGTGTGGTCGCAAGCCTATGTGGCAAAGAGGTGTTGCAATAACCCAATGCACGCACACTGCATATCATTTATAATCAAGACGTTGCCGGCACGCGTTTTAACATGCAAATAATGCAGTCCAAATGTTTGGTGCACACGCGATCAGCGTTGGATGTGCCGCGTGGGAGGGAGTCAAAGACTTTCGAGATGGTTCCGAGGCCCATAGACCATTTCATCGCTCGCAATGTTATGAGGCCGCGAATCGTTGCGAGTGGCTGTAGAGGGGGCATTCTCTATAAGGCTTAGTTGAACCTGGTCGTTCCGTCTGATGCTTGGCCACTGATTTGGCACGATGAACAGAGTGCGGTCGGAATATGTTAGCTGCGATGACGGACCGGTCGCATGCTGTAAATGCTCCCGATGCAAAGCAGGATAATGTGGAGCTGGTGGCTGCGAACAAGCGTCGAAACGTGTCAAGGGTCAATGGATATCATTGCATTGCCCACTGCATTGCTGCATTAATACTGTCCGGTCTACCGATATGAACTCCGAACACCCTCGCTCAAAACCCAAACGTGCTGTCATTGTAACCATTTAGGGGTATCATGTGAAGTATGTCGTGATGTCGTGTCGACATTTTCCGTGTGCGCCGGTCGCTTTCCAATTTCAAAGTCGCTCAGAGGTACGGCACGACTCATCGTATCGTTATACCGTTTCATCATGTTTGCAATCCTCCCTACCACCAACCAGGTGACGAACCCACAATGTCCGCATCGCGCTTCCTCTCGGCCATCTGTCGCTCGATGTCTGCCTGGGTGATGATCTTTGCTGGTGGTGTCGTGACTGGTGTGGAGCAGCCGCTGATGGAACCTTTGGCTGGCGGCGGGCTTTGCGATGAGCGAACAAAGCCCTGGAAGATGTTGCCCAATACGGTGGTGGAAGCCGGTCGCGAAAGTTGTGGTTGCTGTAGAAGAGACTGTGTGCACGGCTTGTCTTGCGAGGCGTTCTTCAAGGCGCCGGCTACCGCTGCAGCCTGTGCCTTGGCCTGCTGTTGTTGGATGTGGGCGAGGCGCCTGGCAGCATCGGCGGCTTCGCGCTCCTCGTGGTATGCGGCAGGGAGGGAGTCGACGGGGAACATGGTGCTGCAGCGTCTGTGTGCTGTTGCTGGGTGTTGCGTTTTGGAGCAGTCGTTGATCGCAATCGGTGTGTTCTTTGTCGTGGCTGACGTAGGACGAGGTGGTAGTCGACGATTAGAAATGGAGGTGTTCCTGTTCTGGCAGATGGTGTCGCACGCGACTTCCTCCGAGCGTGACGTTTGTGGGCAGTCGTGACTTGTTTGCCGGCCGTTCGGAAGGGGCAGCTGGAATCCCGTCGAACCGGTGCACGAGAGTAACGTGAGGTACCTGCCGCCCTGATCGGCCGTCGCGTGCCTGCGAACTGCTGCTTTTTGCTTCGTCGGGCACCGGGCGCGGGACACTGGCACAATGTTCACAGCGACACAACGACACACGGGCGGACGTGCTGAATATGAGCGCTGGCGATGGGGAAGACGGCGGCAGGGTTGCGAGCAGAGGTTGAGGGAAGCAGGATGCGCAGTCGAGTTGTAAGCCGCCTCACCGACCGCTCGCTGCTGCACGGAAATTGTCGTGATTCTGGGATGGAGGGACAAGCACTGCGCCGAGCCTGCCGCTGATTCGCTTTGTGCGTGCATTTGCGGGGAAGACCAGCGTCCAGCCTATTCTGTGGACCCGCAAGACCCGGCATTCCAGAACTGCAGATCCGACGATAGAACAAGGCACCAGGAGCATACTTCAATCTGTACAACACCAACTGTTGCTCTCATTCCTCCGAGAATCTACGGATGATTGATATCTTGGCTTCTGGTGGCACATCCGTACGTTCTCTTACGGTGCTCGCAGCAGGTCGCTATCTGCCAGCGGTGTGCATCCGACGGCACAGCTTTCAGCTCCTGCGTGAAAAGCAGGTCTGACGGGCATGAACGCTTCGCACTCCGATGCACGGCCAGCTCTCCCGCATGCAGCTGATGCAGCTTACAACCACAGTTCCCAGCGAGACAGGTCCACCGCTTATGTTGAACGATAACCGCTGGGCGACGATGAGCGTTGCAGTTTCATCCGAATGCAACGTTTCACAACCTTGAGATATTTCGAGACGATACACGCCACAGAAGCATGCCGGCAGCAGCATCGCAGCAGCAGCATGTAGTAATTCGAATGCTCATTCAAAGATCTCTAGGAAACTGTTCGAACTATCCAAGCAATGCGCAGTATGGAACCATTTCTCCAGCTCAGGCCATAGATGTTCGACCTCTCAGACACAGCTCAAGTCTTACCCTCCACCACCGCCACCGCCGCCGCCTGAATA
This sequence comes from Cercospora cf. flagellaris, assembly GCA_005356885.1. Classification (NCBI taxonomy): domain Eukaryota; kingdom Fungi; phylum Ascomycota; class Dothideomycetes; order Mycosphaerellales; family Mycosphaerellaceae; genus Cercospora; species Cercospora cf. flagellaris. The sequence goes on along the minus strand of RJLU01000006.1, from coordinate 1,395,939 downwards.
CACACGTCAGCACAGGAATCATCTCACTGCGGCAATCGACACAACTTACCGCCACAACCACCACCACCTCCTCCATCACCTATCATTCACACGTCAGCTTCAGCAATACCAAACATGTTCCTCATCTCATCATATCCTTACCTCCAGAGAAATGTCCACCATGATGTCCGCCACTATGCCCTCCTCCTCCGTCTCCACCGAAGAAGCCTCCGCTAATGTTACACAAACATCAGTGCTTGGCTCTTACAAGTAACAGGGTCCAGCTTACGATGCAACGTACCCGCCGCTATGATATCCGTGTTTGTTGTGTCTTCTTGCATATCTGATAGAGAACATCAGTCCCTCGAACAACACTTCATATGGAAATGCAGACACCAACCTGGCATTTTGCCCGCCATAAGAGGGCTTCGACGATGAGCAACCCATGATGTTCTGTTCTTGTTTCTGTTTCTGTTCCTGTATCTCGAATCTCAATGTCAACGTTAATTTTGCAAGTCGAACAAAATATCTACGATCATTGAAAGTGGTCCCGAAACAAAGATCCTATATAATAGCTGCCTAGGTTTGTCTCTCATTCCTTCAAAGCCGATCAAAGCCCATCTACGGATTCTACACCTCACGAATGAAACATCAGCAATACTCAAACTACGTAGAACAGGCGCTCCACACTCCACAGCCCTGCGGCGCGGCATGCACAGAAAAGAGGTTAGAAAGCAGACTAGAAGGCAAGGCGCAAGGCTTAGACGAGACGAAGCACAACGCCCCGACAAATCCCCATCGTTTTAGCAGGAAAGCACGCGCACAAACCCGAAAACCCCGCCAATCGTGTGCTAACTGAGGACCTGTCACCAGATAAGTCATCGAGAATCCCACAGGAAGTAGGATTTCCTGAGGCCTCCAAGTTACGTTTACATCTGACGTCAAGTCTAAAGGTAAAGGCTGAGTTGTGTGGGACACAGGTCATGCTTCGAATCCTTCGAGCATGGCGCAGTACAAGCTGCGTACAGGAGGTACAGACAGAGAGCGTGGAGTAACTCCGAATTTCAGCCTGAGATTCGAGGCCATGAGGCGAAGCAACAAAATACAACTCTGTAGTCGGTCGCAGCGCTCTCCTCTCTTGACTGGAGGAGACGGTTAATGCATATATTCCATACTGACGCTCTTGTGCGCCTGCAGTTCAGAGTATGCAAGTATGTACAAAACGACCGAACTCTCGAGTCCATATGGCTGGCTTGTCTCTCCCACCATCGTCTCAAGCCACACGAAACAGCGCCTTCTAGCCAAAATTCCCGGCGCAAGCATCATCGTTCCGGAACGAGAGCCGAATCGAAGCATTCGTAAGCCGCCTTCTATGCAAAAAAGCGAGCGCAGGAAAAAAAAAGGTGTTATAGACACGCGTGTTGGCTCGCGGAAAAAGAAAAAAAAAAGAAGAAATCCTCTCATCATGAATGCCTGGAAAGAGCAGCGCTGAAAGAATATGTTGTAACGGGGGTATTCCATGCTCTCCATCAAGTACAGGCCGCTTCGCTAAACGCTCAATATCCACAAGTTTGCGTTCCGTAATCGAAGGAGGTGGAGAAAAAAAGGCATAAAAAGACCAAGACGAGTCGTAAACACAAAAGACGTTGACCAGTTCGGATGCGTACGTTTTGCGAAGTTGAGGAGGACACCTCTCTGACCCGCGAAAGAATGGTCGTAGCGTTGCAGGATCGTCGTCGTCATCATCGTTCGTTCGTTCGTATCGTGGTTCAAAGCTCATCGTGAATACTTTTAGGGCCGGAACGTCCTTTGTCGGGCGGTTCTTTGCCCATGGACCTGCGTTAGAGACCTTGTTCGCCGGCTTTGCAGAGTTTTATCCCCTTGCCCCACTCGGAGTTGAGGACCTGATGGGCGGATATTCGACGACTCGCGTTGGGGTCGAGAATGCTGTAAATCACGTTGCGACAACGAGCCTGACAAGAAGAGTGAGTACAACCTTCAAAATATAACGGCTTCTGGGCAGAAGTTGCGTCTTTGTGCAAAGAAGAATGGCTTACTCTGTGTAATGTCTCAATGGGACCATAGCCTTCTTCGCTCTTGCGACCTCGAATGTAGTTGTCGTAAAATTCGTCTTCGTCCTTCTTCGCCACACGCCAGAGGTGGCGTCCAGTGCGCATGGCCATGTAAATGACACCGCAAGCCCAAACGTCGACTGCACGGGGGTCGAACTCTTGCTCAATATATTCTTCTGGAGCAATGTAGGGAGCGCTGCCACAAAGGCCTGCCGTCATGTGTGGTTCTGTCTCCCACGCCATTCGGAAGCACTCTCCGTTGCCAAAATCCGTAATTTTTAGGGCTCCGTGTGTAGTCAATAGCAAATTCTCAGGCTTCAAATCGCGATGTGCCACGCCCATTTCGTGGATATACTCGACGCCTCGCATGAGTTGTGCGAAATAGCAATCGGCCTCGGTGACCTCGAGCTTGCCAGTAGCAAGCACCAAGCTGTACAAATCACCTCCGGCACAGAATTCCATAACCTCGCAGTAGTCACCCTTGGCGTCCTCGAGTAAGTCTAGTGTATGGATGACATTGGGGTGTCGTAATGACGAGGAAATGCAGAATTCCGAGTTGAGGCGCTTGCTGTATTTCTTCGGATCTTCCTGCGGCCGGCGCCGAAATTCCTTGACGGCATAAAGTTGTTCGTGTTTGGAGTCGTTGGGATCGGTCTTGTGTGCTATCCGGACGATACCAAAGGCTCCACGCCCAACAATTTCCTGACATTTGCCGTACTTTTGCACGAGCGAAGCTGTTGCGTTCGGACCCTTTTCCTTGTCCTTCGCCATCTTGTCCTTTTCGTTCCTGATCTGATCGACCCAGGTCGACATCAGTGACAGTGGCTGCTCCTCATGCTGGTCCCGACCCCTCCTGCCTGACATGAAATCACGCAACATGTCTGTCAGCTTGTCCTGCCGTTTGGCACCTCGCAGGTAGTGGAAGTGCTCTCCGCTTTCTTCGACCCAGAAGCGTTTCGTAGCCGCATTGGCAACCTCGTCACCTTTCCCCTTCTTAGAGACGGATCCGTTTCGTAGGTTGCCCTCCATCTTCTCGTGCTTCGACGACTGTCGGCTGGGCTTCGGTGGTCGCGGCTTCCCACTCTCTGCCAGTGGGTCTTCTACAGCAGTCTCGGGGACCTTGTCAGCAGCTTCGGCCTTGACCTGCTCTCTCGAACCGTTCGCATCACGCTGCGAGAACATGCGCGAGAGCCGTGACGTAAAGGTCGGCTTCTTCTGAGGACCAGCCGGTCTCTCTGCCTTGGCCTGTATCGATTGCGCCAGGTTGGATGGAGTGGCTGCGGTGTTGGTAGTAGAGGCGGGCTTGGTGTCGCCGTTCAAGGTGGGCGGGTGCGGGGCGTCGAGCGACGCTGATGGCAGAGGCGCGTCACTGCTTTCATGCTGGCTGGACGAGGTAAATGACGCCGTCGACACCGTGGGCGCTGGCGACGGCCGCACGCCACTGTTCTCGGCCGGCGGCGTGGTGGCCATGTTCTGCGCTGGTGCAGTCCGCGCCTTCCGCGTGGCAGAGTCGAGTTCCTGCTCTGCCTGGCCAGTCGGCGGCACAAAAATGTTGCACGGCGTCAGACGCTTGGCGTGGCGACCAGCGAGGCGTCGTCGGTAGGGTCAAGATCGATGTCGCGGGCGTCGCGGCGTCGTCTGTAATGTCGTGCCCGCAAGGCGCAGCGGCCTCCGGTGGACCGCGGTGACGTGGAGTCGGCGGTGACGATGGCCAGTGACGAGGAAGGCAGTCCGGCAACGCAGTCAGGATAAATAGACAGGGAAGCGTGGGATATGTCACTGAACGAAGCTTTTCAAAGCCACCCGTCTTGGATGCTTGGGACTCGTCGTCCTCGAGCAGCAGGAAACGGGTTTGTCAGCCGGTGAACGCTTTATTCCGGCCACAAGAGTGGAATCAGCAGCAGCGACGACGGGTGACTGGGCGGGGGCAGATGACGAGGACGGTGAGCGCGACGGCTCGTAATAATGAGACGCACAGCACGGAGCAGGACGAGCAGACGAGCAGACGAGCGCCTGGAAAGGCGGCAAATTGAGCTCGTCTCGTGGGCAAGGAATTCCATAACCAGCACCCAGACACAGCCTAGCCTCGCGGGCCCAAGCTACACAAAAGAGAAAAAATGCGCGCGCGCTCGGGCGAGAGCACCACGCTGGCAAACCCGCTGCTGCTGGTAGCTCTGAAGGAGACCCGCCGCTCGCCATGCCCATCCCAATACGCACCTCTCATCATCACATGCACCAGCCAAGACCTCCACATTCACCTTCACCGCAACATCCCACAGCCTCTTCCTGTGCCAGCGGCAGGAATGGGCCATGAGGTCGGGGCACGTGCAACGCGAGCACGGCGTACATATAGCTGCCCTCGCTAACGAGCTGCTGCTGCATGCGTGTGGTCGTTTGTGGGTATGCATCTCGTGCAACCAATCGACTCGACCTCGGGTGAAGTTTTGTACGTAGTAGCTGGCGGTTGCCAAAGGTCTACTGCACCCCGGGCCCGGCGCGGTTGCATAATAAAACAAGCTGTCCACAGCTCCATGAGTGGCGGAATCGGTGCTGACTTTCACATCGAATTCCACTCGCCTGTTCTGCCTATATCATATATTCCCTGCAAAGCTGAAGATTGATGGTGACCGGTCCATGGCCTGGCCTGGGCAGCGGTAGCAACCTACGCACAGCCGCAGCAAACACAAAACGTCAAAACTTCCGTTCCCTGTCGAAATCGTCGCTCAAGCTCAGCAACAGGTCCGAAGAGGGGTAACAGAGCCAGTGGTGAAGAAAATCGCGCAGCGCGATTCTGACGCCGACGCTCGATCCAGGTGGCCAAGGCGCACTTGTGCGACCAGCCGTTTCTTGTTTGCACAACTGCCGAACGATATCAGAGTGATCTGCGTACCCGCGTTTGGGACGTGGAGCTCGGAAGTGCTACATAATCGCTACATGCACTCATTGCATTGCAGAAAAAACGGACTACAACGCGACTGCGCTATCTCGCGAGGAGGGCCTGTAACCGTTTAGATACGAATGACGATGTGTCCGCTTTCAATGGTGTGCTGAGCAATGTCTCGATCATTTGTGAGAACTTTGCAGAGCCTCCAGGGAACGCTTCACGGTGATGATGTCCTTTCGGTGTGGTCGAGATTAGGTTGACGACCACCCTTGCACAGCCAAGGACCATTCATATGGGTCACATCGTGTCCTTGCAGATCAAGCGAGCTTCCGCGATAGCTGATGCTGGGAAGAGTCGAGATTTGTATGTCCATCTACACTCGCTGCTGCACAAATGAAAACAAGCTGGGCTTCTGGCCGCCATCCACAAAGGTCATATCTGCCGACCACGAGGTCACTGCGCCAACGCCTCGCTCACATCAACAGTCTTGGGGTATTATACATGTCGTTCAAAAGAGGCACCTGGCCTCCATCGCCTTCACATCACATAGTCTCACAGGGCGAACCAGTGTACGAGCATTCGTACAGAGATTCCGCAACGCCTAAGGCCTGTTTTACACAGACCTTTTACGAGGTCTGTTCGGCTGCATTGGCGTCCTCGGTGTTCTTTGGCCTCTGAAGGAGCTCGAAGTTGCCTGGTCGCAGACATGAGTGGACGTTCCGTGGTCATTATTGGTGGACTTACGTTGCAAAAGGTTCAGTGATGTACGCTTGCCCGCCTCGGTCTCGTATGTGTTCATGCGGGCCTCTGCCTCAACGTAGATGTGGCTTCTAGGGGCTTTATTAGCAAAGTGTTTGAGTTGAGATTATGGCCACCTCGAAACATTCACGATGGTGCGTCCGCTCAATGTCCCGCTCGTGGCATGTCATGTCTTCCTGACATAATTGAACGGCCAACAGAACATGCGAGCTCCCCATCATCCAGCGCATTGTCCGGCTGCTCATGCTCCAAAGCAATATGTTTCAATCTCTTCGCACGAACAGCAGACTGCGCAATCGCCGGCGAACGCTCCCTATGGCGGGCTCACTCACCCTTTAGGCAGGCTGAGCAACAGGTCTCTCTGAGGACCATCTTGGAAGCTCGCAACCTTGAACCAGCTAACACCTCGCTGACCATTCTCATCTCTTGGACCCTCGCTAACGCCAATTGCGTACTTCACGATTTCGCGACCAGTCGAAGTAGGAACGAGTTCTGGAACATCGGCCAAACGGCCAATGAGCTGCATCTTCGCAAGAGGTCGGGCGGGCGTCGTCGAGAATGCGCGCGCAGCGCGAGGGATCTGGAATCGCAAGGACTGCATTTTGATTCGTCTTGGTAGTCGGTAATGGGGTGAGATTGTTGTGTGGTGTTTGTCGATGAGGGGTTTGCAGATGCAGAGTAGGTCGGATCGCGGTGGCCTTGACGAGACGAAACACAGGGGACAACGCGTTTCGCGACAGAAACTCTATTCGTGGGCACGTGCACGCTAGTCTAGACCCTTTCCCAAATTGCTTTGGACTTCTGCCTTCCAAGCTTCACCCACAGCCTGTAGACTGCACTGCTACGAAACTCCATGCGCGACTCGTATTGGACATAGCTGCATATTATACATTCCAATGCAACATGCAACACTTTCTTACACATCAGCCATGAGTGCGGCAACTGAGAAGCTGGCAAACCACGTCTCGACCAAGGACCTCTTCAAGCAGGCATCATGATTCTCAGCACAAGAGATTTTCGTCCGATGAGTACCTGGGCCATCACATCGGCACTACATGGACGTGGGAAAGGTGTCAACAAAACTTTGAACAGATCGCTATGGACTTAAGGAATCTGAAACTGCCGCTCACTCAAGTTTGCTCAATACCAAATAATCGAGTCAAGGATATCCATCAACACGGCGCAAAGAACCCTTCGGTGTGCCACTCCAGACATATCCGCAATTGCCATTGCCAACGACAGCGCCATCGCTTATGTCTCCGCCTTCAACCACCGGAGAAGAAAGAATGAAGTTGGGCTGACTCTGCGAGCGGCAGCTAGCACCAGGATGAGAAAGCAGGAAGCAGTTCCGGAAGGCCTTTCTGAAGACGAACGTCTCGCATGTGCTAAGACGTTGGCAAGCATTGCAGCACTCGAGGGCCGAAGAAGCACCATCGGCGACAGTCTCGAAGTTAGATGCGACATTCGGGCCATTGTTCGCGACGTTCACGACATAGAATGGCTCGTTCCCACTGCTGAATGTAGCACCAAACTCGTTGTTGGGGTTGCAGGCGTTGAAGATAGTAGGGCCAGGAAGGCTCTCCGTGGTTGTGGTGACTGCGCGCCTGACATCGGTCTCGATGAGAGTGGTGGTGGTTTGCACCTTGCTGGTTGAAACCTCGGTGATGACTTCGGTGGCGACCTCCGGGATGATGGTAGTCTGGACAGTGACAGTCGTCGTCCTGATAAGGGTGCGGGACCAGTATGCTTTTGTGGATGTCTGAGCGGCAAGAGTCGTGTAAGAAGTGAAAGTGTTGGTGTTCTTTGCGTAGCTCGTGCCTAGCAGGAACAAGAACGGTTAGTCGACATCAATCATGGCCAATGAGGAAGCTGAGAAAGCGGCTCTGGACATGCATCTCGCAGGATCAACTTACAAACAACCCTATTTGGTCTCGTCTGGGCCAAAACACCTTGCTTGCCGCTCAGCAAAGCTCTCTTCACTGGGCTGTGAGGATTTTTCATAGCTCTACGGGCGACTGATCCTCTGTTCAGAGTATCACGGATATTCAAGAAGCCTGCAGAAGTAGGAGTAACCGTGGTGGACGTCGTGGCTGTGGTGATGGTATCGGTCGTGGTGGTGGTCATCGTCGTCGTGGCGCGGAAAGTCTGGACGTCGAAGGATGTCGAAGTGACATAGAAGGTGTCCGTGTCTGTGGTGTCCGTGACGGTCTCCGTCTTCGTTGCAGTCCGCATTGAAGTCGAGGTCAGGCCAAGATACGTGGTCACTGTCTTCTGGACAACCAGTGTCTGCGTAGGTCGAGATGCAGAAGTTGATACTATGGTTGATGTTGGTACAGGATTCACCGCTTTGGTGCCCAGCGTCGTCCGGCAGGTCATGGACTGAGCGGTAGCAGAAGCCAGGAGCAGTGGCAGCAGCGCTGCAATCTGAATGATAGACATCATGCTGAGAAACAAGACTGCGATGCAGTCGAAGAAGCGAAGGCGAAGGAGCTGGTATATTGCGAAGATGAACAGCAACGATCGAGCCAAGCGGACTCTGGTTTAATACAGCATCACGGTCGACGTCGTGGAGTAGCACATGCGATCTAGCCTTCTGCACAGCACGTGGCATATGCCTCCTACCGAACACGCGATGGTCTTTCCACGAACATGCCCTGAGCTCAGTTGCGAGCACCACCAGTAGAACAGAATCGAGACTGCGTACGACGGACTCATCCGAGACATCGTCAGAGCCGCTTTTGGAAATCTTGTACTAGCTGGGAGCCGACAGTAACTCTGTTTGAACGACCTTGACCCATCTGGGCGAGAGAGCTGTACAGCTGCGTCGCTACAAGCTCTAGACGCAGAGCCAAGCCATGCGCCAAGACAACAGTGATCGCTCGAAGCAGCTGGCGTGAAGATTTGGGTCACGCAACGCGCTTGGTAAGGTTACCAATCGAAACAGACGCCTGAGCACAAACAACGGCCTACGGAGCCCCTCGAGCTGTCTTACCGCTGCCGGTAATCTACACCAGCTCTCTCGTCTGGAGTTCTGATGACTGAGCTGAGACCTGCATGAGAGCTCACTTGATTCGCGTTCAGGCAGGATACAACTATTCCCAAATGGATTCGAGGCGTGTGAGGCATTATTACGGCACCGGCTCCGAGAGACATGCCATGGAGGTTTTTCTGTGGTTCTGGCAAACGCCTTACCCACAATTGGCTACTTCAAGCCACACACACTGGACGTTTGAACGGTCGCGAACTGTCTCATCATCAGCTGATGGGCAGAGCAACTCCATCACGCTGCGTATTTTGGCATAGCAGAGTTGTCACCAATCCCGCAAGCGCATGTGGCTTGCTCTCAAGCGACGCTGCACGACCTATTGCGTGCAGCAAGCCAGATGTTGGTCTGGACCATGAGGTAAGGTAAGACAGGACATAGACACAGACATCGCTCGTCGTCCTGCATGCATGTCAATGCTGACCCGGGGCCGCCGACCGTTCATCTAGCTGCAAGCGACCCAAGCTGCACGTGGCTGTAGCAGTTCGCGGCATATGTGGCGTCTCTGCCGACCAGTCTTCGTGAAGGTGATCACGATCCACGCTGAAAGGCCTGTCTCGATGTGCGTGCATCGTGGTGAGGAGGGATGCTTCAAACGCCACATAGGTCTAAACGACCGCATATCAGTGGCCGGCCTTTGCTCCGCCGGACGCTGGCATCTCAACACTGCCAGACGCGTTACATGAACTCGAAGACCCTTGCCTAGAGCTCATAAAATGAACGGCTCTCGATACTGGATCGGAGACCTCTGAAGACTCGTGGCGTCCTAGCCAAGGCACTATCTACCACGTGCTGCATGCGGTATGCGTTCGAGAAGAGACAGTTGCCAAGAGAGTGTGGCTCTGTAGCGCCGCTCTAGTTCGATATCGTCTCAGCCAGGCGACCTCAAGGCGGTCCAGTCTTGTATGCTGTTCGCCATTCGCGATCGCTTCCAGATCACTCTGTACGCTGACATGCCAGCTGTTCGTCAACCATCCTCAATGGAGCTTGCTTTCTCGGAGGCTTCTGGACGCCCAGAGCCGTCACATGGCTCAGAGCTTGTCCTATGGAATGGTAGAGGGCTTCAAATCTGGGCATAGCTACTGCCCCTCAACGTTATGGCCGAACGAGTGGCCGGATGTGGGCTCGATCGCACGATGGCTTGAGAGTTGGATCCAGGAAAGGAAGCCACGCTTTGCCACATGGTCGCTATATCCTTGATACCTCCTCACTCGCCGAGGGTTTGACTGGCTCACTGATAGGTGTCGAATACTCAATACCCATCGCTTGGTTCTCGCGTGGAACGTCTTTCTGCATCTACGGGGATCTTTTCATTCGCGATGTTGTTGCCAAGAGGCATTATCACACGCACGCTCGTTGCACTGCTCACTTGTCAACAAGTTGCTGCTGTCCCAGAATTCTACAGCAATGTCAGACACAATGTCCCTCGCCAGGAGCAGACAGCAACAGGCAACGCTCCGCGGGCCGTCCTGGAACCCATCATACCTCCGATGATTGATGAAGATGCACTTTTGACCTTGGCTACAACTAAGAATGTCACCTTGGCTTGGGCTGGATCCAGCAACACAAACACCTCGAAAGGAGTCTTTCGACGAGACGGCTCAGCGGTTCTCACACAGGCGACTTTCGAATTCCGTCATCCAACAGTCGCGCTGGATCATTCGACCTACATCTCGCAAGTGTCCTGCTCGAACGGCAAACTTACTGCAAAATTGACCGACAAGGCTTACGCGTACGTAAAGAAGCGGTGGCCAACCAATAGCCCGATCATCTTCGTCACAGCTGTGCAAGGCTGTGGCAAGGATGAGGAGAACGACTACTTCCTCGCGAGATCTGTCAGCTTCTCAGATAGCAGCAAGACCTTCACCGCCTCAGGCACCGAATCTACGTACAAGCAGATTGGCCTTCGGTTCGATTTATCTTGGGGTGATGTGGGATTTCTGCCTATCAAGCGTGCCCATGATAAAAGACATGTAGGCTTTACCTGACCTGCCAGATGGTTGATATGTGACATCGTACTGACTATTCGTTCTTTTGTGGCACAGATCTTCGCGCCTCATCCAGCTTTCCGACGGAGAGGTCTTCTCAGCGTAGAAGAAACCCTGGACTTCTCATTTGGATTTGGCGTATATGCGAGTAACATCCTCGGTGTTGACTCGGAGGCTCCTTGGCCAAACGCAGTGCGACTTCTCAAAGTCGGCAAAGACGCGCCGGGCATGAAGAACGACTCCAAGAAGGCGTGGGAGAAGGGCGAATTATCGAAAGACGTGAAGAAGTTCGAGGGACCCAAGACTAGCAAACCTACTGGCGGCCTGGAGTACGGTGTCAAGCTATATTGCGTTCAGTGCGGTTTTGGAGGCCAAGCAACCATCTACGGAACCATGGGCGGAGATCTGCCGACTTTTACTCTCACGAAGCTAAAGGTTGGATTCAAACTGCAGATGAAAGCTGGAGCCAATGCTGGCTTCGAGGCGTTCGCGCTCTACAAGAAGGAGTACGAGCAGCAGCTAGCCAGGATCAATCTTGCAGGATGGAAGGTTCCGCTACTTGCTGATATCGGTCCTTTCGTCCAGCTCAGCTTTCTCGTCGGCATGGAGATTAAGGCCAGCGGGAACTTGCTTATTGGCTCGAGCGTGGTCTGGGACCAAATCCACATTGAATTGGATTTACTGGATTCATCCAAGAGTTTCAGTCGTGGCTGGTCACCCAGGTACGAGCCGACGTTCTCAGTATCTGGCGAAATCAGCGCTCAGCTGTATGTGGGCCTCCCGGTCAAAATAGGACTGGGCGTCAACATCCTTGAGGGCACGTGGGAAGCCGACGCTTCGATCGTGGAAACACCAAAAATTGTCGCTGAGGGCAAATTCGAGGCAACCGCAGCGCTCGGCGCAAATCCAAACAAATTTGGTACAGACGTGAATGAAGGCTGCTATGGCATCGTAGCGTCGCTCTTCTTCTCGAATACCCTGCAATTTGTGCTCTCAGGCAAATACGTCGGCTCAAGAGCCTACGACCTCATGGACCCAGTCAAGATCGACCTCATTGAGCCAAAGTGTCTCTCTTTCGAGAGAACAGGCGGCGGTGACGGGCTGCCGGACTATACACCTCAAGGCACAGGATCGGGGGCTGGCTTGGGAGGCAACGGACTCAACAGCGGAGGCATCGGACTCTCTGGAGGAAACACCAATAACAACAAGCCTTCTTCAACGACCAAGACGACCTCACGCACAGGCAGCGCCACTGGAACTCCTACTCCACCCAAGCCAGCCTGTACACCAGGCTTGATTCAAGACAACCCGTCCAAGCCAGGGAACACAATCTGTGGTAGATTTGCGAAATCTTCCCAGGTCCTGACCAATCCACAACCAAAACTTGCCAAGGAATTCGACATCAAGAGCGACACTCTTTGCCGCAATGAATGTCTACTGAATGCCGCTTGTCAGAGTTATAGCTACACCAATAAGGGGAAGTGTACGCTGTACAACCGCAAAGTGTGGGATATTGCCATGGCGACCAAGCCCAATTCGCCAGATTTTACGCTATGGGACAAGGATTGCTATATTGTCACCCAGTGCTAGCACTGGATTTATGTTGTCTTCTTTATAGCGTTACGAACCTTTCCTACTATATCGAGGAACCAATGTATGACATTCTCGTTTCCATTTAAGTCGGTCAGTTACCAGTTCTCTTCACTTGTCTTAACATCTCAGGACGCTCATCAAGGAGCGCATGGGAGTACGGGAGCAGAATGGTATGTGGTGTAGATCTCATCAGATTCCAACTACTAAAGTTTATGTCTATTTGTCTTCGTATCATCTTATACACAATGCTGCGATGCACCCATCGGTTGAAATCGCAACCACACTGCGCACCAGTCTATCTCTGAACCTCAATTTTTAGGCTTCTCGAACAGATAGTGGCAGACACCCCACTCCTCACCACCATTCCACGCGAAAAGCTCCGCACAAGCCAGGTAGAATACTTGCCACCTATAGAACCACTTCGCGGTATCCTGCTTACCATAAGTCTCTTCCAGGTGCGGCCATATTTGCTTCTTATTCGCATTCATAGTCTTGAGCCAATCCTCGCAAGTCTTCGCATAGTGTTTTCCGCTTACCCACCACTGCCTCTCTAGTCTGAGATCACGTTGGAAGAAATGCAGTAGGTCAGCAGAAGGCATTGTGCCGCCAGTAAAGAAGTGGTCTGTCATCCAACCTGATTCGAAGTCGTAAGGTGAGTCCTTGTTTGCGAAGATGTGGACGAACAGTTTGCCGGCTGGTTTGAGTAGAGTTGAGACTTTAGCGAGGAGAAGTTCATAGTTTTTCATGTGTTCGAAAAGTTCGATTGAGAGGACGCGATCGAATTGGCCTTCGAGGGAAGTGCCCGAGAAGTCGTATGTGGCGATGTCGCCGGTCACGATTTCGAGGTTTGAGAGCTTCTTTTGCTTCGCCTGAGAATCAATGTGCTCTTTTTGTGTTCGGGAGTTCGAAAAGCCAGTAACTTTTGAGTTGGGAAAGATTTCGGCAAGGTAGAGCGATAGAGAACCCCATCCGCACCTAAGGATATCCTGTTAGACGTACAACCGTATCATGATAAGGCCTTGGCGTACTCACCCCAGATCAAAAATCCGCATGCCGTCCTTCAGCTGCGCCTTCTCCACATAACTTTCAAGCATGGCAATCTCAGCTTGCGCCAGAGACTCCGTACCTTTAGGGTACAGGCAAGAGCTGTACTTCATTCGAGGTCCGAGCATGCCGGTCAACACACCGGTTCCGACTTCATAATGCTGTTGGTTGGCAGTGGCAGTCTCGATCGCGATTGGCCGATTCCGTAACAGCTCAACATATTTCATCTTGGTCTCATAGCTCTCTGCTAGACTTGTGGTCCTGATGAGGTTGATGCGCTGTTGAAGCTGGCCGCGTATCCCCCTCCGGAGAAGGAACTCGGGGAGATAGCCGCCATCGACGACGGCCTCGACCAGGGAATCTACAATATGTCAGTGAAAGATCATGATCAGGTGAATCATACTACGTACCGTAATTCATTTTGCAGGTGTTTTTGTACGACTGAAGAGGGCGAGGTTGGCCAGCCCAACGTTCACCGTGTGTTTACGGTGTCCGAGAGCGAAATGCCAAGACATTGCACGCCTGACATCATGACTTTCTTCAAGTGAAACCAGTCTATGAAATGCATCGACAAGACAAATGATCAGAGGGCGCCTGTTGCGACAAGTTTCACGAACAAAGTGTCACTGAGATGGCATTCGAAATAAATAGCGCGAGTCGAGACCTGAGTAGGACTTGTTCTGTTCAAGCAAGCATCTAGCAGAATGGAAAGTGAGATTCCAACCAGATCCATCGACCACAGTATCGCATGCTACAATAAGCGCGTTCCTTGACGCCGACGATCAATTGCGGGTTTCTACATATTCGTGACTTTCATTCTCTACTCGTCGACCCCTTGATGAATAATGACAAGCAGTCGTGCACATTCGTCGATGTGCTTGTTGGCATTTGCTCCTACCACCACTTTAAGATGAATTAATGACAGTCTCAGACATGTTTGAGATCGTAATCGTAACCCTCATAAGTTCCATTTGATATGATGGGAAGAAGCCGGAACGCCGTATAACCTGCGTGCGCAAAAAAAAGTCCTTGAACACCTGACCTATAAACCATGCCATCCGCTGCAGGGGCAGCCGTGCGCTGGACACTTCTCGCGACCCTATTGTAGCTGTCAGCCTGGAGAACTTTTGAACGTAGCGAAATATGAACGATAGCTTCGCAAAACATACATTATCGCACTTCTCTGCCACTTTGAGTAGCTGACCAGTAGCCACGCTATCCTCCTCGACAGGAATAGGAGCAGCTAGAACAACGACAGCCTTGGCAGAGTGTCTAGTCAGCGAAACCAGTACAGCTCGAGACTCCTATAAAGGTTGAAGTACCACAGCCGCAAGAAAGATGCGAATAAAAGCTTTCATGTCGGATGAATTGAGAAGCCTTGTGTTAAAGTTGCTGAGCACGAAGTAGCACTCTCTTCTAGCGGAGACGTGTCGTCCTGGAAAATTGAATCAGTTGCAAGACACCACTCGTCCGCGCCATCAATATATATGCACAGACTGAGCGGGGAAGGTGGGAGTGAGCAAAGCATTCCTTGTTCGATTCCAGGCCGCGATCGAACTGCTCTGCGTACCCAGCTCGGAGTTCGTATCGTCGCGCACGGAAGGAGGCGCATCCGAAATTCGTCTTACCACCGTTTGTAATTTCTTCACTTCCTCTGCTGGCATTCTCACAGCCTTGGACTGGTGGGTCGTTCGATGTCGTGCACTTCGTCCGTACAACAGGGAAAGATGCTTCCACAGTAGCTGGCAGACAATTTCGCAAGAAGCCTGACTCATGGACTTGGTCGTTGTGTCGATACGCCAACAAGAGCCCTGGAGGGCAGGCAATACACTTTAAGCTTAATTTAGACGTATCGTAAGCCTGTTGTCCTTCCTCGTCTGCTTTTCACTTTTTGAGTAGGGCCATAAATCAGTGTTCTTGTGCCGTATATTGAGACTGAATGGTGGACGGTTTCCATCAGATCGGGCCTTTTTGTTCAATGAGCTCGCGACGGGCTCCGAGGCAATCTGCCTCTCTGGCTGTTGTCTCCGGTTCCAAGCTGGTCCCTGGTTCACGGGCAAGGTTGATGGCCTTATCGAGCGCCTGGCGCAGCTCGAAAGCCTTGCACGCTACTTGTTCGTGATCCATGACGGCATAGCATGTCATGCAGCCGATTTGAAATACTCTTGCGGTGTGGTGCGATCAGTGCATTATGGTAGTCTTTTGAAAAAGAGACGGCGAATGTGTGGACTGGGTCGTTGGCATGTGCATCAGCAGCTGGCAGGTGTGTGGCGAGGGTCTTTAGCTTCAAGTGCGCGACGTGTTCTGCGCCATTTATGCATCCTGTCTTTGAGCATTTTTGCGGGAGTTGACCATGGTCGCGGGAGATGGAGATGGAAAGAACAGACAGGGGAACCTTTTGGCCCTCGTCGACTTCCGAGCCAAGCCAAGTCAAGCTTGCAGTGGGGCTTCATGTGATTGGTCTGGGGTTGCTTCGCTTCCACTGCCTCTTCTCTTCTTGCTCTCTCTTCACACCCCAAATAACCGGTTTGTGCACCCGCACACCTTGCTTTCCGACCTCGCTAAGACAACTCAAGACTTGCAAGCACTCATGCATCTTTCCAAGACTAGCGATGCATCTCCATGCGACCCCGTTCCAAGAAACAAAGAAAGAAAGAACTACACACGCTCAAGGAATAGGCATATTTGGACTGCAGATGTAGTTTCGTAGGCTTCATGAAATAGTAGGACTATGAACTTGCTGAGATCGAGATTCAGACACGTGCCACGTGGGTGCGTGAAGGTTGGTGGCCAATTCAACCAGACTGCCTGCCACGAACATGTTCCATTCGTGGCGGTCCACTCAACAACTACTCCAAAGAAAGCGGTGAAACGAACGCCTCTACGTATGAGGTAGCGGCACAAAATTCCTGGAGCATATCTGCCGTTCTAGATTCGTTCTACACTCGCCATTGCACATTCCAGTGCCAGTAATAAACATGCAATTGTTGAAGCGAGTCAAGCGCCGGGCTTGGTACGATCATCCTCAGCCACAGCCGTCTTGTACATTGTCGTCATGTCCCGGCGAACACTGCAGTAAACCTGCTTTTTGAGTAGCTGATCTTGAGAGCAGCGAATTCGTGACGATACAGCTCGGAAAGACCTGAGATACTGTATTTATTCACATGCAGGCATCTCTCCGCGGGGACGATCCCAGCACTCTACCAAACTTCGTGGTACAAGGATCATCCAAGCTTTACGAGGTGATTCAGGCCAAGCTCTGAGAGCTTAAAAGCACAGCATGGTCAATCCAGACTTTCTCGAACTTGGAGGAGAGGCGGTCAACGCTTTGGTGGAGACTGAGACGGGCGAGAAGGTCATTGGAAAGGTCTCCAATACAAAATGGTCTGATGGCAGCAGCATCAGCAGTAGTGACGACGAGTCGCGACGTCGTTCACGGAAGGACCCTCGCCGGGACAGCGTGCACGATGGACGTCGACCCAAAGCTAAGAAAGACGACGCAGAAGAAAAGTGGTCAATAAAATCATTCTTCTGAAGCAGCAGGCATCAGCAGAAACCATTGGAGAAGAAGACCGATGACAAATCCCGTAAATCGAAGTCCAGTTCAAAGACCAAGACGCCAACAGCGAAGGATGAAAGTGAAGCCCACAATGAGGAGAAGAGGCTAGAACAACGACGTGAACGATTTCGAGCTGCAAAGACAAGGTACATTCCGCCTGAGACAGTTCGGAAAGAGGAGCGATTGCACTTCAAGCAAGATCGACTGAACGCCGAAGTGGAAATGGCTGTCGCTGCGGCCAAGAGGCGATCAGAGGACGTCGGGAGAGAAAGATGAAAACACCACCCTCACACGAAAGACCTCAATTTCATCCAGCTTCCGATCTGGGTATTCCCGGCGTCGAAAACGCTTAGTCAGCGACATACATTGAGGTGTCTCCACATGGACACCGGCACCTTCGACTACCTCCTATCTTCCGAAACTTCGTGACACAAGAGCCGAACGCATGCTCACTCTGGACAATAACGAAGCCTAGACCAAATGACGGAAATGCCAATCACCCTCCAAGCCCTCCAAGTGTCCGACGTGGAACAATGCGTAACAATCTACTTCTCCGCCTTCCAGAACCCACATTCTCTCGCCTGCTGGCCTCGAACACCCGGCATCAGAACTTGGTGGGAGAACATGATCCGATCCGAACTCGACGAGCCTGGAGCGCATTGGTTGAAAGCCGTGTCAAATGAAACAGGTGCCATAGTAGGATTTGTTAAATGGCAAGAACCCAAACCTGGAGTGGAGCCAGATACGAACTTACCAGAGTGGCCAGAGGAAGCGGATCAGAAACTGTGCAATGAGACTTTTGGAGCGTGGGCGAGAGCGCATAGAGATTTGATGGGGAATGAAGGACATTGGTGTAAGTCTGCTCTTTTGCCATCTGTTATGTCGTTGTAAGGCATGGCAAACTAATGCGTAGAGCTGTGGTCTGCAGATCTCGAAATCATAGCCACGGACCCTGCTTATCAAGGCAAAGGCGCGGGATCGTTGATGATGCAGTATGGCTTGAAGAAGGCCGATGAACAAGGCGTACGAGCTTTCCTTGAAGCATCACCAGATGCTGTCCGGCTCTATGAGAAAGCTGGTTTCCGCGAAGCTCTACATCTCGACACTTTCATCAAGAACTCTAGAGTCGAAGCAACGATGTACCGAAATCTCTTCATGATTAGAGAAGCGAAGAGGATGAGTGACACGCGATGAAATGATGAATTTGTTTTTTTGCATTCCCAGCAACAAGGTACTACTCTGATCGCACCCGATATTTAAGATAAGTCGTTTCCGTAGGCTTATACGAACCATGACGGTTGCGATCAACATCCCATGTCCGCGTCTTGGGCTTCTTTTGCTCATCCAATAATTGTATGTCATCGAAATATGCCAGAAAGAAGGCTACGATGAGGTTGATCTCGAGCTTGGCGAAGCGCATGCCTAAGCAAGGATGGCGAGCGACACCTGGTAGAATATTGTTAGCAAGTGAGCCGGAAAACCGCTCGGGTAGTAACACGTACCCCATCCCATCCAGGCGTGAGTCTCCTTCTTGTCCTCTGCTCTCTCAGGAGAGTATCTTGCAGGGTCCCATCCTCGAGGATTGGGGTACAAGTCCGGGTTCAAATGCATATCATCGACAGCCATGGCCACGTAGTAGCCTGCTGGAATCACCTCGCCAGTCTGCTTGTTAATCACAATATTTGAATCCGAGGTGTTTTTTCGGAAAGCAGTGCCGCACATTTGCAATCGTATTGTTTCCTTCAGGCAATGATCCATAGCGTGGAATTCGCCCTCCCATGCTTCGATCGGAATGTGCATCAGACGCTCTTTCAGCGGCAAGTCCTTGTTCGGAGCATACTTGTCTGCAATTGCTTCAACTTCTTCGCTCACACGATTCATCCAGTCGGCATTATTCGCGAGATAGCATAAAACCGCAGCTGAATTGATGCCACTGTTGACTTGTCCCGCAAATAACGCGCCAACCACGAAGGTGATGATATCAGTGACATTATCGCCATGATCCAAACAGAACTGCAAAGCGTCATCATCCTTTCGCCCAGATGCTTTCCGGTCATCGATGATTTTCTGAAACATCATATACAGCTTCGTACCAGCCATCAGACGCTTCAACTTCGAAGGTGTCGGAACCCAAGGGTACATGATCTGAGTAGGCGTATTGGCCGCATCGATCTGTTCGAACAACTTCAATACTTGCTCCAGTTTCACCGGATCATCCGCGATCTCAGTGCACGCCACTGTCCTCATCGTGAACTGAAAGACCATGCGATAAATCGATTCGAAAGGATTCGTAACTTTTTCCGATTGCTGTGCCAGAGAATCCAATGCCTTGCGCGCGTCCTGCAGCAACTGCGGTAAGCGATCCCTTAGTACATTTCCCTTCAGCATTGCCACCAGACGAGTAGTGAAGTATTGCGATACTTCTACGCCTCCATTCTTCTCGGCCAAGATGTTATTGTTCTTCTTGACTTCTGGTGCACCGGCGAGGAGTGCAGCATAGCCTTCGCTGAACCCTAATCGCTTGTCCTCGAGGAAAACTCGTCTCTGCTCGACAGATTTGCCTGAGAGTCCGACGACGGGATGCATGCCGGCGTAGAAGCTAAAGTTTCCAGTGGGAGAGTGACTCTGTCCATTCTTCATGAAGTCTATGCGCCGAGTAAAGAACTTGAGAGCGCCGATCAGCGGTATGCTGTCATGGTTGGTGACTTTGGGAGCATTCTTGGGGAATGCGGGCTTGTGGAAGACGTAAAGGACGAGACTTGTTAACACGAGCAAGGAACCGATTGCCAGTGGTAATGTGTGAGTGCTCGCGACCTCGAAGGGTATCAAGGCCATGTTGGAGGAGTCCAGGTGTGATGTACTTAGGACCGTGTCTTTGGAAGTTGGCCGCTTGTACTTCCTTCCAGATCCAGGCCGAGTAAACTGAAGTCGCGAGCGTAGCCCTCACCGCAAGCACCAGTTGGCAGCCAGTCACACAAGCAGCAAAGAAACAGAAAATAGGAAAGCCAGAAAATAGGGAAGCCACACAAAGGCAAGTCCAAATCCTACCTCACTTTCTACACCGACCCTATAGTAGTAATCACTAGTCAGCAGCCACACTACAGCAGCGGAACATTCACAAGCCGACAAGCTACAGCCAGAAGACGCAGGAAGAAGCGCCACTGCCAGTTGGCCGAAATCTTGTGGTGTGTTGGTGGGGGTCAGTGTTTGGCCCAAACTTCGAACCGAACGAAGCTGCAACCAACAAGATTGGTTGGCAGATCCTTGCGCCATGCGCTCAATTCGTCCGCGATCCGCGGAAAGCGCCAATCATCATGGGTTCAGTTTTCCAAACCGTTCAGCTTGCAACTGTATATTCGGGATCAGCATTGGTTGAGTTTGACTTTGCGGATTTTGCACCGCTTCCTCGCGACGAGACGTGAGACAGACTTGTGTCGACACGATGTGTGGAAATCAGGCTTGAGCACTTGTATATTTATCGAATCCATGTCGCAGGCAGGCAGGTAGCGACCACTTGCTTCTAAGGTAACCTAAGCGATTAGTAACCATATGATGGCGCGAGGATCAACAGCGTACATACAGTACTTCTCGGGTCTATACGAGTTCATCTACGACTCGCCTTTATCACTCATCCTCACTCTCGACAGCCTGCTCCCTCGCAATCGCATCCTTCTCCTTCTCAGCCAGCAGGTCTTGCGTCCATTTCTCAGCCAATTCCACGGCCGTGCGAGGTTCCTTCTTGTACTTCATCAAATGATTCTGGATCTCCGCGGGCGTAAACGTATTATCAGGGACATGGCCTGCGAATTCGACTGCCAGGTTCTCGATATCAAATTCGGACAATCCAGATAGCTGGTTCTCCGATGGGCCCTTCGAGTGCCCATTGCCGTTGCTGTGCCCATTCGTCTTAGGCAGTCCATCGAGCTTCGCGCGTCCGTTCGCAACCCGGCCGTCGAGCTTGACCTCAATGTCTGGAACCTGGTCGCTGGCAGCGTACATTCTTACGAAAAGCTCGCTGATTTGCTCCTTCATCGCCAGCTGGAATTCGACTTTGCGATCAACTCGACCGGGACGAACAAGCGCCGCATCGAGCTTCTCTGGATGATTCGTGGTCATGATCAGGACACGACCCTCCGCACTGGCGACACCATCGATGGCGTTCAGAAGTCCCGAGAGCGATATGCCTGTAGCTGGTTGGCGATTTGGTCCGAGATCATTGTTCTGCCGATTGCCAGGCTGCTGGCGGCCTTGACCTCGAGCAGGTGTGCTGATGGCTTTCAATTCCCGAGCCAGATCTTTCAACGTATAATCCTCGTCCTTTTTGGGCTTCTCTTTGCCCTCTTCACCCGTTTTGCCATCTTTCTTATCTTTCTTGTCTTCCTTCTTATCCTTGACTTTGTCTTTACCACTCTGAGCATCTCTGAGCAGTCCAGCAGCGTCAACATCCTCCAGAAGGACGATACAGCGCCTTGGCAGGCCATTGAATAGCTGAAGCAGGTCACCTTCGGTCAATGTAGGTTCTTGCAGACTAATGGCATAGATGTCGAGACCGAAGATGCCACCCAGCGCGAACGACAAGCTAGTCTTTCCTGTCCCTGGAGGTCCATGAAACAGATAGCCTCGTCGATATGGAATGCCGCGGGTTGCGTACCATCTTGGTGAAGCTGGATGTAGGTACTCATTCATGTCGCGGATGATCATGGACTTTTGCTGAGCATCGAGAATGACAGTCTCCATAGGTCGCGATGGTCTAGAAGAGGTCTTCGTCCAAGACCCGCCATAACGAGCTCTATCTTTCGGTGTGGGATGACGAATGGTGGTGACATTCCGTTGTCGATTCAGCGACCAGATCTTGATCGCTTTGAGGAGGGCCTTGATAGGCTCTGTGCTTCGTCCAATGCAGTCCAGCTGGATCTGGTCGTCTTGTGTGTTCCCACTAAAGGTCACTTGGACTCGCTGATTACTCTGCTTCTGCGACCGTTTGAAGAAGAATATTGTGCCATTATGGAACACGTAGTTCTGCCCATAGTAGGGCTCAAATCGAGGAGGTAGTCTCGAGCTCCACTTGGTGTAGTCGAAGATGCCGTTCTCGTCCAATGCATCGTCAGCGGCATCGACTGAGCCATCTTCAGCTTTGGAACCTGTCTGTGTCTTTGCTGTCAACGATCGCCTGGACCCGATACGTTGATTCTTGGCCAGCCACTCCATCACCATTTCGAACAAGTCGTCTTGTTCGTCTATGTATACGCTGGAAATGAAGGCTTTTCGAAACCAAGATTCGAGCATCGAGTAGAGGTATTGACCACCCTTGAGCAATGCCAGCGCCACGAGGCCGATCGAGACAAAGATGGAAGGATCAAATCCAAGAGTAGCATACACGTATCGAGAGATCAAGCCATACCCCGGTATCAAAGCCTCGAGGATGTTGGGTGGCAACTCTGTCAATGATAGAGGTTGTGTGCCATTTTGCAGTGTCTGAGGCCCTGGCATGGCCCTTACCAGTCTGCGAAAGTCCATCGTTCCAGTGAATGTGTTAGTAACGGAAGGCACATCAGCTTGTCACTTTTAACAGATGACAGTGCGCTTGTCAACAATGATTTGAGTGCCGATGCAGCAAGCGACAGGACGTAGAGCAATCTTCCTTGTTCCAGTAAGAGCGATGGTTGTTCTGGTCTTATAGGAAGCCACGAGCACCGCCACGCAGCTTCTGCATCTCTAGCTCTTTCAACACGCAAGTTTGGTGCCTGAAAGTAGAGTCATACTGGCTGCACGCGAGTGGCGATAGCTTCGGATTTGCCAGAATCTCGCACGAAGTCACTCCGTACATTCCCAATCAGTTGGAAAAATTGTGCTTGACGCGACGTTCATATTGCGGAGGCCGCTTGCAGAATTCGGGCCCTGTAAGCGCAAGCTGAGGCTGCTGAGCGCAGCCATCTTGTGGAGCAGTCTGCGTAGTGCCGCTCGGCAGTCGGCAGCTCACTGGTTGTTGTGCGCATCGTGACATCGTGACTTGTTTTGTCATATGCTTCGTGCGTCGCAGCTCTGCAGGAGGATCAAACTCTCATCGATGCAGCTGTGAGCAGTCGTCACGCAGGAGGATTTTCGGGAGCGATTCCTAAGGGAATTGTTGCCTTGCGCACCTGTCGCTGTATACATGTATGTCCCTATTGGCGGCGATCTCTTCGAGGTAGGAACGAAGTGGTGGTGGAAAGTCTGGGCTGGAAGCTTACGTGGCAGAAGACGTGGCACAGTACGGATACTCGTTCACCGGTTAACGCGTTAATTCATTTCTGTCATGTATATCACCTCGGTCTGTATATCACACGGACCATAGTGGCATGCCACTATGCCTTCTAGCAACCTGTTGCTGTCATACCCACGTTAACCAAACCTTCCTTGCCCAAAATCCGCTCCTCATCCGCGTCCTCCTCCAAAATCTTCTCAATTGCTTTCGCATCTTTGATCCTGAAAAAGGCATGAACGCCGTCTGCCAACCTCTGCGTCACCCCACCAAGATCCTCCTCATCAATCGCGGCGAAGCACAATCGGAAATGCTTCCACCCCTTCTTCTCTGCGATTTCTTCTGTAGGAGAAAACATAGTTCCTGGGGCGGCTAGGACCTTGTACGGAGAAGTCGTCCAGAATATCCAGAGCGCTCTGCCCAATCGCTGAAGCTCGCCGCGTTTCTTGTACTCTTTGAATAGTGGATGCGAATCAAAGTGAATTTTGAGCCAGACAAACATGCCGCCAACAGGCCAGTCGAACGAGTACAATTGCGTCCGTTCGACAACGCTCCACTCGTCTTCGTCTTCATCATCTTCGTGCTGTACAAGGCTTGGTCGTCTGCCGGCCTTGACCTGGTACTTTGCGGCATCGAGAATCTTGGACATGCTGTTCATCCGCCTCTCGTAGTTGCCACGCAGGCCTTCGAGCCAGCGAACCCAACCATCCGCTTTCCAGCCATCGCCATCTTTGAGGCCGCCTTTGCCGCCATCTTTCTTGGTTGTTTTCAGACCATCGTGATCCGGGCCGAGGATGAGCTCCGATATCATAGCTTGCACAAATCCCGAGGGCTGTTGTGTGCTGGTCTCTGTGATGCGCAGGATTCGCTCGATAAGAGCAGGCTGACCGGTGATCCACCCCAGTCTACACCCAGGCGCAACAGTCTTGCTAAAGGTGTCTAGGCGAAGGACGCGCCCATCTGTATCGATGTTGATAAAGGACGGCACAAGCGAATCTAAGAAGGGATATCCGCTCGACTTCCAGCCATCTGGCACAGGCTCGGCATTTGCGAACATGGGCTGGTCTGGGTTGAACGAGGTATTGGAAGCGTCGGCAGTGGTTGTCGTGTTGACAGTTGTGGCCGAAGGAAATTGTAGATACCAGTACGGATCGTCTTCGATGATCAGAATGTCATACTTGCTGGCGATTGCGTACAGCTCGCGACGTCGCGCAAGCGAAAGGACGCCAGAAGTTGGATTCTGGCCCATACTGTGGCTTGTCAGCTGCAGGAATTGTACATAGCATCGTTGTACTCACGTCACAGTATACAGCAGATGCGGCCTCTTCCCCTTCTTGTAATCCCAATTCTCTAGTACATCACGAAGGCCGCCTGGTCCTTCAGCCAGCAGACCTTCGTCGTCGATTGCCACTGGCGTGACGGTCAACCCTCTTGGCCCGGCACTTTGTATAGCATTCATGTACGCGAATTCTTCCACCAACAAGCCCTCGCGATCTCTTATCCAATCCTTCTCTTCGCTCCACTCGTTCGTGAACGCCGAGAGTACCTTGGACCATCCATCTGTGTTGCCGCATGTCAAGACCACTTCCGGACCGCCCTTGTACGGCGTGTTTGGGTGAAGATTTTGCTGTGTGAATTCGCGAATGAAGTAGTACAGTGGCGGGTAGCCTTGCGCTTGGCCATATTGCAGCGCGGTGTTCAAGTCGATCTTCTTGACGGGATTGAGTTGCTGAGATTCGTGTGGCACCAGGATGGCATCTTGTGGTTGATTCAAGGGGCTTTGTCGAGAGTGTGCCTTGTCCTTGTCGTCCAAGGATAGGCCTGCAAGGATCTCGTCGTCGCCGCCTGGGTTATCGACTGGTCGGTTCGGCGTTGGCTGCCAGCGATCTGGACGCGCGACTTTCGCTTCGAGAGTGTCGAAAGGGAAATAGTAGTTGTTTGGCAGTCCACCTGCGAGCTGACCAATGCCAGGAATCTGGAAGTATTTGTAGAACGCTTTGATGGCGCTGGCGTTGCGTTTCTTGGTGACTCTGCTGAGATGGTGGGACAGGTCTTTAGGTTCTGGCCGCGAATCCATGTTGCAGATGACAGGCACGCGACGCCTCGTGGTTGGTCGGTGACTGATCAGAAGAGTCCAGGTCGTTGAACAAGACAAAACAACGACAAGAATCGTCGCATCAATGTTCCGCACAACTATAGGCTTCCCCGCGCGGCTTATCAGTCGATGATCAAGTAATCAGGAAGCGCGAGTTGATATAAAGTCCGTCGACCGCTCGGTGTGGCGCTGGAGACGGGACGATGTGCAGCGAATCGGTTGGCCAAAAGTGGGTCAGAAAGCGCGTCGACAGATGGCATTGAGCATCATAGACCGCGTTCCTCTTTGTTGGCTTGGCGACGTCGATGCTCGCAGTGTAGGGAGTGATCTTTGGAGGAGCTGCGCAGTGCTGAGAAGTCGCGTTTTTGTGAGTTCGTCTCTGCACGATACATATTGCTGCAACTACGAATGGTGAGAGAGGGGCAAGACATGGCGTTATCGAGCACATCAACAGGCCCCTGTCCCATTTGAAGAGATTCACATCCAAATGGGTCAAAAGGACGAGGGCATTTCTTCGACATGTCTTCTAATTGCCTGCCGCCTTCCTGCAGCCTACAAGTACTGCAGCGATAGCTCTCTACATCCGGCGACTTGATTTCGAAGGAGTAAGACGACTCAATAACCGATAGCACGACTTCCCAGGTCAAGTACACGTGCAACAGCTTTCGTTATAAGCATCCGGTAGGGTGTTGATGTATAATCGTTGTGAATTGTGAAAAAGGACAGAGGTTGGGCCTTGCATTACTGAAGCGGACCTGCATCCGACAGCTCGAGCCGAGCACGTGGAAGGATGGGTCTTGGTCGTTCCGAGCCCGGTGGGAGCAGTCGCCAATCGCTCTTACGCGCGTTGGTTGCTGTAGAATGCTTGGAACACAGTCGCATACCTCAGATCGTTATACAGACAACAGCAGTATGATACGTTGACAGCAGTACCAGCATCAGGCAACTGCGACGAGGATACTGCCGCGGGGTTAGATCGGCGATAAGATGGCATCCAGATATGAGAGCAGTAGCACCGACGAGGAAGCTCACTTCTCGAGCTCCAGCAGCAACGGCTACACCACACACAACGACATTCACACCGATCGCTACCGCGACTCTCCGTCCGACACTGACGATGATGAGACCATTGGACCCGATGCGCCCCTCCGGCGACGCGCTCCGGCTGACGACTTCGATCCTTCGCCTGCACGACCGAGACCATCATTGCAGAATGAGCTTGGGGACCGCATACCGAAGCCGTTGAAAAAGGCATGGGCAGCGACAGTGACATGGGTCAAGGGCCCTGATCCGCCGAGAATATATACTATCAAGCCGTTCTTTCCTAGCATACAGCATTTGCCCATCAATCTGCTGGACCGCTATGCGCCAAAGAGAATACATCGGTTCTGGCTGCTAGTCGCAGCAATTGCTTCATGGCTTCTGGTGTTCTCTTTGCTACTGCATAGGTCAGCATTTGCTGCCCAAATCCCTGGCTATGGCACACCGATCAGATTGAGCTGCGCAGCAAGATACTGGGGGGACGACAATCGGTGCGGGCTCAATGGCAACCTTTGCAGACCCTTCTCAAATGCGAGTCTCGCGTTCCGATGTCCCGCCGATTGTCACAAGGTACCGACACAAAGCCATGCCGTTGGTGACCAGTTCATCAGACGCAAACCTTTGGTGATTGGCGGACCAAAAGACGAGCAGACGGGGTTCGAAGATGAGATTGTGGACAATGCCATTTACCGTGGCGACAGCTTCATATGCGCTTCCGCAGTGCATGCCGGTTTCATACGCGACATCGAGGGCGGATGCGGTGTACTCACTCTGACTGGTGAGCAATCTGCATTGCCCTCCATGAAGCGGAACAGCATTGACAGCATTGGCTTCAAGAGCTATTTCCCACATACCTTCGGCTTTCTGTCTGGCACAAGGACGCAGTGCAAGGACTTACGCTGGCCAGCGCTGGCTCCTACTTTGATCTTTACAATCCTCGTCTCGCTCTTCACGACAGATCCTGCTGTCCACTTCTGGAGCATATTTGTGGCTCTTTTCTTCCACGTTGCACTTGTTTCTGATCCGCCTGCAAATACGACCTACTACGGTCTCCTCAGCATTGCATTTGGACGTTTCTTGCCTGCTTGCTTTTGTGCATATGTTACATACAGATTTACGAGCAAGAGAAGCTTGACAGGACTGACAGCACAGGTTGAGAAGACCATTCTTTGGGTTGGGCCAGCTTGGGTCGGCAGCTTGAACAATTACACGTTCGACAGGATTCCGATCCAACGACTGACTCCTCACGATTTGAAAGCAGAGCCAGGCGCTGTGCCTGCTTTGATCACGATTGTTCTTGTTATATTCTTCATTGCTCTGGGACAAGCCTGGGCTTTTCGCGTGGAAGGACGAATGCCGCGCTACTTAGCGATTTACGGATCGATGGTCGCGGCACTGCTCATATTCCTGGCCATTCCGGGGCTCAACTTGCGCATTCACCACTACATCTTGGCGCTCCTGCTGTTGCCAGGAACGAGCTTCCAGAATCGCCCAAGTTTGATCTATCAAGGACTTCTCCTGGGCCTTTTCATCAATGGCGTGGCGAGATGGGGATTCGCGTCCATCGTTGAGCTGCCAGCAGAACTGCTCAAAGGCACTGCGCAACATTCTTTACTTCCTACCATCAGCGTGTTGGCGATTGGATCGAAGAACATCACCTTCAACATGGGCTCTCTACCAGTATTTGACGAGAAACTTGGTATTACTTACGATGGTATCTCCGTCCTCGTCAACGATGTCGAGCGTTTCCGCGGATTTCGAGACGATTCGTCATACTGGGATGGCGATGGTCTAGTCGGAACTGGAAATTATACTTGGACGTGGAAACGTCATCATCTGGGGAGAAGTGAGCCTGGAATTTTACCTGTCACATCAAGCGCTGATACAGATGATCTTGCGGAAGAGAGTGCCGGGATACGCGAGTCCGATTCGCAGACTGCAGTTCCAGAATATTTCAGATTCGCATACATGTCTGGCAGCAGGACCGCCGACTTTACCAATGCGGGAACTTGGAAAGCAGATGGAGATTGGATACCGATGGAAGATGGTACGAGTGAGCCACCTTGAGGTTGGTCCGAAGCGAGCAATCTACGTTGCACGAGAATCACGGCAGAATCAAGACAAGAGGATGTGACGAGGCCGATGTCTTCGATGTACATATTGGACATACATACTGTCTCCCGGTCTCCGACTCTGATCCAATCTCTTTCGAAAGCACACGCCTAAGCATTAAACTCCATCCTTAAGTCCCTCCTCCTCTTCCACCCCAACCCACACATCTCCCCTCCAACCCTCGCCACCACAGCATCGAGTGTCCCCTCCTGCACCGCCATCCCCCTCGTCAAAGCATCCATGGCCGCTTTACTCAAGTTCATACCCCTCGCTGAGCGATCAATTCCCAATACATATACTGTGTTCGCGCCAAATGTGACTTGATAGCATTGTCCACAGAATTCGCTATTCCAGGCTTCGATGTCGGCTGAACCACCCATGAAAGGAAATGTTGGAATTTCGGATTGGAAGTTCCAGTTCTGGGTTGTCATGAGGCCGTTTGGGTCTGTGGAGCAGGCGATGGCTGTTAGAGGGCGAGTGGGGTCGTCGTAGCCGGCGTCGTAGGTTACTAGGGTTGCGAGTGTGAGGGGTGTGGAGAAGAGGGAGAGGAGGAGGGTAGCTGGAAGGAGTTTCATGTTTCTACCCTTCGCGATTGTCTTTGTGGGAAATGATATGGTTTTAGGAAGAAGTCTGGTATTGGTATAGAGGCAAGTCAAGAGAAGATGACAGAAGCACGAGCCTGCAGTAGTGAAGCGTTCCGAACAACTTTGTAGAGCATTGTATACTTTACAGGATGCAAGGTTGGTGTCTGTCCTCGCTCTAGGCCTGCATCCGACCACTTGGAGACTTTCAGATAGATATGGCTCTAGCGTGCTGGTAGGTGAAGTCTCTCTTGCTGGCGCTGAGCTGCTTAAGATATCACGAACGTTTATGAGAAGCAAGTACCCAAATCCTCTCGTACGCTCAATTGCACGCTTGATCGTACTTTTTCTTTTGAGATCTATCCTGTCTCATGTCTTGAGAAAGTCGGGAACGATAAATGTTTCCAGCTGATACCTTGTCTGCTCATCAACACTTCAAAGGCTGACCCGCGGAACCTGTACAGTCTCTGCAGAATATCTTATCCTCAAAGAACTCTCCTTTCGCAT
Organism: Cercospora cf. flagellaris; assembly: GCA_005356885.1. NCBI lineage: Eukaryota > Fungi > Ascomycota > Dothideomycetes > Mycosphaerellales > Mycosphaerellaceae > Cercospora > Cercospora cf. flagellaris. Next base: position 1,366,441 of record RJLU01000006.1, on the reverse strand, counting down.
CATTGCTCTCAGTATTGAAAGTGTAAATCAGATCTTTATCCGGATTGTTCGATGCTTCCGCTTGCACTCTCGGGTTCTTGTACTTGAAGACACTGACAAGCACTCCACCCTCTGTGATGTCCGGATTGTAAACGATATCGAGTTCGACTTGCTTCTCTTCTGGTGTACATGGCACAACCCAAGTATTGTCTGCATATGGCTTGAGATCCACTCCGGTACAGAAAGCGTCCTTCAATGGCTCCACGATATCGTCATTGTCCTTGTCATCCCAGAAGTAGACGTCTAGACGAACGTCGCCGACTTGTCCGCCTGTTGTCTTTTGTTCTTGGAGTTTGATGGCTTCTTCGGCGGAACTGGCTTTGTTGGCGCCTTCGTGGAGTGTGGCATTGAACCAGATGCAGCCTAGAGTGGAAGGGAGATATGCCGCTGCTGCCAGTATGGCGATGAAGGTCTTGGAGTGGCTCGGCATCTTGAGTCCAGTGGAGTGAAATTTTGGCTGATCAATGTGAGATCTGATGCTTTGGCAGCTGTTTTTGACTTGAGAACTGACTTTCGGCTCTACTTGTCGCTCACAGTAATGGTCTTTATACTGCCACAGGCACTGACATTTTCCGCTCACCTCCGGAGGATGGCTAGTCTAGCACGGCGGTACAAACATGCCTATCCCAACGTTACTTTATTGCAGTTGTCGCAACAATTGCCAATTTTGATCAGGACAGGGCCGTGCCCCTCAAGGGCAAGATCTTGGACCTGAGGGCTAACCAGGTGTTTCCGCGGCACCGCAGCCGGATACAGTAGGTCCAGGTACCAAGGACAACGACCTGGATGGAAGCTCTGGACACAACACGTGCGTGTCCATGGCCACAGGCAGTTGCAGCACTGTTATGGTATCTGCAAGTCGCCGAGGTGTCCTCCGCTCTTCGAAGAAATGCATAACAGCTCTGGTGCCCGAGGAGTCACCTCCTTTCCAGATCCAGTAGCGTGAGAGCGGAGTTGGTGTTTCTGGCTGTCTGGCAGGCACACCGCTGTCGCTGCTCCAGGAGCAAGGCTTGGCGTGCGGGCCTGAGGTGTCTGGGCGCGAGATACTCGACAGCAGCTCTTGCAGTAGCCGAGCAATTCTAGAACTAACAACTAACATGTTCGTTACTAGTCTTCTCGGAGGAACCTAGGGCTATGCTTGTACAGCAATACCGATCCGTGAGTAGCAATCCGCGGCCGCTCACCCTGTCGCCTAGACTACTCCTCGTAAACCACATGATTGATCAAGCTCCCTAAACCATGGCTCATCACAATACGCACATCATCACCATGGCGCAGAAACACCGGAGGCTGACTGCTGACTCCTATCCCATGTGGTGTCCCGGTCATGATCACAGTACCTGCCTCGAGCGTGGTTCCCTGGCTCAAATGCGAAACGATCTCCGCTATGGAAAAGATCATGTCATCCGCCCGGCTGTCCTGCATGACTTTTCCATTGAGCACCGTCTTGAGCTCGATCACACTAGGATCCGGAATCTCTCTGGCAGAAACAAGACAAGGACCAATTGGGGCGAAGCCGTCAAAACCTTTGCCATATCCCCATTGCGTGTTGCCTCCTGCGAACTGCCACTTGCGAGCTGTCACGTCGTTTGAGCATGTGTACCCTAGCACGTACTTCATGGCACTCTCGGCCATCACATTACGGCATGCTTGGCCGATGACCACTGCTAATTCAGCTTCGTAGTCTGCCTGCTCATCTGTAGCTTGTCGAGGAATAACGAGATCCGCATTGGGCCCATTCAGGCAATTCGCTGGCTTGAAGAAGACTGACGGATATGTTGGGACCTCTAACTTCATCTCGGCGGCATGATGGCGATAGTTGAGTCCGATGCAGCGAATTGTCCCCACTTCCTGGCGTGATACAGGCGGGAGAATGGTCTTGATGGTGAGAGTATGCCCGGTTGGATGTATGTGGTCTTGCAAAGCGGATGATCCTGAATATGTCTTGACTTGTATTGTTTGATTGCTCGCCAAAGCAGCACCGACTGTTCAAGATTCAGCTTTCGCGCAACTTGCAAAAGCGCATCCAAAGCTCACCATCAAGCTCAGGATCAACGGGTTCGCCGATATGTTCAAGCTCATCTTCCACGGCGATAAATCGCACAAGCCGTTTCCATGAAGCCATATTCTGGATTAAGACGACGATCCTGTGCGTGTCGCAGCGAGAATGTATTGTGCATTACACAGCCACTCCATTCAGCGAACATGAGTTGGCTATGGTCGCAGAAGTGGATCTACTTTTCTGCGTGGGCCGGCCATCGAATAGGCGAAGAAGTTGCCCGATCGGGCTGCGAAGAGCTATGTGGTATGATGCCACGGAATGCGTGGAGATTGCGAACATCAGACTGATTGTCGATTCATACTTATCTCGAGGTCGGCCAATTCTGTGGCAGAAGCATGCCCGATAGGCCTGAGCCTGCTATCACAAAGCCTTGGCACTAACATATGCTTTGATGTAAGTGATGGTCGCCTCACCAATGTGTTTGAGAAAGCAAGCACTCAATCGCACACTCCCAAAATGGATGGCCATGATGAGAAGCAATGCATCGATGTCGAAACTACTGCTACGACATGTGAGAATACCATCGATCCGGCGGCTGAAAAGCGGCTCGTGAGGAAACTCGATCTATGGCTGTCACCTATGATGGTGGTGGTCTTCCTAGTGGCCTACCTCGATCGAAGCAACATTGGTGAGCATGGTCTTGCTTTCGCAGCTAGATTTGACTAACATAGATCGGAAAGGAAACGCTGCAATTGCAGGCATGAACGAAGACCTCAACTTAACCGGTTCCCAATTAAACGTCGCAGTCACAGTCTTCTACGGTTTGAACCAAAACTCCCCAATTTCGAAAACACCAACTAACACAACGAGACCAGTCACATACATAACCTTCGAAATCCCCTCCTCCCTAATCCTCAAAGCCGCCCGTCCCTCTCGCCTAATCCCAGCCTTCATAATCCTCTGGTCCCTCGTAGTAATCGGAAGCGCCTTCATGAAAAACTACGCAACACTCCTCGCCACCCGCCTCCTCCTCGGAGCATTCGAATCAGGCCTCTTCCCCTGCCTAACAGTCTACCTCAGCACATTCTACAAACCAACCGAACAAGCCCAACGAGTCTCCTACCTCTTCGTAGCTTCCGCCCTCTCGGGAGCATTCGGCGGTCTATTAGCTTATGGTCTGACCCGTCTGAACGGAGCTCTTGAAGGTTGGAGATGGCTTTTCCTGGTCGAGGGACTGATATCCGTGGCTGTGGGAATCGCATGTTTCTTGCTTTTACCAGATAACTTCGAAAAAGCCTGGTGGCTCAACGAAAACGATAAAAAGCTGATGCGGATTCGAAATCGTCAAGCTGCGATTTATCAAGGTGAAAGCGAGACGTTCGATCGTGAAGAAGTCAAGCTCGCTTTCATGGATGGGAAAGTCTGGTTGAGTGCCTTCTGCCAGTTTTGCGCGAATACTTGTTCTTTTGGTTTCAGGTAAAATCTCACTTGCATCTATCTCAACTGCGTACATTTGCTGACGATGATTCAAGTACTTTCCTTCCAACCATCATCCGCGGTTTCGGATTCAGCAGCGTGAAGACACAACTCTTGACTGTACCAGTCTACATCTGGGCTTCAGTATTCTACCTCACAATCGCCTTCTTCTCGGATCTCGCCCGGAGACGAGCTTTCTTCATGGTCCCGTTGGCTTTGATCACAGCAATCGGCTACGCTATGATGCTCAGCGTGGACATGAACAGAACAGCAATTCTATACTTCGCGACATTCGTTACCGCAACTGGAATTTACTGTTGTGTAGGGCTGAACGTCACTTGGAACAGTAACAGCAATGCAGGATACTACAAACGCGCTACTGCCATTGGTCTGCAGCAAACTGTGGGCAACAGTGCAGGAATTCTGGCAGGACAGATCTACCGGATCACAGACTCTCGCGGACGATATGTCATCGGGCATGGTGTGAGTCTGGCTGCAATTTGCTGTGCTGCTTTAGGGTATTGCGGTATCTATCTTGTGCTAAAGTGGATCAACGAGAAGAGGGAGAACATGGATATCGTTGAGCAGCAGAAACTGGTAGATGCTGGGGTGAGAGGGGATCGTCACCCACATTTTCGCTACACACTCTAGTACGTACAGTAGAAAATCTTTTGAGGCGATGAAGCGGGGTACAATCGAGCTTCCAGCAAAGACTCTGAGTATGTAACATCGCCTCCAATACGGGAAGTTTAAATCAATCCTTCGTGGAGGAGATCCATGGGGAAGAGGGAGAGAGCCTTGGCCAGGCGGCGACGGCCATGCCGCCGAATTGGCCTGCATCGTCTGCTTGTTTTGAAATCCTCACATCCGCTAACGGCCGCCACTGGTCGCTTGGAGTTACGCGTGGCTCGCGGGTAGGCGTCCACCCAACCCACCAAGCAAGAAGCGGAGGGCTAGCAGCCTGAGGTCATCGAAGCCTGCCAACGGCTGAGAATGTTGTGGAGTTTGCCAGCGCTCTGTATGAGAGTATCTCGCCACGGCTCGCACGAGACCGCCAAGGGCCCGAAAAATCGGAGATGTCTCCATCTCCGCGCTGTACTGTGTAACGGCTGATCCACAAGGAGTGGGCCATCGATCTTCGATGCGCATGCAAATCAATCATGTAAGAATCGTCCACGGCCTGCCTGCTTGCTGTGCCCAGTGAAAGGCTTCCCGCCATTGCCACAAGCGCTTCCATATCAAATCCTGCAGCGCGGCACTGGATCATTGTAGTGTATGTTGGCGTTGCGATTCAAGCCGCTGGGCGCCATCCCGGTGGATTGGGTATCGGTCGACCAGCACCTTCGGCCTCATTCACTGCAGCACGCTTGGAATCTTTCCGCATCTTCATCTCGGCGCGTTCGAAAATTTGGTGCGTATGGTCCCATACAATCTTCTCCATGCCCATCTCGCGATGCTTTGACAACACCGACTCGTCTCCAGTAGATTTTCCATCCCAGTCGAGTAAGTAGGCACCACCGCCCGGCTGTCCATTCACTGCGCGCATGGCAGACAAACCTTCTGGAACAGGTATGCCAGCTCCTCCGTTCCGCGACGGGTAGCATTGACTTGTGATTTGGAACAAATGTCGCTCTCCAGATTCTTGTACGTTCAATATCCAGGGAGTCATGACTGCGTACATCACTTTGACGGCAAGTCGAACTGGTCCACTAAGTTCATTGGCGATTCCTGTCTTGACGGTTCCTGGATACGAATGACTGAAAGACGTCCCGGGATAACGCTCTGCTAGTCCAGCGATGAAGAAGTCCGTCATGACGACACAGTGAGCCAGACATGCGTGTAATGTAAAGTTGTGCTTCAGCTCGAGATCATCCACTCGCACGTCACCTTCGGATCCTGCAGCGAGCACAGAAATGACACGCGATAGTTCGCCTTCGTTGGAGGCCTTTTCCAAGCTTGGCATCATTTTCTCGATGCATCTCATGCGCGCGTAGTAATTGACTGCCATCTTTCGATCGATGCCGTCGGGAGTCTCTGTTCGTCCTCGGAGAGTCATGTAACCAGCAGTCAGGAATAAACAGTGAATCTTAGGCTCCTTTTGGCGGAGCTCCGCACATAGCTCGTCGACATTTTTCAGCGCGCTGATGTCTCGCTGGATGAAAATAGCTTTGCCTTGGGGATTGATCTCATGTAGCTCATCGCAGATGCGTTTGCCACGTTCTTCGCTCCTGCATTTGGTGATCAGCGATCAGTGTCGAGAAGGCAGGGAGTAGCAAAACGCTCACCTGCCGATAATGTAGGCCTTGGGACTCGTAGTGCGAAGGAACAACTCCTTAGCGGTGCTCTCTCCGATGCCTCCCGTCCCGCCTACAAAGACTGCGACCAGGCCCACGAGAGATTTGCACTTGGCATTGGATTCGCGTACTGTATCGATGCGCACCATTTCGATGTTCGCGCCTGGAGAGTCTCAGTAAACGCGCAAAAATTCAGTGAGCGCAGTGACGGTGCGAAGACGTACCATACAAAAGGGACTCCATCAGAGAAGTGGCAGCGTGCATGTAGAGTGCTGCAGCGTCGACCCGCTTTCGGTAAAGCCGGGGTCTGGCAAGGATGTTGAGGCAACGTGGATGACTGGCACTGAGGTCGTTTTGTTGATGTTATCGCCGCTTCACTTGGCTGATCATATCTTCGATGTCGTTGTGCTTCCAGTTGCTTCCGTCTGCGTCGGAGTGGCAATGGCGAACGTGTCCGGGAAGGTGCCTAGAACGCGTCCGTCGAGAAGGCGCCGGCTCTCTGAGCATCTAGAATTCAGCCCGATGCGCCTGCCGATTTTGCACAAAATGTCGCATGCTGGAAGGAGAGGCGTAGGTGCGAAGAGCGGACAGCACGCGCCACATATGTATACGACTATGGCGCAAGGAACAGACTCGAAGCCAACGCTCGTGAAGATGCCGTGAAGAAACGACTGCCAGGGCTTCGGTTCCTCAAGCCGGCCATATAGCAACAATTTCTGTGCCAGTGCTAGTCATATTATGGCTACTCACACGAGGATCCGGGCGTATATCCCTGCTTCCACCTAGCTGTCGCGGGCATAGCTAGAGAAAATCGTGCATGAAGAAGTGCATTTTGACGACGCCATGTGCGTCATGCCAACTTTTGGAGCACGCGGAGTAGGGCTCTCGCACCGATAAAGTGTGCCCCGTACGCGTTCCTCCCGCAGCACCAGGATAGCAGCACGATCGAGTGCGGTACAAGCTATATGTGGCACAGATAGGCACAGGCTTAGCGTTGTCCGTGAAACCGTCGACTCATCACAGTCCGTGTGCTCGCTGGCAAAGATATTTTGCATCGGCCAGATAAAGAAGCAATTGCCAAACCATGGAGCATGAAGTTGCTCATGCCGTCTTGTAAGCGAGCTAGAGAACAATGTTTCGGAGGTCCAGTATGAGCGGCAGCAGTCCAACTGCAAATGGCGCAAGTCACCTCGCACGAGCTGCAGAAAGGTATGCTGGAATCTCAGCGGCAGCAAGGCAATATGGCAAGACGGCAGCGGTTGGAGAATCCATGGTACTCCCCGGTTCAGCCGGACCCAATGCATGTTCTAAATCTATTACATCTATCGCTCTTTCAGTTTTCTCGTAGCAAGAGCAGCCATGACTGAGCTCATGCTGCCAATAAACAGGCACACACCAATACCACTCAACCCTTCGGTAGAGTGCACATCGTCTGGATGTGCATCTTTGGCAAGTTCGGGGCTTTTCCCCGGCTCTAGGATTCTGAACACGACAAAGCTGATGAAAGTGCCAACGAACTGTGGAATCGTCGTGTAAATGTTCAGGATTCCAAGGTATATCCCACTGAGTTCCCCACTCTGTGAATGTGCTCCAGATTGGGAGGGCCGTCGAAGAAGTGAAGGCTCGTCCATTTCGAAGTCGTTCGATGAGCGGCGGCTGTTGGGCGTGCGAGTTCCTTTCGAGCCACTGGTGGGCAGTGTACTGCCGAGCCGGTTGATCTCGACTCCGATCAATGTAGCGCTTGCAAACCCAGCAATAGCACTCGGGATACCAGCAGCTGCCATTAGAAAGGTAGCGAAGCGGACAGACTTGACTACTGGTGCGAGTACCAGACAACTGGTAAACATTGCACATCCGAAGGTCCAGACATCCAGGAGATGAGGCTTGATGAATGGCACTTTGGCGACCGCCTCAAGGCCCTTTGGTGGTCGTGGAGTGAAGGAGTGTGCTTTCTCGTCGTCACCGGGACTTGTCACGAGCGTTGGCAATATGATTGCCGTGACGAATCCGATCGTCGAGTGAATGATGAGCGCTGTGCTTCCCGCTCGCCCAACCTGGCTCAACGCGTCCGTTGATGATGGAGGAATGCCATCGAGACCGTGCCGCAGGTAGATTTCTCCCACCCAGGTACTGCCGTAGAACTGAAATCATCAGCGAATGTCGGATCTCGAGGAAGTATCATACCCACCATAAGAGGAAACCAGCCGATCCAGGACCAGAACTGCACATTGCAAATATACTGAATGCGCTGCGGGACGTGCAGAGCTCGACTGTAAATTTGCTTGATGATAGCAAGCAAGCTTTGGTCGCTGTCCGTCGGACTCCTTGGATCTGAGACCAGGACCTTCTCAGTCACAGCCCAGCAATTCACGCTGAAAGTGAACACCATCATGAAAGCCGCAAAAGCGCAGACCTTCTTGAACTGAGTGTCCCCAAGCATAGGAGGAAGCCAGTAATTGAGGTCCAGAGCTCCGAACCCAAACACCAGAATATGTCCCAGTCCCACCATTCGTGTTATCCACGCTCCGCCTGTTTGCTGTTTCTCCACCGGCAAGGCATCGACCACCAGTGCTCGACACGTAGCTTGTGCGATATTGATCACAAAGTCGAGAACATAAATATCGAAGATCGCAAGCCTGATCGTCAACGCTCTCCTCTGTCCAAATATCAGCTCTCATATTCTCAGTCTCTTCAACCAAAACATACTCTTTCCACAACTTCAGCACCAGTCCCAGGCACAAACCACTCCACAATCTCAATCGCCCATCCCAAAATCAACAAGCAGACCGCAACAGCGACTGTCCCTCCAATCATGAACGGTCTCCTCCTCCCATATTTACTCGTGCTCTTATCGCTGATCATGCCAATAATCGGCTGCATGATCAACCCCGAAAGTGGTCCAGCAACCCACACCAAACTCATCGCTCCCTTCGAAAGCCCCAAAGCGAGAAGGTAAGGTGTAGCATACGTCTGTTCCGTCCCCCAGCAGAATTGCAAGCCTATCAGCGAGAAAGTGAGGAGGAACATGCGCATCGATTCGCTTCCGCCGCGGATACGTGGTTGACCAGTCCATGTCGGGGACGAGTCGCCGTAGGCCATTGTGTGAAGGTGGCCTCACTGGCGGGGCGAGGGACAAGGTGGTGAAGTGATGACCCTATGTGTTGTGAAGACTTGCTCCTGATTGTTATTCGGGGTCGTTTCTGCGCCAGCCAGAAATATCTCACAGGCGTCAGCAGGAAACCCTGCTGGCGGCAGTGCTAGGTCAATCACATCCGTGCAATGCTTGTTTGAAGCCCGACGCCCGCGGCCGCGCAGAGCGTGCTGAAGCTATGGTGTCTGCGCGAAGGAGCTCGGCAGAGGTAAAGGAGAAGTAGAGAGAGAGCGAGGCCGTTTGGAAGAGATGGACAAGTTGTAACTGCCATTGGAAGCTGTTAAGGTTGGCGGAAGAGTGCATGCTGCAGCCGCAACAAGCAGGGGTCTGGTTAAACGATCAAGCTGGAAATCAGGAAACATGGCACGTGCTCCACTCTTGTGCCAAAGGTTCAACAAGCAGCAGGAGATAACAGTAGTTGATTGTATTCTAGGAAGTCGTAGGTACATTAGGCATGAGGCGATTCGTTAAATTATATCCACCGCTCTATACAATTCCGCATCCCTTGGGTATCATCCAATCTTTTCTCATCGACTGTAAAGTCTGGTTGCCCTCTTTCAATGTATTCAAACCTGTGTAGACATATGTCTGGGGTGCTCTATATAGGGGAGAGTCTGTCGAAAAGCTGGACAAGCACCCTCCCAACCATGGTAGCTGCGGCTACCGGCATGAAAATAGATACGAACTCGACCGGGTTCCTCAGCTGCACCGATGTGTTGATGTATGGAGATTTCGAAGCGTTCGATGAGTCGCGCTCGAATTTGACAGCACTCGAATCAGCTGGAAACTTTCCTGTCTTAGCGAACACTTCCATTAATTCGTCCTTCTCCCGCCATCGCGCTACGATCCATTCGTAGAACGCATCTTTGTCGTCTAGCGGTAGATCCGAGATCTTGAATCGTCTCCAGTGCATATTCACGCTCTTAGGCGTACGTCCTTGGAAATACGTGGATCGCAATGTGAAGATCTCTGCTCCATATCGACCCGCGGGTACACCTTCATATCCTATTGTGCAATCGTACAGGTAATCGACACTTCCCTTCAACTCCTGCAAGCTGAACTGGAGTCCCGTACTCCTGGGCAGAAGCTGATGCTTCAACTTTTCCTGTCCAGACTTTTCTGCGAACTTCTCGGACTGTGATCGCGTGTTTGCAGACAGATTGGTGCCTTCAGGGAAGATCAACAGCCACATGGGATCTAGTTGCGCCTTTCCAGACTGTCCGCTCATCGGTCCAGAGTGCCGGGTCTTGAGTTTCTGTAGCCTATACCGCATTCTCTGCTGATCCGTGGCCCACTTCCTTGCCATGAAGATGAAGCCGTAGAGCTGCATAGCTGGCCCTATCATAGGTACCCACTTGAGAGAGTCCTTCAAGATGATATAAATGTGTCCATGCATTGGCATCGCGTTCGCGTATGCGATCCACCACAAATATAGCCAATCCGTATACAGTTGATGGTTCGCCATCAACACCGCTCTATCGCCAAAGTTCGTTTGTAGCATCCCATGCGCATCCTGGAACAGTAACCCTTCAACGCTCTTGTCTCCGGATATGCGAACGACGGTCGGACTCCACCACTGGGTCATTGTGGTTATGAGCAGACCGAAGAATTGCTTCGTCAGAGCCATATAGGCGTAGAACCAATCCTTGCTTATGAAGTAGAGCGGAAGTCCCAGGAGCTGCGTCCCGTGAATAGCGAGACACGAGCCAAAGAAGTAGATGCCGAAGCCCACAATGCGCAGAATCTGCATGAGAGCGCCATGCTTCAGAGGCGGAATGATATGGAAATCGGACGCGCTTGTATTGCCGTTCACGAGGGTATGCTCGGTCGACTGCGCTGCAGCCTTGCGCTGCTTGAGTTCGCTCATGGTCGCGAGCGGGGTGGGAGGGTGTGCGGAATGATCGGCTTCTGCTCTCGAAGCAGGCAGGTCGAGGTGGTGTGTTAGATATTCTTTTTCCCAGCGTCCCCGCTGTGTAGATAGTAGCTAGATCATGTCTCGTGAATGAATCAGGCGACAGAGTGAGTCGTCTGAAGTAGTTTAGCACGTGGAGCTTTGTAGTCCAGAATGGAACGCACCTGTCAGCAACAGCAAAGCAACAATGACGCCTTCCTCGGCTGGCGCCGCGGGCATTCACATGCCCACTGGTCTCCACGCTCGGGCTTGCTGTGGATCTCAAACAAACATCAACTTCACCCATCCTCGTCGCCAAGCCATCGCCATCGTCCTTCTTTGAAACGTGTCAGACTGTGATTGTGGCATCGACGATGGGAGCATGAGAGCATTTCTACGATGTTGGCGAAGCACTCGAGCGCCAACACGATGTTTCACCACTTCTGCAGCTCGACACGAGGTTCGAAGCATCGCTGAACTGCCGGATCGGCTGCATCCTCGTTACCAGGAGATCAAGAGCCACGACCTATTGGCGCTACGTTGGCCAGTACCACCTCGCAATGTCCTCATCGTCCGGAAAGATGAAAGCTCAGAGTGTCATGATGCCGCAATAGAGTATGCGAACCATATCCACGAAGTCTATCCCGGAACCTCTGTCATTTTCGAACCATATCTGGCCCATGAAGTGGAAAAGCAGCTAAAGTTTCCAATCTACGCCGCAAATGGTGAAGGAAATTCTGCGTACGAGAAGAAGGTTGACCTAACCTCTACCTTTGGCGGCGATGGCACCATCTTGCATGCAGCCTCTCTCTTCGCCACAGCCAAGAGCGTACCACCAGTGCTCTCGTTCAGCATGGGCACATTGGGATTCCTTGGAGAATGGAAATTCGCAGAGTACAAACGTGCCTTCCGAGAAATGTACATGTCGGGGTCGCCCTCGACTGTGCCTCCCAAGAGCACAGACGAGCCCGAGCTCAAGGAGAGATCTGATGCGTGGACCGAAGCACGTGGCAAATCGATGGGCGAGTCTCGAAGCGCACGTATTCTCCTACGGAACAGACTACGCATTGGTATTTTCAATTCTGAGGGCGACCGATTGCCCCATGAGCCACCTTTTGCTCACGCGGACAGCAAATGCGATGACATTTTTGCGCTGAATGAGGTGCTCCTCCATCGTGGCGCGCTGCCACACCTGGCTCACATTACGATATTGATTGGCTCACCTCCGCATCAAAAGACTTTGACAACTGCCATCGCGGATGGATTCTTGGTTTCGACACCTACAGGATCTACAGCCTACAGCTTATCGAGTGGCGGCTCTATCGTTCACCCTCTGGTCTCATCCATCCTGCTGACGCCTATCTGCCCGAGATCTCTTTCCTTCCGACCTCTAGTGCTCCCAGCGAACACCCCGATCACACTACGCATCGAAAAGCAGAACCGCGGCAAAGAAATTGAAGTCTCTGTTGACGGTGTACGACGACAAGAAGGTCTCAGAGCGGGCATGGAGGTGAGGGTAGTTGGAGAGGAAGTACGGTCGCCAGGAGCACCTGGAGCAAGAGACTGGCTCCGAGGAGTGCCTAGTATCGTGCGCTCAGGTGGTGCCGCTGATGGGCAAGATCACTGGGTTGGCGGTCTGAACTCGCTGCTGAAGTTTAATTATCCCTTTGGAGAGGACGGCTAGACTAGATGGATAGAGAAGAGGCAACACAGGAAGATCGTGTGTTGCGAACATCGCACTTGTCAATTACCAATATCCCAAGCCAGTGATAAGGCGTCGCCAATGGCAAGGCATTGACATAACTCTACTTCTCGGCTCTACAGGACATGAGGCTTGGCTTAGGCTTCGCATGGCGATACTTCCCGTTACTGTATCCAGATGACTCATGAGAAAGGACTTGTGTGTCTCGGCGGTGCTTGTATCTTAGTCAGCAGAAATGAGAGCGGCTTGGAAGCGCCCAAAGCGGTGTGTGAAATTACATCTCGCCTACCTGTAACATCAAGAGAGCACCACCGTATGGCCACAATCATGACATAATGCTGAGCAGAGGCTCGACAGCCAAGTGACCAAGCCATTGGATGAATGAGTGCTGACATGCGGCGCAAAGTTATGTTTATTTCATCCTTCAAATGCCGTCGTTGAACATGCGGTATGGTTCGAGCACTGCAGTAGCGGCACTCTCTCCGCGGCTGTCTCAGTAGATGAATGGCTGTGAGACGATCGTTGAAAAATAATGCTGACTCGGTCTAGCCAGATCACGCTATTGTTCCTGGTACATGGACCGTTGTTGTGGCTGTGTTGTGAAGCGGCGGGCGCGTCCGCTTCAAGATCCTTGCACTTTGAGACCGCTGCGAGATGAGGTCAAGATATCCGGCGAACACATCCTCAAGACGATGGCTCTGGGCGCTCAACGATCCTGTGCTTGTGGCTCAACCGTTGCGAAACGGCGGAACCTCCGCTACCATGCAGCGCGCATCTTCGACGTTGGCTATAGAATAGCCGCTGCCCGAGACACTGAGCACTGAGTGAGACTTTGTGCGAGATCCGTGCCATCGCATAGGCGCTGTGAGTTAGACCGAACTGCAGGAAGGATATGGCGCACGAGCTGCTCGTCCGCCAGATAAGGATTTTTGATCTTGGAGGGGAGCGTATTGTATACGCAAGGCCGCGTGGAACCGATTCCGACATGGGAGGGGAACTTCACAATACGAGCATCGACTGCAGATTCCCGACAGGCAGGAATCTCGTACTCCGGCGCTGTTGTGGCTGCTGTGTGCTTTTCGCTGATCGCTCGTCCGAAGCAGGATCTTACCAAATAGTGACATGAGGCGTGCAGGTTGGCGGTGCAGGCGTTTTGCGTTCGATCTTGATTTTGGACGCTGCTTGAGGTTGACGGATCGGCAGCACTTCGCGCCTGGCAGTCGAGGTGCGTAACGAATCCTGGGACATGATGCCCATGCCGTGCCGTCGCCGCAGCCGGCGTATGAAGGCAGGACGAGCTACAGCGCGTGCGCCTCGCGCATATCGTATGTTTCATGCAGCATGTCTGTGAGAAACGGCGGCGGTGGCGAGGGTGAGATGTGTGGTCATCAGGTATGCGCGAAGAAGCAGCTGAGATGCGAAAATGGAAGTTGAGCACCGGGATGTGAGGTGTTTGCATATAATAGAGTTGCCGCTATTGTCTGCCCGCCAGCTGCAACAAAAGCTTCTGCTGGCGGGTGTTGGCTGGAACGCGTCATTTGTTGGCAGCGGAGCGGAGGGGGAGGAGTCGCTTGCAGGCCGGCGCGTGTGGAAATCACGCAGGAGGGCAGCAGTGGGCAGGTCATCATGGTGGTGCTGGTGGTGCTCCAAGCGAAAGGCAGATCGGCGACCGCGTCTCTGCCCGCGATGTCATTTGGTCGCACTCGAAACACCAGCGTAGCCCAGGCGTTCCACGCGCCATTCGTCATGGATGCATCCCGGTCACTGCACAGCCCAACTGCCGCAACAGCTCCTAGCTAAAATAACATTAACGTTGTGTGCGCATTTGCGCTGGCCGCCCATGTGCCAGACACCCCCTTGGCCGCCGTTCCATTGCACTGCACCATCCTGGGCGTCGGCGTGGCTAGTCAGCAGCTGGCCCGCTCTTGAGATTCCTCCCAATGCTCATCTTCTCCGGTGAACAACGACGAAGCGTGCGAGCGTTGGCGAGCTTGGGGTAGTTGGGTGCGGGCGCCTGCAGAATCCGACCATTTTATATTCACTTCATCTATATTGTCCCGGCTGTGGCGCGCGGGGGTGCGAGCACTTGCGGGCAAACGGCCGTTCACCACGCGCGGGTTGGAGCTATAGCTGGACGACGTTGGTCTTATACCGCCCAGCCAATCTCCGTACGACGACTTCGTCAGCGCTACGGCCTGCAGCGGGAGAGTCAGCAACTTCAGGAGCATGTCGGCGGCTGCCAGGGATGGCAGAGAGTCTTCGAAAAGAAGGAGCATACTGTCGCTCGCCGGTCTGCGCTCCAGCGCCGACCTCCACGACGATGGCGGCCGAGATGTCAAGAAGCCGAAGACACTGAGCAAGAAGCCGAAGCATGCGCGAGCGCCGAGTCAGTTGGGACATCTGAACTATTCCGTGGTGGCCGACGAAGACCGGACGAATACGCCACTATCAGACCAGTCGCGATCGCAGTCCAGACGACCCTCGATCACCATGAGAGCCTCCAAGCGGCCACCTTCAGTGTTCGAGTCGCTGAAGACGAGCTTGACGAGAGGAAGCACCGAGGACTTGTCCAGCTTTGCTCAGAACTACACGAGCGCCGAACCGCCGTCCACGACCTCCTCGAAAGCGCCTTCGCTGGTATTCGATCATACGCTTGATAGCATCGGAAATGCTTCACCGGGTGCCTCGAAACATGTGCTGCTGCACGGCGAAGTCCAGACGAGCGCTGGCATGTTCAGAAAGAAGAAGGAATATCTCGTGCTTACAGAATATGCTATCTTACGGTACAAGACGCAGGCCAAGGCAGCCGAGCATTTCAGGACCATACCCAGTGGGAGCAATCGCAGTCCCATGCAGAAACATGCGTCAATGCCTTCAGCAGGGTCACACAGTGATCTCCAATCCATGTCGGACTCATCGGGTGACAAGGATGGACGAGTATTATTGCGGCAGATTGTAGCTACGCACAAGCTGGACGATGGCAAACCATACTTTGCGCTGGAAGTGGCTTACTTGGACGAGGATTCTGGTTCTGCATCAGTCATGACGCTTCAGTTCGCACACCCAGAGGAGCGAGATGGCTGGCTGGTACGAATACGAAGCGTTGCGAGCGAATTGCGGTCCAAGGAGTCGACCTTGATCTCGCCTCGAAGCCTTGAACATGCCGCGCGAATTGTGGAACGAGAACATGACTACGACCCTACGAATTGTGCGATCTACAAGGTCGTGCAGAGACAGCCGGCAGTCAAGTCAGGAAGCAAATCATCATCAGATGACTTGACGAAAGTCTCATCTACGGTGTGCTTCCTGGCCATTGGTGTGCACAAAGTACATCTAATCGCGCTTGCCAAGCCCCCATCAAGGACTGCCAGCCCGCTCATTGCTCCCAATCACTCGCAGGCTTCGTTTGGGATTCTGACCTTGATTGGAGTTAAAGTCAGTAGCGATGATGACACTTTCGAGCTCGTATTCCGACAGCCGATGCAAAAGCCTCGCGTCCTATGTCTTGCTTCAGCTTCGTCCTTCGAGATCGCTGCAAGATTACACTGGTCCGAGAACTTCCTGCGACCGGAGTGCGGCTATCGACTGTTTAGGTTCAAAGTGCCTGTCGAGGTCGATGATCTGCTTCTGCCGCCAGCGGCCGCGGATGTAGAAGAGCACAACTGTCTGGACCGGACCTTGATCGCATACTGTGTAGCGTATGGCGTGAATCCCTCGAATATCCGTTACACGATCAACTACAGTTGTGAAGATGCTCCGCGATTCGAACTCCTTGCTCCTGCAGATTTGCGTCGACCGAGTTACGGCCCTCTTGAACTCTTGGCCATCATGCGTGCTGTCCGCTATAATGAGACTTTTGGGAGCATCTCGTTCGCGGGGATCAACCTCGACTCGCTGAACGGTCTACATGACAATTATGGCAACGAGCACGTTTGTACTCGAACTAAGCGTGGCACACCCATCAGGCTCAGTGCAGACGAGCTCAGTCGATCGTCATTGCTTGTGCAGGAGGTTCGCGCGATTGCTGCGACCAGCAAAAAGCTGCGACGCATGGATTTCTCTGGTTGCGTGACAGTCAAACATGCCGACACTACACCTACCACCGAAGATGCTCCTCGACACCGTGACATAGGTAGCGGTGTGGTGGAGGCTCTCTTTCCGCTATGCAAACACCAGACTACCAACGTGGACTGGATCTGTCTTAATGGCATAGAACTGAGTGAGACTGATCAGGATTATTTGGTTGGTGCTGCCGTGGATAAGTCATGTCATTTTCGTGCCATCGAACTCAATCGGTGTGGGCTGAACGATCGTAGTTTGGGATTGATTCTCGATGCCCTCCGTGCGCAAGAAAATACGTTGGAGTCACTGGAGATCGCTGGCAACAGCGCCCGGTTGAGTCCTTCTGCCTTCGACAGCCAGCTGGGGATGTTTGCTTTCATACGAAAATTGAACCTCTCCAACGTCTCCAGGACGTCCGGCAGCGAGGCATTCATACAAGCAGAGACGCTGCTCATGTGGCGTCTTCAGGAACTGCGTCTCACTGGCACAACTCTGAATGCCAACACCATCGATGCAATTTCCACGTATCTTGCTCATCCTCAGTCAGCTAGCTTGCACGAACTGTACCTCGACAATACATATCTCACAGGCGGTGACGTAGCAACCCTACTTCATAGCATGTCGTGGGAGAACGCAGCGCCACGGGACATGCACCTCGACATCAGCCAATGTGTAGTGAGCAAAGGTCTTGAAAAGGTCACTCAAGCCATCTCCAACGATCTCACGCCATCGCACCTGAGTATGCGCTCGATCGAGTACAAGGAAGAATCGCAGTTCAGGAAAATACTAAAAGCTCTCACTGTGAACAAAAGCATTCGATGCCTTGATATTTCTCAGACAGGTCTTCCAGGAGACGCAAGCGACGATACATGCGCTGCCATTGCGAAACTGCTGGCCAAGAACGAAACGATCATAGAGCTCGACATATCGGGGGATGACTCCCGCTTGGCAACTTCCAAATTTGGGCCTGGTATCAATGAAGCACTGAAAGGACTCAAAGACAACACATCTTTGCAGGTCTTCAAAGTGGAAAAGCAGAAGCTCGGCATAAGAGGCGCGAGTACTCTCGCTGAAGTGCTACGGCTGAATCGAACTCTTCTGGAGCTGCACTGCGACAACAACGAAATCCCTCTACATGGTCTCACTGATCTGGTCAATGCATTGACTGATAACACGGTACTCGTCTTCTTGCCAGCCATGAACGACGGACGAGCGGCGGCGTTCAAAGCAGCAGAAGCTACAATGAGGACAATGTCCGAGCTCGATCCACCTCGAACATCGCTGAGCAGCGGGAAGGCTCCTGTAGGACACTCGTCTCCTGTGAAGAAAGGCTTGGCAAGCATGCGTAAGACGACTTCACGGGCAGCATCGAACTACACACCTTCATTCCCGGCCCTTGCTTCATACGGGCGAGCATCTCCGCTGCACGAGACGCGCAATGTGTCTCCACTATCGCTCAATCTACCACCCAGCAAAAAAGCCAGCCACAGCCCCTCCGGCAGCTCACACAGCCATGCAGCATCCTTCACAATCCAAGACGTACAAACCACGCACCGTCTCCTCACAGAACAATGGGATCGCCAATGCTACCGCCTCGAACAATACCTCCATCGAAACTGGTGCCTCCTCAACAACGTCCCCGTAAAAATGGAAATCGAAGACGAAAAATTCGAACGACCGGGCTCAGTAGGCAGTATTGGGAAAATGCTCGAGCAAGTCAAAATCGATACTACACCGAAAGCGGATTTGGATACTGGGCGAGTGGGATATTTTGATTCGCCGCAGGATGAACATCCTACGGAACCGATTGATTTTCCTACACCGAGACAACCGCATTCGTCGAGGAGTGGTGCGCCGCAGATTTCGCCAATTGATGAGAGTAAGCATGGGATGAGTTTTAGGCATTTCTTGCTTGATGGTGGGGCTGGAAGTCCGCCGACGAGTTCGAATTTGAGTCCTGGGAGAGGGAGTGCGGAGAGTCAGATCAGGTCGATGGGGAATGACGGGCGGCAGTTGAGGATTGATACTGCTGTTGGGAACGATGGGGGAAGGACGCCGACGTAGGACGCACGGAGGTATTGGGTCTCGTTCGGATCATAGTTGGTTCTTGCTCTTTGCACCAGGAGAGACAGAGAGGGCTGTTGGCCTTCGTTTTGGACCGTTTGAAGTATCCGTGGCTTTGCGGTACTTTAATTTCATCTTTGGAAGCGGCTACGTTCACATCAAAAGAAGAGAGATGTTTTTGCTTTGCTGCATTGGGAAATGGTTGGCTTGTGGTGTGTACAAGTCTTGGTATCTTGGTGTTCAGAAGAACGGCTGATTGGCGCCGAGGGAAGGAGAGATGGGAAGGAGGAACACTTTTTTTGGGCGCTAATTCTTGCTGGGTTGAATTGTTGTTTTTGTACATATAACGCGTAGAGCGATCGAACGCAAGAAGACGACAGTGTGATTATTATGGAGGAAGATGAGAAGAGGAGAGAAGAGTAAAATTAAAAGTAAATGCGATCAATGGTAACGGCGATGGAGTGAGTCGTGGTTTTTGTGCTGTATTCCTGTCGGCAATTTCATCGTTATCTATCCTCAAATCTCATTGTGTAGGCAGATTGTGATGGTGCTGATGCACATGGTCGAGAATGAGGAGTGATGTTGATGCGAAGTGTCTCAGGTCGGCCAACGTGCCAAGCAAGCATGCCGATTTCGGGATATGCTGTGACGCAGTTCCAGAGACAGTCGATGCATGAGTGCCGATGTTCGCTTTGGTGGAATCTTGGCATTGTTTTCCAGAGGTCTGGATTTGTTGGACAAGGTAGATTGCATTGTTAGTTGCGGTTGCTGTTTGTGGAGAGTGCAGGCAGCGGGGTGACCTGGTTAGGAGGACGTGTTGGAATCTTGGAAAGAGCGGAGCTCAAGAGTGATGAGGAGACGGAAGCATGCTCGGTTCGGGCTGAAGATGGCGAAGTCGAGGTCGTGGTTGCGTGCTGTGTCCACTCGCTATGTTCTGGATATGGGAGTACGATGGTCCGTTTGTGTGTGGTCACCCGCTCTGCGATTACTTTGATTTGGACTTTCGACAGTCGCCTCGGGCTGAGCATCGCCGTTCTTGAGGGCGGGCAGGGTCCGTGATGGTGCGTTCGTTTGTGTAGACCATTACTGCAGTATTCGTGAAAATATCATGATTTCTGTTCAAGTCAGCCTTCCGTCTCTTGTGTTATGACGCAATGCAGCCATCTTCAAGCTCATCACGTCGCCGTGGAAGCCTCTCAGCATGAACTTGAAGCTTTGTGAAATGTCTTTGCACATTGTCATCGTGAGCATGATGTCCTTTTGGGTTTTAGTGTCTTATGCATTTCCATGACTCAGAAACAAAGCCGTATATCTGACAGCCTGACAAGTTTCCTTTCTACGCCATCGCCCTTGCGGCAGCAAAGATGGCCCGCTCTCAGACACCCATAGTCCTACTCGCGTCCTCTTGCTGCCTTGCACTGCCGCCCAAAAGTGACCCCTCGTCGCCGTTTGCGCTCCCGAATGCATGTCGTGGTGTTCCATCGCAGGGTAGTCGTTGCGGCTGGTCGTATCTATATCGAGGATGGGTAAAGCATGATGCGAACCATGGCGCCGAACGACTTGGATGGCAGGTTGTGTCTGAATTGTGCCCTCACCACACCGGAGTTGCCTGTTGAATCCATATCAGTATACCTGTTCACACCTCGACTCGCTCGCACGTCTCCAACGCACCGTGTGTCCGCGTAACCTTGCCCCAGATGACACGGATCTTAGATCCTCTAACCTCCTTCTTGGCGCGGTAGACGTATGCGATGCGCTTGCCCAGGTAGAAAGATGCGGCCTTTGGGTCGTCGACGCCCTCAACCTTGATGAGCGATGTGTTTGGGTTGGTGGTGCGCTTGCCCCTCTGGTACGAAAGGTGCTTGCCCCTGTGAGTATTCAGTCAGTACGACTGTCCGTGGGTGTATTTCAAGGCCACCGCCGCTATTTGTTTCCCGAGATTGAGACAGCGGAGCGGAGGGCGTTCGAGCAGCGGTGGCGAGGGCGGTACTGACTTGACGTAAAGACGGTGACCCTGTGATTCGGACATGTTGGCGGTGTTCTGGGTGGGCTCGCTGGGTGTTTTGTCGTCGCTATCGTCCGCAGAAGTCGGGAGATGCGCTGCGTCGTTAATTCGATTTTGCCAAGTGTGGGAGAGTCGGCAACATCCGGTGCCCGCTCAGGTTAGCGCGACGGGTGTACCCATCGTCATAGTCAGGCATCAAGGCCATCATACATTTTTCGAACTTCTGACTCGGTGTTTGTGAGACGGATAAGCTGGTTATGTCCATGACCCCCAACGTGCTATCGGAGATGTTGGACACCGCAGTGGCACAAATGCAATGCCGCATATGCATGCAATTGCTCGCCGTTCACTTGATGGAAGCGTCGTTGCTGCTCCCAGCAAGACAGCATTGGGACGAAAAATCTTTTCTCCGCTGATCTCATCAGGTCCGCGGATAAGCTCTGTGTACTCCATTGACTCGCACCTGGCATTGCTCGTACGATGCAGTCCACGGCTGCGAGAATTGGCTACATCAGGATGGTATAGCATCAATCCGATACCCACATTTCCTTGTGCTGCAAACCAGCAACGCGAGACGCAGCTGCATCGGTAGTGATTCGGCCTGCTCTGCACCTTTTGACGTCTGCTCGGTAATCAACGGGGGTGAGTGATTAGTGTGAGAAGCACAGAAGCCTCGCTGCCATTACGGTGTCACTGCGAAGCCGGATGGCAGCGCATGCTCGCGCGAGAGGCTATCAGCATCTAGTCGAGGCAGAGAACGAATGATGCGCGTCGGGACATTTCCCGGAGAGCGAGATCCGGCCGCTGTGAGTGATGTGCTGTGGTAAAATGTGCTGTGCCTGTGACGGTGACGGACTTTGCGGCTCATTCTCCAGCGCGTGTGAGACGGCTATCGTTCTGGCCTTGGAGCTGGTAATTGCTGAGCAAGCATCTCCCGCTGCGTCCGGACAGGCAGAAAGCGACCATTACGGACATTCACTCATCTTCTTGCATCTCCACAGAGCAGAGTGGCATTGTCCGTTGCCGCGCAGGACTGCATTGCGTATCGCCACCGAGCGGCCGTGAGCAATCGCCTTGACATCACCGTCTCAGCAGCCGTGATCGCGGGCAGGGACTTAGCCTTACACTCAGCCAGCCTGTGGACCCCACCACACCACACGTCAACCTCGAAGCATTGCTCAACAAATCTTTCTGATCATCCTCCTACTCATTGTCAGCAGACTTCCCCTCTGCTCTGACAATTTTCCTTCACCGCACCTCTACCCTACTGCACTCACCCACCACACCGACGACATGGCGAGCACGGTGATCCACCGCGAAGAGGAGCAGAATGCCGGGTAAGTCCAACAATTCGGTGAAACTTTGCTGCCAGCTCCGACAACGTGGGAGCTCGTCGCGTTGCATGCGCAACGAGCGACATTGGTTTGCGAAATGTGCATTTGGCCGAAATGCAGCTCCCCGCACTCTTCCGTCGTTGTCGGTGTGGAACACCAGGCACTTGAGGACTCGGCTGACATGCGGGTGCTTGCAGCACAATGGAGCTCAAGGAGAACACCGTCATTATCGTCCTCGGCGCGTCTGGCGATCTTGCAAAGAAGAAGACCTTTCCCGCACTCTTTGGCCTGTTCAGAAATGGCTTCCTGCCTCGCGATGTCAAGATCGTCGGCTACGCTCGAACGAAGATGGATCACACCGAATACCTGAAGCGAGTCAAGTCACATATCAAGACTCCAACAAAAGAGATGGAGCAGCAATTGGACGAATTTTCCAAGTTCACGACCTACGTGAGCGGGCAGTATGACAAGGATGAGAGCTTCCAGGAGCTCGAGAAGCATCTGCAAGAGCTGGAGAAGGGCCAGAAGGAGACCAACCGTGTGTTCTACATGGCATTGCCTCCCTCCGTCTTCATTCCCGTCTCCGAACACTTGAAGCGCAACAACTACCCCAAGAGTGGTATCGCACGCATCATCATTGAGAAGCCATTCGGCAAGGACCTTGCGTCATCGCGCGAGCTTGACCAGGCTCTGCGACCTAACTGGAAGGAGGAGGAAATCTTCCGTATTGATCACTACCTTGGAAAGGAGATGGTCAAGAACATCCTGATCTTGCGCTTCGGAAACGAGTTCTTCGGAGCAACATGGAACCGCAACCACATCGATAACGTGCAAATCACCTTCAAGGAGCCATTTGGCACGGAGGGCCGTGGTGGCTACTTTGACGAGTTCGGCATCATTCGCGATGTCATGCAGAACCACTTGCTGCAAATCTTGACCCTGCTCGCCATGGAGCGCCCAATTTCCTTCTCCGCTGAGGATATCCGAAACGAGAAGGTGCGCGTACTCCGCGGTATGCCTGCTATTGAGCCAAAGAATGTCATCATTGGCCAATATGAGAAGTCGCTGGACGGCTCCAAGCCAGGCTACAAGGAAGACGACACCGTGCCTAAGGAGTCGCGATGCCCCACTTTTGCATCCATGGTCGCCTACATCAAGAACGAGCGTTGGGATGGTGTTCCATTCATCCTCAAGGCAGGAAAGGCTCTCAACGAGCAAAAGACAGAAGTCCGCATTCAATTCAAGGATGTCACGTCTGGTATCTTCAAGGACATCCCGCGTAACGAGCTGGTGATCCGAGTGCAGCCAAACGAGAGCATCTACATCAAGATGAACAGCAAGCTGCCTGGTCTCAGCATGCAGACGGTTGTCACTGAGCTGGATCTCACCTACCGACGACGATTCTCTGATCTTAAGATCCCAGAGGCATACGAGAGTTTGATCCTCGATTCGCTCAAGGGCGATCACTCCAACTTTGTGCGTGACGATGAGCTTGATGCTTCATGGCGCATCTTCACTCCTCTCCTGCACTACCTCGATGACAACAAGGAGATTATTCCAATGGGTTACCCATATGGTGAGTTGAATCAGGGCGAAAGATAAGTATCAATAGCTGACCCCTTTCGCAGGCTCCCGCGGCCCAGCTGTGCTCGATGACTTCACCTCCTCATACGGCTACAAATTCGCCGATGCCGCAGGATACCAGTGGCCACAGCACCAGATTGAGCCTAACAAGCTCTAGATGAGAGCTTGGTCGCAGCAGTACTTTTACAAAAGCGTACAATGCATCGTATTAGCGGGGCACGATATAGAACTGGTTACATCCTCGCCCAGTGAAGGAATGAAACTTCAGAAGATGGACAAGGAAGACAAATCTAGATACGAGACAGACGAATGGGTAGGCGAGCAATGCTTCCTAAGGATCAATCACCTGACACGAAATTTCACAAAACGAAAAGCTCTCATCATTGCGAAGGCGCTGGGATATGGAGAGAGACGGGTGCTCCGATGCCTGGTTGCTGGTTCGGATCTGATGTTTGATAGAGGAATGATGCCTAAGGTCTTGAGGATTTCAATTGCATGACGTCTGACGAACAGAGTCGTCTTCGCTCTCCCAGTCTCAAGTTCGATCTGATATCATGCGTCGTCTTTCCTCTTCCCAATCAATACAACTTTCTGGTACTTCACCCGTAATTCTAAAACTGCTGTTTTCGCTTTGCTCGGACATGGCGTGTGGAGTCTCTTCTTCTTCGACTCCACTCGGCCTGGGACCCCCAAATCCAACTTCAATTCCTTCTTCGGCACTCCTACCAGAATCTCGCTCTTCGGCTTCGGCCTCATCACTGATGTCCGACATCTCGGCTCTCTCGATTTCTTCTCTCAATCTTTTCAACGTCTCTCGATGATTAATAAAATCCTGCATAATCAAAACTGTCCCTAATTCTGTCAGTCTCTGCTCTACAGCATCCTGTCTCTCGGCTTCGACTGCTGATCCCTGAAACCCTGGCGGAAACCCTGGGATTTGTATTGGGTTGGTTGGAAGGAGGCGAACGAGGCCGTAGTCGTTTCCGCCGCGGTTGAATTCGTAGAGGCAGCCGCCGGAGAAGTGGGTTGTTGTTGGGGAGGTTAGGAGGGTTTTTGTGGCAGTCACGGGGTGGGGAGGTGGTAGGTTTGGAATTTGGGTGGGTGGGGCTGGGAGAGAGGGAAACTTGGAGCTGTATTCGGATAGGAAGATGGGGATGTTTGTGTGGGTGAAGGGTGCGGTCTAGAGATGCGGTGAGTTAGTCGCTGTTATTATTGCGGGTTTTGTGTCTTGCGATGAGCATTGACTGACCAAGTCGCTCGATGATTCTGTTTGTGAAGTTGAGGTTGTGTTCCATGTGTATTTTGTGAACTATGTCATGTCAGCAAGCGTCGATTGAATATGGTAGACGTGTCTCACTGTCCAGAAGTCTATCCGCTCAGACACTTCCCTGGTACGCAGAAATTCGAAGATCTGCCTATCGCGGGACCCATCGTTGTCGGCTCCATATGCGACTGGCAGAATACGTTGCCCTGTGGTCTGGTTCTTAAGATTCATGTACTTCTTCAAGTCTCGAACTACGGCAGCGATGACGAGTGTACAGTCTCTAGAAGCCTCATCGTTCATCGATGGATTGATCAGTCGTTCAGCAACAAAGGCTCCCAGCGTATTTGGAAAAGATGCCATGAGATCGATGGTCTTGAAATAGGATTGCACATTCTCAGCATTGTAAGAACCATATGGGTCCAGCCGATTTATGCCTCGTGTTGGAAGATAGGCCTGAATGAGAACATAAATGCCTGCGTCTTCGAGCACTTTCATTGCTTGTGCATGTGGTTTGGACGAGTCGATCTGGTACACGAGAATGGTGTTCACACCCAGTTCTTTGAACAGTGCAACATCGTGACGGAGTCTCGGAAGTTCTTCGTCTGTGATGGGGTCGTATGGTTGTCGGCCAAGGGTATTGTCTTGACACACTATGCCGCGTACGATGAACCCGAGGAGCGATCAGTGAAAGTGGCAATTTGTTGCAAGACGTCGGCCTTACGCGTTTGTGGCCTTGCCATAAGTAACGTCCACGGATAGTGATAGGTGGCAGAGGAGCACTCATTCTTGTGCGACACTCGGAAGTGCGAATTCGACGAGTGCTGGTATGACACGAGAAGATGATAGCTTGCAGCTTCCTGGCAAGCTACCTCCTAGAAGTTGGCGCATCGTGAGGTGGCCTTACAAGTGTAGCAATGATCTGCACTGCTCTGAGGTTGTTTTGTGAATGCCTCAGCGATCCTACTGCCAAGGTCGTTTAGCAGCACGACTGTGGACGTGAGCTGAAGTGGTTGAAGGTGATCTACCAACGCCGTCCAACGATCGTTGCGTGCCATCCGTTGCCACGTCGGCAGTCTTCTGTCAAGGCAGTACAACGGCACCAACAACAGCTCCGGAGCCTATCGTGCTATGTTTTGACTATCGCATGTAATGCGCAGCCATGTCACTCGAGTCGACCTGCCGATGCGAAACTATATCAGAAGTGCCGTGTTCATGCATGAGCGCAGATTGCGGAAAAGCTCGTCTCACTTGACTTGATGGTTCGGGAGGAAGGCGAGGCAGGCTCCGCAGAACTGGTTTGGAGACGCACGCACATCAGCATGTGATGAGGATGCTGCTATCCTTCCAGCTGAGGAGACATTGGCGCGGCTCAACCAAACACCAGAACGAGATGGCAGTGGTGAAGTCAATCCAAGATGCAGCCGCGCCGCTGCTCTGCTCTTACCAGGCTCATCGCTGTTGATACAGATCGTGATGCGGTTGCGGTAACGTTGCGAGAAAGTTTTTCACTGGTGAAACGCGCCGACGGGGTTCATGGGTGAAGTGTAGCAGTCTTCAATGGTGCGGCGTTGTGGTTACGAACGAGTACCGTGCGTCCAGCAGGCGTGCAGTCTCTGGTTGCGGGAAGAAGTGATATGCGCGACGTGGTCAAATCGGCTGGAGTCCGTGTTGTGGCCAGCGGGTGCGTTTCAAGACGTCGAGCGGTAAGAGGCGTGTCGACGAGCACGCCATCTCCGTTCCAGCACCGTGACATTGATGGACGTCGTCGTCGTTTGAAAGGTATTGTGTTGTCAGCAGCTCGCCCAAGCTCCTGCCCCTGCAGATCTGAGTTGTGGGTTGTGCAGCGGATGCATGATCTGGCAGATCAGCGTCATGCCTGCAGGAGGTGTGCATGCATAGGGCTGGCCTCCGCCGGCGAAGATAACGCAGAGGAGTGAGCTGTGCTGTAGACCATCAAGGAAAGCGCACCGAAGTTGCGGGAAACGGAGTGATACACATGCACAAACAGTCGCCGGCAGCACACGAACAGCGACGGCGGTTTGACGACAGAGCGCGCGCGCAGCACGACGACTCCCTGGCTCCCCGCGCGAGATTTGGGCTTGGTCGTTTGCGTCGGGAGACTCGTGCCGCGGGGACATTGATGGACGGCGGCCCTACCTGGACAACAATATCAAGCCCAACGCTGCGCCCGTCCGTCGATGCGCGCTCGTCTGCTGGCCTGTGTCCCGCTGACCGCAACCGTCACCACCGCCCTCGACTTCGCTGCCCGCTGTGGAATTGACAAGTCGCCGCTGCTCGCCACTCCCACCTGTGCCGCCGTCTTTCGTCAGCAGCATCCGCCATTCCATCAACGCCTGTCCTCTTCCACCGCCTTTCGTTGTAGCACGCCATCCCCCAGGCCTACTTCTCCCACCGCTCAACATCAGCGCGCGTCCATTGCCAACACATCATCCACCATGAACGCAGACAATGTTCTGCACAGTCGCCCAGAGGGCACGCGACGCTTGGCCGACAACCTCGAGAAGCCATTGCTAGATGATCGATCGTACAGAGTCATTGAGCTGCCCAACAAGCTCGAGGCATTGCTCATCCATGATCCCGACACAGACAAGGCTTCCGCCGCAATGGACGTCAATGTCGGCAGTCTTTCAGACCCCGAAGAGATGCAAGGAATGGCGCATGCCGTCGAGCACTTGCTGTTCATGGGTACTGAGAAGGTGAGAACATGTCTCGGGAATGAAGCGCCCTGGAACTAATCTGGTCGTTTGCAGTACCCGGGAGAGAACGACTACAACTCATACCTCACCAAATACGGCGGCATGAGCAATGCCTTCACAGCAGGCACCGACACCAACTACTACTTCGAGCTCTCAGCCTCGTCCACATCGAACAGCCCCAAATCGTCAGCAAACACGAGTCGATCGAGCTTACTAACAGTACCCAAGAGCCAAGCACCTCTGTATGGCGCCCTCGATCGATTCGCACAATTCTTTATCAAACCATTGTTCAGAGAGGACTGTCTGGAGCGTGAACTGCGGGCGGTAGATTCAGAGAACAAGAAGAACCTGCAAGCGGACAATTGGCGAATGATGCAGTTGGCAAAGAGCACGGCAGCGAAGCAACATCCATACCATCTGTTCTCAACAGGCAACTACAAAATCCTACACGATGACCCCATCGCGAGGGGCGTCAAGATCCGCGACGAGTTCATCAAGTTTTACCAAAAGAACTATTCCGCAAACCGGATGAAGCTGTGCGTGTTGGGGAGGGAGGGCCTAGACGAGCTCCAGCAGTGGGTAGAGGAGCTCTTTTCCGATATTCCAAACCAGGACTTGCCAAAGCTACGATGGGACGACGTGCCAGTGCTCACAGAAAAGGAGCTGTGCACACAGACCTTTGCCAAGCCAGTCATGGACCAGCGTATGTTGGATCTCTCTTTCCCATACCCAGATGAGGAGAATCTGTACGAGTCAATGCCTGGCCGCTACCTGGGCCATCTAATAGGCCACGAGGGGCCGGGCAGTATTCTGGCTTATTTGAAGGCGAAGGGTTGGGTATCGGAGCTCAGTGCAGGTCCCTCGCCAGTCTGCCCAGGGACTGCATTCTTTTCGATCGGCCTGAGATTGACTTCACAAGGTCTGGTGCACTATCGAGAGATCATCAAGACCATCTTTCAATACATTGCCATGATCAAAGAGCAGCCTCCGCAAGAGTGGATCACTCAGGAGACCGCGAAGCTCGCTGAAATTGACTTCAAATTTAAGCAAAAGATTCCCGCATCGCGCACTACTAGTCATATGAGTGGAGTTATGCACAAGCCTCTACCACGAGAATGGTTGTTGAGTGGACAGCATCTGGTTCGAAAGCACGATTCGGAAGCTATATTGCGAGGCTTGAATGCACTTCGCCCTGACAACTTCCGATTCACAATGTCTGCGCAAGACTTCACAGGCGACATGGCCAAGTTTGATCGGAAGGAGCAATGGTATGGCACGGAGCACACCATTCAGAAGATTCCAAGCGACTTCCTGCAAGAGCTCGAGGCCGTGTCGAAACAATCTAGGCCAGCAGAGCTGCACCTCCCTGCAAAGAACGAGTTTATTCCGCAGCGCTTGGACGTTGAGAAGAAAGATGTCATCTCGACTGCACTCTCCCCCAATTTGATTCGGAACGATGGCAACGTCCGACTATGGTGGAAGAAGGACGACACATTCTGGGTGCCCAAAGCCAATGTCTACGTTTACCTGCGCAGCCCAATGGGGTACATGAGCGCATACACTGCTGTGCTCTCAACTTTCTTCAAAGAGCTTGTCGATGACAGTCTCACAGAGTACGCTTACGATGCCGAGCTGGCTGGCCTGGCTTACGGCTTAATACGAACTGCCAACGCGTTCGAGGTCTCGGTTGGTGGTTACAACGACAAGATGCATGTGCTTCTCGAGAAGGTCCTGGTCACAATGCGGGATCTCGAAGTCAAAGACGACCGCTTTGAAATCATCAAGGAACGAATGGCACGCACCTACCAAAACTTTGAGCTGCAAGAGCCATTCAGGCAAATTGGCCGCTACACCCAACTGTTGTCCCGAGACCGCGCCTTCAGCCAAGCAGATCTCCTGGCAGAATTGCCTAACGTCAGTGCCGATGATGTGCGCAACTTCATCCCTACTTTGATGCGCCAGATGCATATCGAGATCCTCGCCCATGGCAACCTCTACAAGGAAGATGCACTCCGTATGGCAGACCTCGTCGAGAAGACACTTAAGCCCCACCCATTGCCTCCCACGCAATGGGAGACGCAGCGCTACATCAACCTGCCAGAGGGTTCCAACTTTGCGTGGAAGAAGACTCTCAAGAACCCAGAGAACGTGAACCACTGTCTCGATTATTGCATCTATGTGGGCGACGCGAGCGATCGTCAAACACGCGCCAAAACACTATTACTGGATCAGGTGCTTCACGAGCCTGTTTTCGACACATTGCGAACCAAGGAGCAGTTGGGATACATTGTCAACGGCTCGATGATGATCGTTGGCAACGCCGCCGTGTTCCGTATCCTCATTCAGAGTGAGAAGGATTGCGAGTATCTGTTGAGACGCTCCGACCTTTTCCTGAAGGAGTTTGAGACCGCCATCAATGAGATGTCAGATACAGAGTTCGAGGAGCACAGGGTTGGTGTGATCAACAAACGCCTGGAGAAGTTGAAGAACTTGTCTCAGGAAAGCGGACGATTATGGCACCACGTCCTTTCCGAGGTCTTCGATTTCGAGCTCGTCTACCGCGATGTCGAAGTCCTCGAGACGTTGACCAAGGAGGACATGGTCGATTTCTACATGACACGATTCAGCCCAAGCTCTGCCGTACGCTCGACCTTTGCCACTCAACTCGTCGCCCAGTCATCGCCCGAAGAGATTGCTGCTAAGACGACAGATGCCGAAAAGAGCGAGAAGCTGGCTGATCAAATCATCGCCTTGCTTTCCGGCATTGGTCTCCAATGCGAAGCTGAAGACCGAACTAAGCTTGTCGAGAACCTGGGCAAGACTGATATCTCCAAGGGAGACGTTCCAGCCACGCTGAAAGCCATTGGCACATGGCTCGCTGCTGTCGGGCTTGATGAGGAGAGTACCAAGGTTGTGCTCGCTCAAGGCGAACAGGCTTTGCCGCAGCTTTTCCCGGCTGCTGGTATCGTTGCTCCTTCACACGAAGCTGAGCGGACCAACGGCACGATTGAAGCGAATGGCACGACGAACGAAAGCGTCAAAGAAATCAAGAGAATTCTTGTGGAGGATGTGAAGGGTTGGAAGGCTAGTTTGCCGCTTGCTGCTAATCCTAAGCCTGTGAAGGATCTTTCGGAGTTTGAGGAATTGGAGTCGAAGCTTTAGAGATGCATTATTGGGGGTTGTCTCCGAATGCTAGAGAAAAGTTAGAGGGGCACGGCCGCGAAGCTGAAGAGGGGAGGCGGTGTAGGTTATATTCGCAGCGAGGCGTTGTAGGATATCTCTTTCTTCGCTCCGCTAAGGTATCGATCGTGATCGAGGGAGAAGGTCGATCAGCGAAGAGGTTGAGCTATGAAGTAGCTCATTATGACATGATATTTTAATGATGCCATTTGCATGACTGTGCTGCAACAAACGTCGGCCTACCACTATTGTTCGAAGACTTCTGACGGTGCAGCACTCACTGTGCCCATATAGCCTCCACCTGCCCATAACTTCACACACCTTCCTCACGATCTACGTGTTCTTCTCCTTTCCTTCCGTCTCCTTCTCCATGATCCCATCTCCGACCTTGTGATAGAAGACGCACTGACTTGTCACGCAGATGTCACGAATAATTTTGATTTCCTCCATGCATCCTGAGCCCATCACGAAATTGAAGGGCGGACAGTACTCAGGAATATAAATTCTGTCGACGCGTAGTCCGTGGATGTTCTTCAGGGCAATGGCTAACTGTATAGCTGCCCGTATGTTCGTGAGTTCGAGCTGCGTGTATTCATGGAGGTCGGTGGTGATAGTTGGGTATACTGTGGCGAGCGCGAGGGCGAAGCCGACGTCGGGGGAGGTTAAGATGGGAAGGCTTGCGGTCGGCTTTTGACAAGATGGTTCGTCTTCTGCCCAGTGGCAGATTTTGGTGTGGTGGGTGTCGATCCAGTCGAGTGTGCGCTGTGAAAAGCGCCATTCGATGGTTAGGCTGGGGATGAGTGAGGTGTGTTTGGGGCCGATGGATTGGAGCCAGGAGGGGAGCCAGTGCCAGTTGTCGCTTGAGATTGTCGCTACGAATGCGTTTTTGGTGAAGAAGATGGGAGATGCCTCGATGCAGGTTGTACGGCATACGCGGAGCAGTGCTGATTCCGCGGCGATATTCGATCGCCTTACATTGCTGTTTGGGGCGTCGCTGAATTGACCGTCGTCCGTTCCAGGCCAGACGTGGTTATAGATGAGCAGTCGAAGTTCGGGGGCGAGCTCCAAGAATGGAGCAGATTGGTCTGCTGACTGCATGATGCTGGCGTGTTGCTGCTGGAGTGCAAATGGAGCTATTGAAGTCGACTGTGGTAAGATTCTGCAGCTCAGGTTACACAAAGGCAGGAACTGTCTGCTGTAGCTCTTGCGCCACGACTGTCTGACTGATGATTTTGGCAGGAGCAGAAAGGAAGTGGTGACTGGGAGGTAGTGCTGACAAACGAGATCCACATGAATGTGAGATGTCGAAGTACCAGTTAACACGACGTTGTTCTGCACATCGATGAAGGTCCTGTCTATAGTTGACCTGAAGAGATTCGCGAAACCACGCAGGTCCAGGTGGCTTCCTGCTATTGTCGACCCGCAGCAACTGCGTGCATCGCTCGTCTACCGTCATTCCATCCCATGCGCGCGTGGTGCAAAAAGGAGGACAGCCCTAACGCTGCGTCGATCGCTCCGACCAAAAGTTTGTTGGCTTGCTGCCTCATTGCTCGTGGCAAGCGATTTTCTCCCGAAGGCATGATATACTAGGCAAAGTCCTTGAAGCTGACCAAGAGTAGCAAGGTGTTGCACAGCCTTGCGTTAGGATTCTAAGGCACTCGCACCCTTGAAGTGCCTCACGTCGCGCATGGATATCGGCCCTGAATGCCTTGTCCTGAGGCCTTGTATAGATGCAGAACTTGTTCAAGCACAAGCTGCCGAATTGCTGATGCGAATGGACTGTGCTCCGATGCTCAGCCTCTTGCATCCTTTATAGCCACTCCAGTTCTCACTGTGCCAATGAGACCGCCAGTTTGAATGCTTTCGCTGCCACCGCCGCTAAGGCGATACTCTATATCGGCCAAGCCTTCCATCCATGCCACTCGCGTCTGAGCAGGAACTTCCACCTCGCTAAGTTGCTCGCCCAATGCAGTCAAGATATCAGCCAGTGCCAGACCTTTCGCTTTCTTGAGTGTATTGATTGTATTCATGCAGCTGCCGACGTTCTTCGTGTTCAACAGCGTTTTCATAATAGTCTGTATGTCTGCTGGATGAGGCGCAGCGATGCAATCATATATGGTTTCTTGTGTAATGAGGTCCCGCTGAATATCCTTGTTCTCTTTCACTGGCTGTCCGGGGACATGTAGTGGAGTCGATGAAGCATGACAAGCTTGCAGGACGTTCAACGCACGTCGCATGTCACCTTTACTCAATGTGACCAAAGAATCAATCGCCGTCGTTTCAATATTGACATTCTCTTCTGCAATGACTTTGTCCACGAGTTGGCGGATGTCGGCGTCTTTCAAGGGTGAGAATCGGAATCGGGTGCAACGCGACAGGAGTGCTGGGCTGAGCTTGTGCGTATAGTTGGCAATAATGCAGAAGCGAGTATTGGCAGTGTACTTCTCCATGATCCGCCGAAGTGCCATTTGTGCAGTACTCGTCATGGCGTCTGCTTCATCGAGGATGATCAGCTTGTAATTGGCGATGCTGCTATCGTCTCGTTGCGTTTTGTCGAAGCTGCCCGCGAAAATCTGCTTGGTGGAAGAAAATGTTTTGATCTGTTCCCGCACAACGTCGATGCCTCGATCGTCGGATGCATTCAGCTCGAGCACCATCTGGCGCATGTTCTTGTTGCCATAGATGCGACGTGCCAAAGCGAGCACAGTGGACGTCTTGCCGGTCCCCGGGGGTCCGTAGAGCAGCAGATGGGGCAGCCGATTCGAATCGACGAACTTGTTAATGGTGGCGAGAATATCGTGATGGCCTGACACGTCCGACAAGGAGTTAGGGCGGTACTTTTCCACCCATGGCAGGTTATCCTCTGCTTCCACGGGCAGGTTGGCGGCGCTACGTTTCCCCTTGCTGTTGGCGGCGGAGGAGAAGGTGACATCGGCGGTGGACGATCTCACTGGGGCATCAATGTCCATTTCATCCTCGATGTCTGACATGATGGCGGAGGTGCGGTGTCTGCGATGCTGCGTACGGCGGGCTCGTTCGTTGCAGTGGGAGGGAGGAGCACAGAATCGGAGGACGCGTCTCGGGCGCGTCGTGATGACGGCTCCACTTTGAGTTCGAAGACCCTGGGCCCATGCACAAAAGTGTAGGACTGCATCACGTTCGCCTCTTCGCCGCAAGTGACAGTGCTCGCGTGCCATCGACACTCGCCCTGCGCATCAATGCTGGCCCGTACAGCCCGCTCACCGGCATGGACCAAGCAGGCCTACGTGTGTCGCGCATGTCGTCGGCAATGGCAGATTGAGCGAGCATACCAGCGACGATGGAACAGCCAGAACGCACAGAGCTCGGGCTTGCTCTCCGACGAATGGTTCGCCATCAACGACATCAACGAAACTTTCGGCGATCATAAGATAGGCCCTCCGCAGCGACCGAAGGAGAAAGAAGAAGGAGTGCAGAAGAACAGTTCAAAAGACGACAGGGACGGCAGAGTTGCCGGACCAGATGGCGTGGCAGGGCAAGACTTTGGGTCTCTACAGAGTTCGCTATCCGACTCGCTTCCTGCAGCGGATCGTCGAAGACTCAAAGAGACTCGGGTAGCCAACGAGATCTCTAAGCGGAAAGATGCCGGCTTCAAGGCAGCCTTCCTCTCTGGGGAATCACGGCATCGAGATCGCAGCACGGCTCCGACTGGGGCCGTGGCCCCCAACGAAGATATAATGGCGACCTTGATGCGCGACCTACAAGCAGAGGCGAGGATCAAAGCAGTGGAACAAGACTTGGAAATTGGTCGATCACTGGAAGAGGCTGAAGACGATGGTACAGAATCCAAAGTCTCACCTATTCGGCGGGATACGGGGCCGAGACCGTTTCCGAATTTTCGAGGCGGACCCTCGCAAACCGTCGCCAGTGCCACAGCGCCCGCAAGCAAGGCATCTGAAGTGCCAAGCAACGAAATTGCACCGCCGAAGGTCTGGAAGGCC
Organism: Cercospora cf. flagellaris; assembly: GCA_005356885.1. Classification (NCBI taxonomy): domain Eukaryota; kingdom Fungi; phylum Ascomycota; class Dothideomycetes; order Mycosphaerellales; family Mycosphaerellaceae; genus Cercospora; species Cercospora cf. flagellaris. The sequence continues at coordinate 1,331,696 of RJLU01000006.1, read as the reverse complement.
AAAACATCGCCGGCAGAACGTGGACTAGGTGGTACAATCACGCCTAGTGGCGTGTCGGGGAGGCCCACCTCCCTACTCGACCGCCACAGGGAGACACAGCCTCGTAATGCATGGGGCGCGAGCGATGGCGCATCGTCTAGTCTTCCGTCAAAGGTTACATACAAGTCACTCTCCGAGGCTGATCGGACATCAGCTCCGAAACAAGCAGCAGGTACACCAACTGGAGCACGTCCATTTGGCTTGGCTGCTAAAGTGAAGGCCATGTGGAGAGGGATCTCGCAACCTACCGCTCAAGATGGGTCGCAACCATCCGCCAACCATGACCAGAAGCATTCACCCGAAGCTGAGCAGCCCGCCGGCATTGATAGTCTGCGCTCACGACTCCTCAGCAGTTCTGAGCTGAGTGGCAGTTCAAGTGGAGACGGCGAATCAACAGTTCGTCGCGATGACTCTGAGGAAATTGCGCCTGTCGATAACGCAGCCGCAGAGAGCCTTCAGAAATTACATGCCAGTAGACTTCGGACCTCTGACAATGCCGTCGAGGAGCTGTCAAAAACCTCGGCGGAAAGAGTTGTATACTCAGACGCAGAGGAGCGCAGTCTACAAACAAGAATTCGAGCTCTGGAAGCAAAACGTCAGTCTGCTTCAGGTCGAAACAGGGCGACGCGTAAAGAAAAATTGCGTAAGCTCCGACAGCGTCTGTCCAAATTACGCGCTTCTCGTGGCGAGAACCTGGACGGCAGTGATGGAGCCACTGCGGATGCGTCTCCATTGAGGCCGGACCTTCGGCAATCAATGACCATGTCCGCAGTGGCGGAAGAGCAGTCCAGCAACAATGGTGAATCCGCAGACATGATCGTTGTAGGCAATGACTCTGCAGATTTACCGGCTTCCGGCGCCAGCACAACTCCAATCACTGGAACATCGCTTGGCGAGGCTATGAAAGCTGGCGCAGCAAAGCCGAGGACCACACACAGGCTACGTAGATTAGCGAGAGCCAGCAATGAGGTTGTTATTGATATGCGCAGACCAGCGACGATCGAGAATGAAGAAGTCACGCAACATACAGATCCAATCGAGAATGATGACGAGGCGGAAGATGGCTCGCAAGTGGATGTGCTGTCGGTTCAACCCTCTGAATTGCAGGTGCAGCCTCTCAACATACCGCAGCCGCCTGTGCCTTACCTCGAATATGGCTTGGACAGGGTGCTCTTCAACCCAGGCGTCTATCAGCTGCAGGATGCGGCGTCGCGAGTTTACAACTTTGACCCTTATCTGCAAAAAATCATGCCGGTTGAACAATTTGATTTCAATTCACTGAAGGAATACAAGACTTCATCTGAGGATACTGCGCTTTCGGCGATAGCGAAGCAGGAGAGTGCCCGATACATCGGCTCGACATCAAGCATGACAGGATCGCTTGCGCACTTCCATTACCTAATCTCTAATTGGCGACCCCTGGGCCTGGACATGCTATCCTATGGGTACTCCGGCGGCAACAAACCGCCGATTGCAGAATTCACAAAGATCAATAAAGCGCCCAGCGCGATCTTTCTCAGGTGGCAGGATGGATGCTATGCCATCGATGCAGACAAGGAATTTGATAGCGGGAATGTACTGATGCTGTTGGGCAAGTCCTTGGAACTGCTTCTCACACTGCCAAAAGACGAATACGAAAAGTACCGCAAGAGTGATCCGCGGACGGTGCCAGAAGAGCAACGCCTGGCACCTGAGAGCTATCAGTACAGTACGATGGGTGACTTTCTAATGCGATCCCAGCTTGACGCATATGATCCCCGGTTGCCTGGTAATGGCACGTTCGATCTCAAAACCCGCGCGGTGGTTTCTGTGCGCATGGCGTCTCACGACCATGAGCCTATGACTGGATATGAGATCTACGGCAACCACGGACGGTGGGGCTCCTACGAGAAGGAGTATCATGACATGGCACGTGCTACGATGCTCAAGTACATGCTTCAGGCTCGTATGGGTATGATGAACGGAATATTCGTGGCATACCACAATGTCAAGAGAATGTTCGGATTCCAGTATATCCCCATCTCTGAGATGGACAGGATTCTTCACGGACAGCCCGACACCTGCCTTGGAGATCAGGAGTTCAAAGCTAGTCTGAAGATCTTGAACGATCTCTTGAACAAAGCAACAACGAGATATCCGGAACAGTCTTTACGGATTCACTTCGAGACAAAGCCTGCCATTGGTGAGACGCCGGCTGAGCTGCATATGTTCGCTGAACCGATGAGTGAGGAAGAAATCCGAAAAATTCAAGACAAGCCAAAGGAAAAGATTGCGGAGTTCGAGCGGAAGATCATGGGCAAGGAGGACGTTCAAAAGGCCGACGAGACGGACAGTGCTGGAGAGGAAACAGGGGAAGGCTCTTCCGAAGCATCCTCTGCAGGTTCTCGCCAGCCTGCAGATGATGCTACTGCACTCGCTCGCAGCAGACTTGACTACAAGTCGACTGATACGCCTGCAGACAAGCCGTTCCTGAACGAGGTGCAAGAAACCGAGACCAGTGAGCTCAGGCCTCTGTTCTATGCCAAAGTCGTGGTCCAATCGCGAGTCAACGGTTCTATACCAACTGAAGGACGTCCTCAGAACCTCAAAGCCAGCGACACATGGGAGCTCGACTACCTGATTCGAGAGTCTGAGGTCTCAAGACACGTGTGGGCGCTGTACGACGACACCCGTGCACGGCGAAAGGCGGCATTGCACTTTGATCGAGAGGAGGCAGACGCGGCAGATGGCGAGGGCGAGGGCAAAGTCAAGGAGACGGACCATTTCATCGAATTCTTGAAAAACATGAGCAGGAAAGGAGAGATAATTCGCGAAAAGCAGGATTTGGCAGATGCCGAGAGCGGTCAGCCGGTGGTCAGAGTTGACGAACCACTGCCTCGTCACCGCGAGAAGATTGAGACGTTGGAAGACTATCTTGCATGGATGTACAAAAGGGAGCAAGCGTAGACGGTGTACGGCCTCCAGCGAGGATTCTGAAATGTACGATAATTGCATAGCGCGGAGTCGATACGTGGGGTGAGAGATGCTGATGAGCATTGATGATGTAGTAGCACGACTATACGAGCAATAGCCCTGTGGAGGCAATGCATGGCGAACAACCACGCTCGCGGTTGTGGTTCGTGGTTCGGCTGGTCGGCACTCTTGGCATCCACCTATTCCAGCCGCGTGCTTGGGGCGAGGGTCCCCAAAGTTTAGCGGGCGCAATGCCCCTGATGATGATGTTTTGCGCTGCGCAAACGATGGCTTAATTTCCATTGTGGACGGGAGTCGGGACGCGCACGTTTGGCAGCCAAGCACAATTTCGCGAGGAGAAGAAGACAAAAGCGCTGCGTGGGCGCGCGGCAGTCGTGCGAAACTAGTGCCAGCGCGACTTCACGGATTATTGCCCTTCGCGACACCACCCTTCAGCCTGCAGCCAGCCAACCCGGTCGTCCTCCCGGCAGGGCTTCACTCAGAAGCAACACGCAAAACAGGGCAAAGCGCATGTTGGGCTCCCAGAAACCACTACTCCCTCTCCCCGCGACGCAGCCACGTCCCCTACAAATCATGCACCATGGCCGAAACTGCCTCCCCGCCCCCGAACGCGCCCTCGCGCTATAGATCGCAACGCCAGCGAAATGCGCCCGTCGAAGGAGACTCTGTGGTTCCGCCCCTCCCCAGCTCTCCGGGCGCGGAAGACAGCGAACTCGTCCGCAGCAAATCGCGCTACCACCGGAAGCAAGCCCCCGCCGCGACAACGACCACCTCCCCCGAGACAAGGCCGGTGACGCGAGACCAGCATGGCGAGACGCCGTCGCGGTACCGCAGCAAGCACCGTAGTCCGCCATTGAAGCCACTCTACCAGGAGCAGGTCGTGCAGGCTCCACGACTGCAACAAACGAGAACTACTTCGAGCGAGAACAACACCAAGACACGACACATAACTACGCCTCCAGCAGGACTGGGCGCACAGGAATCCAGACACTTTAGCAGCAGCGGCGATGAGCGGGACTCAGACGCAGACAAGCGACAGCACTACAGAGACACAGCCCCTAAATCGAGACACAGCGACCAGCGACAGCCCATTCCAACCTCAGTTCCAGCTTCAATGCCCTCTCCTACGGGTGAGCTCTTCCCACGTCCCATGGAAGTCGAACCTCCTAGGGGTGACGGTCCACCGCAATCAGGCCAAATAAGAGCAACGAACAGCATGGCCGATATGTCGCATTATAGCGATGAGGATAGGGGGTGTTTCGGTGGCTTGTTCAAACGTAAAAGAGGCGATATGGTAGTACCGGCAGTAGAAAAGACGAGTTCCGCTTCACCTGCCGCTGCGAAATCTCATGAGCCAATTCGTCCAGGAGGTGGTGGGGTGGTGCCGGGCATCGATGCGCCCAAGTCGGCTGTGAATGCTGGTGACCGAAGAGTTCTTGTGGAGTGTCAATCTTCTCAGAGATGGTTTGCTGTGACGCCGGAGACTACATCAGTGGACATTATCAAGACTGCAGCCACTGTCATGTCTGAGCGCATTGATATCAAGTCTGCGTTGCTGGTCGAAACATTCAAAAGCGTGGGAGTGCAACGCCCGCTCCGGCGATACGAGCAGATTAGAGATGTTCTGAACAGTTGGGATGACGATGCGCAAAACAGACTTACACTGGTCGATCCGGGATCGGGCACCATTGAGCCAGAATTGACGATAACAGGCGCGCCAAAAGAACGACCTGAAGGTGATACCTGGCCGCTCATGTGTTCAACCAGACCCGGAAAGTGGGAAAAGCGCTTTGTGACGTTGAAGCCCGAAGGCCAAATTGTTTCACACAAGGACGCAGACAAGCAGAAAGACCTGGTCAATGTGTGCCACCTCAGCGACTTCGACATCTACACTCCCACCACGGAAAGGAAGAAGTGCAAAATAAAGCCACCTAAGAAGTATTGTTTCGCAATCAAGAGCCAGCAGAAGACCAGCATGTTCGAGTCCACGCAGGATTTTGTGCACTTCTTCTGCACGGGAGACCCAGTGACGAGCGATAACTTTTCCAAGGCCGTGCAGAGCTACCGCAGCTGGTATCTGGTAAACGTGCGCGGCGTTGGTCAGAAGGAGAAGCCGGTCGCGGCACCTCCAAGTCTTCCACCGCTGAGTTCCGGAGAGGCCAACAACCGTAGCACAAGCATTGAGTACAAGAAGAGCCATCGTCCGCAAGAGTCTATGGAATCGCACTATCAGCTCGGTTCTTTCAGGCCTTTGATGGATGCGGAAGCCTTCGAGAAGCGTCGCTCATCAGGAGGATCAGAAACAGGCATGGCGGGCTCAGGGGGCTTCACAAAGTCTGCGAATCAATTTGACACGAGCGTCCCGCTTGAGAAGCGGAGCAACACCGTCAAGCGATCGCATCCACCTGGCGCCATGGCGAATCGTGGCGTGCTTGCTGAAGACGAGCCATTGGCAAATCTGGGCCGAAGCGCATCTGTCAGTAAGAAGAGACCGTCATCGGACCAGAAGCGGGTTGACAGTTCTGAATTCAAGGACACCGGTCTTCTCGGGAGAAATTACTCCCAGAGACGAAAGGAGAACGAGCAGCGTGAAACAGCCTTCACAACAGGTCCTAACTTATTGAACGGCGGTCTGATGGGTCGTGACGACTCATTCGGCAGTGGCGACGGACTGCAGAGAAGGACATCCACAAGGAAGCACATCAGTAACGGCGAACTCAAGCGTAGCGGCTCTACTCGTGATCATCATCGAAGTGGCGGGCATGTGCGTGAAGGCTCGGTCGAGCTTGGAAGATCAAGCTCAAGGAGAGAAAAGCCGAAACCACTGGTTGACCTTACCCCGGCATACAAGGAGCCACCTCAACATAAGAACAAAGGAAAAGGACACAAGCCCGATCGGCTTGGGAACGGAGGACTGATCGAAGCCGCGACGTCACCTGAGGATCCACTCAACATACCACAGGGCACGGTCTTCAGACACACAAGCGGAGGGCAGCAAGGCCAAAGAGTAATTTCTGGACAGCAAAGTTCAGGACTTATCGATTTGACGCCTCAGCACAAAGAGCCAATACATCACGCACGTAAAGGCAGAGGCTATGTTCCGGAGAGTGGCGGCCACCCGGGTGGTCTTGTTCACAGCGCCTCAACGCCAGAAGACCCTCTAAACTTACCACAAAACCACGTCTTCCGCAGTGCGCCAGAAGGTCGAAGCACCTCAGGTGGATTCTCGCAACCTCAAGCCTCGCAGTCCCTACAACGAGGTCCATCGGACCGTAAACCTCAAGCAGAAGCTTTCACGGGCGAAGGTCTCCTTGCTTCTGCTGCCAACCGACAAGGTTGGGGAACGAGCGATAAGGGTCGAGGCGTGATTGATGGAAGCCGCGCGGGAGGCAAGCCTTTGGTCGATATTAACTATGACAGCAATTACGCGAAGGGCACGCTATTGAACAAAGTCGAGAAGTCACAGGGCGGTCCTGTGCAAGCTCCTATCATTGATCGGGAGAAGAGAGATGAGGTGGATATCAAAGTGGGAGAGAGATTTTAAAAAGAGGGGGGGCGCTTGTTTTCGTCTTTGTTATTCTGCATTTCGTGCATTGGTTATCAGCGGCAGCGAAGGTTTCTTTCTCGTTTCTTTCCGTGTATTAAGGTGCAAGGCCCGGGATGGCCATTCTGCAAAAGAGAAGGGGCAGGCCATTTTTGCGGTCGAGAGGAATTTTCTCTTCTTCCTACCCTTTTTTGTTCCTCGATACTATGTCTCGTACAAGGAGGTTTCTTTTCCAATTGTTTGAATATACTCAACGGCAGTAACTCTGATACCCAGTTAGGACAGATTTGGCATATAGCTAAGATAAATGCTTGCGTGCTTGCTCGTTCCGACATCTTCAGTTGGAAATCGATTTGCAGCACAGTGTCGAGAACAACCGTCTGATATGTGTGTGACCACAGAAAAGAGATGTGCATGGCAAGCGACCTACGACCTACACTCACCCACCTGCCTCTCCCGCGAGCAACTGGAATTTTCGGACCGGTGAGCATTGCTCATACCCATCGAAGCTTCTACGACACATAAGATTGCAGGACTCAATAACGCGCCGTTCTCAATGCTCGATGTACACTCAAGCGGCACGATACGAACAAGAATGTTCTACCCAGACCTCGATGCTACGACCTGTTTCAAGATGTAACCCAAGACTATTTTTGAGATTTTGAGACATGCGGTCCAGCACAGCGTCTCGGGATTTGTGGAATGCTCGAACTATGAATAAATGCTCTACATTCCTTTTACACACGAGGTTTGGGGGGCCAGACCACGTTGGTGAGCATGTCCTTTGTGCGTGGAGTCGAAAAGGTGGGTGGTGGAAGGCGGATGTGCACAGCGAGGTCGGAAATGATATGGGTCGAGAGCAATTGAGGAAATACTCCTTGGCACATTGCTATCGTAGAACCTAACCTCGAAACCCTTCGAGGGATCTATACAGCACAAACAGAGTTCGATAGTGCATCGTTTAGCGCGTGCTTAGATCCACGACACTGCATTGTCTTTGCCCTTTGGCAAAGGAACCAGTATGGATCGGTAGATAGAGCAATCGCGAACGACCGTGAAAGATAGGCGAACGAACAACACGGAATTAACACCAGCCTATCGTTCCACCCACGCTCCATTATCGTTCAGCCACCCCATTCGAACTCGATTGCGGGTCTACACCGGGACAAGCACAAGTCCGAGGGACACGCATGAGCCGTACGAAGTAATGCATACACATTGCATGATCTATGCAAAAGGCACGCAGGAAAATCGCAGTCAATGAATCACACTCAAAAGTTCTCTCAACGATACTCACACAAGAAGCTCCCGATATTGCGTAGTTGATGAAGCAACGTGAGGTCACGAAACTCGCATGCATGCAATGCACGACCGGCACGACTCGCGAAAGCACAACACTATTTCTGGGGTCCCAGTGTCCCACCATCACTCACCGCAATGCCTTTTGCCGACATTGATCGGCAGCCACACGTTTTTGATCCTTCGGAAGTGATTCGATCCAGGTACGGGTAGAATAGGTTCGGTAGGAGCTCCGCTCGGCATTTATGTGATTGTCGAAGATGTGGTTTTTGCAGTGATACAGCATAGGCCGTCAAGTGAGAATGTAGTGGGAGATGAAAAAAATGCGGTTGAACACCCACATGGTGAACTTGCGCAATATGCGCGATACAGTATCCTCTTTATCTGTTGTGCGGCGTTTCTGGTACTGCAGTGGATAAGTGGTTCCACGAACCAGTAGTCACACCACTGCGACCAAACTTCCTATTCTTTTCATCGTTCCCTCTCGGCTCTCTCAAATAATATTGTCGTAATTGATGCATGCAGTGGTAAAGCACAAACTCCCAAGCACCCAACAGGAGACCCAAAAACGCCGTCGCTAATACGTCTGAAAATTCCAAGCAAATTGATCGATGCAGGTGAAAGTAGAACATCATTCGTGTACAGGTGCCAGTCTCTCATATATCATCACACAGCCAGTGGGTTCGGTTTCGGAGGCCCTAGGAGTGAGTCCCAGTCGCCCTTGGGTGCTGGCGCTGCTGGAACTACAGGCAGCTTTGGCGTCTGTGCTCTATTGAATCTCCTCCCAGGACACTCTCGTAATGGTTGATGGACCGTGATGACCAGGGAATCGCGTCTACCAGGTGTCGAGTATCGGCTTGTAGTTTTCGTAGCCAGTTCTGCAATGTCGACAGTAGAGTTCCGTCGTTTCAATTGCTTGAGATTCTCAGTCATGGCAGATAGTGCTGCAGGTGGAACACCGACATCGGTTTCTGATGAGCCGCGCGTCATGATGCGATCCAGGCTTCTTGTCATGAAAGAAGGACGCTTGCTTAGGCGTGGGCGTTGTGGGAAGCTTTCATTCTCATCGAAGAACGTCCAGCTTGCGGACTCCTCGAATCGTACTCTCTTGACTGGCTTTGCGTTCGGGCTGAGGTGACCGCAGTCTGATGTTCGACTGCTGCATGAGCTGGCTCTGCCGCTGCTCAGACTATCGTGCCGGCTGTTTAATGTAGTGGTTTCTGCGGATCGCGTGGAGTCGACATCAGAGCTTCCCGACCGCAAGCTCAGGTCCAGGTCCAACGTGAACATTTCCAGCATGGCTACCTGCTTCTCGACATCGACCGGGAGCTCAGGTGATATTCTGCAAGAGGTCATGTGTGCAGCGGCCATGGCGATGTCGTCGCGATTGTCTTAGTGGTATCGAGAGGGGAGAGATGGCGTGCGGTCGCGAAAAGATCAAGATAATGGATAGACTTCGAAAACACCGGCCTCCAGCAGGAGCGAGCGTTGGCGAATGTTTCAGCCTTGCTGTGCACCACTCGGAAGATCAAACAGAGAGCGGAAAGCCACACACGGCATGCAGGAAGGGCCGGTCTTTAGTGTATTTGGTACAACGAGCGACGGGTGTGTGCCAAAGGATCGCGGTCGCAGGCTTAGCCGTGCAAAGCAGTGCGCCGCGTCGGCCTGCGAGCACCTTGGGGCTTTTTAGAAAGTTCCTCAGCACAGCTGTGCGACGTAAACTGACGCTGGTTGGGATCAACCTGGCTTCTCCAACTGCCACATTGGTAGGCTACCGATGTGTGCCCGGTGCCGTCACGCCGACCATCGCCACTCATTGGCCGGTTCCTGCAGCCTCGACCAAGGGACCGGTACACTTATCGTGCAGTGTGCATTTCAAGCCGGTTTGAGCACTGACAGCTGCTGTGGCTGCTCGGTGGTTTCACTGTTTCAAAGATAGCCGGCTGGCCATCGTCGCTGGAATTCGAGCACAAACAACACAAGACTGCGGAGAATGTCCGTTCCACCGCACCTTGCCTCTGCGATCGATGCGAACAGGTCGCTGCACATCGTGCATGCTCCAGCGTATCCTGGCCCAGTGGACGATGCATGAGATCATGACTTGTTATGGCGACTGCGCAAGCGCCAATAGTTGGATATTGCGACACCCGACCACCGGCTTACGATGTCGAAAATAATGCAGTTGAGGCTGGCCGTCGCTGGCCTCTGCACGCGCCGCATTCGGCTCCACGAGCGTTCCTGTCTTCAACGCATTCTTTCTGAGACATCAAGTGTGCAAGACGCCAGGGGCCAGATGCAGCGTTCCGCGCCGTTCATGCAACTGATACACTCTCGTGTTACCTCGAGGAGATCTGGATTCGGCCCAGCCTGCAGCCTTCACGGTGCTTCAGACGAATCGCAAATCGGTAGAGAAACGCCAGGCTGTTCCAGGGTAAGACAGCTGCCTGTACGACTTCCACCTCCGCTTCATTTCTGCTTTGCAATCGCTCCACCGTGGCACAAGTCTGCCTCTTTCCGTCGTTCGCACTCTGGCGCTGTCAACTGTCCTTGGTACCTACATATTGCCATCTGATGTTGATGGCGGGTCTCCTGACACACCAAATGGCGATCGAATGCATTCAACGTGAAGATATGCTCCACGTTAATGCACGCACGGCACAACTCTCGGCGCACGACTCTTCAACTCACCAAGGGGACGCACGAGTGCTTGTCGTTCGTTTCACGAGAACGACAGGGCATACTTGATATGGTCAATCAAGCACAAGACCACCGTGCCATGAGAAGGAGGGTGGCATCTCGCGAAGCTGCACATGGCGTCTCACAACTGCAGTGATGCAGGCCTGAAGTTCGAACCCAAATCTGGGCTAAGCGGCTGATCAGCAGACACCATCTGCAACCACTGTGGTGAGGCCAGGTCTGACGCGTGAACTGCGCAAAGAACAAAATTGCTCATGGCTGAGCAAAGGCCACGGTATTTCCAGACGGACCATCGAGCGTGTCCACGACTGTGCAGAGAGCATGCAATCGAGGACCGCAACGAATTGTTGGTGTGACCTCAAGGCTGATTCATTAGCACTTGGCTGAGCACGCTGGCCATGTGGCTATTCTTTTCTCGCGAGAAGGATCGAGACTCTGTTTGAAATAACGCGACCCTTTTGTGGCCGTACTGATGATATTTGGCATCTCGGACATGCCTCTGGTCTTGCATAACAGCGCACAGCTCGAAGGGGGTTGGCGTGGTCGGAGCCATATCGAATCTTCCGCCTCCGAAGAGCTTGATGACTTGCCAGCAGAATAGTGTGCGATCTGGGGATGCGTGGGGTGATCTGCTTCACCGCCCCGTAATGTGAAATTTCGTGCACTCGGATCTCCTCACCCTCGTGCTGAGTGTGGCGTGTGTGGTATGCTGGGCATGGCCTCCACGGAAGCGCAAGACGCCCGATCGTCCCAACGTATCTGGCTCCACGTGTTAGACACCCTGCGATCCCGTTTGGGAATAGATGTGAGGTCATGTCTCTGCTTCCAGCAGGACGAGCCTTTTGCTGGGTCGTGCTCGGCAAACTGGAGCTTGCTCCGGCGCATACAAAGATATAGCGGAGACAGAAAGATACAGTAGTCGCAAGATGCCAGCCGCAGATCTTTGGAAGCGTTTCCTAAGATTCCTGACGTTGAGACGCACACCAGTGTTTGAACGAAGAAGGTGCGCCTCATGTGTTTCGGTCCGTCTTCCATGGCCATTTCTGGCGACATGAAGATAACGATCGCATCACTCCGTTGGCGATACGTTCATTCAGGAGCAGTCGGTGCGAGATGAGTCTTGCGTGCATGGCGGCGCAGCGATGGATAGCGTGATGATGCTGTGGTCATCGAGACGGTTCGAGAGGATGTCGGGACAGGGAAGTCGCGGAAGGGAAGACGCGTATTCACGTGATCGCGAGATTTCGTCAGCCCTTAGACTCGTCCGACAGCTTTGGCTGAACACAACATGGTGCCATTCTTGCGCACCGGCCTGTAAGCTCGAGTCGCTGTCGACATGGCTGACTCGTAAAGATGGATAAGATACCAGCATGATGCAGGTCAACACAGAATTATGAAATCACTAGATATGGCCACAGCGTCCATCTCCAGCAGATTGGCCACAGGAGCAGGTGTAAGTGTATTCACTGGGAGTCGTCTCCGACCCCTCGCCAGACCATCTCAACTGTTCTCGGATCTTCCGCTGACTACTTTCCAAAGCACGCATATGGGGTGCTGTATCTTGTTGCCGCCTTGGCGTATACATTCACACAGAAGACATTTTGGCAAGGATTCAACAGCGAGAAGAAGGCACGTCTAGAGAGAGCTTCAAGAAATCTCTGGTCTTTGCAAGAGAGCCTCGACGGCATCAGACACAAGTTTCTCAAGTTGAAAAATGGCACCCAGCTTCACTACCTGGAGGCAACGCCCTCTATTGCACCAGAGTCCGAATCTCTCGTGATATTTATTCACGGCTTCCCAGACTCATCTCATCTGTGGACCAAATATCTACAATCCAGCTCTTTGACGAGCCAAGCGAAGCTGATTGCGCTTGATCTCCCTGGATGCGGCGGCAGCGACAGTCTGGATCGATATGGGCCAGATCAAATGCTGAACGCCATTGCGGAAGCGATCGTTCTACTCAGGGAGCGCTACCAGCCACAAAGTCAAGTTCCTTCCGGAAAACAGCCGCAATGCATTCTAGTAGCGCACGACTGGGGAGGAATTATCGCCTTCCGCCTCGCCGCACAGACCACAGGATTATTCGATCACTATATTGCCGTCAACACCATGTATCCTGTGGCAGCAGAAGCGAACATTTATTCCAAGTTGGCTCAAACGAAGCATTTACTCAAAAAGGGAAAGTTCCCCTCCGCGATGCGCATATTCGGACCTGTCCTGGTCCAATTACTCATGTCAAGTTACGTATACATGATGAATCTTGAGCTATCCTTCGACAAGATTTGTCCAGCTTTGACGTGGGCTCTCGTAGAAGGATCCCACAAGTTAGCGTACAAGAAGTACCCAGAACCGTCTCCAGAGGAGGAAGCTGATCGCTTAGCCCTCGCATGCGGGCCAGGAGCAGCAGAGGCCAAGTTGCCCGCAGACGATGGTTCAATGTATGGTTCATCTGTCTACGAGCGCGCCACTCGGTGGAATGTGCCTGGGAATTGGGATGGGCGGGTCAAGCTCTATACGCAAGGTCTCTTTCGAGGTAACTGGACGCCGGACTACCCGGGTATCTCAACATTGCCACTCTCGGAGAAGTCTGGGAGTATGATGGAAGACAAGCAATTCAGGTATCCTGTCACTTGTATTTTCGGCATGAAAGATATTGCGCTCGATCCGCGAGTCATGCTTGACGGCATCGAAGAGTTCTTCCTTCCAAGCAGTGCCGAGCTTCGCGAGAGTAAAATCGTGCGTCTTCCTGAGGGTGGACATTGGTGTATGATAGAGCAAGATGGCGAAGAGGCAATAGAAGCAGAGCTAGGGCTACTCCTGAGAGGCAACGAGTCTTAGCTATATATATACACTGCAATGTATACATGAATCTGCGTCTCTCTCCAAGTTACAGAGAAGACGTACAGTACCACAACTTTTTCAATACGATGCGAACTGTCTTTATGCAAATCAACACCAGCACAACTGATCTATGTCACTGTCTCGACATGTTCAGCGAATGGCTCTCTTTGGCTTATAGAATGGCCTACCGCAAGCTCATAAGATAGTACACCTCAGTCCTTTCCGGATTATTACAGTTGCTTAGCGTCGTCCTTTCAACAGTCGAGCCCCGAATCTGATCAGCAGTATTAAGAACCATGACTCGGCACATGGTCGAGTTGCTGACAGATGATGCCCGTGGATGACAGGTGAAGATACTCTGCCACTTAGCAATGGCAACATAGATTTCGCCTCTCTACTCCACGCAATCTCCTCTATCATTATTAAAGCAGATGAGACACGCAGTGAAAGCAAGCTCGGCGTTGAGGAGGTCGGTGACTAGCGATGTGCAATGTGGTCAGTAGTACGAATCCACACTGCCCAGGATGGCTGTAAAGTCTTGGGCCAACAAGGATGTTCTCCAATCGCACGATGGCAACAGAAAACCCGTCCGCATAGGTCGAATCATGTTGATATGAAGTGAAATCCCAGTCAGCTGCGTTTGTCCTCACACAATGATTTGTGTGTTTGTGAGATGTGACCTGTAGTGGCAGAGAGGAGGCGGAGAAGGCATCTCTGATAATTCTAACCTCCGATTAAGGTTTAGCAGTGCAACGATCCTGGTCGCTGGTCACCCAGCTGGCGTCCACCATCCAGCAGCACTAGCACCGTCTTGCAGTTTCCTGCCACTGCTGGCGCATACCATCGCTAGCACCAGCACTCGCTCGCCCCGCCACTGTGTTGACGTGTCACCACCGCCCGACAATCCTCCGCCCCCGGAACGCGTGTGGACAGCCGAGTCGCGACGTGAGCGGGCGGCGCACATGCTCCGCAGAACCTCGAGCCGGCCGAGTGCGTGACGGCGGAGCCAGTAGAAGCGGCGGGGAAGCAGAATCACCGACAGCAGCGTACGGGGTCGTAGAACTTGCTCGCGACGCGAACGGAGAGCAGGAGCAGGCCAGCAGATGGACACGCTACCGGCAACGGCTACAACAGCCGGTCCCAGCACTGAAGTCTCTACCCCAGCCGCATATGAGGACGACGTCCGCCATGGCCACTTCGCCGTCACTGCTTCATCGCAGATCCCAAAGCCCACCAGCAGCATGTCGCCTCTCCCAGTGACCGCGTCGTCGCCCGACATCACTCTGAAAGACGCGAAGCACATCGGCACCCGCCTCCACGATGACGGCCACGAGATCGAGCTCCCTAGTCCCCGGTTGCGCTCAAGTCGCCTGTTTAAAGGCAAGGGAAAGGAGGCGGTAGCGATTGAGAAGCCTAGGAAGAAGCCGCTGAAGCTGCTCGACCTGCCGCTGGACATCCTCAAGGACATTGTCAAGGAGGTCACCCACACCAACGACCTGACCTCTCTTGCGCTCTGCCACAGTGCCCTCCACGAGCTCACGATTCCGCACATCTACTCGCGCTTCGACATCGTTTGGCCTGACAGCAGTACACAGTCTGACAACAGGTCAGGCGTCGATGCTCTCACATACGGACTCTCAACGTTGGTCATGGCGGAGGAGGTGTTCGGCGAGGCGCCGGAGCAACGGGGGCATGCGCAAAGCAATAGATTCAGCATAACGGAGGGTAAAGCGACTGAGATGGCGATAAGGAGGAGACGAGGCAATCACTATGCACACTTCACCAAAAAGTTCTCCCTCGGCAATGGGCCGGCAGACTGGGTACAGGAATATCTGATCACAAAAGAGGGCGGAAAGATGCTTGGGACCTTGGTCGCGCTGGCTATTGCCCGCATGCGATCCCTCGAGACGTTCATTTGGGACATGCCAACGGGTGTCCTCCGCGACGTCTGGCTCGCTCTCTCATCATTGGGAGATCGTGCGACAGAGCAGAATCCGTGCAAGCTGGAGAAGGTCTGGGTGAGATGGCATAACAACTCCCTGAGACTCGCCGATGTCGCGACTCCGATGCCCCCTCCACCACCGCCCATCAATGTTAACACGATGCACGCCTCACAGTTTCATACGGCGATTCCTGGACCAATTCCAACACCTCAAATGCATCCCGCCGCACTAGATCGAGTCGAGCATCCCAACTTCTCCGTACTGCCAGCGTTAAAGAGCTTGAGCGTGCTGGATATTGACGAGCTCGCGTATCTGGACGAGATGGCTGTGCTGATCGGCAAGTCGCTTGATAAGCTACGTGAACTGCGTGTGGGCATCGCCAGACACGCAATGACAAAAGATTGGGTCACAGTGTGGGAGGGTGAGCAATTGCGCCAGGTTGATCCTGACTATCCCACAGCTGGATCTCTCACAATTGGAGAAAAGCGTTTGGGCGGCGTCATGGGCATTCTGACTGGATTCGTATGCGACATGCGCAAGCCGAGGATTGTTCTGCCCGAGCGGAGACGCCACCGGCGAACATCGAGTAGAACAAGTGCGAGCGCGACTATTCCGGAGTCACCTGTGACCGCCTCGGCTGAGATGCCTTCTGCTTTGACACAAACTGCAGGCATCGCAAATCTAGGCGATGTCATCACTGAGACAGCGGATGAGGACCCCATGGGCATGACTGAGGAGACTGCGCCATTGCACGTGGACTCATCGCACGAGCTGCAATCAGAACTGAGCAGCGATCCTGCAATAGAGACTGCGCTACAAGCTATTGCACCTACCACCGAGCCGCCGACCACGTCTCTACTCGATCAGGAGCCTGTCACCTTGGACTCACTGGAGGACGTACAGCAGCCCTGGCTAGAAAACGTACTCAAATTGGAAAGCCTGGAGTTGGAGAGGGTGCCCATCTCAGTTCCAGTCCTGCAAAAAGCTATCAACTGGACCACTCTGACTTCACTAACACTTCTACATTGTGGTAATCACGAGCAGCTATGGAAGACGCTTCGAAAGCAGTTTGCACCTACGCCAAAGTCGCCTGTGTATCCAACACCACGACGAACAGCAGCCCCTTCACCCAAGAAGGGCGGCAAACCTTCACTGCCCGATGCAGATCTGGTCTACCATCTGAATCTCAGGAAAGTGCATACCAACACTGTTTCGCCTGCGCTTGTCAGTTTCCTGAAGGAGACTCTTGCGCCAAACAGTCTAGAAGTGCTCTTCTTGCAGGAAGCTCGAAGCTACAATTCACCTGTTGCTGTGGAGGCAATCTACCGCGGTCCGCTCAGAAGACATCGCAACAGCATTAAGAAGCTGCTGATCGACAGTTCCGAAAAGGGCGTTGATGGAATGCCAACCAATTCCAACAGGTGGCGACGCTGGATCTTGTCTCGCGACATTCTGGCCTTTGTTTGCAGCGGAAAGATGCCAGCCCTACGTGAGCTCGGGATGGCCATCGACTACCGCGACTGGCATTTCTTCTTGCAGCACCTGCCCAGCGTCCCTCAGCTGCGGTCCTTGTATCTTCCATTCTTGGCAAATCACGTCTCAGGACCCAACGTGGACCCACGTGAACTTGCGCTCCAAATTGTGGATATCGTCGCGTTGAGATCGGAAGTCGAGCTGTGCTACATGGGCATCGCGAACAAGTGCTTCGAGATTCTCGAAAACCGTAAGGAGGATGCTCTTAAGAGCGAATGGCATGTTCTGCCCTCAGGCTTCGTGGATCCTGACGCTGTCCCGAGCGATGCCGATGAAGACGATGACGAAGATGACGATGCGGACGATGAGGATGAAGTCGAACACCTCGACGATGAAGCAGAAGAAGAGACCGAGAGCGACGAAGACGACATTGACGACGACACTGATTCCGAGGCCGATGGCGCCGAGTTCGGCAGACACGCTGCCAGACTGAGGCTCAGGGAGATCTTGTTTTATGATGACAAGGTCGCTATCTTCAAAGCCAGACATGGAAGACTGTAGATGACTAAACCCAACAAAATGCACAGAAAAGAGGTGTGGCATGAACGTAACGCAGTATTGGGGCGTTGCGTGGAATCTGGATTGGGACTCGGGCTTCTTTTTTGATTCTTTTAACGCGTGGGATCCACGGAGCAGCAAGATGATTCCCCCAAGCCACAACCGCGCATCGCGGGCGGCAACATTGTTTTGCATTGTGTTACTACCGATCATTGTTATCTTCACGAAACGACAAGGAAAGGTGATGTTCTTCATACCATCTATATGCGAAAATTCGATATGGATACGGACATACAGCCTGTATAAAATACAAAACTGACATCATCGTGTATTTCTCAGGTCTTCTTTCGTCGTGCTCTGCCTGCCTCGTCGCTACAGCGTTGTACTGAGAACTTACCTGCGACTGTGACGGGATTGGCAAAGGGACAGATCCTGGTCGTTTCTCCACGTTGTGGTATGAACCTGGCTGTAGCACACCAAGCTTGTTTCCAAGCTTTTGACTTCCCGCACGACATGGTATGCTGGAGGGTGACGACGCTTTTGCAATCTCCTCCAGTCACTTTGCGCGATGCGCGAAGGTCATCTGAGTTGGCGGGAAATTCCTGTGACTTCATTCGAAACACCGTGCGCGATGTAGGCGACCGCGTTCTTTCCATTTCTTAACTTCATCACGAACAGCGGCAGAACCGACTTCGCAAAGTCAACGGCTCACCTGAGCAGAGAAGAATCAAGCCACCGCCGGAGCAGCGGACAGCCTCGCGCCAACGGCGACGCAGAATGCATCCTCACATCAAGCCCGCCGTCGTCCTCGCGACCAACTACCTCTTCCTCCAGTCAACAGCCATCGCCCAAGAGCACCAAGCCATCGCCATACCTCAACTTCAGACCGACATCAACCAAATCCAAGAACAAAACGTCACGGACACGAACAACAACAACAACCCCATTCAAGTCACCGACCCCTCCGACCAAACCAGCTACATCTCACCCAACAGTCCTACCGCGATCCCCACTCCCTCATCTTCTACTTTAGGTCAACTGGTCATCTGCACAACACTCACGGGCGACAATGAGGCGCTTTATGGAGCGAGTAGTGAATGTCGAACATACGCGGCATTGACGAGTTTTGCGAGTTTGACGGGGACGGCTGCTACAGCGGGAATTTTGACTGCTAGTGAGACGAGGAGTGGGGTTGGTGGGGTGAGGACGACCGTTAGTGAGACTATGGTGACGGGGACAAGGACTGCAACTGCTACAGAGGAGACGGGGACGGCGAGGCCGACGGAGACGGGACAAGCAGAGAGTGGTGCGGAAAGGGAGGTGGGAAGTACGGGATTATTGACGATGATAATTGCAAGCGGCGTGGTGGTTGTTGGTTTGATAGGGATGTAAGTATGATTGGGTGGAATGTGATGGTGGTACTTTAATGGGAGGAGACAAGACTGCTTGTGTCAGGCAAAGGCAGAAGAGGAGGTTGTCACAATATATAGGCGAATGAGGCCGCCCGTAAGATAATGTCGAAGTGCAAAAGGCTTGGCTGTGGCAGTGCTCAAGGCGGTGCTTCTTCCTTCAGCATTGCGTAAAACTATCTCTCCAGCTCTGTCTGGCTTTGTTTCAGTTCATGTTTTCATGTTAAATCCATGTACTATACACATTGAGTCACATTATCACATCTGATTGAATTCCTTCGCCATGCCCTTCAACACGACCCCACTGCACAAAAACTGGCTGGAGTATTGGAGCGGCCATATCACTTTCATGCAATACCTCGATAACCTGCTGGACCTTTGCGTCCAGAATCATGATGACCCGAGTGACCGCGATTTGAGGAACGTACGATTCCAAGATCCATTCAGCTATATGACGGCAATATGGTGCAAGAAAGTATGCCCAACTGAAGACACTGAAGTTCAAGCCGTGAAGGCAGTGTTCAAAACGTATCGACAGGACACGGCAAACGAATCTCGTTTTGGCTCAATAGAAGAGGTTGAAGACAAGCTCGTCCTACTCGAACAGAGTGGATTACCCGAGGAAGGCGTCACGGGTGTCAAGAAGTCTCTCGCGTGGAGAGCATGTTATGACAAACAAGCCAAGATGTTGGAGTTCCTTTTGGATCGTGGCGGTTTTCCAATCGAGTGGCCTCTTCTGGATAAAACAAAGTGGTTCCTCAACTCTTCCCAAGACCCGGAGATGAGGCGTGTTGTCAACGAGTCTCGTATGCTCAAGGAGGCTCGTGAGAATATGCCTCCTAAGCAGATCGAAGATATGTCCCCAGCGGAGATCTTCGATGAGGGTGGACCGCTTCCGGTCAAGTGGTGACAGCTGCTTATAGCTCATGCCAGATTACACTCTGCTAAATTTTCAGACGCTCATTACATTCCTCTAAATCTTTACGTTTTGTCTCGTAGACAGCAACCTCTTCCAAAGGTGTTGATCTCACATCAACAATTCTTAGTTTCCAATCCACCAAGCTCCATTATTCGTCTCCTCTGACGTATCAATCACCAACTCACTCGAGCTGTTCGCCGGTCTCTGTGGCCAAACATTCTTTGTTCCATCCCAAGCCTCAATCTTTCCAAACTCTGCCTCGGTCTCCTCTCCCACAAAGACACCCCATCCAGTCGAGCAAGTCTTACTGGGATAAATTCTCGCCGACAGAGCGAATCGCTCGTTGACGTAAATTTCCACTGCGGAGCCATCGACCCAGACGTCGAATGAGATTTCTTCGGTCTCGTTGGTGCTGAGGAGTTTGTAAGGTTGAAAGTAGCCGGTGATGGTCTCGCGGTTGAAGAGGTCCATGGTTGTGCTTTGGCGGCGGTCGACGAGGATTGTGTAGTTGGAGGGCTCGTAGATGATGTTTGTGAATTCTTCTCCGTCGGGAGAGGCGCCGATGGTGAGACCGACAGGACCTGTGGCGTTCTTCACTGTAGCTTTGATGTTGACGTGCGATGTGGTGTTCGATTGGAGGATAGTGGATCTGTCGTAGGTCCGGGGGGCGAAGTCGGAGTATGCTGCGCCCTCACGGAGACCGTCGGCAACATCCTCGACTGGTCGAACGCCCAGCGTGAAAGCCGTGCCGTTCTTGACTGTCACGAACTTGGCCTCGGTAAGCTCGGTCGTGTTGGTAACTCCGTCAACCTCGTGGACAAAAAGCTCACGAGGGATGGTAAGAGCACCTTGGAAACCTTGCTGAGGAGCAGAGAACAAAGCCTGGTCACCAAGGTTGTCCTCCTTAATCCAAGCATATTGCACACGTCTGTTGTTCTTGGTATCGTTGAAGCTGGTTGCTGCATAACCTAGACCCCAATCGCCAGCACCACCGATAGTAGGGATGAACTCGACGCTGCCGTTCTGGCGACGAACGACTTCACCCTCGTTCCAGAGCTGCCATTGAGCGTTGGTGTGGAATGGGACGTCTGGGCCACCTCCGCCCTCAGTGCCCATGTTGGTGTACCAGTGATCCTCTCCAGCACGATCCTTGACGCGGAAGAAGCCTGACAGTTCGAAGTTGTAAGCATACTGACCAGTGCTGAGGATTGGTCCAAGCGAAGTGTTCTGAGCTGGCTCCCAGAGAGAGCCAAGGAATGTCCAGTTGGTCAGATCATTAGCTGGAGCGGCCCAGAGAGGCATACGTGGACCGACACCCTTGATACCAGAACCCCAGACGGAGTAGAAGTGCTTCTCAACGCCACGAAGGGCGTCGAGCTCCGGATTGGGCTCGATGAATGGATCACGGAAACCAGTCAGGTCCCAGTTCATTGGTGGCTCGTTAGTAGAGGCATTGATGACTGGGTTGTTCTCAAGCCTCTCCCAAGTCTTGCCTCCGTCAGTGCTGAGAGCCATGGATTGGGACTCAGTGCCACGTGTGTACGGGAACAGCCACTTTGTTGGCAGGAACTGTGCTCCAGTATAGAACAGGAGTAGCGTGCCATCCTGTTCACCTTGAAGATTGACGGACAAAGCAGAGCCGGAGAAGATCCCCAAGCCATCGTGGCTACCGTTCCCAGTAGGTCCGAGAGCGAGAGCCTCTGCATCTCGCCAGCCGCCTTGGTCTTCCCAGTTGATCAAGTCCTTGCTGACGGCACCTCCCCAACTGATGTTACCCCAGTTGATGTGATTCGGATGCCATTGATAGTGGCCATGGTACTCGTCTCGTACAGGATCGTACATGAAACCGGCGGGGTCATTCATCCATCCTGCTGGAGCAATGAAGTGGCTCTGAGGCCTCCATCGAGTGAACAGCGCATTGTTTGGCAGATTCTTGATCTCTTCTGTAGTAATAGTATCGCATTGATCGTTCTGACGCTTAAACACATTGGGCAAGTTCCAACCATAAGCCAGTGGGGCAGCGGCAAGGACTGCTGCTGCGGTAGTAGTAGGCCGCATATTGAAGGAATGACTATAGGGTCAAGAACGAATGGAAGACTGCAGTGAGGAGAAAAAGGACGACCTACTGACATCTCAACAGCATATAATAACTCACCTGCTCTCCATGTGTGAGTCTCACTTCGGAACTTTCCTACGCCATTAGGTCGAAGACGATGCCGCTCACGCACGGCGCTTTCTGCGTGATAGCCCTGACTAGTAAGGATCCATCCAGGTAGTTGGGCCTTTGGTGATCGCGCGATGCACGATGGCGACGTGTGGTGCGAAGTGAACCAAGCCCGCACTTCCCCAGGCTGGAGACATGTCTGGGGAGAACCACCGGTGTGTCCGACTCTCTGCATCTGACAGGCATTCTTCGGCCATTTGCGAGGGCTTCTTCTGCTTTGTAGGAGAACGTTCAGCATAAGAGACCTCTATTGTCGTTGGTGGCGATCAAACGCGACAATTCGCGTCCGTAGATCTGCGCGGCTTCCTCGTTCGTCATTCTGTTGATCTCTTGGCCGCTAAACAATGAGAGTCAGTCGACTTTGGCCTCTTTAGTCGTTGGTGTAATTGCGTGCAAAGAGAAAAAGCTCCTTGAGGTTAAGAGAGGTACCAGTACAAGTGGTGGTGCGCGGCGTCATGTCGGAGCGATCGGTCTTGGTCTGGTCAACTTCAACCTTGGCGGCTTTTTGTTCAATCGTAAGGCATGAAGTTATGCCGCAGTATGCTGTGAATTTTCTTTTGTCGCAGGCAAAGTGCTTCGCGCGAGACCGGTGATCTGGTCACAGATGTCAACAATGTGTATGCGTATACCTGAAGCAGCGAACAGCAAGGCGAAAGTTCAGACTCCACAAACTTCTACCTTGCCAGCACTGTGCCGACATTAGCCAAGCTGACAGTCCGGCCGGGGGCTGAATCTCCAGTACCTGGCCGCATCGGGGCTCCCATCACAGTCCCTATTGCTCCTTTCAGTAGTGGCCCAGCACCTAGAAGGCGCTATAATGTTGACTGATGGATAGGGCAATGGAATCTCATGTCTCAGCCGTTAAATGAAGATCTACGGGACGAAAGAGAAACTACAGTGTTAGCTGTCGGTGTAATAGCACAAGGCGTCGAACCATCAAGCCAGAGAGCGACTGCGAGTGCTCGATACCAGAGCAGCGATTCCGTTGATGATTCGCAGCCAAGTAGTGCTTGATGTTGGACCATAACATTCCACGTCACCTCCCGTCCGCTCGGATCTGTCGTATCGGGGTCTCATCGTCTTCTCCATGCTGGCAAAAGCTGCGGACGCAATCTCTCGGCGATTCGGAGACTGCAATCACAAGTGCGGGTATCGCCAAACGCGGCCACACTGATGCAGCACCATCGACTCCAGCACGTGGACTTCAACTTCGAAGCGAATCCGTCTTGGGCCATTCGTAACCCACGTGGTGCGTCCAGTAAGTCTCACTCAGCCCCTCAATTACACTGCCACAATGGACATCTTCCCACCTCTATGCGGCCCTTTGACCTTGTCCCTTTTTCTGCCATAATCCAGCTATGGTCTGCTGTGTTCTGCGCTGCTGCTCTTCAATCTGCTCATATGTCTGTCCTTTGGCATTCCCTCGGGGATCGACTATTACCTCGGCGCCTTGACCAGCATCCTGCATATCTACATCCTCATCCTTTGGCTTCATGCGATCCGGGTTCAAGGCCAGAGCGCCATCCATCATGCCCATGCCACCTGCACGAAGCTGATTGATCGCCCTAACGGTATCAATGGCTTTGTGCAGAGTGCGCCTGGCATTGAAGTTCTTCTTGACAGTCGGCAACAAATCTTCTTCTCCACGTCCGCTGTCTGGTCCAGCAATCCATTCGTGGGAGAGCGCCTCGTGCGCCGTCATGCGTTTGGTCGGATCGATAGTCAAACAACGCTTGATGAACTGCCTGGCAGTTGAGCTAACTCCGCGCCAATATTCGAGAGGTGTGAAACTGTAATCCGCAACCAAGATAGCCTGCATCTCTTCCAGGTTGCTATCCCGATCGAAAGGTGTATATCCGCACAACAAGAAGTATGTAATGACACCAATCGCCCAGACATCTACTGGCTTTCCATGGCCGCTTTTCTTGAAAATCTCCGGCGCCATGTATCCCGGGGTTCCGCAGGTTGTGGTCAGCACATGGAATTGCTCTTCATCCATAATTCTCGATAGACCAAAGTCCGCGATGAGCAAGTCTGCATTGTCCTCGGGCGTGCGGAACAGTAAGTTCTCCGGCTTCAGATCGCGATGAACAATGCCGTGGTCGTGGAGGTAGGCAACAGCAGAAAGGGTCGCTCGGATGAGGTCCGCAGCATCAGATTCGTAGTATGAGCCTTTACGGCATATGCGATCGAACAGCTCACCACCGAGAGCAAGATCTGTCACAAGATATACTGTGCAACCCTAGTCAGCTTCCTGACACTGATAGCTCTTGTCAGTGCCCGCCTACAATTGTTCATGGTTTCAAAGTAGTCCACCAGTGTCAATATGTTCTGATGTCCCATTGACACCCTCTTCAACACGGCAATCTCGTTCCTAACCATATGTTCTCTCCCGGCCATGAGTCGCTTATTGATGACCTTGGCCGCAAAGTATCTTCCCGTATCGATATGCACACATTCTTTCACGACACTGTACGAGCCGGCTCCGAGCGTCTTGCCAGTCTTGTACCTGCAAGGCTGGACTTGGGCTTGCGCTTGCGCTGGTTGCGCCATCCTGGGCGGCGGGGTGGGAAATTGTATACGAATGCGACAGTCGTCGACGACACGAATGAAATGTTGCAGAGAGGCAGCGAGCGGCGATACTGGTCGGCGGTGCGAGCGTTTATCTGGTCGGCGTGGGCGGTGGTGTGAGGAGTGTTGGTGGTTCTCAGCTCGTGTTGAAGGCATGGCGACCGGTTCTCAGCTTCGAGAAGTGGGGCATGCAGCCCGACGCTAGCACCACCAATAGCACAGAGATTCGTACTTCGGCCACTCGCATGAGGGCGTCTGGACTTCTGGGCATATATCGGGTTTTCCATTGAGTGTATATTTGCGACGACATGGACGTCAGCGGTCAGCCAGAACTTGCTGGAGCTGGAACCCGTTGTGGTCTGAGACGAAGCATCAAGCATTCCGGGATCGTGCAAGAGCAAATGCTTGCCTTCGGCGACAGCGTGCTGGACATCCTGCGCACAATGCCGGCCCTTCGAGCTTTGGTGTAGAGCAGTGAATGATCAGGTTCTTTGCAACTGCGAACTCATTGAAGTGGTCTGAAACACTATCCACTCCTTCGTGCCGTGGACTCGGCCTGGGTACACTTTACACTGAAGCGCCATGGCTAGCCACGGAAGGAATTGCCGCTCTGTTCTCTCGACTTGTGCCTTTTCCGGTCATGCACAACACCACTCATTGCCTA
Organism: Cercospora cf. flagellaris; assembly: GCA_005356885.1. Taxonomy (NCBI): domain Eukaryota; kingdom Fungi; phylum Ascomycota; class Dothideomycetes; order Mycosphaerellales; family Mycosphaerellaceae; genus Cercospora; species Cercospora cf. flagellaris. The sequence continues at coordinate 1,306,542 of RJLU01000006.1, read as the reverse complement.
CTGAATCGGCCGGCGAAAGCATGTCAAACCCACACCTAGCTATTTCATGACGATGCGCGGTAAAACTTGCTTCAACTTGCATAACGGGCACCGCATGAAAGTGACATGGACTAGAGCGTTAGGGATTGTTGTCCAATTGCGTTTGTGGTCAGCTCCTCGGACTTCAGATGGAGAGAAGTCTTCATATGAAAGACAGCTCGTAGCGCATACGAGAAGGAGGACGACACGCAGCGCGCAGCGCGCAGCACGCAGCACCGCTGGCTAGCAGCGCAAGGTTGTGCGCTTGACAAACTCACCGCCCCCGCCTCGCCGTGCAAGCTGGTGTAGTGTCGGACTCCTGGAGCAAGAGAGGTCCATATGCTTTCAACGTGACATTTATTGATTCGACTCGAGTGACAGTGTGCGCGAGGAGAAGAGGTTCTCGCGTAGAACAGCATATAAAAAGCGGTCCCGGGCGAGCCGGTAATCGCTCAACATCCTTGATGAATGGCATTCATTGCCATCGAGGCCTGTGACCAGCTGTGTTCTTGTCGGGCAGTTCTCTTTCGTAGTTTGCAATGTAGTTATTCGGTATAGGAACGTGAAGACGACTCTGATGATACCCAGCAAGCCTATGTTTACGTGCCGTGCCAGCGTTTTCAAATTGCGCCCCAGACCAAGGATTCACTTGGCTGGACCCACTTTTCATGTGGTCCGTGCGCCGACCCAAAACGGCAACACAACCAATTCCACACCGGAGAGCCAAAACGAATGGCGGCGATGAAAGCTCTAATCGAGAAGACCATCGAAAACTGTGTTTGACGCTGTCGTGTGCTTGAGGAGCCCCCAAATTTACCCTCGAAGCCCGAAAATTTCCTTCGCCGAAAAATGCTATTTTCACCATTTCCACCACAAATACCATCAACAAATGGCAAAAAGAAAGCGTTAACCCCTCAGCTCCCCACCTGGATCGAACAAGTGACCTTAGGATGATTGCAGGGCTGCAATCCCACGCTCTACCACTGAGCTAGAGCTATGAAGCTGTTAGGTGATGTTTCTGATTTGTCCATGCGTGGGGTGACACTTACGAGCTGTTTGGATGCCAGCCAAATTTTCACTACGTATATAAAGCTTTGTCTGAATGCTGGGAGCGTCAGGTCCAAAGGATGGGAATGTGATTGGGCGTGTCGGCATGCGGAGCTCGAAAACGCTGAATCCGGTCATGGCTCGCCAGGGCCCAGCGGGCACGGTGTCACCCCATTTTTGCCGTCCAGACATGTGTCGCGTAGTATGATGACCGCTGATATTGGCTGGTGAAGACAGCAGTGCTCCGAGGCCCTCGTGAAATTGCGGACGAGCAAGATGCCAAACCTGAGCCGCTGCTATCTGCCGTCCAAGTCAGCATGTTGCAGCTTGGATGGCCAATCATATGAGGTAGGACGTGCAACCTCGCAAAGTGCGGAGCGTTGTCGTTGGAGCCAAGTCCGGCTCAGCTGCAAAACCTTAGGGTTACGTCCGCAACAACCTGTGGGACGGCGGTGTAGCGACGACGATAAGAGTTCGGGACTTTGCATTTCACCTACCTCTTCTTTGGAACAATCGAAATAATTCTGCGGCTTTTTAGGTTGTTCGGTGCCGATCTGCGAATGTGGTGTCGAGAAGTTCGATTTATCGACATTTGCGAATTCTCGGAAATCGACGAGGGCACCTCATCATGGACTCAACACAAGGTGGTATCTCGACGAATGGTGTAACATGCGCGGGGTGGGAATATGCACGGGAATGAGATGGCGGAAAGCAGACGAACGAAAGTAGAATAATAAGAGAAATATAACGAGAACGAGACTGAAGAGCTGATAAGAAAGGGTATATCATCGCGTGTCATAAGACCGCAAGTGTGCCATCCACCTGCACAACATCCACATATACGGAACTCGCTAAGCCAACCACAACATCACCACGACCACGTCTTCAAGACATTCAGTTCTGGTCCGTCATGAATACTGTCGAATTCCCGTTAGCGTTCTGAGGTGCCGCCAGTACTGTTCAAAATGGAAGCGATGCGGAATGCGGCAGAAAGGCAGCGCAGCGACCAAAGCCGAAACAACAGAACGCATCAACCTGCAGCAGAAGATTCAATAGGCCCGCCCGGAGCAATACTCACTGACGTCCTTGCTGGTGCTGAAGGACATCGACTCGCTCGGCCAGTTCCGCAGGATCGTCGAAGACATGCCATAGATTTGGATCCAGTCCCTCGAAGGCCTTCTGGAATCGCTCTTTGCTATTTTTGTCCTTCTCATCCATCTCTGCGATTCCTTGCACGCGGCGAATATAGACAGCTCGGATCCAGCCGGGGAACTTCCTCGCGATTTCGCCATAGCTCTCGGGATCCTTCTGCGTGCTGTCACCAATGCAGACCATTCGTCGATGAGGGAACCAGGAGTGGATCTTGACCATGCGATCGACCTTGTACTCCTGTGTGTTTTGATTGAGGGATGCGATGAGACCACCGAGGTTCTGCCAAGAAGCGTCTCGAAGGATGATGGTCCCTTGTGGGTAGTGGGCCTCGCGAAACTGGCGAAGGAAGGGGTAAAGGTTGTACGGTGAAGCGGAAAGATAAAAGAAGGGCGGCATTTGCAGAGTGGCCTGTATGTGCGCATACAAGGCCGGCATGCCCGGGACTGGGATAGGGTCCTCAACGATGAAAGTGCTGTGCAAGATTCCGAGCGGAGACGGCGTCTGCGTGATCTTGATGGTATCGTCAATGTCGGATATGACAGCCCAGCCTCGCTCCTCAGCCGGTATCGTGACCGCCGGAAGGGCAAATGGCGGTGGCACATTCACGGCGTTGCTAACAAAAGGTGACATCTGTCCATCTGGCGAAAAGTGTAGCTGATGCAAACCAGAGGAGATTCCACTGTAGCCAGACGGTCCGAGTGTCTGCTGCTCCTTGTCATCGATAGAGATGCGCAATGTCCGCTTGGGTAGGATAGTATCCACAAACGGCTGCACACGCTCTGCGATGCGCTTTTTGGTGGCGATATCGTCGTCGCTGATCTGAAGCTCGTGCGCGATGCCAGCTACGACGCGAGACAGATCTCGTCCAGAGTTCTTCAAGAAGTAGCACGCCACGAACTCCACCTCCCACCCACTGCCACCGCGGACCGACTCAGGTCTACCACCATCTACAGACACTCTCGAGGGCTTCGTGTCCTTTGTACTCTTGGGTTTAGCGAGGTCTGGCCGTTTATCGCCAGGCTGTGGAGTTCTGAAAGCTGTGTTGTCCAGGATCCAAACAGTATCCAAAGCCGGATCGACTGGTATAGACTTGGTCCATGGCCAGATTATCGGGAAACGGTCGAATAGATCAGGCATGAATGCGCGTAGTTCTTCGGGTACTTCAGGACTGTGGGGAGCGTCGTGGTTGATGCTGGCGCTCTCCAGAACATCGACAGCGGCGCGCCGGCCCACGTCGAATACATCTTTGACGAAGGACGACATGCTGTCGCGTGGTCCTTGACCCGTGAAGGCAGCAGAGGAGGCTGTGTCTTGCCCAGGCGTCCAGGTGCGGCCTGAAGGCCTTCCGAATGTGCAAACACTGCCCAGTCTGCTGCTTCTCGGGGCCCTCTATTCGACGTGACTAAGCTCGATCTTCTTGGCTTCGGGCAGTGTGATGAGAACGCGTGCAGATTCGAATTAGCCAGAGCGCACCACGATCAAACAGTCATGGTGGCGAACAGATCAGCTCAGGTGAGAAATGTAAGCAGCGTGCGAATGTGATGGAGGTCATGGACAAAGGAGCGGGCACGAGGGAATATGTTCCACCAGGTCGAAGGTGCGTTACCTGGTGGCGGGTAACCTGCAGTAGCTCCTGCCTATCTCGAACTTCATCGTGGCGTCACTTCCTCAGCTTACCGTCGTTCTGCTCTTGTAGAAGTGAATTGGCACATACTTGCCATGAGCGATAGTTGATCTTGACGCGTGAACAGATGGGAGAGTGGTGGGAGAAACACGAGGATGCCATGTCAGACGTGGATACCATGTCTACAAAGTTGTGGGACAAACCAGCCACATGATGCTCAGGCGCAAAAGTAGACGCCAAATTGTCGAACTATATTCCGCTGCTGACAATGTCCAGCACGCTCACAGCACCGGAGGTGGACAGTCCTCGTCATACCACAGCGCCGCATTCTCGCTCGGTGTCAGGAAAAGCCCCATAACCGTAGGATCGGTGGTGGGCTTGTCCGCTCTCCCATAAACCAGGAGACAGTACGCGTCTTGCTGAGGCTTCTTGGGCACACCAAAGATCAGACACGAACCGCGAGAGTTGGATGGAGGATTAGCGTTCGCGGGACACTCTGCCTTGCAAGTCGCGAAAGTCGGCGGCAAGGAGTAATCGTATTGAATCCGACCAGAATAGCCTCCAGGAATCAGGGCGGACACTCCGCATGTTGGAGTGGGCGTAGGGCTATTTGTTGTTGTTGTAGACTCCTCTATCCTCTCTGAGGATGCTTTGCCAATGGTTCTACCTCCACTAAAGATCTCAAAGTAAATCCTGCCTCAGGTCAAGCTCATTGGCAGAGATGGTTACAAATTCTCAGAGACAGCGGTGCCCTATGCTAATCGCACAAACAGATGATGTTCTATTCATGATCTCTTTATGACTCTAATTCTCTTGGACTGGTGTCGAACTTACAAGTCTAAGCCTTGCGCTTCCGCTGGAGAAGTGAGTGGCCGGTCATCTCCTCGGGCTGGTCAAGACCCATAATGTCGAGCACTGTTGGCGCAACATCACCAAGGACGCCGTCTTCTTTCTTTAGGGAGTATCCTTCTGGAGCATTGGCCATGACAAAAGGCACCTTATTCGTAGTATGCGAAGTCTTTGGAGTCTTCTCCTCAGTGAGCATCTCCTCGGCGTTTCTGCGAATGGTCAGTATTATTTCCAACTTGTAGCGTCATTTCGCACTCACCCGTGATCAGCTGTGATAAAGAGGGTATAGCCATGTTTCTTGCAAGCCTCATACACAACACCGATAGCCTTGTCAGTCTCGGCACAACCAATGACTGCGGCATCGTAAACGCCGGTGTGGCCCACCATGTCAGGAGGAGCAAAGTTGTTCATGACGAATTCGTACTTGCCATCGCCAATCTTCTCGGCCATGCGCTCAGCAACGCCCATCGCACTCATCTTTGGTGCTTGATCGTACGTGGCGACGGACTTGGGTGAATCGATGAGCTCCCGATCCTCGTTCTCATACTGAACTTCTTGCCCGCCGTTGAAGAAGAATGTGACGTGGGCGAATTTCTCAGTCTCTGCGATGTGCGTCTGCTTGCAGCCCTTCTTGCTCAGCCAGTCAGCCAGAACGTTGTCCATGACTTGAGGTGCGAAAGCAATTGGCAAGTTGAAGTCGGTCTTGTATCGGGTCATTGTCGTGATGTTGATGTTCTTAGGATATGGGAAGTCTGGTTTTGGTGAGCGGTCCTGGTCGCCGAGCAGCTGGACGAATTCGCGAACGCGATCTGAGCGGTAGTTGAAGACGAAGACTGTGTCATCGTCCTGGATGCGACCCTCCTTGCCATTGATGATAATTGGCTTCAGGAATTCGTCGTTCTCGCCAGCATCATAACGTTTTTGGAATGTCGCGACCGGATCATCAGTCTCCTCGCCCTCGCCCTGTACCATACCCTTGAGACCAATCTCGACACGGTCCCAGCGCTTGTCACGGTCCATGATGTAGTAGCGGCCGACAATGGTTGCAAGCTTGCCGATTTGTTCTTCCTTGAGGAAAGCGAGCAGGTCCTCCAAATGTCCCTTGCCGCTCTTAGGATCGGTGTCGCGCCCATCGCCAAAGAAGTGTATGTAGACCTTTGGCACACCAATTTCCTTTGCGACCTTCAGGAGAGACTTCAGGTGGTTGATGTGTGAGTGCACACCGCCGTCACTGACAAGACCGCACAAGTGCAGACGGCCATTGCCCTCCTTCGCCCGTGTAAAGCTCTTGACAATGTTTTCCACCTTGTTCATCTCGCCCTTCTTGATTGTCTGGTCGATGCGCACGACATCCTGCCATACGACTCTGCCTGCACCAATGTTCAAGTGTCCGACTTCACTGTTTCCCATCAACCCCTCAGGTAGACCAACGGCCAGCGAAGACGCCTCTAGCTCCGTGTATCCTTGAGCTTCCTTGCTGCCCTCTTTGGCGAACTCGTCCATCCATGGCGTCTCTGCATTCAGAATCGCGTTTCCCTCGGGCGGAGAGCTCTCGGAGGGAATGCCCCACCCATCAATGCATATGAGGGCGACTTTTTGCTTCACCTGGACCATGATGGCTGCTGACCCCTCTCTCTGCTGTCAGCACTGCTGCGATTTTTTGTGTGGGGTCAAGCTGACGAGCAGGGACCGCTTTTGTGTGTCGGAGACACTCTTACCTTTTGAAAGAAAAAAGTTCAATTGGAACGCAATATGGTGGTGGTTGCGGTGAATCTGAACGTCGACTCAGCGCTTTCTGCCAATCGCTCCGAAAAGTCCCCACCATCCCACCTGCCGCCTTGATGACATCGGTTGGCGCGCGATTGCAGGGGTCCACGGAGCTATTCACTACCAAAGCTGTCACTTGCCGCACCCACTCATCTTCATCACGAGCATCTCCGAAAAGAAGCGCGAACATGCGCGTCTGCCTTATCTAAACAGCATCGCCAGTGACGAAGAAAATTCCCACAATGGCTCTCAAGCAGCCCATCAAGACGACAACCAACGCGCCGCCCGCCGCGGAACAACGCGCGCAACTGCAGCTCCCCGATCCAAGCACCTTCGATTTGCTTCCAAAACTTCACGACCTCCTAGCCCGCGTCGATGCTCACCAGAATGCGACCTCACTTCAGGCCGACGAGCTCAGCCTTCAGGACGCAGAACACGCCGACATCGCAACTGCCTACGATCGTGTGCCGGAATTTCAGCCGCTGAACGCCAAAGACCTTCCTACTGCACTTCTCGGATACTCGAAGAAGGGCTCCAAGATAGACGATAAGGATGTCTTCGTCAAGGGCATCAAAGACGATGTCAGGGACGCGTTAAGGAGTGTGGAAAGATTGCCGGACGTGGACAGGACGGTTGAGGAGCAGGAGGAAGAGATTGAGGAATTGGAGGAGAGAATCAGGCAGCAGAGGCAGATGCTGCGTAGCTTGGCTGGTATTGCGAAGGAGCTGGAGGAGCGAGTGCAGGGCGCCAGCTGATGAAGCCAATGATGGAACGAAGGATCAAGTCTGGACTGCGCAATTCACGGACAGTGTCCTACCATTTCCGCATGAGTACTCGGAACTCTCATGATTAGAACAAGTCCCCTGTGTGGCAGATTACAACACGGCGGGACAGGCGTGCACATTGGAGCCCGCCAATACACGAACAGATTGCGACCACAAGAGGATCGCCAGGAGACACCAGCCCGCCTTGACGTGGCTATTTGCGAGCGACGATTCGCGCAAGCATCAAGCAAGCGTTTGAGGCTCATACAACCCAGCATGGGCTTCTCATCACATCACCGTGCTGCGAATGGTTAATCATCATATTGCAGAAGACCATGCTCACAAGACTCTGCTGAGACGACTCTTCAGTCCATAAGCTCCAAGGACATTGCTGTGTGTACGCGGGCAACATGCTGGAGCAGTCCCCTGCAACATTCGCCTAGTACAGCTGGAAAGCACATCCTGGTCCTACACGGCCGTGTGGTACCACTCCTCATCCTGAATATGCGACTCTCCAAGGAAACAGTGCGAGCGGTCACTTTATAGGAGCCATCTGACGAATGGGCACACAGTAGTCATCTCCTCAGGGTTCAATAGTCACGGACGGCTAAGTGCCGGACAGACACGTGCCATGTAGCAGTGCGGAGTGCGGACTGTGCGGCTGAACGATCGCCAACAAGGTGCAACACAAACCAATGCGCCGTGCCTTGGCCCTCCGCTGATTCAGCATGAGTAAGGGCAGTACTTCGTAACAACACATCGTTAAAGGCTCCCATACTTGTAGGATCGTGGATGAATCGGTCCCAGCAGCTGAAATGCATGCCAAAGGATGGACTGACCTCCATAGAAGTGCCAGCATCAGGGAATGCATAACTTCGAGTTTGCATAGCGATTGTAATCACAACAAACGTTGAGCGATGGTCTAACGTGTACCTGCTAGTCTTCCACACCCCGCGTATTCTTGTAGTATTGCTAGACACGAACAGCAGAGCGAGACATGCAGATCTTTGGTTGAGAAAACATGAGGTCCACTGTCTACGTGGATGGCAGCTGCCAGTGCTGCACGGAGAGTTGACCAGACCGGAACGGAAGGCGAGCACAACCGACGCCGACTCCGTCTGCAGCTCTTTTGACTTTCGCACGTTCTGGGCGCTGTCATCATTGCCATTCCCTTCCACACGCATTTTCGAGAACCTCCCGGCGGAGGCCTGGACTCAACCCATGCACGTCACTGCACCCTGCGGCGTGGAAAGCACTGGCTCTCAAGTCGTTCCGTACGAAGGAAGTCAAGCTCACAACAAGGCCAGCAAGAGTCTACCTGAATCTTGTGCAAAGACGAGGCCCGTTCCGCATCCTGCACAAATGGCTTATTCATGCTGCAACGTGCAGCTCGCTGCTTGGTGCTGCGAGATCACGTAGGAGGCTCCCATTTCCGCCGCGGAGTGCGCGCTCTTCGCCAACAGAAGGAAGCTTGGTGGGACGACTACGACCACGCAGACCACCATTGAGCATGTGTCTTGAGCGCCACGGTGAGGAAAGCCAATTTCGTACTGGGGAGCATTGCTCCAACGAACTCTAAAAGCCAAGCGCCGTCGCAGCAGCTGTTGTGATCTGTGATGCGGTCATTGCGAACCAGTCCATTTGTGGAGACCAACGCAAACGATCAACGGTCGCCGCGCGCATCCGCAGAAACAATTCAATGGCCAGCAAATAGAGGCAGCACATCGCCCGGAGTCTGAAATCCTCACTTCCATCTTTCGTTTCACGCAGACAGCATCCAGCTTGCCGTTCCAGGACCACTTCATCCCGAGAACCGGGGACCTCCTGTCGTCGGCACTTCAGGACCGGCCGCTCACCGTTCTGCCTTCTGTCAGAGCGCCAAGCTCGTGTGCTTCCGAGGATAGCCACTGCTTGTGCTTAGGGCTGTGCTTTGTGCGTACATACGGAGCCTGGGTGTTCCTGACGGCTGTGACGAAATAGCAGCACACGGCCTACGGGGTCCGGACTTTGGTGTGTTGTTCTCGCCGCCCATGACCATGGCGTCAAACGGAGAGCAGGATCGTATAAGTGATAATGCGCCCACCGTGCCTGGCTATGATCCATCAAGGCTCGAAGATATCCTCGCATTGCCCCCCGGCCGCACCACCACGCAAACTGAAGACAGGTGCGAGACGTTCACACAAGAAGTTATTGCAACCTCAGAGGCAACTGGAGCACCAATGATGCAGTCAACTGGTGGCGCCGTCAACAGCCACCAGGATTCAACCACGACAACTTCACCAGTCCACCAGGATTCTACAACCACAACATCAACACTTCACCACGACGCGTCACAAGGAGATGGTCGCGACAATGCTTTCATCACAGCAGAGGGAAAGGAGGCTGCCGAGGAGCCGGCAGACTACGAGATTGATCGCAAATACAGCTCTGATACGAGTGACGAACGACCAGGAGCATTCAACCCTCGAGCCGAAGCAGCGCTTCGCAGGATCGCGACACAGACAGGGCGATCCTTCGTGACGCAGCGAAGCCAGAGTTACGCTTCGGCAGCGGCAGGTGATGATCTCGAACGCAAAGCAACAGTCGATCTAGATTACAATGACGAACAGCTTGACCCAAAGAGCGAGAAATTCGATCTCTACAAATGGACGAAAAAGACACTTCGACTCGTTGACGAGGAGGGCATCAAGCTCAAGCGTGCCGGCATCGTCTTCAAAAATCTCAATGTCAGTGGCTCAGGCGCCGCCTTGAACCTGCAGAAGGACGTCAGTTCGATGTTCATGGCCCCGCTGCGTTTCCGCGAAACTTTCAACATGAAGAAGACACCGCGTCACATTCTGCACAACTTCGATGGTATCATGAAGAGTGGAGAATTGCTGATCGTTCTCGGACGACCAGGCTCAGGTTGCAGCACTCTGCTTAAATCAATGACTGGACAATTGCATGGCCTCCATCTCGACGATGGCTCGGATATTAACTACAATGGCATTCCTCAGAAGCAGATGATCAAGGAATTCCAGGGAGAGGTCATCTACAACCAAGAGGTGGACAAGCACTTCCCGCATCTCACTGTCGGTGAGACGTTAGAGCATGCTGCCGCTTTACGAATGCCGCAAGCCCGACCAGGACAGGTTTCACGACAGGACGCAGTCAAACACATCACACAAGTTGTCATGGCTGTCTTCGGTCTTTCCCACACATACAACACCAAAGTCGGCAACGATTTCGTGCGTGGAGTGTCTGGCGGAGAGCGGAAGCGAGTGTCCATTGCCGAAATGGCTCTGGCTGGAGCTGCACTGGCTGCATGGGATAACTCGACGAGAGGTCTCGACTCTGCGACAGCTCTGACGTTCGTCAAGTCGCTGAGACTTGCTGCTGATATGGAGGGCTCTGCACATGCTGTCGCCATCTACCAAGCTTCCCAAGCGATTTACGATCTGTTCGACAAGGCTATTGTACTGTACGAGGGTCGCGAAATCTTCTTTGGCAAGGCAAGCGAGGCGAAATCCTACTTTGAAGAAATGGGATGGTACTGCCCAGCTCGACAGACGACCGGCGACTTCCTTACCAGCGTAACCAACCCCGCCGAGCGACAGACAAGAGAAGGCTTTGATAAGAGGGTGCCGAGAACGCCAGAAGAGTTTGAGAAGTACTGGAAGAACAGCCCGCAGTATAAAGCTCTTCATCAAGAGATTGAGGAGTACCAGGCCGGTCTGGCTGGTAGCGGTGGCGAACTCCAGCAGTTCCGCGACTACAAAAATCAGGCTCAAGCACAACACGTCCGGCCCAAGTCACCATACGTGGTCAGCGTCTTCATGCAGGTCAAGCTCAACACCAAGAGACAAGCCCAGCGCATCTGGAACGACAAAGCCTCGACCTTCACTCCCATCATCTCGAACATCATCATGGCGCTCATTCTCGGTTCAGTCTTCTACGGTACGCCAGATGCGACTGTAGGATTCCAGTCCAAAGGTGCCACGCTCTTCTTCGCCGTTCTCCTCAATGCCCTCACTGCCATCTCTGAGATCAACAGCTTGTACGATCAGCGGCCCATTGTGGAAAAGCATAAATCGTACGCGTTCTATCACCCTGCTACTGAGGCAATCTCCGGAATCGTATTGGACTTACCACTGAAATTCATGTTCGCTACTGGTTTCAATATCATCCTTTACTTCATGGCTGGTCTTCGACGAGAACCCGGACAATTCTTCCTCTTCTTCCTAATCAACTTTGTTACAATGTTCGTAATGGCGGCGGTCTTCCGTACCATGGCAGCTCTCACGAAGACGATCTCGCAAGCGATGGCTCTATCTGGTGTTTTGATTCTCGCTATTGTTGTCTACACTGGTTTCGTGGTGCCCATTCCGTACATGAAAGATTGGTTCGGCTGGATCAGATGGATTAATCCTGTGTTCTACGCCTTTGAGATCTTGATTGCGAATGAGTTCCACGGACGACGCTTCCCATGCTCGCAACTCGTTCCACAGTACCCAGGTCTTGCAGGAACTGGTCCAAATTTCATCTGCGCAACTACTGGAGCTGTGGCTGGCGAAACGTCCGTGTCAGGCGATGCCTACATCCAGGAGATGTACAACTACTCCTATTCGCATGTATGGCGCAACTTCGGCATCCTGTTGGCCTTCCTCTTCGCATTCATGATTATGTACTTCATTGCGGTCGAGCTGAATTCTGAGACGACTTCTACTGCAGAGGTCTTGGTTTTCCGACGCGGCCAAGTTCCTGACTACATGGAAGGTATGGCAAAGGGCAAGGCCAACGATGAGGAACAGAAGGCACCAGAAAAGGTCGCCAGCCAGGATGAAGAAGGAGCTGGCGATGTCAATGTGATTCCACCACAGACTGACATCTTCACCTGGAAGGACGTGTCGTACGATATTGAAATCAAGGGAGAGCCGCGACGACTTTTGGACGAGGTTTCCGGATTCGTTAAGCCAGGTACTTTGACAGCTCTGATGGGTACTTCCGGAGCTGGCAAAACCACTCTGCTGGATGTGAGTATTCTCTCGTGATATCTATTGGCACCCAAAGCTGACTTTAATTCAGGTTCTTGCGCAGCGCACGACAATGGGTGTGGTCACCGGCAACATGTTTGTGAACGGCGCACCTTTGGACTCGTCCTTCCAACGCAAGACTGGCTACGTTCAACAGCAAGATCTCCACCTCGAAACTTCTACCGTTCGTGAATCGCTCCGTTTCTCCGCCATGCTTCGCCAGCCGAAGAGTGTTAGCAAGGAGGAGAAGTATGCATATGTTGAGGATGTCATCAAGATGCTTAACATGGAAGATTTCGCCGAAGCCGTCGTCGGTGTACCGGGAGAAGGTTTGAATGTCGAGCAGCGCAAGCTCTTGACGATCGGCACGGAACTGGCGGCCAAACCGAAACTCCTGCTCTTCCTGGACGAACCTACATCTGGTCTCGACTCGCAATCTTCGTGGGCCATCTGTGCATTCCTTCGCAAGCTCGCCGACAGTGGACAAGCTGTGCTCTGTACTATTCACCAGCCTTCTGCTATCCTCTTCCAGGAATTTGACCGACTCCTGTTCCTGCGCAAAGGTGGTAAGACAGTTTACTTTGGCGACATTGGCGAGAACTCGAGAACACTTCTGGACTACTTTGAAGCCAATGGCGCACGCAAGTGCGGCGATGACGAGAACCCGGCCGAGTACATGCTGGAGATTGTAGGTGATTTCAGCACCGACTGGTTCCAAATCTGGAAAGACAGCCAGGAAGCTCGAGGAGTACAAGAAGAAATCGAACGCATTCACAAAGACCGCGCTGGCGCAGTGGACTCTGATGAGGATGAGTCTGCCCACAACGAATTTGCTATGCCCTTTTCAACTCAGCTCGCCGAGGTCACCAAGCGTGTCTTTTCTCAATACTGGCGCATGCCTTCCTACATCATGGCGAAACTTGTCCTGAGTGCTGCTTCCGGTCTCTTCATTGGCTTCTCTTTCTACCAGGCCGATGCTACACTCCAGGGCATGCAAAACGTAATCTATGGACTTTTTATGGTGACGACAATCTTCTCGACACTTGTCCAGCAGATCATGCCTTTGTTTGTCACCCAGAGATCCCTCTACGAAGTGCGCGAGCGACCAAGCAAGGCGTACAGCTGGGTCGCCTTTATTATTGCCAACATCGTGGTCGAGATACCCTATCAAATCATCTCTGGTCTGATTGTCTACGCAACATTCTACTACCCAATCGTCGGCATTCAGAGTTCGGAGCGCCAGGTATTGGTGATGTTGTTCTGCGTCACTCTCTTCGTGTACGCTGGAACTTTCGCTCACATGTGTATCTCGGCTCTTCCTGATGCACAAACCGCTGGAGCCATCGTCACATTCCTCTTCGCCATGTCGCTCATCTTCAACGGTGTTATGCAAGCACCAGACGCACTCCCCGGTTTCTGGATTTTCATGTACCGGGTATCGTTCTTCACATACTGGGTCGGAGGAATGGCGGCCACAATGTTACACGCCCGACAGGTGACCTGCTCCGATGTCGAACTGAGCGTTTTCCAACCACCTTCGGGACAGACTTGCGGAGAATACATGGCTCCATACCTTACTCAGGCACCCGGCACCCTGACTAACCCAGATGCCACCTCTGACTGCGGTTACTGCCAAGTCAGCGTGGCAGACACGTTCCTCGCGGGCGTCAGGATCGAGTGGGGTGATCGCTGGAGGAACTTTGGTCTGCTCTTCGTGTATATCTTCTTCAACATCGCCGTTGCAGTACTCTTGTACTACTTCTTCCGCGTGCGAACAAGCAGCAAGAACAGCAAGACGAGCAAGAAGTCGAAGAAGAACAACAAGAATGAGACGTCAGGCCAGAACAGCGAGACTCGCCCTCAAGGTCCACCAAACGAGGTCGAACTTGCCGAGCCTAGTGATGATGACGACGAGGCAAATGCCCGGGCGCCAGAAGCGAACCAGACGAGGAGGAGGAGTATGATCAGGACACCAACTTTCACTGGTGTGGCTAGTGACTATCTCACGCACAATCTGGGCCGAGTGCATACGAATAAGAGGAATGCTGCTATTTACTAGCGCTTACGATTCATGATGGATATATAGAACATTTCACGAGACTTAGCAAGTGTAATCAAGATACAATTACAGACTTCAGTTGCTTCCGAGCACCAGGCCATCTCCTGCAGCAGTCTCACTCTCTCGTCATGATGTTCATGATGTCTCTACTGACCTCATCGGAGGCACTTCCGGGCGAGCAGGCATGACGTTAGAATGGCGACAAGTATACGATGGATGACAGTACTTTATATGACAGGACAAGATTTACAAGTCAGTGACATACAGGAAGACAAGAAAGTAAAACTCAATCGCATTGACGGCCATGACTACTGCAAAGTACACTGTTCAGCTCGACCCTTCGAAGCCAAAAGCTCCTACGCGGGATGATGCCGACAATTTCCCAGAATCAATTCCTGAAGCAAAAGACACCAAGACGCATCCCAGTAAAGCAGGTGACGAGAATGCCAGCATCTACTTCATCGGCACCGCAACGACAGTGATCGAATGGGAAGGCATTCGTATCTTGACAGATCCCAATTTCCTCCATGCCGGTGATCACGTCCATCTCGGACCAGGAGTGCAAGGCACGAGAAGAACAAACCCAGCAATCGATTTGCACGAGTTACCGCACGTGGATCTTATTCTACTGAGCCATTATCATGCAGATCACTTTGATCAGAAAGTCGAACAGAGTCTGAGGCGTGATTTACCCATCGTTACGACACCTCACGCCAAAGAATGTCTTACGGAGAAGAAATCCAAAGAGGAGAAATTCACTCAAGTTTACGATTTGGATCATTTTGAATCTGCGATTCTTGATATTAAGCAAAAGAAGAAGGAGAAGAATGATGATCATTTCGATTCTGCGGTCCTCAATGATAAAGACAAAACAACCGCATCCGAAAAAGGAACAGGAAAGGACGACAACGACGACGACAAGAAAAACGATACCCTCATCCCCTCCATCCAAATCACCGGCATGCCAGGCAAACACGTCCCACCCGGTCCCCTCTCAATCGCAAACGACATCCTCTCCGCCGTCCCCCCCACAAACGGCTGGATGCTCGAACTCGGCCACAAATCCCCCTCCTCCCGATCCACCTTCTCCTCAGGCTACAGAATCTACATCTCCGGCGACACCCTCCTCGTCCCCGAACTCAGCACCATAACCGAAAAATACCGCGACCAAAACATCGACCTCATGCTCATCCACCTCGGCGGCACAACAATTCCCAGCCCAAGTGTTCCATTACTAATGGTAACAATGGATGCGAAACAAGGAGTAAAATTAATGCAATTGATTAAACCTGATGTGACGATTCCGGTGCATTATGATGATTATGATGTTTTTTTTGAGTCCGTTGGAAGATTTCAAAAAGGAGGTTGAGAAAGAAGGACTGGGAGGGAAAGTTGTTTATTTGGATAGGGCGGAGGAGTATAGATTCAAGGTTGGAGGGGGTGGGCTGGCGGAGTGAGGGGAGTGAGGAGATATTCGTGCTCGTTGGGAGTCGTGGTGGATGCATGAAGAAGGGTTTTCGGTGAGCAAAGGGAAGAAGAAGTGAAGAAGTGAAGAAACAAAGTTTCCTTTTTGTATTCCGGGTTATTGTTGAAGACTAGTAGTGGTAAAAAATTGCTGCTGCGAAGAAGCAAAAAAGCAAGAAGAAGTTTGAAACAACACGCTCATAGTAACGAACAAAACAAACGCTCAATAGAACCACGGGACAATTTTTCATGCCATCCATCATATCAATAACGCCTCGCCCAGCTGGCTGCTGACTGTCACCATTTCGCCATTTCTCGTTGGGAAGCTTCTATCCTGTCGTCTCGCAGCACTTTCATGAGACCCACACTGTCTCCTTCAACTCGATCAATCGAGTCAACGTATGCCACAGCAGCATCTTGTGTAGGCCAAGCCGAGAGCCATAACAAATTTCTCTCGCTTTGGTATACCGCAGAATCGACCAGTCCCTTCAACACTTGTATACACGAGCCTGAAGCATGGGTATCGGTTTCACCATCTTCAATAGGTCCCAGAAGAACTGGAATGTCTTGGTATCGCATCGGAGTTGTTCGGTCTGACAGTGCTTGTTCGTATATCACCAAATATCGACCCTCGCTGCGGGTAAGCGGGGGGATCTCATGCTGGTCGATGTCGTGAGGTCGGGGGACGGGTGAACCAAGACGCAGTCGATGTGATTCGCCAGGTTTTTGTTTGGTTTGAGTTCGAAGGTCTCGTAGTCGCCATTGTTCGACATCGTCCTCGCTCGAGAGCTTCGCGAAGCAGAGTTGTCGAGTCGGATCCCAAGGGCATTTGTAATGGAGTGGCGTTGCTTCGGACGTGCAAGAGGGAATGTTTGGTGTTAAAGATTGCCCGGCTCTTGATTCGTCTGCAGCATTGATGTTGTTCGTCGAACTCAAACGATCTGCAGATATTGTCTGCTCCAGGACAGCGTAGAACATGTTGGGTCGGTGCGTGCGTTAGCAATAGTGGTAGTAGTAAGGCAGCGCCGCCATCTTCAGCCGTACAGCAGTGGGGTGCAGCTGATACTTGTACTTGCAGAGCGCAGCAAATCTGCAAGCCATGCAATGCACACACCCCTAAAGTACGTGCATGATAGCGCAAGAAAAGTACGGTCACACGCCGCCCGCAGCGTAGGCTGAGGAGCGCGAGAGACAAATCGGTAAGGTTGTTCGGAAGAGTGGTAGCAATGACCACGGCTTCCCAGCAGCACACTCCCAGCATCCACCGCTCAGGTAGGCTTCAATTCGTTTATCAGACCCGCGTCCACGGCGTCGGGTCTGCGTGAGCGGAGGCGTATACGAGAAGGGCTGGGATACATCTGGTGGAACATCAAAGGACTTCCTCTGGCGGGCTGGGATCAAGGGTGGCCGGCTGTCCAGCGAACCATAGGGCTGCGCTGCTCGGCGACAGCGTGCTACACGTCTTTCGCGTAGTCACCACCACCGCAAGGTGAAACAGAAGGCGTGGGCGGGCGCTCTGCGGCAGTTTCCCACTGCAGTGGCTCTTGGGAAAGCATCTCGCGTCGTGCTGGCCGGTGCCCAATGTTCCCGCGCCCGGGTTTGAAGTAGAATCTTCGCGACCTTTTCGGCTGTCTGGAGGCGCATGTCGTGCTACTGCACCGCGATCCTGTGAGAAGTTACGGTGGCATCCGGGATGTGCTGGGAGGTAGGGAAACAGGTCGAAGAGATGGGCCAGGAAGGGGCAAAAGGTCTTTCATCGCTTTCCTCGACGACAGAACTCATCGCCTTCACCGGAGTCGGAGTTGCTGAGGGTATTCCGAGCGCGCATGCGTGGACGAATCTGTCCCAGCGCGCGGAACCATGTCACCGTCCTGCAGTCCGGCTCCCGCGGGTGCGAAACCCAGGAACTTGGCGAGCAGAGGTAGCATTACATCCGAACCTGCGGCGAAGTAGCGGTGCTCCTGGCTGCGCAAGTGACGGAAAGGGCAATTGCTACGACTTACGTACCTCTTTGCTGTGCCTCCCGATGAGAAGAGACAGCAGAGGCACTTCCGCACGGTGAGCATATCGAGCGTGAGCGGGAGACTTGTCTGGCCAGAAGCGTCAGCTCCGAACCGCACGCGAGCTCTGCTGAACTCCACCTCCACATCGACGCCCAATGTCCAAAGCAGCACCGACGGGCGATAATATCACGTCGAAGATATAGCTGCTGTAACGATGCGATCAAGCTGACGTCCAAAAAGCCAAAAGCCTCCACGCGGCAATCGGCAACAGGAAGCAGGCGAAAACCTTCCCAAGACCACCAGACCTGTCCTTCAATTGACCACGAAACTCTTTTTCGCTGCCAGTCCTAGGGCATTCCCTAGCAAACTTCCGAAGGATGAAAGGATAAAAGGACAATTGAAAACGCAATACAGCTGTAGCATGTGCATGTCAGCTTCCGCCGCCGCACGCCAACAGCATTGGAAAAGCCAAAAACCAACAAAGCTTGTCCATACTAATCCAACTTTTCCCCCCAGCATTATCGCTGACTTGCTCTTCACTCGTGCAGACGTAAAACTGTGCCTCCTCCTCACCTCTGAAAGCCCTCGATGAGTATTTTGTGCTAGAAGGACATGCCTCTACTGCTGACGACGCCGTCCTCGTCATCGAGCATCACCGGCAAACAGCAACGGCAGAAACGACACATCAGTCTCACCAGATTCTGTTCACAGCATCGTCCGCATCAAGTCCCTCCTAGGGCAGCGGTGCCTGTCTCCTCTTCTGCCGCAGCCTGCAGTCTTACATACCAGGACTCGGAGAAATGCAGTTGCCTTTTTCAGCCTGCAGCAGCATTCCCCTCGCCGTTGCCGCACTCTCGGAGATATACGATCTCGCAAGCAGAAAGCTGCCGAAAGCCGTTGTGCAACGATAAACAAGCGACTCTGCAGAAAGGGAAAAATCTATCTGAAATCATGCTCGGCCGCCATGGCCAGCAACCACAGTAGTACAGAACTAACACGCTAAGTTGCAGATAGATCAAAAGTGGCAACTTATTCCGCGGCGAGACAAACAATTCTTTTCGCTCTCTCTGCGAAACAGACTCAGAGCTCCTCATGCACAGGTTCGGACTCAAGACCGCAGACTGCAGACTGGAGAAAGAAACACTACTATCTTGTCCACACCATATGAAACAAGCCCAATTTTCACAATTTTCCAGCCTTGGTAACACAAAGTCTCAAACATGTGAACCCGCGAAACAACCCACACTACCGCCACATCCCGAGAACTCAACAATGCTCTCCGCGTCCGCACCCGCCACAATGTCCAGCGGCCGCGCCTACACGGCCACGGCAAAGCCTCTCTTCACAGAGAAACATTATGCTGAGTCAGAGAGAGAGCAGTGAAGCGGAAAAGTATCACTAGATGAACAAATGAAAAATATAACCCATCCCCTTCAATTTCTCCGCGTCCGCACACATCGCGACCTCCAGAGGCCGCATATCTGACACCACGGCAAAGAGGCCCGTTTACGGAGTAGTAGTGCACGATGAACTTACGCACTTTCCCCCATTTCGCCTACCTGAGTGCACTTACTTTACATAAGGAAAGAGCGATCAAGGTCTCTAAAGATTGGATTCGCAACTTCCCTACACCTTCTTTCTCCCTCATGCCTTCCTTCCCCTTCGAAATCCAGAGATAGACACAAACATCTCTCGCAAGAGCGACCCAGCTGATGGGCCGTGTTCATGATATGAGTAATGTTAAAAAACCGAGCAGTATCGGACATATAAACAAAACAAAACACACAAGTACAGCCAAAAAGAAAGGAAACTTCTAGGTTCCAAGAGTATCACTCTTTCCTTATTCCCATTCGATTCGATTCGCTCGCTCGCAGTTCCCAGGTAAGTTCCTTCCCATTCCATCCCATTCCCATTCCCATCCGTGATTAACAAAAAAAGAAAAGAAAATGCAAGAAACACCACGAAAAAAAGGAGATCCCAAAGAGACAGGTTGATGCAAAACGCGGACTTTTTGCTGTTCAGTCCCGTGCATTCCAATGCTGTCCATCTATGCAGTAGGTAGAGGTGCAGAGATAGTAGTAGAGTCCTGTTGTACTCCACCGCCAAGCTTCCACCACGAAAGTCGTCGGCGAAGCGACTCCCAGCTCTTCTTCACGTTGAGATCGATCAAACTTCGCTTCGGGCGGAGTTCGACGAGACTTTTCTTCGCGCTCAGGCCCTTCTCACGGAAGGTCTCCTAGCTCTGCCTTCGGAAGATCCCAGAGCGCTTCTCGTCGTTGTCATACCCAGCGGGTGACAAATCCTGCGGGCTCGCGCTGAATTGTTTCTGCGCGGGAACCATGGTAGGTGGTAATGGCAATTGCTTATCTTGGAACCCGTGGATCTTGGTAGTCCGAGGCAGTTCGAAGCAGCCAACTTCCGTATAGCTGTCATCTGTCGCGTTTGCCATGCGGCGCGACTCCTTTGGTGGTGTCGGTGGCGGGAGACCACCGCTCTGCCAACTTCGCCTCTCTTCCTCACTACGGCGATCCGTAGAGCCATCCATTTTCGGTGGTGTGGGAGGAGGAATCTCGCCAATCGCCTCCGCTGGCATGTTGGCATTGCCAATAATTGGTGTGCCGTTGTTCCAGAGCTTCTCTTCGCTCTGCTGTGGCGTCACCCGTGATGGTGTGCGCGAGACATTGCTCGAGTTCTCAGCCGCCTCGCCAATAACAGGCAGCGTGACTTGATCATTCTGCGCATCTCCGGGGCTTCGGACTGCCATAATACTCCGATCGGGTACGTCCTCCTCAGACGAGCCCTTGCGGCGTGACTTCTCAGCTTGATGCTCTGCCTTGCGAATGACCTTCTCGGTTCCAGGAGGATTGGTACTATCGCGCGGTGGGAGGTTCATTCCACCGAGGCGCTCGTCTCGGACGGTGCCTTCGATACCTGCGGGTATTGTTATGCCCGCATTGGCCTCCAGTGTCGTCGAGAGCCGTTCCTGCTCCGCACGTTCTCTTGACATTGTGATTCCAGAAATGAATCTGATAAATCGGTCGCCGTAGCGTTCCGGCGGAATAGGCGATATTTGTGACTCGTGTCCGCCCATACCTTTCCAGGCATGCTCAATCCTTTTGAGCAGCGTGTACTGTGAATGTATTAGCTTACAGTCTGTGAATCTCGCACTGACCTGTACTCACTCTCGTCAAGCAATCAATGATGCCGAGATAATATATTTCCTCACCGGGAGCATCGTCCTCGTGAGTAGCGCGGAAGCCACCATCGTCAGCGTAAAAGAAGAAAGGACTTCGATGCGCTTCGTCTGGCATCTTGTCCAAAGTCTGTGAGATCGGTACCGGTCTCTGTCTCTTGACCGCCTCGCGCATCTCCTTTACCCTTTTCGCATTCTCCATCTTGCTCGGTGTCCTGTCCAATTGCGTGTGAGTTCCATCGTCCTTCGGCTCTCCCTCAGGCTGGAAGACACGCAGAGTCTTGTCGCGCAAATTTTCTTCATTACCACGTTCCAAATCATGAATGCCAACCAGCATAGAATAATCCATGATCTTCAGACGCTGCAGCAGCGCAACATCCTTTTGCATCTGCGCTACAAATGCTTCCTTCTTCGTGGGCCCGAATTCGAGATGTAGATTGCGACGCAACCAATTCAGATCTTTGAGTGTGGCACGAGGATTCTTCTCTAAATCTTCTTCCTTGAAATCTCGGCCAATTGTGCTCCCCTTCAGATCGAATGTGCGATGTATGTCGCGATGTGGTGGGAAAAGGTTGTTCATGACCACAAAGTGAATCTTTCTCCCGTAAGGAATCTTCACTCGGTGCAGTCCATAAAATTGTGAGAGCAGAGTATTTGGGTTCTCGGTGACATGGTTGTAGTAGTCCCGAAGAATCATCCGCAGAAACTTGTGCTCTCCGTGATGTATCGTCTTGATGATATATTTGTAATCTCGTGAGAAGTAGAAGAATGATCCGCTCTTTCCGGGTGAGCCCAGCTCAGAGAGGATATACTTCGAAGTCAAGGACATGAGGTAGTCGGCAGGATCCAACTGGAAGTTAGCCCGGAGCTTCCTGAAGACAAACGGTGCATAGTCCTTGAACTTGAAGTCATATTTGGAGCTGGGTGTCAGCTCACTCCCGCTAATGTCGAAGCTGAATTTGTGCTTCGTCTCAAAGTCGGCGTCTGTGAGATCTCTATCGAGTTTCGCGTTCGTGCGGCTAACACAGCAACGGATACCGGTAAGCATGTTATACGCGGTGACGAAATTGACATGGTTCTGGTCGACCTTGGTGCCCACAACCACTCTGTCATCGTCGGTGTCCGCTCGCTGCTTCTTGGATGCGCGCTTCGCTCTGATGTGCTCTGCCCATCTGGCTGCATCCTCATCTTGAGGAATGTCATCCAGATGCATGTCTGAGTGCACGGACCGCGTGTTACGCCTTCCCAGCTGTAGAGATGCCCTACGTCTCGTCGGAGTATTCGGCGAAAAGCGGCCCGTGGACAGGATCGCGCCGTCAAGCTGTGACGATGGATCTGAGCCATCCTTTGAAGTACGTGTCGCGCTTGGTACCTCCAGCGTATGGCGCTGAGTTAACCGGTCTGGCCTTGTGGCAGTCGGAACTAAGCTTTGGCTGGGATCGAAAGCTGGTGGTGAAGATGCACGATGTTTTGAGGGCTTTGAGCTCGGCGGCCTCAATAGTCCATCTGTAGTAGTTTGCGGTGAGCTCTCCTCTACTGGTGGTAGAGCGGAGCTGGGTGTCATCGGAACCTGTCCATGGCTGACGCTTCGTATTGGGTGTTGTGACGTGATTGGCTCCCCATTCGAGATGCTGACAGGCTTGCCCAGCGGACTTTTGGTCGCTGAAATGGGAGGCTTGCCGTTCGCATGTGGGACAGCAGTGAAGTAGCCTTCTTCGGCTGCTCCTAGACGTGTTGTGGCCTCTTTGACAGCTTCGCCCGATCTCCGCTCACCACCGTCAGACACGGACAGGTTTGTTGCGCTGAGATTGTTCATGCTCCGCCGACTTTTCATGCTCAGCGCAATGCTCTTAGCACTGGGCGCTCTGTCGCTGCCGGGGGCATTTGGTACGCTCAGCACGCTACCTTCTTTTCCACCGAAGCCCTCCTTGACGCTTGTGCTGCGTCTTGGCGCGGCATTGGCGTTTGACGTAGGCGGATAGGCCTCTGCGAGGGCGTCCGCGGTGAACGGTGTGAGCTGCTCTGAGCCTGGTGTCCTATGGTGGTCATTTGGAAGGCCTCGGGGGTATGTGCCGTTTGTAGTGGAGGTCGTGTAGCCATCCGCAGCACCAACCGACATGTCTCTGCCAGCCCCAGCGCTCAAGTTGCCGTGAACCATGAAGGCATGGGCATAGGACAACTCGGTGGACTTCCTGCTCAGCGGCGCCGTCGTGGATGGTGGTGGGTCTGAAGGCGGCGCATCGTCCCCTGATCTGAAGGCCGTGGTGGTCGCCAGCGCGAAGAAGTCCGGGTCGGCGTTGCGGTGGGCCACCGAGGTGGTAGGAGTCGACTGACGCTGTCCTATCGCGTCCGAAGATCCTGCGGAGAGTTCGTGTAATGTGTTGCGGTATTCGTTATGCTGGGTGAGCAATAGCCGTCGCTGCAAAGTGTTGTGGGCGCGCGGATGTGGTGTGTTGTATGTTGGCTGGCACGGAAAGCCGCTCAGAACAGAACAGACGTCGGTCAGTCGGCTACAACGGCCACGTCCGTACGAGGGCTTGGCACTCGAGATCAGCCCGTCGTCATTGTTGATTTGGCCTTGACTCGCACGCGTCTCTGGACAGTCCAAAATTATCTATACCGTGTTCTGCTATTCTCAAGCTGACAAAACACGTGCAGCCTCATCAGCAGCCCAGCAGCCCAGCAGCTGCGTTGTGTAATGGGACTCGCCGGATGAACGTGTTCCCTGCATGAGCTCCGGAAGCTCTGCTTTCCGCCCATTGTTTGGCGTCGAATCACTGCTGCACACGCGTCGCTCTCACTTCCCAGCATTGGCCATCACAGTACACTTCAAGACCACTCGGGTCACATCAATCAGTGAGACATGTTGGACGAGTCAAGTTCAAAATAAAATGCATGTCAGGCTATGTACTCTGTTCGCGCTGCATAGCATTGTGACATCTCTCGTAGCAGTAGCAGTACCCTCGGCCGTGCTCTCTCCCCATAACGCCAGTCATAAACATCCCCTAAAGCAAAATAAGAAGTTCCCCGAGAAGCCGGTCCCAATACGAGAAGGTCGGCGGGAGAACAAACGCGTCCTCACACAAACCGCGAGCTGGTATCACACATACATATATCCATGGACCTTTCATCTGACGCCGAACACCTTGCATCGCCGACTGCGACCATCATCGACGCGCTTCAACGACGACAGCGTATCCGATAACATGGCGCGTCGGGCATCAGTCCCCATTACGGAAGGTCGCAACATCGTCAGATCAGACAGAAGAAGAAATGAGACGCTTATGCCTTCTTGGGCGTCGCGCTCTTCTTTGGGGTTGCCTTCTTCGCGGCGGCCTTCTTGGGAGCAGTGGTCTTTCGGACGGCCTGTGGTGCGGTAGACTTGGTTACGCGCCCTGACTTGGTCTTGCCGAGAACAACTGGAGCCTTCTCCTCAACGGCTGGGGCCTACAAAATTGTCAGCATGGATTGACTGTGACTAGGCAAGGTGATTGCTTACGGCAGCAGGTGTCTTGCGCTTGGTGCCAGTGTTTGCCTTTGTCTTGGTTGCCGCCTTCTTCGCTGGTGCCTTTGCCTTTGTGGTTGTGGTCTTCTTAGTAGCAGCAGCCTTCTTTGGGGCAGCGGCCTTCTTGGTTGTGGTGGTCTTCTTGGTGGCAGCGGCGGCCTTCTTTGGTGCAGCGGCCTTCGTGGTCTTCGCAGCGGCGGTCTTAGTGGAAGCGGCGGCCTTGGATGCTGGTGCAGCGAGCTTCACTGTTCCAGAGGTACCTGTTGGCGGCAGCGAGGTTAGCAGCGTGCTTGGGACAGCGTCGATTTTCGGACTGAAAGCGATGGGACGGTGTGCTCATCGATACCGAGAAGCACGACATGTCAATTGTCGCGTTGTGCGTGTGTTCGAACGTGGATGTGATCGATCGGTCTGACGTACCCTTTGGTCGCGCGAAGACACCGCTGTCGGAGCCCTTCTGGAGGGCGCGGTTGAATTGTGCGGTGAAGACAGCATCGCTGACGCCGGTGAGGTTGTTGTTGGCCTGGACGTACTTCTTAATGGCCTGGCGACTGTACGAAGGGAGCAATGTCAGTCAGAGCTCAAGGCTGTGTCACACCGCGCTACTTCCGAAATGGGTAACGACGGCGACGACGAGGTGAGGATTTTCACTTACGAAGAACCATTCCGCTCCTTGAGCTGTATATCAAGACACGTCAGCCCAATTCTCAAGTCGCAGCAGAGGTTGTGGAGTGCGTGGTACGATCAGACGTATCGCCTGTCGCAATCTGACCATCACGAAGACGACCACACCAAATGCGCCGGGAAAGCTCAACTTACGCTGACAATGGCCTCCTTGATCATGTCTAGAGTAAAGACGCGTCAGCAACCGGCGAACACGATAAGAGCTGTCCCACATCGCCGCGACAATGCGTGCGATCAGGTCATCGTCGCAAACGTACCTTGGTAAGTGCCGTGCTGGGAGGCGCCAGCAGGCTTGCTAGCCTTCTTGGTTGCGGCTTTTGGAGGCATGTTGCTTGGAATGTGATTGATTGTGCTTGAAGCGGATTGCCTGGAGCGTCGATTGATGTATGGAATACGTGTGGTCGAAGTGGTGGTCGAGAGCGTGGTGGATGGGAAGCAACAGGTAGAGCAGTAAAAGGCCGCAGTCGCGCGTGCGGCGGGGAAAGGGCCCTATTTATTGTAGAGCTAGCACGCTGCGCAGCACTTGGATCAAACCCATCGCTACCCTGCACCTCTTCCACGAGCTAAGCTCCATTCTCTCTTTTACTCTTCTGATTCTTTTCTCTGATAGGACCGGATCTCACCATCCTGTCTCGGTCGCTTCGAGCCTTTCCTGAGCGCACTTCGACTTCCCTCGACGCTCTCCCTTCTTTGTTATGATCTTGGCACTCCTCCACGCGCCTCATGGCTGTCGCGTTTCTCGTCCCAACTCTGCTCCATTTCTCTTTTTCGAGAAGCAGTTCGTCCTCTCTTGCTGTGCTACGATTCGTTCAACGCCTGTGGCAAGCCATCACACTGTTCGTTTATCCCTCGACTAGTTTCGTACAAGGTCTCGTGATGCCTGACTGTCCCGCTCCTGCTCACGCTTCCTCTGTTGCCATCGTGATTTCACCTCACTGCATCATAACTCTACATTGATGTGTCCTTCCCTGATTGCACAACACATGGCAGTATTACATATGAACATTCGCCTTCACTGTATCTGTAATGCGATGCTATCGCGTTCGTCTTGTTGAGAGTTCTCCACGCGGCGCGTCACCGCCTGAACTGGATGTGATACAACATCGCACGCGTGAACATTTCACTCCACAACATTAAAGCGTCTTCTGACTGCCTGCGGGATATTTCGATGATCCATCCACGTCGCACGAGATTGATCGAGAGTGTAGGCAACTGTGGCAAGCTGGTCACGCGGTCAGCGAATCGAGATCACGCCACACTCCCATCAACCTTGGCGCATCCCAACGACAAGCGGTTAGAGAAGTAATCAATATAGCGATAGTGGCACGGGTGGTGAGAGGATGAAAAGTTTATCATTGAGCGCTCTATCGAGTATCGTGGCGCATCCTAGGATCCTCCCAAAAAGTGTTTTCTGCGCAATTTCTCTTTCTTCCAGACATGTGCCATCTCCCTCGTTGTGCATAAGCTGAGTTTTGGCGTGCTTCATGTTCGCGGCCGCACGCGTGTTGAAGAGAGTATGGGTTTATCTGAACTGATCCGGCACCTTCTGAACGAGTGAAGAAGATGTGATCAACGTGGTCTGCTGAGCTGATATCGTTGACTCAGTCATCATTGATGCAGGAAGGTAGCCTCGTCCAAGTCAGAGGGCTATTCCTGGGATTTCCAGTGGTTCCTAGATCTTGACAGCAACATCAAATGGCAGTCGCTGTATCCAGTATAGTCGAAAAGTTCTGTGGGTCGGCAGAACTGAGAATGTCGTTTATTGATACTTCATAGAATGTCGGTGTCGAATCGTGCTGAGAGATGAGATGAGAACTGTCCATGGCAAAACTGCCAGGTCTGTAGTAGTGCTTGAGGTTCAAAGTGTCGGAAGAGTCGAGGCCAGAAAAAAGAGTGTAGCGCTGCAGTCGTCTTGTGGCCAAATCGTGCAGGCCATGCAACAACCGCTTCGTGGTAAACGTCAATCCGGAGCATAAGAACCGGAATATCATCAAGTCATGCCCATTAAGAAAAACGCCCGTCGGCACGCCGGCCAACATACCGCATGCCTCCCTTTCTGGCGGCACTCCCACCCAAACGCCTTTCCTACTCCTACAGATTGCGCTAGCTTTGTCGACCAAAAGTCCAATGCCACTAGGCCTGGGCTAAAGGCGGACCCGCCGGTGCCATCTGTTGTTGTGGTGGTGGTCGCTGCTGGAAGCCACCTTGTCTCTGCTGTCCTTGGAAGCCATTTTGGTCATTTCGTGGTCCACCACGACCTCGACCATAGCCGCCACCACGGCCTCCACGGTAGCCTCCTGTACGGTTTGCGGGATTGAGCAGATCCTGTCCGCTGCCCTGCTGTCTGCCTGCTTGTTGCCCCTGCTGCTGTTGTTGCTGTGGCGGCGCAGTGTTGATCGGGCGGGGAATGTTCTCTGGTGCGTCATATACATACAATTTCTTGTCAATAGTGCCAGGAATGGGTTGAATCTCAGTACCAAGTTCCTGCTCGATACGGTACAAATTGAAGCGATCTTCCCAGTTGATCAGGTTGATGGCCAGACCAAGATGACCAAATCGTCCGGATCGGCCGATACGGTGAAGATACGTCTCCGCGTTCTTGGGGAAGTCAAAATTGATAACGACATTCACGGCTTGAATATCGATACCGCGAGTGAGAAGATCGGAACAGACCAGATTGCGCATTGCGCCATTGCGGAAGTCGTGGAAGACGCGGTTACGATGCTGCTGCAACATCTTCGCATGCGAGTAGAAACACGAGTACCCAAGCTCGGTGATCTTCTTGGCTAACAGCTCGACACGAGTTGTGCTGTTGCAGAAGATGATAGACTGGTTGATTTGCAGTCTGCTGAAAAGTGTGTTAAGGCAGTGGACCTTTTGCTTCTCCTCAACGAATGCGTAATATTGTGTAATACCACGCAGAGTGAGCTCGTCCATCAAGTTGATCTCGTGGGGATCGTTCATGTGCTTGTCTTTGAAGTCCTTCACCACGACTGGGAAAGTTGCGGAGAACAACATGACTTGTCTGTCCTTAGGGTGGAACTTGAGGAGCTGCTCAATCGTTACAGTGAACTCAGGTGAGAGCAGCTTGTCAGCCTCGTCCATGACAAACGTCTTCGCCTCGGATAAATCGGCGACACCCTTGCCGGCCAGATCCAAAATACGTCCAGGCGTACCGACAACGATGTGCACAGGGTCGTTCAATCGTATAATGTCATCGCGCAGTCCAGTTCCACCAGTGGTGACCATGACATTGATGCCAAGGTGCTTGCCAAGCGTCTTGCAGACTTGCGATGTTTGCAGTGCCAATTCTCGAGTGGGCACGAGAAGAAGTGCCTGAATCTTGTCCAACTTGGGGTTGATGCGCTCTAGCGTAGGAATGACGAACGCTGCGGTCTTGCCTGTGCCGTTCTTCGCTCGTGCAAGTATATCGCGACCAGATAATGCGACTGGGATCGTCTCTTCTTGAATGGGCGAAGGCTTCTCAAACCCTGCTTCATAGATACCCATCAATAGCTCGCGCTTGAGATAGAACTCCTCGAAATCCAGGCCCTTCGTTGCTGTCACATCCTCTGTTTGCTGTCTGCCATCTTTCGGGGGTGCTTTTAGCCCTGACTTCCAATCGCCCTCCGCAGCTTCGTTCAGTGACGTCTTCTCGAGCTTGTTGGCTAGCCCGTCCGCCATTGCAATGTTGTGTATGCTGTGCTAAGTGCCAGCGCCCTGTGATTTGGTTGTATGAATGTCCGGAGGAAGCCAGACGGTGCCTGCGCGGCAGTGGTGCTCCCGCGAGCGATGCGGCTGACCTGAAGCTGACAGAAAGTCGCTAGCGGAAGTGGTGCAGCAATCTGCTATAGAAACCGCGCGTCTTTTTCAGGCGATTCTGAGGCCGTAGATCGGGGTGCAGGCTATTTGGAGACGGCCTATAGAGCAGACTGGTTAGTCTCTGGAAGTGTCTGAGGTGCGCGACGCGGCGTGGCAGGCAAGGCGGCAGTACGGCGGATCTGGCTCTGGTATGGCGTGGCAAGCGGTTACGCGTGTGGTTCGGAGTGGTCGGAGGAGGTGTGGTGGTGGTTGGGTAGACTGTGAAGGTGTCTGAAGAGTCGGACTTCACAGGACTTCGAAGAATGAAGTCGGCGAGAGGTCCAAAAGCTTGGCGTTCGTTGTGCCATTGAGCTGCATCGCAGTGTTGCACAAGCCGACCGAGTATCCACCCGAGCATTGCTAACATCCCTCTCGCGTCGCGCTTAGTTGATCTGTAGAAGGAGTGAATTGATCTCGTGTCTTCTGACTGAAATTTGATACGCGTGCGACATCCGCCGCAGCAAACGCTGCCATCCATTGCTTCTGTGTTCACGCAACTCGGCGAGCGTTCCGAGATTAACCACTGCCAGCATGTCTACCTTGTGAGTCGCCCTTTCTCACCACAAATGCCAGAGTCGATCATAGACCTCTCGAAATCATCTCTCAGGCCAGAGAACATTGGCCCGAAATTGATACATCAAGCATCGTTGACTTCTAACATGAAGGCAGTCACTATATGCTACGATTCGCCACGCGACCATGTCCCGCACTACGACAAAGCACAAATATCATTCGGCCATCACTGAAAATCAATTCTCTAAGGCTCCACGCGACCGGATCACCTAAGAGGCTGGCAGACGCGAAATCTCTTTCATTCGCGCGGCCGACCCCTTTCGCCCACCGTCTCAACAAGCTCATAGCCCAATCCAGACCATTCCGAAGATCGTACAGCAGTCCGAACGACCATGGAAATATGCCCGCGTCCTACAAGTCTGCTAAACGGGCTGTCCGGACTCTTATCCTCATCAACACCGGAGTCTTTCTCACCTGGGCCTACGCGAGCGGCCATGCTCGCCAAACCAACGACACCAAACTCCTGCAATCACTCGTCCGAAACTTCATGCTTACCGAAGAGAATCTCGCGCAGGGACGCTACCACACTCTGATCACATCAGCCTTCTCCCACAGCAACTTCTGGCATTTTGGTATCAGTAAGTCTGCCACACAACAAAATATCTTGTCCCCCCTTCGAACCACCATCATTGCAAGAATTCGGACTAAGACCATGCAGACATGTTCGCGCTCTGGACATTCGGCGGCCTACTCGCGTACATGCCAGCCATTGGCGCAAGACATATCTACCTCCTCGCGCTGACCAGCAGCTTCGCCTCCTCCTCAGCATGGCTCATTCACCGACGCTCCAAGGCAGCTCCGGCGCCAGTGTCCGCCAACAAATCTTGGAATCCCTTCTCCTCCGCTTCCTCGCCAAGGCAGGCACGAACTATTGAGGCGCTCATCGGAGCGTCTGGGTTCGTGATGGCGACCGCTTCGTTGTCAGCCTGCGTCATGCCTTATGCTCCAATGATGATGATGGGCGTCGTGCCCATGCCACTATATGCCGTGGCGATGGCGTACGCCGCGTTGGATTTATATTTGTTAGATAGTGAAACGAGTCGAACGGCCCATTCGGCGCATTTGGGCGGCCTCGCATTTGGCATTGTGTATTATTTGGTGTTGCTGAGGAAGAAAGGTGGGGTCTGGCAATTGATCAGTAGGAGGACAAGGTAAGAGGAGAAACGAATATAGCAATTCCCGGTATTTGCTTGGTATGACACCGTGAGAGGTGAGATGGTAGTGTTTATGTGACACTAAGATATGTCTGATGTACAAAATGCATGCATGGAATCAACATGACATGCGGAAACCCATACAGTCATTTGATGCGCGTTTGCGCTTGTGACGTGATTCCCTTTCCCTATAATGCTGGCGTCACATTGGCTCCTCCGTAGCCCGTCACTTCCTCTTCTCCACTGGAAGTGCCGTCTTCGAGAACATCGGTAGGTCTCCAGCACGGATTGATGTCTCTCAGGCATTACTTGTATCTCCCTTCGCAACCTTGTTTCTCATCAAGTCTTGAGCTTACTCAACGAAGTCCTTGACTCTGTTCAACCAACCAAGGTACTCCTTCTGCTCCTTCACATCGATGTAGTCTGGCACGGCTTGAGCGAGGTACTCTGAGACACCTCGTGCGTTGAGGTAGCTCTCCAAGATGCCCTGGACTTCCTCGTCAAGCTGTTGGAACGGTGGTCCAGCGTAGAGCGACTCTGGGTGGTCACGGATCAAAGCCTTAGCATCGCCTTTGGTCTCCTTCGGCAGTTGCACAAGCTGGTTGATGATGAAGTCGCCATCGGCTGCGGTCAGGTAGAATTTGAGGGCGCCCTTGTTGGGCCTCTGCACCAGGACTGTCACGGCGACTGGGAACTGCTGTGGAGCGCCTTCGGAGTCCTGTATTTGAACTGTCAGTCAATGTCGCAGATATTTGATGTTCTCAAGCTCAGTTCTCACTTCATCAGTCAGTTCCTCACGGTCAGCTGGGGCAACCGAGTCTTCTGGCGCGACCTTGAAGTTGCCATCTGCCTTGCCACCCTTGTTGATGGCGCCCTTGGTGTTGGCGCCTCCTGACTGTACATCCATGCCCTCCTCACCAAGTGCCATGTCCTCCTCGCCATAGCCCTCATCGATCTCCGAGTTAAAGTCTGCTATCGAGAAGTGAACAGTGATCTGCTCATCCTCGTACTTGCGGGTCAAGTAGACATCTTGCTCGCCTGGAACGTCCTCAATATTCCAGTATGGGTTCTCGGCCTTGAACTGCTCAATGTTCTGGTCTGAGCCGGCTTGTGTTGTCGACTCCTCGTTCTCGATGCTAATCTCGCTCTCGAGCTTGGCAGCAAGTTGTTGCGAGTGTTCATCGAAGCGTGCGCGTGTTGTGGAGAAGAGGGCGCTGCGGGGAGCTTGTTGGCTGATGCGTGATCGGAGGGTTGATGTGAAAGAGGGTTTGATCGAGGTCGTGGCAAAGCGAGATGCTGTGCGAGGCGCGCTGCGGGCGAGGGCGCGGAGGGACAACATTGTGAGGGATGTATGGAGGGAAAAGGTATTAAACAGTCGATGTCGAACAGATGGGATGATCAATGGATGCAAAGGGTCGGGAGTGGTCAAGAAATGTTCGAATGTTCTTCGCGCGGAGGAGCTTGGACTCCAGTCGCGGAGACACGTGAAGGAGGCCGATTCGCTGCGCGATGACGAGCCGAACACCTCACTCGAGCTGCACAATTAATTTCGCGACAACGACCGGACCGTCTCGGAGACACTTCGAGAACGTCGACGGCGCTGTGAGATCGTGAGCGAGGAAGCTGTCCGTTGAGGTCCAGTCACCAAAAATTACGAATCGACAGACGCGACCATGAGCACCATTCCCAGCACGAAAGGCGTCGCTTCTGGTCCCAATGCCAGTCAGACGCCCACAGCCTCCGAGACGAAGAAGGAGAAACCCTCGCCCCTCCGATCGATTATAGCAGGATCAACGGCAGGCGCAGTCGAAATCGCCATCACATACCCCGCCGAATTCGCAAAAACACGAACACAACTGAACTCACGACTCGCTGCCGGGCAAAAAGTCGCTTTCCCTCCCTTTGGTCCACAATGGTATGCAGGATGCACGACACTCATCATCGGAAACAGCATCAAAGCTGGAGTACGATTTGTGGCATTTGACCAGTATAAGAGCATGTTGAGCAGTCCCGATGGCACAATTTCGGGACCCATGACTGTTGTCTCCGGTTTCTTAGCAGGAGCCACGGAGTCTCTGTTAGCTGTCACACCTTTTGAGAGTATAAAGACACAACTCATCGATGACCGGAAACGGGAAAAGCCGCGGATGCGAGGCTTCTTGCATGGTTCGGGCATGATCTTCAGAGAGCAGGGCGTAAGAGGTTTCTTCAAGGGATTTGTGCCCACGACTGCGCGACAGGCTGCGAATAGTGCCGTTCGCTTCTCATCATACACCTCGCTGAAGCAACTCGCGCAATCCTATGTTGCGCCGGGAGAGAAGCTCGGGACAATATCGACATTTGGGATTGGTGCGGTGGCAGGAACGATCACGGTGTACGCGACACAACCGATTGATACTGTGAAGACGAGAATGCAGAGCATTGACTCGAAGGGGCAATACAAGAACAGCATAGACTGTGCTGTCAAGATCTTCAGACAAGAGGGCTTCTTCAAGCTATGGTCCGGAGCAGTGCCCAGACTGGGGAGGTTGATGTTCAGCGGTGGAATTGTGTTTGCCATGTACGAGAAAACCATGGATCTTTTGGAGACACTGGACCCGGAGAAGAAGTACATTTAGTGAGAGTTGCTGGCACGACCTTGGGAGACAGAAGTCCCGACCTCGAGAGGATATGTTAGAGTATGAAATCTGCAACCGCGATGGTGGACCAAGACGCAAGATCGCAGTCGTGACCTAGCGAATCGAATGCGTTGGAGATACGAAGACTCGTGGCGAGGCTGTCCTGCGATTGTCTCCAGGACATCACACGTGGCATTGAGTCTTCGCAAACAGACTGGCCTTTTTACACAGGCGAATACATGTAGAGCTGAAATACGGCAGCTTGAGGACCGGGTGCTGCACGCTGAATGTGGTGGCAGACTGCAAACTTACATATCTTGCTGCAGTCGAGCCGTCGTAAGGCTGAAGGACAGGTGAATAGGTGGGCCCACTCGCCACTCTTTAGTCGAGTTCCACATTAAAGGCTTGGCGTTCACCTCGAGTGTGTGCACGACATCTTTATCTTCTTCTTTCTTCCTAGGCAAACAAGGCCAACAACAAACTCTCTACGCATTTGGTTCGGCGCTTCTTGGGCCGATGGGGAAATGATCGAGGCGCAAGGAACCATCTACCGTGTCCGAATTGTCACAGAAGCCAGTTGACAACAGAAGTCGACTCGACTAAGCCACTGTGGTATCGCAAATCATGTCTAATTCCTCGAATTTGTTCGGCGGAGGTGGAGGCTTCGGCGGCAATGGCGGTTTCGGTTCGGGTTCGCGCCCTAACGCTGCCAACAATGGTTTCGGTTCGGGTTCGCGCCCTGACACCACCAAAAACGGTTTCGGTATGGCTTCTCGACCTGCCCCTGCAAAGAACTTGTTCGGCAGCAGCGGCAGTGCACCAACCCTTTTCGGCGCCAGCGCTGTGCCAGCACACTCGATCAACAAAGCAGAAGCGGAGGCTTCGCTTGCCTTGACGAAATCTGAACCTGAGCCCGCCAAGCCCCATCGTCAGGTCACACGTTTTGAGTATGACCCATTTATTTCCTCAAAGTCCTCATTAGACAGAGACTAACAGTGGATCAGTCCTACCAGCCCGATTGTCAGTGTCAAAGTCGGCACTTCCGAGACTGGCATTGCCACTTTCTACGTCCACCACGAGGTCCTTCGACGTTCCTCCAAGTTCCTGCAAGCCAAGTGCGAAGAGGTCTGGTCCAAGTCGAACAGTACAATCGAGATCTCGAATCGTTCGCCCACTGCCTTCGCGCTGTACGTGAACTGGGCTTACTCTGGCTTGATCAGCCTCGACGAGCAGAAGAAGGAAGTTCTTCCCGAATCTCAAGCTGAGTCCGACACGAAGCCTGTCAAGCAGGATGAGCAGCCTGGAGACACATCCGACAACTCTCAGACCGAGCCCGACACGAAGTCTTCCGCCGCGGACAAGCCGCCCGAAGAGTCACCAGCCAAGTCTCAATTCGAGCACGTCACGAAGGAGAACGACTGGATCGTTCTAGCCAAGGCGTACGTTCTAGGGGTGGAACTGGTTGATGCAAAGTTTAAGAATGACATCCTGGCTACCATGAAGTTCAAGCAATGGTCCGTCGATACCAAGACCCTCGGACCTCTAATGAATGAATTGTCGAGCATTATCTATAGCGGCACGACGGAGGGATCTGACGCACGTCAATTCCTCGTTGATCTTTACTCTGCTCGTATGACGAAGGCGGAGGTGATTGCTAAGAAGCGCACATTGACTCCGGACTTTGCGTTCGATGTGGTGGCGGCTAAAGTTCCTGCTTGGAGCTGATGGACTGGTTGTTAGGGACCACGCCTATGTGGAGAGCTGTGGAGCCAAAGAAGCCTGAGACTTGTACGAATTTGCTTGCTGAGCAATGCTACTTAGAAATAGTCATTGGGCTATACACTCAAGAAAGCTTTGATGCTGGGAAAGGATTGCATAATCGTTCAATGGCGATCAATACCAGTAGTGTAGAGCTTTAATCTGCCACGAGTAGTCAAGATGACCACGAAAGTAACGTGCCCGATTACAGGAGCCAGATTCTCTCCTTTCCAGAAGCATCTCTTACACCTCCTGCATTCATCCTCCCATACAGGATCCTCAATCCCAACGCCAACGCAGCCGTAGCAAAACTACACGCCGCACAAACAAAATTCCCCGTCGGATATCCACTCGCCGCCTCCCTCGGCAACCAGATCCACTGGGCAATAATTTGACTCACGCCAGCCATGGAGTTGTTCATCGCCGTCGCAACCGCCATAGTCGTAATTGCGGGAACATTACACGTCACCCACGCACTCAACGGACCCGAAGATGGGAAGGCTCCAGCAGCACAAAGCATCAGACAGCCGTATCGTGCTGTGTAAGCGTCTGCGGGTAAGAGACCGGCTGTGAGCCAGCCGACTCCACCTAGAGTGGATGAGATTCCGATGTGTAGGCCACGTTTGTTCGTGCGGTCGGCAGACCATCCGAGGAAGAGACAGATTATGTAGCCTACGACCCAGGGTGGGACGGTCATGAGTTGGGCGGAGATACTGGTGTAGCCGAGGCCGGAGACAATAGTCGGCGTGAAGAAAGTCAGGGAACCGAGCGGGACGCAGTTGGTTGCCTTAGGGATTTGTTAGTATTGGAAGAGAGTGGGACTTTCGATTAGACTCACATATGCGAAATAGTGCGTCAGCATCCTAGGGCTGAACGCCGTGGCCATGATCTCCTGCTTGGTAGACTTTTGCTGCGTAAAACCACCACCTTTGACAGCAATGCGGTCTTGAATATATTTCTTGTCATCGCTGTTGAGCCACTTCGCGCGACTGGGGTAGTCGGGCAGGAAGAGTAGAACAGGGATGACCATAATGACGGTGATGATGCCTTCGATGATGAACAGCCATCGGAAACCTTCTAGTCCTGCTGTGTTGTTCATGTTTCCAACGCCGTAGGCTATGCATCCGCCGAAGGCTCCCGCAGCGGTTGCTGATGCGAGCACGAAAGCAATTCGCACGCTACGCTCTTCAACAGGATACCAGAAGGTGATGAGGTAAACAATACCTGGAAAGAAGCCCTGCGTATATTGTCAGTTTCGACATATTGAAGTGTCGGAACAAACATGCTTACAGCTTCAAATACACCAATGAAAAACCTCAGAACAACCACGGTAGCATAGTTCTGTACTCCAGCGAAGCCCACCGTGAATACACCCCACGCTCCGAGCAATGTCGCAAGCCAAACGCTGGGTCGTACATATCGTTTCATGATCCAGTTACTGGGTACTTCGAACAGTGCATACGCGAGCGAAAAGAGCGAGACCGCCACGGCGTAATTCGTGTTCGTCATGTTCGTAGCTTGCAAAAGGGAATCGCCAGTCTCTTGATTCAAAACTTTGGAGTTGCCAATGTTGCCTCTATCAAGGTAGTTGAGAAGGTAGACCCAAGCGCAAAGCGGTAAGATGTGGAGGTCCATACGACGCACGAGCTTTCGAGCTCGTTGTTTGTCTTCAACGAAAGGTACATTCTTGATCGGATCTTCATCCGGGCTCTGACAATTTGTTAGCATGGAGCGACTATTTGCATTATGCCATGTTCATTACCGGTGCAGTCTCGATGGCATCTTCAGCATGGATTGCTCCATGCTCATCCTTTTCGGCCCCAGCCATTATGCACGGCTTCAGCTTGTAATTCGCAGGTGCTTGTTGATGGAGTGAAGATCAAAATTCAACACACTGGCGAGAAGGATAAGAGTAGCATATGAAGAGCAGAAGTGGCGTGAAAGAAATCTGGCAGAAAGATGGTCATTGCGGAAGACCTGCCTTGTTGCCGCTCTGCTGTTTCCACTCTGTGTAGATCTTGCCCACTCGTGGGAAGCCATGTTGCATGCCCGCCACGCGATCATGCAGATCACTATGGGGTTTCGCGGAGAAAGTCGTGCGGAGAAGTGAGCTCCATTTGCGTGCAGAAGAGCTGTCACAACTTCGGAGTGCTTTTGATGACGATGCACGACGAATATTGGTACCAAGTACATGCATGCATGTAGCTTGGCTATATTTATATTAGTTGCTTCACTCGAACGCAAGATTTATGCTTGGGAGAAAGTTAGGCGAGCTTGGTATCGTTCACTTCACTTGTGCACGGGTATAGCGCATGGCACAACCCCGTACAGTAGCCATTTACCAAGCCATTGCCAGCGACTTGTAGGCAAATGTCCGCCGAGGATTCGAGATGTACCACAGCACATCAAAATGGGGTGCCGGGCACTTCGCTTGCTGGATGTGTCGGCTTGCCGCGTTCGTCATCGCATATGTGGTAGCTTTATCCTTGAGCCTGACAGCAGTATGTTATGGCCCTCTCCTACTGCTGGAGTACTGTACGAGAATATATCACAAATGCTTCCTACAGGTCTGTGTGTGTGTCGCTTTTGTACACATCAGTCTGAGCAAGGATCGGTTCGGATAGACGTCATTAATGCCAAGCCGGCTCGAAGCTGTGAGCGTGCGAAGGTACCGGCCCGTGGTGTTGGTTGTTGAATCAATGGCAAGAGCT
Source organism: Cercospora cf. flagellaris (assembly GCA_005356885.1). Lineage (NCBI taxonomy): Eukaryota > Fungi > Ascomycota > Dothideomycetes > Mycosphaerellales > Mycosphaerellaceae > Cercospora > Cercospora cf. flagellaris. Next base: position 1,268,726 of record RJLU01000006.1, on the reverse strand, counting down.
TTGCATCTGCTTCATTTCTGTGACACTTCCAATTCCGACCTCTCGTGACTTGCCAAGCCATCAAGACATTGACCAAGAAGAGAACCGGAGCAAAATGCCATTCGCCACAGTCAACGGCCATACTATCCAGTATGTTGAAAGCGGGCAGGTAGGGTACAACGTGCAAGAAGACAAGCTACCGATTGTCTGCATACACGGATTGGGAAGCTCGCAGAATTATTACATGCCAGTCGTGCCGTACCTGGAAGGACACAGAGTCGTCGCGCTCACCACATATGGAGCGGCGGAATCGAAGTCGAAAGGAGAGAAATTAAGCTTGGTGGATATGGCGGAAGATGTGATAAGCTTGATGGACCATCTTAAAATTCCCAAAGCTATCGTGGCTGGACATTCCATGGGCGGACCAATGGCTCTGACCGTTGCGGCGCGGCATCCAGACAGAGTCGCTGGCGTTGTCGCAATTGGACCTGTGAACCCATCCTCTATCAAAGCAGAGATGTTTACTGCGAGAATCGAGACTGTCACTAAAGGTATGCACTGCAAGCCGGCTTGGAATTTTCCAGAGCTACGTGCTGATCGTTTGTAGATGGAATGGAGCCACTAGCAAACACTGTTCCGAAGGCTGCCACTGGCTCAAACAGCACGCCTCTCCAGCGAGCTTTCATTCGCGAGCTCATCCTTGGCCAAGAACCCAAGTCGTACGCGATGCACTGTGAAGCTATCATCAACATGAAAGATCCCGGTTTCTCTTCCATGACCACGCCTGTCGTTATCCTGGCAGGCGAAGAGGACCAGTCAGCGCCATTGGCTGGGTGTCAGTTCATCCACGATAACCTCGGCAGCAAGCAGAAGGAGCTCAAAGTGTACAGCAAGGTGGGACATTGGCATTGCATTGAGGCTCCTGAGCAGGTCGCCAAGGATATTCTTGAATTTGGGGCTAAGCTCGCATGAGGAAGGTCGGGATTGTGGAGATAAAACGACCGGACGCCAGTGCTACGCCAGGCGAATCGTTCAACGACCATTCACCTCTCGGCAAGGTTTTCGAAGAGAAGATCTCGCTTTGCAGTGAGCTGTCTGAGCTGCTCACGGGCTTCTTCAAGCCTGTTACGCGCAGATCGCGCATCCGAAGGTAGCTCTCGAAACTCCTTTAGCTCGTTCTCGAGTTCGCGCAGCCGTATCTTTTGCTTCCCCAGTTCGTTTGTTTTGTGGTATATATGTTCCAGACTCGTCGACGAAGAAGGTGGCCGAGTAGCACTTAGTCGCTCATCGTACTCCGCAATCTTGGCTTTCAAAGTCTTGGAGGTTCTTGCCCATTCTGTTGTGTTGTCCACCACATCAGAAGGTGCTTCAAAGTCAGGTCCAGATAATTCGTCAAGCAAAGCCCTCATTCGCTTGGTCTCTTGCTTCATATTGGTCAATTGCTGTTGCACTCGTGCAAGCTGCTGCTTCATCTCGAACTCGGCGGTGTTCAACGTGATGATCTCACGAGCAATCTCTTGAATGTTGATATGCGGGCAATCCAGTGCTACAGCTACTTCGGCAAGCGTGTCCAATTGGGTTTCGTTTGCCAATTCGGCTTGCAATACTTGCATAATCTCATCGTGAAGACTGCCTTTTTTGCGGGTGAGACTTGAATGTGCCGCTTTCTCGATGCGCTCAGCTTGACTTCGTTGCTCATCCGCACTCTCGTTCAGATTGGCCAGGGTGAGAAGGGCTTGCAGGGTGTCTTCATTTCTTTCGAAAGGGGGCACGCGGGAACCGTACTTCTTGACGAGCCAGGCCTCGACAGCAGCCCAATCCTTTGCTTGTGCTTGCTGTACTCTGGCCTTGGACGGCGAGAACAGCGCCGATGCGGTCCACTCGGCGTCCATTGTTGTCAAGTTGATTGTAGTGAAGCTTCGGTCAGCGCGTGTTGCTGGAAGTCGCGTTTCAGATCGGGGAAAGTTCGGCCGTGGATTTCACAGTGACGCGCACAACAGTCGAGTTGCTACCAGAAATGCAACATCAACGTCGACTTCCAGAAGACACCGAGCCGCTGAACAAACGCAGAATACAGACAAGTGATTGAGGATACCTGCCGTCTGGAGCTCAATGACGGATCATGTCGGCCAAGGCTGCGCTCAAAGCAGCAAAACTCGCGCTCGACAACAAGCAGTATGACCAGGCAATCGAGCACGCAAATTCGGTGCTTTCCTCGGATCCTCAGAATCACTTCGCACGGCTCTTCTTGGGTCGAGCTCTCGAGAAGCAGGGCAAGTACGATGATGCCGCGAGCACATACCAATCAGCTGCCAAGGCAAAGCCAGACGATTCCCAGGCGTGGCAAGGGCTTGTGAGTGTCTACAAAGCTCAAGGCTCCAATAAGGTAGACGAGTATCGCGAAGCAGCAGTCAAGGTTGCAGAGCATTTCATCAATGCCGATGACATCAACCGGGGGCAGTCGACTGTGGATGAGCTCACAGCTTTTACCAAGCAGTATGGCACTTCAGCACACAACAAAAAAGTCCTTGAGGTCATGCTGCCAGGCAGCTCAATCTACGATGCTTTGGAGGGACGCATACCTCGTGCTTCGCATACGTTAACGCGACTCATTGAGATTACTGAGACGGAAGAGGCAGAACGCATCAAGAAGGAGATCAGCGAGCGCCGAACACGGATAGGAGCAAAAGTTGGCCAAGTTACTGTTGAAGTGAAGCGGGAAGTCTTCACAAACAGCGATCTCGAAAACCTGTATCAACAACTCATAAACTGGTCAACCGACGATGAGGTCCGGCGTGAGTACGAAGAGAAGTTGCTACAGCGCGCCTATGACACGCTTGTTGTGCTGCCACTCGATAAGAAAGCCGCCAAGCTTGACCAGGTCTTGACGCTCGCAGAGGGCATGGTCATCATACATCATCCTTTTTGCCTGGCTTGGGAGCTGGTGCTCGAATCGCGAGACATGGATGATCTGAAGGACCTGGATGCAGGCATACTGCGCGAATATGTTGCACTCTTCGAGAAATCTGGACTCGCACGAATTCTCGAAGGCTGGTTAACGAGCGAACTCTCGCCATTTCCACCGCCACCAAAAGCCGAAGGAGACGAACCTGTGAAAGAGATCGCTCCTGAAGATCGACTTTTGCTGTTCACAGAGGGTCTATCAGATGCCGAGGCATCGCCTTTCGCGCACCGACTTGTGGGTGACTATTATTTGCATTTGGAGGAGCACGCAAGTGCAGCGGACACAGCCAGGAACGGGCTTAAGGTCGCTCAAATTGAGAGCAATAAGCTTGGTCTTGGTTTGCAGAACACACGAGATGCTCTCAATGCTGTGCTCGGGACCTCTCTTGTTCATCATCAAGCGCCACGAAATCATCCGGAGGCAAAGCGGCTATTTGAGGACATCCTACAACGGAAGCCCAAGTTCACTCCGGCACTCATTGGACTAGGCCTGATTCTTGAGGAGACTGAGGACTACCAGGATGCCATCAATTTCTTCTTGCGAGCTCTTGAAGAAGACAAGGGCAACGTGCGCGTGGGCACGGAACTTGCTTGGTGTAGGGCACTGAGCAGCGACTATGCACAAGCGCCCAAGGAACTTGAGGACTTCCTGCAGATGATGAGGACTGATGACCCACGAACAAGAGACCTCCGTGCACTGACAATATATCGGATTGGCGTTTGTCTTTGGGAGTCTGACACATCCAAAACTGCACGCAAGGACCGTAACCGTGGCTACAGCCGTTTTCTGTCTGCGATCAAGACGAACGTCAACTTCGCGCCTGCATACACAAAGCTCGGCATATATTACAACGATTATGCCAAAGATCGCAAACGTGCCCGTCAGTGCTTCCAGAAGGCATTTGAGCTTTCTGCGGGAGAAGTCGAAGCTGCGGAACGACTGGCCCAACTATTCGCCGACCAAGGAGACTGGGACATCGTTGAGGTGGTTGCACAGCGCGTTGTTGACTCAGGGAAGGCACGACCGCCGCCAGGGTCGAAGAAGAAAGGCATAAGCTGGCCGTATTCTGCACTTGGCGTTGTGCAAATGAACAAGCAAGAATACCAGCAAGCTATTGTATCTTTCCTCGCTGCCCTACGAATCAGTCCCGACGATTACCAGTCTTATGTTGGACTTGGTGAGAGTTACCACAACTCCGGCAGATACAACTCCGCATTGAGGACCTTCACCTACGCACTCGATCCGCATGATGGTATGAAGCTCAAAATCAATGGAGAGACATGGTTCGCCCGATATATGCTGGCCAATGTCCACAGAGAACTTGGAGAGTTTGAAGAAGCAGAATCTGGACTGAAGAGCGTGCTAGAAGAACGGCCTTCCGAATTTGGTGTGCTCATGTCTTTGCTCCAATGCTATACTGAGCATGCCTGGAGATGTGTAGAAACGGGTCTCTTCGGCCAGGCAGTGCGTTGCGCCATCAGTGCTATTGAAACGGCTGTGAAAGTGGGCAAGATGTCACCGCACGCCTTCAATATGTGGAAGTCGGTGGGAGATGCGTGCTCAATCTTTTCTTGGGTACAAAACAGCATCACCGACTTCCCCTCGGCCGAAGTGCAGGACTTGCTCAACACCTCTGCTGAGCAGAACATGTTCGAAGTTCTCGCCGATGTTGATCAGGTGTCTCTGGATTCGCTCGATACCGACGGCACAGAAGATTCGGCATCGCCTCCAGAACCTCTCATAGCAGCGATTCTGGCATACAAGAGAGCGGTCCACTCGGCTTCTCACGATGTACACGCTCAGGCAGTGGCCTGGTACAACCTGGGCTGGGCGGAGCAGCGAGCTCATGCCAGCGGTTCTGCAAAGGCCGCGAAGCGCTATCTGACTACTGCTGTCAGGTGCTTCAAACGCGCTATCGAGCTTGAGGCCGGGAATTCCGAACTTTGGAATGCGCTTGGTGTGGTCACTACAACACTGAATCCAAAGGTTGCCCAGCACTCGTTCGTGCGGTCACTTCATTTGAATGAGCTCAACGCTAAAGTCTGGGCGAATCTGGGAGTTTTGTATCTGCTGCAGAATGATACTGAACTCGCTCATCAATCATTCGGCCGAGCACAGAGCACTGATCCGGAATATGCTCACGCATGGGTTGGTGAGGGAATCATTGCTCTCACGACTGGCAACACAAAAGAAGCATTGAATCACTTCACACACGCCGCCGAGATCTCAGATTCGGCGTCCCTCATCACCAAGCGCCAGTACTCTGTGTCCAGCTTCGACTACCTGCTCTCAGCAGAGTCTGCGTCGAACGACCTTACAAAACTCATACAGCCCATCTTTGCACTTGAGCAGCTACGGAACCAAGTTCCCAAAGACCTTCCTTACCGGCATCTTGCAGCTCTGTTCCTGGAACGCGTTGGTAATCATGTTGCTGCCATTGGGACCTTGACGGAACTCAGCGATACCGCAGAAGCAGACTACGAAGCCAGTGAATCACTTTCAGCCCTGGCGCGATACGCGCTTGCGAAGTCTGACCTCGCGCGAAACCAACTAGCCACTTCTGACTTTTCAAACGCAGCAGAGAACGCCGCAACAGCCCTCGACCTCTCCTCCGACGCCGATAGCAGCGGTCTCGACGCAGAGGCGAGACGCAAACTGCGACTTTCTGGCCACTTGACAGCAGGTCTTGCACAGTACTACCTGAAAGACATGCCTGAAAGCGTTACGATGTTCAAAGCCGCTCTCCTAGAAAGCGAAAACGACGCAGACGTTGTCTGCTCTCTCGTCCAAGTCCTCTGGGCCCAAGGCGGACAAGACGAAAAAGAAGTTGCGCGCCAGCAACTCTTCGACGCGGCGGAGCGGCATCCTGAGCATGTTGGTGTCATTACACTCCTCGGGGCCATAGCTGCGCTTGATAACGACGCCGACACAGCGAACGCTGTGCGAGACGATTTACTGCACCTTCGCACGAAAGAAAGCGTTCCAACTACCAACAAAGACTTGCAAGGAATTGAAACTCTGCTCTCTGCCATCGCTGGTCTGTTTGGAGGGCAGAGCTCAGAAGAGGCATTGGTGACCGAGGCCCAGACAGCCATTCTGCTCAAACCTGACGACTCGCAAGCTTGGTCGCAACTGGCAGCTCTGTCTGGCGAGGACCATGCTGCGCAGATGGCATTGAAGACGGCTACGCAGGCTGTACCACCAAATGGAGAGCTAGAGGCAGGTGGTTTGGCTCAAGCTTTCGCTGGAACAGGGACGGTGGGAGATGCGCAGCGGGCGATGTTCTTGGCGCCCTGGGAGAAAGAGGGATGGGAGGCGATGAGGAGGGCTTTGGAGTGATCGCCGAGCAGGAGAGGTGAACAGGAATTTCTGTAGAAATGGTTGATACGAGTGATGAGCTCTACGTCGGTTCAACAAGTTGTATGTCCGATCAAGCAGACGGACAGCATGAGAAGCAAAAAGAAGAAATTGCCTCAAACGTGTCTCCTTCTCGCCCACTTTGTCAAATACTCCCGGCCCTGGAGTCGGTATGTGTCTTCCTCCACGTAATTCCCGCCTTGAGACTCCGTCTGCAGAACCAAATTCTGTCCCGCCTGGCTCTCGTTATATAAAGGCCAATGCGGCAGCCCATCTGCATTCGGATTTCCACTCCACGCAAAATTGATCCACTGCGCGCTAATCTGCTCGCTCAGCGCATGATATTCCGGATAAGGACCTACGAAGTCCGGGTTATTGAACACGAAAGCAACTTCGCTAAAGTGCTGGACGCCTTTATGTGGTAGAGCCAACGTGCCGGTGCTCTTGAGCCAGGGACGGGTGTTGAAACGGTAGATGTACGTGGGAGAGTGTTGAGCGTAGAGGCGGGCATCGGATAGACGAGGAGCGTGATAGAAGACGTCGCCGATTATGGCTGCGGCGCGTTTGTATTGTTGGCCGTAGTCTGCGAAGCGTTCGGTGCCGGTGTTGATGGGCACACCTTGGGTTGGATCGTCTGGGTAGAGGTCTAGGATTTTGGAGACTGTGGAGTTAGGGAATTGGAAGCCTGTGTTGTACAAGAGGTGGTAGCGGAGCTCTTCACCTGTGTCGATGCCAGGAATACTGGACAGAGGATTAGTTGATGCCTCGGCTGCTGTCCATGTGGCTGAGAAGATGTGACATCGTGCCCTGCGCGATGTAGGTGAGGAAGGAGAAGAATAGACGGCGACTTACACATTATCTGTACCTTCATCTGAAGTGCTCCCGTACAGATGGGGTATATGCGCAAAGCGACCTTCCTCAAGCAATATTGTTGGAAAGTTAGGTATCACATCACCATCCACCGTGGGATACCACCCGGGACCAGCGACGTTCGAGTTGTTCAGAAAGGGAAAGATGTCATCGTATTCCAGAGTCCGCAAGCAAGCCAGTGTATCAGGCGCGTCGGTGCAATTCGTGTTGTTCACGAGATCGTTGTAGATGGGTTGATACCAATCAGTTCCGTTATACCAAGCAGTTGTAGCGGAACCAGATTCTTGTATCGAGCGATGGAATAGGTCATCGGTCCTACCACCACAACTGAGCAGGAGCTGACCTACAGCAAATGAGCCAGAGCTCTCGCCCCATATTGTGACAGAGTCCTTGTTGCCTCCGAAAGCGGCAATATTCTCAGAGATCCAGCTGAGGCCTTTGCGCATATCTCGAAGTGCGAGGTTCGCGTTTCCTGAGCCTTGAATCTCGATACTGTACTGGTTGCCCCAGCCACCTTTGCGGTAGTTGATTGAAGCTCCAATGATTGGTTTGCCGATCTGAATCGACTTCTCCACGATGAAGGTAAGGTTGTAGTCAGGACGCCCTGTGGTGCCGACTTGATAACTGCCTCCGTGGATCCAGAGCATGACTGGCAGTTTCTGATCTTCACGTATGCCGTGAGGGCGGACAATATTGATGCTAAGGCAGTTCTCGCTCATGCCGTAAATGGCATCATTGGGGTCGTAGCTGGGACAGGCATGGCTGTAGGATGTGGCCGGGCGAACATCCTGCCATGTTTCGTTCAATGTTTGAGGTATGAGAAATCGATTCTGACCTCCTGTGTCTTGGGCATACGGTATGCCGAGGAAGATGTCTTGTTGGTATTGTGGTAGATATATGCCGGAGTATGAGCCATTCAGAACCTTGACTACGGGCTCTGTGGCGAGCACTGAGGTGCCCAGGATGCCCGTGAGTAGTGTAGCAGCTCGCATGATAGTTGTGAGAGCTTCATAGAGAAGCTTCAGCTTCAGTGACAGATACCAGGCTAATATACTACCTTTCATGGCGGCAGAATAGAGCCGCAGTTACACAGGCGGATTCTGCTCTACGGCGATCATCTTGGCCTATCTGACGTCAATTGCACGATGAGCATGGCTGAATTTGCTGGAGTCACGAATGCGGCCAACCGTACAGTAGCGTCCGAATGAAGGACGAGGCTATCGCCAGGTCGATGTCCGGGAGCGAACGCGTGAGTAGATGCGTGCGGGAAAGAAGCAACTCCACGGCGAACGGCGTTGGCGTTGGCGTGGCGTTGCGGGCGAGTTCAAGTGCCGTTGATGCCTAAGGTTGCGTGCGCATTTGGCGGAGCTTGTTCGACGCGAGGACCGCGATTTTCTGAAGCTCGAAGAAACATATCGCCGCAGCTGCCCGTCCAACTCAACCGCCCACGAGACCCACGACACCTTCGAGACGCACGAATTCGCATTGTAATTAGGAGTACGTTTGAGGAGAATCGCCCAAAATGTCCTTCGGCGGGCAGACGCCGACCATCATCGTCCTGAAAGAGGGTATGTCACAGGCAGAAAGCGCAGAGTGTACAACAGAGGGACTGACAGTTTCCAGGAACGGACCAATCCCAAGGACGAGGACAGATCATCTCCAACATCAACGCATGTCTGGCAGTTCAGTCGACCATCAAGAGCACATTGGGCCCTTATGGCGGTGATCTGTTGCTGGTCGACGAGAATGGCAAGCAGACAATCACCAACGATGGCGCAACCGTCATGAAACTTCTCGATATCGTCCACCCAGCCGCACGAGTGCTCACCGATATTGCGCGATCACAGGACGCCGAGGTGGGAGACGGAACCACTTCAGTTGTGGTTCTAGCTGGTGAGATCTTGAAGGAGATCAAGGAGCATGTGGAGCAGGGTGTCAGCAGTCAGGTCATTATCAAGGGTCTGCGAAGAGCGGGAAGTATGGCGGTGAACAAGGTGAAAGAGATTGCGGTCAGCACAACGGAGGGCAACCAGCGCGAAACACTGCGAAAACTGGCGAGGACAGCGATGAGCAGTAAGCTCATTTACCGCAACGAGCAATTCTTCACCAAGAGTGAGTGTCGTTTGGCATATTGGACGATGTGGAAATACTGACATGGCGATAGTGGTCGTGGATGCCGTGCTATCGCTGGACCAGGACGATCTCAACGAGAAACTCATTGGCGTCAAGAAGATCACAGGCGGTGCTCTCCAAGATTCCCTGTTCGTGAACGGAGTCGCTTTCAAGAAGACCTTCTCATATGCCGGTTTCGAGCAACAACCCAAATCGTTCAAGGACCCGAAGATCGTCTGCTTGAACGTAGAGCTGGAGTTGAAGAGCGAAAAGGACAATGCCGAAGTCCGTGTGGAGCAGGTCTCAGAATACCAGGCGATTGTTGACGCAGAATGGAAGATCATCTACGACAAGATGGAGGCACTTTACAACACAGGCGCAAAGGTCGTCCTTTCCAAACTCCCCATTGGAGATCTGGCAACACAGTACTTCGCAGATCGAGATGTCTTCTGCGCCGGCCGCGTATCATCCGATGACCTCGAGCGTGTATGCCAAGCGACTGGCGCTTCAGTACAGTCAACATGTTCAGACATCCAGCCACATCACCTCGGAACTTGCGAAACATTCGAGGAGCGACAAATTGGAGGTGAACGTTACAACTTCTTCGAAGGCTGCCCCGGCGCAAAGACTTGCACATTGGTGCTTCGTGGAGGCGCTGAGCAATTCATTGCAGAGGTGGAGCGCAGTCTGCACGATGCCATTATGATCGTCAAGCGCGCGATCAAGAACCAGACCATCGTAGCAGGTGGTGGTGCTTGCGAGATGGAAATCTCAGCATACCTACACAGCTTCGCGGACAAGAACGTGCCGCACAAGCAGCAAAGCATTATCAAATCATTCGCAAAGGCGCTTGAGGTCATTCCTCGACAATTGTGCGACAACGCCGGGTTCGACGCGACTGATATCCTCAACCGCCTACGTGTCGAGCACAGGAAAGGCAACACATGGGCAGGTGTGGACTTCGATCATGAGGGCATCCGGGACAATCTGGAAGCCTTCGTGTGGGAGCCGGCTTTGGTGAAGATCAACGCCATTCAGGCTGCCATTGAAGCCAGTTGCTTGATCTTGAGTGTGGATGAGACGATCAAGAACCAAGAATCACAGCAACCTCAAGCACCAACGAGAGGGCTGCCTCCTGGCGCAGCGCAGAGGGCCATGAGAGGCAGAGGACGTGGCATGCCTAGACGGTAAAAGGCCGTCGAGCACCAGGTTCTGATGTGACACGCGATAGAGAAAATGATGTCGACACGAACTGTATGTTGGTACGACACAGACAAAGCTGTAGATATCGGCCACGCAAGAAGGATCGTGCTCAGCCTAGCAGCAAGCTATTCATTGGCCGCATTCGATGTCCCAGAGGCGCTGCTGCGAAAATGTTTGTACAGCCCATGGCTAAGGTCCTTCCGGCCGGGATATCAAATAAACACAGTCACTCTTGACTCGACGCGGCATAGATAGTTTAACTGCGATCGAGAGACATGCTCTTCATGCAAACTTCACATTCACAAAAAATTCATCGAGTCTATTTCATGCATTGCAATCGCTCTATACGTTGATCTCTCTATTCTCTAATAAGCATATCTCAAAACCCTCTCATCCCCATCCATCCTGATCTTGCGATTCATCCTCATTAGCCAGAACTTCATAACCCACGCGCTCCCTGCACAGACAATACTGAATCCCGCGCTTGAAATCATCGCAGGACGAAAAGCCGGAGCATCACTCGAAGGCCACAAGTATGGTGTCCAGACGAAAGCGACATTGGAGATCGTTGAGACGAGAGCTAGTGCTGAAGCCTTTTTCTCGACAGTCTGCCCGCAGGTCGAAGCGGTCCAGGCGTAGATTATGCTGTTGGCGCAGTAGGTTCCTATGCAGAAGAGGACTGTGTGAAATAAATTAGTATGTGTAAGGTGGAAGGGACTGGGAGAGGAACCACTTACTCATAGAGAAGTATCGTGCTCCAGTGTTAAGTGTCACTGTTCCAACAATGAAGCCTACGACTGCGATGCCTTTGGCGATGGTAAGATGCCAGGTTCGCTCGTTGAAGCGGCCAGAGCTGGCAGCCCAGAAGATGGAGATTACACCGGCGAGGAAATATGGCGGTGTCACGAGCGCGCTATTCGAATAGTCAGCACCGTCTGCATCATGGTCTAGTATGTTATGCCAACTCACAGCGTGACCTTCTGATCCTCGAAACCCAGAGTCTCGACGACAGTAGGCAGGAAATTCTTGAATCCGTTCGCGGCAAGATGCATATGCTGCATGAAGACGAATAGCCAAACGCGAGGATCTTTCATGGCAACGAGTAGGCCTTGCATGCTTCCAGTCGATGAAGAAGCGTGTACGGTGTCGCGGGTGACGCGATTGTGCGCTAGTTGTTTCTCTTCCTCTGTGAGCCACCAGGTGTCGAGGGGCTGATTGGGGAGGACGAAGGCGGAAGCGACTGCGACGACGAAGGTCAGGGCACCTTGTATGCTGTGGATGATGAGTCAGTCATTGCTTCGAGGGAGTACTGTATAGAACTGCGTGCGTACATGAAGAGCCATTGCCAGCCAGAGACTCCCGCCATTCCGTGCATGTCGAAGACTCCGATGGCGATGAGGCCAGCCGAGCACATGGCGAACATATTGGCGGAGTAGAGGATGGAGATCCTCGTTGCGATCTCCTTTCTCGTGTAGAAGATACCAAGCAGCCAAATTGCACCCGGGTAAAATGGTGCTTCGACCTGTTCAGCGTTGTCAGTGAACGCCGCGATTACACCGGATGTCTCTGCCAACTTACAATTCCGAGAAGGAAGCGAGTAACAAGACTGCAAACATGTCAGTTGAGGTTCGTCGCTCGTGTACCACAGCCTCGCTCAACATACAGCGAAGTATAGCTATTCGCCAACGCAGTAAGCGCGCTGACAATCGCCCACAAGGCCATCGCACCAGCCATATACCACGAAGGACGAACTCTCGTGATCAGCATGTTGCTGGGTACTTGCGCAACAATGTAACCGACGAACAAAATGCTGACGCATGTCAGATACTGCGTGCTGGTGATGTTGGTATCTTCTTCCAAGGTGTTGAGCTTCGCCAATGTAATGGCATTTCGATCGAGGTAGTTGAGCCAGTACATTATCCAGAGCATGGGCATGATCCAGAGATCGAGCTTTCGAACGAGTTTGATTTCCTTCGGGTCGGTTTTTGCTGCTGCACCGCTGTAGTCGAGTTTTGCGACTGGGTGAAGCTTTTCTCCGGTCTCTGGGTCTTGGACATATTCGGTCATGACGACCTCGTCGTTCTTGGATTTCTCCATGCTGCCCATGATATTGAGAGAAGTCAAGGAAGGGAAAGTGCGAAAAGGGAACGCGAACCCGCAAAGAAGGCGATCAGTGACCTACCATTTATACTTATCACCTCAGCCGAAGATGATCTTCAATACCTGTGCATATGGGGACCTCAAGCCAGGTCTGCCGTGCTCGCAAGGCAAACTTGCCACGAAGGACTCAACCCCGCCTATACCAAGGCTTTAAAGCAGAAGCTGCAAACCGAGCACGTTCTTGCCACGCGCATTGGCGTGTCTTTTCTCCGCGATTACCCCAGGAATTGCTGTGCATACCAAGGCGCCAATACCGTTCGCCAGCCTCTAGGAGTGGCGATTTCTTCTTGCTTTGTAGATCTCTTTCCCATACAGTGTTGGTAAGTCGACTATCGGATCCGTTTTGCTGCCGGATAAACGTTTCTCTTCGCCAAAACGCTGATGAGATGCGTACGGACTGGCTTGATCTTTCATGCATAGTTTGCAGCCGCTTTCAAGCCGGTGAAGCAACGTCATATAGTGCATGCAGATGCTCTGGGGCCATTGACCATCCAGCTGCTCGTCGAGCGATAAGACGGACGTGAACTCGCTATGCTGCGAGAGGAGTCCTTCGCGACTCCTATTCCCCGGACGAGTCAAGCTGTCATGGCCGTGAAGTCCGCGATTCCAGCTTGAAGAGTCCACTATCGTAGTGAACGCGGCGCTCTGATGGTGCAAGGCTTCGCGAAGATCGCTCTCATGTGCGCCACGAGCCGTAGTGAGCATGATAATGCGACATTGATCATACGGTCGTCAGGACTTGTGCATGCTTGCACTAGCGACAGATTGTCGTCAGAAGTCGAGTGTATGTGGAGGAAATTCGGTTGGAGAGCTGGCAGACGGGATGCCGAATCGGCTGGTTAGTCAGCAACGCGTTCCTGCCAGTCGCCCAGCATTCACCTCAAGAACTTCAACAATTCCCACTTCAACACATCTCAACGACGGCGGTTGAGATACCATCCATCATTCAAGAACGCCGATTCGCAGTCGCCACAAGATGAGATTCCGAAGTCGACATCCGACGCGCTCACCGTCCGTGGTATCATCGTCCAGACGCGCCAGTGAGGGAATAAGCAGGCAGACCCGCACGACTATGGTTCTCGATCATCGTCCGATAAAGCCGGTACATCATCGGGACCATGTTTTGGATCTTCATATTGTCCAAAATTTTGAGCCTGTCAGCCAATCAAAGCACGCTATCCGATGTTAAAACATCGTCACTCTCGATAGCTCAGCTGGAAGAGCGCAAGACTGTAATGGAAAACCTGTCATCTTGAGGCCCGCGGTTCGATCCCGCGTCGGGAGACACTTCTTTTGCTCCTCGTCGTCGTCGTCTTTGGCGACCTGGTTGCCCACGTTGTGGGAAGCTTCATTTTTTTGGGCCCAAGCACCTATCTATATCCGGGCCTTGTATCCTACCACAGTAGCATTGTGACGAGGGCAACGACACAATAGTTTCGTTCTGGCTAAGTTCGTAACTATGTTCACTTTTCGGATCGATTCAATTGTGCTATTCTTGGCCGAAGGATTCAATCGCCACCCACCACCGTACAAACATGGCGCACGCGCTCTTGCTCGCGTTTTTCACGCGACCTGAAGGACTGAGAATGATTGCTGAAGACTGAGATGCATTTGAAGCGACTTCTGATCGCGTTGCCGATTCTTGTCTCAGCCGAAGTCCAGCGACTAACCCAAGCTACGTTCGCGCCACTCATCGAGCAGCATGACACGGTACTTGTAAATTGCAAGTGCTATCCATCAATACAACAGAAAGCTATACACTGACTGATCACAGTCGGCGTACCATGGTGTGGGCATTGCAAACTCCTTGAGCCACACTATGAAATAGCTGCCGCGCTTCTCGCGGACCACAATGTTGTCCTGGCCAAGGTCGACTGCACAACCAGGCTATTCGAAGAAGTCGATCTATGCCACGACATCAAGGCGTACCCGACCTTGCGACTCTATCATGGTACTACAAAATCATTTGAGCCTTATGAAGGTCAGAGGAAATCATCTGATGAGTACGAGAGCGCTATCGTGCGCCTGATTGAATGTTAGCTGACCTGACACAGCATCATCTCTGCAATGACCAACGGCGCGTTTCCAACCTCGTCTAGCCGATTTGCCACGGATACGGAGATTTACAAGGAGAGACCTGCAATTTATGATACGCCTCTGGACCTTCCACCAGATTCCACTGCTCCTAATGCCATTCTCACCGCAGAGGACTCTCTGTCTGCTCTTGTCAAGGTCGCAGTTCCCGGCCTTCCCATACCTCTTTCATCCTCCGCAGACTCGAGCTATTCAAGCTCACTTCTCCTCAACTTCTCCGTCTCGGATAATGGCAAGCATCTTCTTCTCAATGGCGAATTGCTAGCCCTCCGAGTACCCGATTCATCTCGACCTCGCCTCATTTCTGCTCCTCAAGTACCTCTGACCTCCAACATCACCGAGCGGGAAGACGAGACTTCCACAAACTATGTCGAGCTCGACTACGAATTCTGGGCGAACAATCGCGATGACCCAAACATCATTTACTATAACTACTATCCCAAAATCTACTTGAACCTTATCGGAGCTAGAATGTCCGAAGCAAAGAATGCCTTTCATGACATACTTCTCGACTCTCAGGACCAGAAGTATGTGGAAATTCAACTCCATGATCCTGAAGCAAGATCGTCTGGTGACCCGAACGTCTCTTACAAGATAATACATGTCAAGTTACTAGATCGCGCCGCGGACTACGTTCCTCCCCATCCCGATGACAAGCTTTGCAGTCGCTGGTCATGGCGATGCGCAGACTTTGGAGATCCGCCTTGGTATCGCTACATCTGGCGCCAGAATTTTGACGAGTATGGGAGAATCGGAAGCATGCGAAGGAATGTGCTTATGCGGTGGAAGAGGATCGAGGAAATTGCTTGGAACTTGCCGTGGACGATTCAAGCAATCTGCATTCTGGCAATCGGATACAAGATTCATTCGATTTGGAGAAGCAAAGGCAGGCGACAACTCTTGCTGCCTCTTTGGCAGACTAAGGAATCGCCGGTCAAGGAGTCTGTGAAGTGAGGGTGGTGGGAATTCTGGCGGAGCGCTCTTTCTGCTGCCGATTGATTGCGACTGTGCATCTTGTGGCATCACAAATGGCGACAAAGCTGGTGCTTCAAGGACTGTTTTTGGACCCGGCACGACATATTGGAAAACTCTGCCCATCGTCCACACTGCGCACATCATGAAACGGAAGGTTCGAACAATTCATCATCATAGCATGTCGTGAAGTAAAGAATTCTACTTCTACAACGACAGATTAGCACAGCTAAATGCTGGCTTTGTTCCTCCCGTATAATCAGCAATGATCGCCTTCACCGCGGCATAAAGACCCGGACCGAGCAAGAACAAGCCGCAAATCATGACCAAAACGTGCACGACAGACATGACCGATCGAGTAGGGGTGCTGAACAGCTTGCCCTTGTAGAGCTGCCAGTATGCGACCGCAAAGAAGATGAATCCGAAGAAGGAATCGAATGCCGCGCCGAGCAGAGACAGAAAGTCTCCCATGGAAGGGATGACCTCTGCGAAGACGAATGCCACGACCCAGATGGCGACCATGACCCCCACCCAGGTACCCCAGCCGACGATTGTGTTGCTGTGCGCATGACGAGACGTTCCCATGATGCGACCAAAGGCGAACTTGGCCGTGACGTTCGCGTATATAACACCAATAATAAGCGTAGGAACGATAACAAATGCGAAGGAGCCCTTCTTGAACACATCTGTGCCCAGGGATCCGAAAGCTGGCGCGGTCGCGTACTGTCCGAGGTAGTGGAAGCCGATGGCTGGCGGAATGATGAAGAGGATACCAGAAATACCAGCAAGGACAGTCAGTGCCTTGGGGAAATCTTGCGGCTTCTCCATCTCGGCGATGAAGGTCGGAAACAGAATCTGCGGCACCCAAAGGAAGGTGATGTTGAGTCTGCAGAACACAATCAGTCAGCAAAACATCTCTCCAGGTCTTGTGCACAGCGCATACTCACACAGCATTCATACAATCCACCCATGTCGTTCCTTCCCTCGGGAACGCATAAGTCTTCACTTCGCCCAATTTCGGATACGCCCCTCCATAACCCGCTCCAGGATGATCTTCAATTCCAGCAAAGACCAAGAACAACAGAATCGCAATCCCCATCGCAGCAGCCGAGAACATCGACATGAAGCTCACATGCTTAAGCGTTCTCGGCAAAGACAACACAATCCCCATGACCATCGCAATGACACTGAAGAGCACCGTGCAAAGCGAATGATCAGAAAGTGTATTCAACACCTTCGCTCCGGTCAACACGTGGAAACCGATGAGAAGAATGTTGTTCGCCAACAACATGAACGCTGTAAATCCGTAGGCAATATTCGACTTCCCGAAAGCATAATATCCAAAATCGCAAATATCGCGGATCTGCGGATTCTTCATGATGAATTTGTGCATCGTCAGGGATGTGATGTAGAACAGGATACCAGAGATGATCATGGTAAGAAGGCCAGGAACCCAACCGAGGACGGATAAGGACCAGGATTGTGCCATGATGGCGAGGCAGACTTGGTCGCCGGCGAGGAGCCAGGCGGCTTTCTGCCAGGACATGGTGCGGAGTTTGATGGCATGTTGGTGGTCTTCTGTTACGAGGGCTGTGATGAGCTCTTTGTTGATGGAGGAGCTGCTGTCTTCGTCGTCGCTGGAGGGAGTTTGGTCGCCTGGGATGTGAGTGTGGGTGACGACGGGCTCGAGTTTTGCGTCGGATTCGACATCGTAGTGCCAGGTTTGGGATGCCATCTTTGCTTCGCTGGTTTGAGAATACCAGGATTGTGATAGAGAAAGCGATACAGCTCAGCTATATAGCTAGGACATAAGTGGAGTCCACGACGAAATGTCGAAGATTATATAGAACCGAACATTTCTCACCTCAGAAATATACTTCTGAGGGCGCATTCACATGGTTCGCAGAATAAGGCGTGATCAATCCAGACCTGGTCGACGGGCCTGATAGTGCGCCTCAGCAAGATCGGAGCCGCCGTTGTAAGAAAGCATCGTTCAGCCTTGCCGCAATCTTCAGCCAGTCTGCGAGGAGGGAAATACAAACGAGGTTTATGCATGCCAGGTTCCACGTGGAAGAGAACCAATTGTGTGATCAAGCCTAGGCTGATATTGGGTAAGCGCGGGAAGCTTGGGAGAGCTTTTCGACGCCTGGCGTGAGCTCGGCTCCAGGGCTTGATTCAGAGAAGCCTGGGCCACGTTCTGTGCGTGTGGCGCTTGTGTGAGTTGGTTGCGTGGCCGCGGGTCAGCTTTTGGAGACATTTTGGATGGCATTCGTCGACATCGTCGGGTATTTGCACAGAAGTCTGCTTCCTCCAGAATAGGTCGTTCACGAGCTGTCTCTGTCCGCCATGCCCTCGTTCCTCCATATCTTCTCAACAACACTCAATAGATCGCCCATCTGGAAAGGCTTCGTTACGACGGCGTCCATTCCCGCATCGAGAGCTTGCGTTTGTTGCTCGCCTCTTGCATTTGCTGTTATAGCCACGATCGGCATATGCCGTGCGATCTCCCCACGCAACTCCATACTTCGGATTCGTTTCGTGCAGTCCAGGCCACCCATGACTGGCATTTCGATATCCATGAGCACCACGTCCAGCTCAACGCCGTCGTTGCGACAGTATTTGGAGCGGCGGATGTGCTCCAAGGCTTCCCCACCATGGTTCGAGACATGCACGACATAGCCGGCTTTCCTTAGCTGTCGGAACATGACTTTTTGATTGACGAGCTATATCAAAGAGATCTATGTCAGCGTTATTCGGAATGAAAGGACGGATGCGCAATCTCACGTTATCTTCAACCAGAAGGATATGTGTAGGATGTTCAGCGTGACTCTGCGGGACATAGCTTTTCCGTCGAACGGGTTGGCCAACCTGCTGACCCTTATGATCCTGATCCGCTTCTTCAAGGGTAGACTTTGGCGCATTGCATTTGCGCGTCTTGATGTAGAACTCGAATGTTGAGCCTTGCCCGTGTTGCGAATGGACTCCGATCTGGCCGCCCTGAAGTCTTGCTAGTTCGCGAGAAATGAAGAGACCAAGCCCGGAACCACCATATTCGATATGAGTCTTGTGACTGCTTTGCTGGAACCGCAAGAAAATGCGTTCAAGCTCGTCTGGCTTCATGCCACAGCCAGTGTCCGAGACCGCAATAAGAAGATAGACACTGTCGTCCAGTTGATTCTCCTCTTCAGTTGCGGAAGGCGCATTCGGCTGATTCAGATAGTGGATGCCTGCCACCGAGCTCTTAGGCCGTGTATCGCTCGCCGCAAGTGTTACAGTGATGTTCCGCTCTGGCGCGTTCTTGGTAAACCGTATGGCATTCGTAACGAGATTGATCAAAATTTGCAGCAGTCTGCTCGGGTCAAGCATTACCCATTCGATGCCCAGGTCTCGATAGGTCTTGTCGATCACACAACTTAGCTGTGTATCAGCGACTTGAACTTCTGCTTCGAAAAGTCGCAGTGACTGCGCAATTAGGTCTACCGGTTTCGTTTCGCAAGGTGTGATGACGAGCAAGTTTGAATCCAGCTTGCTCAAGGTGAGGATGTCGTCGATGATTCGTTTCTGATGTTGTATGCATGTCGTGATGATTTCTGTGTTCTCGATCTGCGTCTGTATCGTTTCCTTGTCTATCGTGATCGTTTCTGTCGTGTCTTTCAATGTCGTGTTCTTGAGTAAGTCTTCCAGTGTTCCTTGTATTGAGCTTGCGCACAGGCTGGTCGCAGAAAGAGGATTGCGGATTTCGTGACCGACGAAGTCCTGATGCAAAATTGAGTCAGTATCGATCGCACCTTCTGCCAAATGATGAATTTGCTTCGTTCCGGTGAATTTGGATCATAGTGCCCTCGGCACTACTGTCGGTCCAAGCTGTCCTCCAACTCAAACGCAGAGTCGGGTAAGAGAAAGCACTTACCATAAAATGCTCCTGCTGCCTCTTCAGCTCAATTGCTTCGTCCAAACGCTTCGCAAGGAATGCCTCCAACAGCTTCTGCCTTGAGATGTCGATCAGTGTCCCCTGTATACACTGAACGGTCCCATCATCCGACTTGACGCAGAAAGCAGCAGAGAGGAACCACGTCTCTCCTTCTATTGTTTCTCCACTCAAGGCGTCGCCTGCAACATATTTCCGATTGAGCCTCACTTCGAAGCGCACGGACTCTCCGGCCATCAGTTGATTGATTTTCTGTTGATGCATGACTTTGTCGTCGTTATGGATGTAGTCCTCCCATATATAGGGATACATCTCGTGAGGGGCAACACCGAGCAATTCATAGTATGAATCGTTGGCATACACTATCTCTCCCGATGGACTCAATTCGTACATGGCCATGGGCATGTGAGCAGCGATTGATCTGAAGCGCCGTTCATTATCTCGAGCTTGTTGCTCAGTCAGAGCAAGTTTTTCTGACAGCAAGATCCTGTCCAATGCTGCCAATTCTGCTTGCATGTTTGCTTTCTTAGCGTCCTCTTCCGATTGCCGTACTGCCGACAGTGTGCTTACGAGCTGCCGTGCGAGCAGACGAACGAACTGCTTGTAGTTGAGGTCGTAATGCCGTCGACTGCTGATTCCAAGTATGAGAAAGCCAACTCCATCACCTTCCTGAGCTCTGCCGAGAGGTATTAGCATCGCCGAGGTGCATTGATCGCCATATGCACGACTTTTTGCGGCGGGATACATGTGCGAGTCTGGCAGAATCGTGATAACTTGGGGTTGACCTGTCAAGACAGCATCCTTGAAAGAAGGGGTGATATGTTGCACCGCCCACTCGGTATTGATCTGGCTTGGAAAGACTTCACTAATGGCGGAAATCCCAAGCGTGCCCTCTAGACTCCAGTGGCGTGTAGGCAAGAGCGAGCTTGCTTCCATGAGGCCGCTCGAGCTTGATACTGATGGGGCGCGCGAGCTGTGCGCTTGCCCTCGAGGTACGGCGGAGTAAAGTGCCACGAAAGGAGCTTCTTCGCGATTGACCTCCAATCCGTCAATAATGGCAGGCCAGAATTCGTGAAGACCCTTTGCATCGGCGGTCTGCCTCTCGAGCTTCAGGAGAGTTGCCATTTGCCGCTCCTCGTGAACGCGCTCGGTCAAGTCCAGTACGTTGTTGTAAAAGCCTAGGATGCCTGTCCCGCCGACAACAGGTAACATGGACCAAGAGCCGTACATTTCTTCGGCGAAGCCACGCCTGTTCAGGAAGAAAACCTCACGATCACCTCTGCTCGACTGCCCAGTCGCTTCAGCCTTTGCGAAAGCATCTGAGAGCTCTCTGTGACCCTCTGGCCAGACTTGATCCGCAGTCTTTCCCAAGGCCCACGGATGTCTCTCGGCCAAAACTGACTGGTAGGGCTCATTGTAGATTAATGTCTTGCTGGGTCCCCAATACAATGCAGCAGCTCTCGGGTCAACAAGCAAGAAATTCACGCTTCGTCTCAGCTGTGCAGACCACGTCGACATAGGCCCCAGCTCGGTTGATGACCAGTCCAGAGAGCGCAAAGTTGCCACATGATTGGACACAACTTGCCCAGGTCTCAGAGACGCTGCTGTCAGGTCAAAAGGACCAATCTCGGCGCGGTCATAATGTAGCTCCGCATCTTCTGCATACTCGTCCGTGGACTCCCGCTTGTGCTTGAGACTTCTCGTGTGAGGCTTAAGAGGCGTTTCATAGGCTGCTTTCAGCACGCTCAGCCGTTTCTGGAGAGTCGCCTGCAGCCAGTCCCTATCGCGAAGTTTGAGGATAGAAAAGATGTCGTCGAGCGTCGACGCGTCCTGCTCTGGCCACATGGCATGCGCGACATCTAGATAGTCAGTGGAATAGGTAGTGGAAAAGATACACATGTCTCCATTCTGAGTGGCTGTACGGTTGTCCTACGTAGCTGATGCCGATCTATCCGCCAAGGAGCTCCAGACCGTCTGAGGCTCTACTTGACTGCAAACGGGGAGAACTCTAATGACGTGAGTGGGAAAGCGTGCCGCGGCGCCATCGTGGGCCGCTGGAATCGTCTTCGACTGCCTGCGAAGATACGTCCATCAGGTCTGAAATATATGTGCGGTACTTGATGGACAGATCATGCAGCTTATCAGTATGGTGTTGAGGAATTGGAAAGCTTCAATGTTGCGGAGAGAAGGGAGACGCGAAGAACAAAGGCCGACATCATCTCGCTCGGCGCGTCGGCCCCGGATCGCCGAAGCAACGCGACGCGAGTGGGCCCACGACTGAACATTTGTCAAGAATAATAATGAATCCGCCATGAGACTTTCCGCTGCAAAGCAGAATACAAACGAGACAATTCATTGACAGTTTTCGATACCACGGCTCATGTAAAGCCGAAGTTTTCTGCAATTGTCGTATCTCTGCCTCATGCAACACGTCTACAAGGCATTCAGTCTGCCCCAGGGTAACAACCCGAAACTCGAGGTCGAATGCAGATGTCTCAGAAGCATGTTGATCCGAAGGTAGTTGTCCTCGCTCTGTTTCTCGAGTATAGTAATTAGAGTACGCAAGCTTACAATGGCCCCGGACAATCGTGATCAGGAAAATAGAGCTTGCGTGAATCCAGGAAGTGATTACGATGTGTAGCGCATGATGAGACTCAGAGGCGACTTCATAGTCAAGGAAGGCAGCCTAATTAGAGTACTACATCTCGTAGGCAGGCCAGATGTGAGCTGCCTTACCAAGGAATGGACGTAAACTGATTGATAGTTGAAGCAGAGCATTCGCTTAGCATGGCTGGTGCCGGTCACCACTTGACATGGTACTTTGAAGGCACTGTGCTCGCGTCTCAGCTAAAAGCAGGCAAGTATAGCATAGATTCGGTAAGGTGGTGACTGAAGACAAGGTGCAAGAGGGGAGAGGAGAACGGATGCATCTTCACAAGATCGGCCGGTGTTGTCGGCCTCGGAACAAGGAAGCAGCTCCTCGCGTGCTTTCGCGCCAGCATCCGCACCGCGGGAGAAACTGCTCGCATGATGTCGTACATTAATCCTCCACCACCGCACACTCTTGGATAAAATTGATCGCTATACACAGCGACAGGAACATCTCGCACATACCAATTGTAGATTGGAAAGAGGCACCTGCCTCGCGAAAAAGAACTGCATGGCGACCTATTCACAATACCTTCCTGATGCGCGCCGAATACGATCTTTCTTCTTGCGAATGCCTCTGGCGACGAGGGGCTTTTTGCTGGTCATCATAATATTCTACCTTGTACACCTGCGCATGCAAGGCGCTTTGGACCTTTGGGGAGCTTTGATACCAAAGGAGATCAACATCAAGTCATGTAAGACACTTCCACCCAAGATCAGCCCTCTTACCACTTCTCCTCAAACGACCATTCTTCAATGTCCCGCTGACAAGATCTTTCTTTCTCTACAAACAGTATACCGCCTCAACACCTTTCCACTCATCCACAAATCCTTCTTCCACCTCCTCCTGAACCTCATCACGTTTCTCCCACTCCTCGAACGCTTCGAAGCCGAACACGGCACCATCACGACCTTCATCCTCTTCACCGGACCTTTCGGCCTGATACCAGGTCTCATCTACACCTTTCTCGAACGCTTCATCTTCAACCTCAACACGGGAATCGTCGGATCCTCCATCTGGGTCTTCCTCCTCCTCGCCAACGAATCCATAAAACTCTACAAATCCAATCCCGAATTCGTCATTTCAGGTTTCGGAATTCCAACATGGGTAACACCACTTTTTGCATTACTGTTAGTATGGTTTTTGGTACCGGGGACAAGTCTATTGGGACATTTGTGCGGTGCTGCAGTAGGATATCTGTGGGGATTGGGCTGGATACGGTTTTTGGCACCGCCTGATAAGATTTTGAGATGGGTGGAGGGGAAGTTGAATTTGCTGGGGAGGCTGCCGCATTATGTGAGTGTGGATCAGAAGACGTATGGGAGGTATGGGGTTTTGCCGAGTACGGCGGGGAGTAATGGAGGGCCGGTGGGGAGTACGCAGAGGTTAGGACCGTAGAGGAGGTGTGTAATAAAAGCGTTGCGGCATGAGACGATATGGTACTGCTCAAAGAGGGCGGAGATGTTGAAGTGATGACCTCCCACCCTACGAGCCACGGGTCCACGCACATTCGGGCTGGCCGCTACACACATGGACAGCATGAAATCGAGTGGCCTGGGCGCCGAGCGTCTATCGCGACCCTGGAAGTCTGCTGGCGACAACTACATAATCCACAAGAAGGCGTTCATTTGATTGCCAACATGCCAGCCCTCATAACTGTTTGGCCTCAATGCAGGGGTCGTGGCGGTGAAGCACCAAAGAAGGGCGGAAGAGCGCTGTCGAAAGGATGGCGCGTGAGCAGGACAGGCGCTGGCACGCAGGATCGACAAGCCACGCACGTTGCAACGAAGATTCGAAGATGGTTCACGTACGAACGTTTGCTCGCCAGCAAACCAGTAATAGAGAATCGAGGCCTACAATGAACAGTATTACAATCACCGCATGCTAAGCTGCAGGCAACGTGGAATCCATGCGAAGATGTCTGTCAGCCGTACAAGAATCGCAGCCCGACACGTACGACACCGTGTTGCTATGTGAACAGCAGCCAGCGCATATTTGTGACCGCGTGTCGATGGTGAAACGGCGCTGGCAATCAAGGTTGCCGTGCCTGGATGCGCGGTGCGGCGCGGCGTTCGCAGAGCCGCATGACGTCGGCGCGTTGCCCCGTTGACGGCAGCGAGAGTAAACAGCGGAGGCTGGGGCGCTTCCAGCCACGTCCAACCTCGATGATTTCGCTGCAGCACCACTTTGCGCCGCAGGGGACAGTCGGACAGCACGAAGGGGGACTCGCAGAGGGAATTCAGCACTGCTGCAGCTAAGCTTACTCTTCTCCATTCCACACTTCCAGACAAAGCCATTGTTGCTCGCGCACAAGTTGACCATTGCTCAAGCGCATACCGCATCCCGAACTATTACCACCACTACCTCCTCCTCCACCTCGCGCCTTCCCACCTTGTCCGAGACATTTGGACGTACCGACACACCCTACACTCGCTCTCGACACAACCGCATACCACCGACATCTTAATCACTGCAACAAAGCACTCGTTCGGCGGTTGCATTCCACACCTTCCCAACTCCACGGCCTCTGGGCCGCTGGAGCTCATCGAACAAAGACCACACCCAGACAGCTGGTAGACCGTCTCTACCGACGCCATGGCGAACGTACGATTCGCCGTCGGCATCCAGCGGCTGATACCGTTCCTGGGATACCATCATGTCTTGATGATATTGATCGCAATCGCTATTGTGCTATTATGTGAGTCGCAAGCACGAGAACATTTTCAACGACAAAGGATACAAGTACTGACGTGAACCTCCAGCACTTCTACTCGCAGGCTGTTCATCATCATCGCCCGCAATTCCAAGCATCTTTCTCATCACATTCTACTACGAATCCTACACGCCGACATACGATCCCACGCAAGTCAACCCCGCCGTAACAAACGCCATTGCGAATCTGGTCGGCGATGCAGGGCTAGAAGTAAGAGTTGGATACTTTGGAATTTGCGTCAACCAAGACTCAGGCGACAGCTACCTGTGTTCGAACAATGCGACACTTCTCGCAGAGCAAGTCTCCATCGATCAAGATCCGCTGAATTTGATCTGGGTCGCGAATACGTTCAAGAATAGTGTGGTGTTTCCATACTTACTGTGAGTAAACCTCTTCACTCGGAACAACCAAAAGTCGAAAGTCTTACTAACAACTGCCCGCAGCATCATCGCCATCGTGCTCGCCTTCATCACCTTCCTCCTCCTCGCCACCTTCCCCGGCTGGCACGAAGAACACGACGCCCGCACAGGCTCCGACATCGACATCAAACCCTTTCCCTCCCGACCCGTCTCCCAAGTCGCCCTCGCCCTCATCTTCATCGCTTCCATATTCGTGCTCGTCAGCGTCCTATGGCAACACACAGCCTCCGTCGCAGCAGCACAAGTCGCGCAAGATTTCGGAAATGGATCAGTGAGAAGTGGCGTGGGGACGAGTGCGATGGTTTTGGGTTGGTTTGGGTTTGCGTTACTCATTATTGTGACGATTGGATTACTCGTTATGATTTTGAGTATTCATTTGTTGGATAAGTTGACGGATGAGTGATGATGAGGAAAAGAGAAAAGATGGGTATGGAAATGGAAATGAGAGATGAAAGAATGAGGATGAGGATGATAATGATGGAAGAATGAAAGTCTTGTCGAGGTCGAAGGGATACCTCAACTGTGAGCTCATCCTTGGAAAGGTCTGGCCTGTTCAGTGGACCTCGACAGACAAACTTCTTGTACAAGACGGGAACTTTCTCACTCGGCGGATCGGGATGGTCTCGAAAGACTACGCCTTCCACCAACGAGGTTGAGAAGACTGCATTTGTTCGTTCTTGCTTTTTTGCTTTTTCTGCTGTTTGGATCAGCGGCATTCTGATGATCATCGAAGGGAAAGACTGGTGGTCATCAATGGACATGGGGGCGTTTTTGTTTATGAGATTTTTGATCATGGAAATGGCAAAGGATGCATCCATTGCACGACAGCGAAATATGTGCAAGCGGAAGACTTGTGTAAATAAACGATTCTGGAAGAGAAGACATGCGGTTCCGGGCCGGCATGGATGGATGGCAAGGAGGAGATAGATTGTATGAAACGATGATGATGAAAAATGAAAAAGTTGCAAAGCACAGTGATTTCAGAATCCAATGTTCAATGTGTCATTTCTCATTTGTACTGGAAATATGTCGTCGTTCGTAGTCTTTTCCTTGCTACCCTTCTATTGCAGTCGAGTGTTCACTGAGAACACCTCTATGTATTGTATTGCCTTATGTGCACTTCTGCTTGTGACGCGTACCTACTTATCAGAGGCCCTATACTCCTTCCTTCCACTTGTTCCTTCGTAGAGGGTCGATGAATCGCAGAGCACCTTCCCGATAGTTCCTTCTGACTTTGCGCTCCTTGCATGGAAGTGGCATGCCAATGTACAGTGTTCTGAGACTGTGAAGTTTCCAGGAGGTAGTGGTGCGAATATTTCGAATGACATCTATGCTGAACATGGTTTGATCGGCCCATTTGGAATGAGGATCAATGATAGAGAGGGAAAGCAGCCTGAAGTTTGGCATACTTTTTTATCCCCCAGAGATGCTTCGTGTTGCGCAAAGCTTGATACACTGGTGATCGTGCCCATGACGTCCCTTATCATATCAAGGCGTGCGAGGTCTGGTCGTTTGGCGGTGCAAATACGATGAGCAAGAGGCAACTCACGCGGTGGAGCAGTGCAACTCGACTCGGTCTCAATCCAGGTAAAAGCCCGGGCTATGGTGCAAAAGGAAGAATTCGATGAATAGTCCCCATTGTTTCATGTGCCACGTTCTCTGACCTCCTCGCTGGAGCAGACTTCTTGATCTTTCAGTAGCCGGCTAGCTCTCTCGTCCCTCAGTGCTTGATGTTCACTGACGGTTCCACCCATGGCGGCCTCCCGCTGCCGCATGAAGAAATCAATGCGGTCCTGCCTGTTCGACAAACCTTTCACCTCTTTCCTCACTTGTCGCAAATTTTTCGATGCTCGATCGTGCACCAAATCTCGAGACTCAACAATATAATTCCCGTTTTCTTGTGCTCTCTGTACATTTAAGCTGCTACCCATGATCGCCAGAGCAATCACCACAGCCAGGAAGTAGGAATTCTTCATGTACACAGGCGCCTTCTTCGTGGGATTCGACTTGTTATCGTGATATCTCTCCCAGTCTTCCCAAGTAGCATTTTGCCACACAGGATCTGATGGGTCATGCCAGCTCTGACTAAAAGGTCCTGCCGGGTGGAAAGGCGAAGGTTGCGCCCAGGTATCGCGGTTCCCAACTTCTGCTTTTCCGTTCCAGCCAGCTCCAAAACGATCGTATGCACTGCGTTTGACAGGATCTGAAAGAATCGTGTGCGCAGCTACGATCAATCGGTATCGCTCCATTTTTGCTGCGTTCGATACTTCGTTGTTACCTCTTGTGCTGCCCACACTATGCACTTGTAAATCTGGATGGTACAGCTTGACGAGCTTATAGTATCCTGCCTTGGAGTACTTCGCATCATGTTTCATGTCGAAGATCTGGTATGGCGTGGGATGTTTCTGTCCTTTCGGCGCGTCCGGCCATTTATGTTCCCATTGCCGCCCTTCTGGCTGTTCTCCGATATCTCTTGCATCACCGGCAAGCGTGGCATACCCGCCCACGCGACATGTTGCTGGTCGTGTGCCTGCTCGTTGGCCTCGAGACGATGACGTCGACGATATTGAGATGGGCGGAAGGCTGTGGGCGGTCGCGAGGAGAGCACTGCAGCTACGGGTTGTCAAGACCATTGAGATATGTACAGCAGCTCATGGTAGGAGCATGAGCCGTGTGAAAAGAGTAAGAATACAGTATGAGTGAGGTAGAGGTAAGTCATGGGCAATGCGCACGTTTGAGATGGTTCGAGATGCGATATCGCTTATCTCGGACAAGCGGTCCGAGGCGCCAGATCTCTTGGCGGTATGTTATTTCCGCGACACGCGACGCGACGCGAATGCAATCGACATGGACATCTACAACACGAGTTGAAGTCCACAAAGACGCATTGCCGATGCGCCTCTATGTAGACTACCATTGAAGCATCAGGTCTTCTCAGTGATGCTTGCTGACACGAGGCTAACGAAGCTGATCACAGACGTACGAGAAAGATGCCCTTCGATCAGGAGAACGGACTGGTCTACACCGAGAAAATCATGAAGGTGAATGATCATACAAGCTGCTTCAAGAGCCATTATCGCACATCTAAACTCAGATTACCCAAGCATCCAAAGCGTGGTACCAGATCGCTTGTCGACACGGCGAAAACAACACTCTTTCGAAACACGGACAAGCTCGACGCTAGCTCTTTGCAAGGTCTACCACAAGCAATAATCGAACAACTATGGAAATGGGCGAACGATTGTAATGCCGCATCTTTTCATGTCTGGCAAGTCTTCGCACGCACCAATCGTCTAAAGGTGCCCGACATCAAAGAACGCCGCATCACGTGTATGAGGCCAGCATGTCTTGCACCAGTTGCGAACGATGCCAACATGGCTTGGCTCGTTCACCTTGTGATCAGGGATGTTGACATGGACACCGACGATGCCATCTCGATATGGCAAATACCGAACCTTCAAGCAATTCATGTTCGAGGATCACGTTCCAAACAGGAACTCGTTTCCGACAGAATCTTAGGAGCGTGGGCATCAGCAGCGACAGATTTGGGAGCAATGTCCAAGCTCGAGCTGATTTTCATTGATGGGCAGCGGGATATCACTCCGCACTCTCTGCAGTACCTGGGTCGTTTCCCTGCTCTGCAACTGTTCACTGTGTTCAGATGTGGAGAAGACTGGGAGAAATCTATTCGCGGAGGGCAAAGCGTAGCAGGCTGGAGTCTCTGTGATCCGTGAGTATCAGTTCGACTCCTCTTTCAGCCCTATGCGAAATGCGTTTGGTCGATCAGATCAACAAAGTTTCCTTGCGAAGACGCGTCTGTCAGACTGAGCTGATCAATTATAGGAATCCTGTACAGCAGCTGATCATCAGTAAGACCCATTTTGGGTCCGACTCCGGCGTCGTATGGCCAGACTTTGTCGAGAACTTCATAGCCAACGCCAAAGGGGTCGCTTTGAGCAAAAAGCCGGTGCTAGAATTGGTCGGTTCGGATCAAGCTCGCGATGGGGGCATGAAAGCCCGGCACAGAGACTTCAACCACACGATCTTCTCGTTCCAGCGAGGCACAAATGCTCAAACCGTGGCACCTGAAGTGGTTGCACAGCCTGTGGCGAAGCGGCGGAAGCTCAAGAACAACGTTGGCGCCGCGAACTATCGGCTGATGACTGGCAATGTTTGACGACAGCAAAAACCGACCCTGAGAAGCCTTCACTCGAGCACCCGGGCATCTCACATACAACGGTATTCGTGGTGGTGGTACGTATCTGCGGCAAGGCAACGAGCGCCGAACACTGAACTAACTACTCCTGCCAGCGCATGTTGTGGCTTGCAAAGCTGCCGCTGCATTTCCGACATCATGCTCGGCTACATTCTTCGTATTCAGATGTAAACGTCCGCATGACGACACTTGGCTCCAATCTCCCATGTTGCTGCATTGCACGCCGCTACTGGGCTCAACGTGAGACTATCGGAATATCCACATGTACTATCATGGTATCATGTTGTGCAACATCGACTTGGCCAACGGAGAAGCCACACGAATACCGCATACGCGGATACGCTACGGAGCATAGCGTGGTTCTTTCGCAAGGGAGATCTTGGTTCCACGATGGCTCCGATCTTGGTGCGACGACGGCTTGGGCACTAAGACATCCCTGGCACAATCATAAGCGCGCAAGGAGTGTTCGCTCGGAGACAGGTCCAGCGATTGATTGTCGACTGGCATCTCACGATTCGGCATTCGCCACGCCAGTGTGGCTCTTCATATAACAACTCCATGATGTATTGTCAGAATGCAGTATGATCATCATGACTTCCCAGCAGAAACTCACTAACTACTAAACGGCATACCACGGGTCGCTTGCAAGTGCTGTCCTTGGCTGCCACACTTGTGGAGGTGGGCAGGAGGGGTTACGGTGCACTCTCCGACGACAGTTCTCCATTATTGAGTGCGTTGCGGCACAAAGTCCGGTTGACATGAGCATCGTTCAAATTCGCTACCTGGATATCTACCTCACGCACAAGCCGAATCAAACCGGATCTATGCATACGCTAAAAGTCGGGCAAAGATTCCATTGAGAGCTTCACATGCAAGCGGCACCGTCAATGCCAATGACCTTGCCGTTGACCCACTCGCCGTCTTGAGAGGCCAAGAAGCCAACAACACGTGCAATGTCAACTGGCTGTCCAACACGAGCCATTGGGGACCATGTCTTTGCGTACTGCGAGGACTGTTAGCACAAGTTCAAGGACAGAATCTTGATCGGAACTCACCTCATCAACCTCGTCATCGCTCAGCTTCTCTCCATCTGGGATGTACTCTCTGCATACGGCGTGGTACATGTCGGTCTTGATACCACCAGGTGCCACACAGTTCACGGTGATCTTCTTGTCACCGCAGTCGATAGCCATGCATCGCACAAATGTCTCGATCGCACCCTTGGATCCTGAGTATACTGCGTGCTTTGGCACACCCTTTGCCTGGCCAGTGATGGAACCCATCATGATGATTCGTCCGCCAACAGACAGGTGCTTGTATGCTTCTCTTGCAACAAAGAATTGTCCACGAGTGTTGATTCTCATCACGCGGTCGTACTCCTCTTCTGTGACATCCTTCAAGTGTCCGAATGATACAACGCCAGAGTTTGAGCACACGATGTCGAGTTGTCCAAAGTGCTCGACGGCTTGGTCCATAAGCTTGATGGTTTGTGAGACATCGCCAACATCTGCTTGGAGGGCAATGGCATCTCCACCGTGCTCCTTGATAGCACCAACGACCTTGTCGGCAGCGTCGGATGAGTTGGCGTAGTTCACAACAACTTTCGCTCCTCGACGAGCGAGCTCTTGTGCGATGGCAGCTCCGATACCACGGCCGGATCCTGTGACGAGGGCAACCTTGCCGTCGAGACGAGAAGTCTCAATGCCCCATGGGAAAGCTGAAGACATCTTGCTTGGGTTGGCTAACAAAGAGAGGTGGTGATTAGAGAGTGCGTTCGACTTCGATATAGCGCCTAGAGGATCGAGTGAAAGGCGATTGTTCTTGGTGTTGGGAGTTTGTGATGATGATGTAGGAGTAGTTGACATCTTCTGAGGGAGAACGATGGGCCTGGAAACATATATATGTTTCGGACAAAACTCAGAAAAGAAAGGCCTGGTTGCTATTCACGCTTTGCTGTGTGTGCCTGGACGACCAACCTTGCACCAACGAATCGACGGAATTCGGTATCGTCTGCCGAGCAGGAGTTGCTCGAGCGACCTACGCAAGAAACTATCGGCTTTCTCCATCTTCGCACTGCGTTGCTATGTGCGAGAGAGCGAAAGCGCGAAGTGTCACAGACCGCTACGTATCATCGATATTGTACCGTTGCCAAAAGCGAATGCCTGGCCAACGAAGGACAAATCGCGGAGAAACGATTTGCTTACCCCTCTCGGCTCCGATCTTTGCAAAGCTCACGTTACCGCTCAGCAAGAATCACCGCCCGTTGAAACGACAAAAATGTCGTTCGGCGTCATCGTCGAAGGCCGAGAGCGCGAGCTCTTGGCAAGTGTTGTAGAGGAACAACATCCTGGCAATTTATGTTTCTATTTTGACTTTTCGCGGAGCTCAACCGCTTCCCTGCAGGAACCGCTTTCTCGCGAGGCATCCTGCCAGCGAATAAGACACAAAACGGGGAAAGCTGCAGAGGATTACGCAAGCCGGAAACGCCCTCTCGCTCCGGACATTTGTGTGGGGTGCCAGGTCGGACTTTCTTGCGACGACAACTCGTGTTCTCTTTCGGCGGAGTGGTATTCGTGTTGCTGTAGATACCTCATCAGCATTGGAGGCATCTTCATCTCACACGATGGCCAAACCTTGCGTTTTGCATTTTGAAAGCAAATTTGACGTTTGTAGGAGAACTGCTCGATTGACATTTTCCTGGCGTAGGAAGCTGAGCGGTCAAACCAAGCATTTCTGGGTGGGATGCCGTCAAAAGCAGCCTTGAACCTTGTGAAGTCTATCTGAACAACCAGGTGGTACTGGCTTCAGGCGGTGACGTCGGTACCGACTCGTGTTGCGGTGTGAAGTTTTACAGTTACAGTTGACCCTCCATCGATCAGAGTTGATGCTACGCGATTTGTGCAACAAGTGCTTGAATCAAATTGTTTCCTGCGTTAGGCCGTTGTGAACGACAATATGGTTGTTCGATGGTTTCCGATGGAAACCAACGTCTTTTCTCGTGGGCCAAGCAGCAACAAACAATGCTGATAAGCTTCAGTATTGCTCAGGCACTCATTCATTTGGGTTCGTCCTCGAATACAAGCCCGGAACCCAATGCATATCTTTCCGCAGTACCTGTTTCAAGTTCATCGCCGGGCATCGATGGCTGCCAATGGGCACCGACGGAACCACTGCACAATGCAAAGCAGCGGCAGACATTGTCTGTCAACAGCATTCAATTGCTGCACCTACAGCTGTCTGCTGCAGGCACGTCAGGGACAGAAATCATTCTCCGACGATTGAAAAGCTTGCCGTGGGCATGAGAGGCCTCGTTCTTGGAAATTGAAGATCTACAACGCGTCTTGTCGGACTTCTTCACGCGGCTGCGGACAAAGTTCTCCTGAAAAACACGAAGCCAAGAACGAACATTTGGAGAGCCGTTGATGTTTCAGAATTGACGAAGACGAACTTGCGCGTCAAAAGCAGTGATTGCTGCAAGTTCAGATGCGACAGGACAGTGGCTTGCCTGCTCAGGTCGTCATTGTGAGTACACAGCCTCGCAACTCGTCATGCCAATGCAGGAAGTTGATGCTGAAGAGTGCGGATCCTTAACTTGGGATGTTCTTTGTTGTGATCACCGCAGGGAACTTGTCCGACGGACGCGACCGCGGTCTGCAGGAGCGAAATAGCACGGGCATATCCAACGTGTGGACATGGTAGCAACACACCTTGCTTTGCCAATGGAGTAGTGCGGAGAACCGTGGTCTCTGGCCATCTTCGGTGCATTAATAACGGTCGCATAGGAAATCCCGAAGGAAGCGCAGATTGCATAGGAAGCAACACAAATAATAGCTAGCTCTCTCGTGGTCCGCGGAACTTTCCCTTGAGCATTCGTTGTATATAGGAGCGATGTCCGCTGCGAACAGTAGTTCCTCTGCGCCCATCGCTTTTGTTCATATTCCTGATCCCTAGCCTCCCTTCATTTCAAACATTATCGAAGAGGAGCTTCGGGCTCTCTTCAAAAGACATGACATCGTTTGTTCCCACCCTATGCACATGCCCGCCCAAACAAGAAGAACTCCCACGCTATCGCACCATGACTGCAAGAATAAAGTTTTCGCCACCCATAGCGCAATGAAGAACACAAAAAGGACAGTGGATGCGGGAAAAGGAAAATTGCTGTGTTCCGAAAGGAGTGATGGCGCCCAGTGGCGATGAGGCCTGTCCTTTAAACTCGAGCCAGCTTATCGATCTTCGACCGAATTCCGTCTGAGAATCGATTGGAAGCTCCTTCGTCGATGACTTCGATGCAGTGCTGCAGAACAGGATATGCACGATCCAAACTCATCTGAGAGCCGTCACGTTTCGTCACGCATGGCACGCCTTCCCGCTTGGTCAGGTATCGTATGATGAGAGGATGATCGGCTGGTAGGGCATCAATCGCAAAGGAAGGCCCGGGCACTGATGGGAACATGCCGTTATTGCGCGGTGACGACTGTTCCTTGTGTGTGAGACTGTCAGTCCAGAGTACCAGGCCTGCGCGGTAGATGGCACCAGCCCACCAGGGAGGACGAACGGTCCGTGGCATGCTTCGAACAATACGCAAGATCTGGCCACAATGATAGATGGCCTCTTCAACATCATGGATGCATCGCTTGTGCGTCCAGACTAGTTGTTGGTAAGTGCCATCGAAATTCTCTCGACGAGCTAGTCGTTCGATTTCTGGGAAGTTTGTGGCAGCATTGAGGCTGATCAGATGAAACACAACGAGATTCGTCTGCATCACTGCGCACATTGGGTTTGCGCGAAGGTATCGCTCGGCCAAGTCGAACCATCTTCCCAGAAGTGACTGGACCTCCTCAAGGCGATTGCGTGTCGTTGATGCACTGACTGCACGAGGCTGACTCTGGTTCCGACTGGAGCGCGATTCAGAGAAGCAAGTGAGGAGCTGACTGTACTGATGGACCAGTGCCTGAAGGGGATGCAGTAGCAATCGAAGTTGTAGAGGTGTCATCTCAATGCCAAGCGGAATCATCTCATCGTCCAGGAAATGGCGAAACAGATCGCGTAAAGACAGCGGCCTAGCACCGGATCCCACTGAAGAGTAGCCTCCTGAGAACTCATGCACTTGCTCGAAGATGGAAGACCACTCTGCAGCACTCTTCGCTTGCCAAAGACGGTCAGCATCAGGCATGGGTACAGCAAACTCGGACACAGCAAAGAGCGGAGCGGTGTCATGGAATAATGCTAGATCCTGATCAACCATGATCCACGAATAGACCAGCCGGCTCTTCGACTCGTTCGAAATCCATTCTTGCCATAATTGGTCTCGTGTTGAATGTTGGTTGATGTTGGACGATGTCGTGGGCTTATCCAGCATTCCCGAGTGTCGTAACATGGCCAGATACATCCCACGTTGGCCCATCGCGATATCCATCTGCCACTTGTCGCCACTCCAAGCTGCCTGAACGATGAAGAGCAGGGCAGAGTGCAGCACGACAGGGTCAGCAGACATGATGATGTTTCGCTCTATGAGATCGAAGAGTGATATCCGACATGCTTCGGTCAACCCGCCTGTCAGTAGGCGTGCCTCCGTGGATTGTATACTCATTGCGCCTTGAGCAATCATCATCAGGACTAGTAGGCTTGCTGCACGATCATTGTAGCAATGCAATAATTCGTTCGCATCCAAGATGCCCTTTGATGTCAGCGGGAAATAGCGCTCGAAGCTGTTTGCGTATGATCGGAGAAAGTACTCCAGAACACGCGCTGGTGGCAACAATACAAAATTTGAACCGTAGTAGGAGTTTGGCGTATGGTAGCCCGAGTCAACACTTTGACGATTGCCGCCCTCTCGGTGAATCTCGAGCGCCTTGTGGAGGAAGCTTTGCGTGATGGCCAACAATTTGTCACGAGTACTTTCGTGGAGCTGCATTACTGTCAGCTGATCAGCCCCAGCCAAGTCGGTGTCATCCCAGGCAGGACTCCAGCTCGCCCAGCCCTCACGATTCCGTAGTGTGTCCTCTAATCGCTCAAGGTTTCTCTTGGCCGTCCTGGGACAAGCCGAAGACGGCAAGATCGGCGTGCAGCGAAACACAGACCAGGCATCTTGGGCCTGAATTATTTCGGGTAGCTCAGAGTTCATGTCTGAAGGAGGCGTGGAAGCTTGTGAATGTATCGAGCGTGATGTCCGCATGGATGTCATCGATGGTCGCTGTTGTTGATATGCTGCAGCAGAGCTGGAAAGCTCCAGGTCGGCAAAAGTTCGTTCCATCTTGGGTGTCTCCAGAGGTGTTACCAGCGAAGCCATCGGGTCGTCAACAGTCGGCAATATGCTCAACATTGCATCAGGATTTGATAGCATGTTTGCATCGAATCCGATCTCCGTATTCATGATCATGTGCGGTTGCACCAATCCATCGTAGCCGATCGGCATTTGCATTTGACTCCAGTCCAACATGAAACGGGGGCTGGAATCGTCGTCAGAGCTATCCTTGCTCATAGCATTCGCGAACTCTGTATATCCCGACAATGGCGTCTGTTGCATAAACCCGGTCGTGTGCGCTTCGGGAGAGAACGAGCTTGGTGGTGTAGGCCTGGTGGAGGGTTGTTCTGCGTACTGTGTCCCAGATGTGTCACTACTGTTGGCGGGCTGCGTTTCTTCTGCAATCGATGCCATCGTCGGCTTGGGACTGGTGTCCTTCGTGACCGCCTGTTGCGCTTGCAGTGGCTGCTGCGGGCTATCTGCTGGTGCCGCCGGTGGACTCGGTTGCTGCTGCACTTCAGATGACTGTGTGTTGTTTTCAGAGCCCGCCTGTTGTGCATTTGGAGGCACAGCTACAGCACCTTCTGCCGGCATGTTTGCACGAGCAGCATTCTTTGAGACCCTTCTTGTTGGCCGTAGTGTACACCTTAGATTCCTGCCCGCACATCTTGAGCACGGGAATTTCTTATCGCATTTCGTCTTCGTTTTTGCACAGTTGCTGCAGGCAATTGGTGTTCGCCCTGCTGACTTTGGGATCATACCACTCGCAGCTGGTATCTCATGTTGTCCAGTCTGATCTTTGCCGTGTACCGTGTAGTGTCGTTGTAGAAGATCCCTTGTGGAGGTCAGTCGTTGACAGAAGAAGCATTGGGCATGGTGCTGACCTTCTGGCGAATGACATATGACATGTGAAGCATTTGAACGGCTTTACGTTGGTATCTAAATGCCGTCAGTGGGACTTCTTCAGTAGCATGCCGCATTACATACGAGTAAGGATATGGCGTTCGAGATGCTCGTCTCTTGTAAAAGACTGCCCGCAGTATGTACAGAACACCATTGTGCCGACTTG
Source organism: Cercospora cf. flagellaris (assembly GCA_005356885.1). Lineage (NCBI taxonomy): Eukaryota > Fungi > Ascomycota > Dothideomycetes > Mycosphaerellales > Mycosphaerellaceae > Cercospora > Cercospora cf. flagellaris. Next base: position 1,231,775 of record RJLU01000006.1, on the reverse strand, counting down.
ATGTCTGGTCCAACGCTGCTGTAGATGGAATGCGTCTCCACGAGCAGACAGAGAGGTTCGGGAAGATGCAGGAGCGATCAAGTCCAAACGAAAATCATCGGGCAGGTGGCCCAGATATGACACAGCGCCCGCGAAAGGAATCAGCGGCAGTACTGTAATAGGACTCCAACGAAGAGGGCAGGTGTGGGGCGTAAGAAACAGGCTGGAGCCTCGTGCCTCAGTTGCAGATCCGTCTTTTCATGAGCGATAGATCCTGCGGCAGTTGATGCACGTCTGACATGAGCCCTGTTAGAGATATGGTTCAGCGCAGTCGCAGCTCGTCATTGATATCTTGGGCATTTCTGTTCCTAGCGAGGGCTTTGTAGTGCAAGGATTCAGCACGAGCAACCTGTCGGAGCATTTTGGCCAGTCGCAGATCGTCCAAGCCAGCACGCCAGCATCCATCGCAATCCACGGATATGCAGGAAGCACGTATCCAGCGGCAGGAAGTGTGCATACAGGCTGGCTCCCTGGCTCCAGGAGGCCTGCATCCTGTGCATGGGCTGTGTGGGTACCCCAGCAATGTACAAGGATAGTATCAGCCACCGAAGCCAGGGGAGGTGCCCCAGCTCCAGATAGCCGCGACCCGCAGCACTGCATAGACTCGAGTCCTTGGCAGACCAAGAATGGCTGCGTTGAACGCCTGAAGAGGTGGCTTGCAGCCGAGAACCCTGCCCGAATGTAGTAAACGCAGCTAGGGAACTTTTCTTGCCGCCATATATCACATCGTGCTCAGGACCTCTAGGCGCCAGCACAGTCGTTATGTCCCACACGCCGCGCTCGCACGGCATTCTGCACGAGGTCACTCGAGTTGTGAGACGCTGTGCACATGGCGAGACAATCGTGGAACGTCGCGTTCCCGACCCAACGCGGTGTCTTGATGCCACGCGGACCCGACTGAACGATAAAGCGTGCACTGCACGACCTCGCTAGCATGATTTGATACGTAACCCATTCCTTGTGTTATTCTGGGTCCCGCGCTATGCTTATTGTTCACAGTGTCATCCTGTCAGCATAGGAGCCGAATGCGGATGCTGGTGTCGCAATGAATAGTGCTGAGAGTTCGCCTCCCGCTCGCATAAGGATGGAGTACGCCTAGCTGTGTACTTCTGGACCTGTGTACCTGTTCAGCAAGTCGTCGCCTTCCACGTCAGCACGCATATTGGAGTCCTCCTGTTCAATGAGTCTTCGGTAGGCCGGCAGTGCATTCAGCCCTGAGAAGACATCGTCAGCACTGGCGGCACAGAAGTGCCTCGACGCGTTGGAAACGACAGCCCTGCCACGATATCGCTGCAGCCAACGCTATCACCGAACCGGAAGCGAGAAGCTATTTTCCGATTCCATAGGCGGTACGATTGGCACTTTGCATTAGCGTGCATGTCTGCCACATGTTCCGGCGGTCGCCAGCACTTCAAGATCTCGAGTGGTATGTCTGCACGAATCTGGACATGTTGACAAATGTCAATTGTACGAGATGCTTGCGATCGCGAGTTGTTAGGGTCATCTTGAGCTGTGCATGTGTGCTCCTGTTTGGTCAATTCAGCATACCGCGAATCTCATGTTACGCAAGTCGAGCGACTTCCAATCACCGCCTGGTGGTCGAACCCGTGCCCTTATCATATTTCACGGCATCCACGGTCCATTGTGACCCAATAAGGCATTCGCATAGTTTGGCGCGCAGCGCAGTCTCCAAGACCGCCCAATAGCTGGCGCCGAGACATACAGCGAGTGATAAAATGGCTCGGATGCGATTGGACTGCTTCCACTCTACATGTCTAGAGACCTCGCCGCCTGCCCCAGCGCAAGTGGGCATGCTGACAGAAACATGCCCATTCCGTTGCCGTGATGGCAGGTACGGCATTTTTCGACCCGACTCGATGGCGTCAGCGCAGTATGTAGTGATCACAGGCATGCCGCAACCAGCGCACGGGCTCGTATACGGTGGATGGAGAGGACATTCGAGCTTTCTCTGCGCGGGAAGTCGACATTGGGTTTCGGTGGGCCTGGTGGGATGGCATGAAAAGGACGTCTGCGATTCAATCTCCATCGTCCCGGACGAGGTCCCCCATGGCGCGAGGAATGCGGCGGGCACAGATCAGTGCTGGAGTGCGGAGTCCGTGTAGATTGCTGTTGATTCGGAGCCACAACGGTTCTCGTTCATGACGCAGACCATGTGTCTGGTTGCTCGGCAGCGCGCTCCTCGTGGAGAAGGATTATGTCAGTACGCTCAGTGCATTCTCGTACAGTGCGGCCCCGTGGAATCGCAGTGCAACGTCGCGCGCGAATGGTGTCAATCTGGCATGGAACGATGGCGGACGAGTCGGTAGGAAGAGGCAGGGGCCTGTTCTGGTCCAGGTGCGCGTCTAAGGTCGTGTTGTTTCGTGTCTGTGAACCTGCCGACGCGCCGATGAACTTTCCGTCGGGCGGAACGGCAGGACCCACCATTGAGGCTTGGCATCAGCAAGATGGAGGAGGAGCACATCCAGACGTGAACCTGCACAACTACAACCACAATTGGGCACACATGCAGTCAACAATCGAGAAGCAGCAGCACGGCATTGTGGACGGGGAGTGATCGGCTTGCCGAATGCCCAACGCCATTTGACGCGCTGCATCGCAGAAACCCGAGCCCCCAATGCGCGCTCCACGGACGTTGCCAATCGATGGCCAGATCTCGAATCGATGCGCATTGCTGACATGGTCGTGCAGTCTGCAGAGCCTTTCAGCAGGTGATCAGGATTTCCGCGAGCGATAGGGCTGCCTCAACAAGACCAAATTTCCTACATGTGCAAATCTGCCAGGTCTTCCACATTTTGTCCCTGCATAGGAAGACGGAAGTTCGAAAGCGTGCATGGGACGTGCAGCGCACGAACCCGACTGTGGCTACTGCAAGACTGGAAGCTCCAAGTGAAGTTTGCGATGCACAATCTGGGCCAAGTCGTGACCGCTCTTCCTTCTCTCTGCCATAGCCCTCGGGGATGTGCTCAGCCTGGACCGGCTGTGCTTCGGGAGAAAGCAAGGCGCTCTTCCACGCGGGATCAACAACATATTGCATCTTCAGGGCGCTCAACGCCATTCGAGAGCAAACGCCATTCGAGAGCGTGTAAGCTTCAGAGCTGCTAGCCGAGTATTAGCCGGTACGGCACTGGAATTTGGCGAGCTGGACCATCGGCTGGCAATGCGCTGACCAGGCATTTCTCTCTCGCCGTCATCTCAGGCATTGGGATCCGCAAGCCGAACTCAGCTTACAATCACGCACGCTATCTCGTCGGTCTTGATGACACATGGGCACAATGCTGGGTCCGCTTCTCTCTCGCTTTGGCGAGAAAGCCCTATTCATCAGGAGCGGCACTGCCTGCTGGCGGTCCACCTTCTCTGCTCACAGAGGCAATATGACGCACTGAGGCTGGCCAAAGGAAGCTGTGTTCTGCAGCTCTTGCGTTGCACCTCACCGGTCTCACCTCTGCTGGAAGTTGGTCGGACATTAGGTCAGATTTACATTGCAGCTTCTCTCCTACTCGAAAGCAGGATTCCAAGCCTGCGAAGACAACTGCTTGAATGGCTCGAGGAGTCTGAAGTGCAAGCTTCGCCCACTTCCGTTCGTGCGTGTGCCGCATTTTCGCGCGCGCCAGATCAACAACATGGTATTTCTCCGCAGTCGCGTGTAGCTGACCTTGTCCAGTTCGTGTGGACGCGCCGTTCACCTACGCTAAACGCTGCAGCGAAATGCTGCAGATCGCGTTAGCTCTCTCGTATTCTACGTAGCTCGGAGCAAAAGCGGCAATCTCAACGAATCAATGCGGCGATGCGCGCGTTTTCGGGCCCTATCAGATGGTATCGAGGAACACGCATGCTTCGCGCGTTGTGGCGCACTCAGAGGGATGGCCAAGGACTTTCTTGGTCTGTGAAGGATGTGCTCAGCTCGCTACATATTGCACGGCACTCGCTACTCCTTGAACTTATCCACTGCATTCTGGTCTCGCTAATTTTCCTAGCCAACCTGTCCCATTCGCTGACACGAGTCTCGTAACTGAAAGGCTTGGCGCTCGGAGGAGTGCGACAGAGATTTACCTATCCGCCCATATTTCTCCGCCAATTCGCGGTCGTGCAACAGACAACTTCTATGCCGCGTCGCTGCACAGGTTTGCTGCATACGAGCTCGTGCTCATCATGGCAACTTTGGGTATGCTGTTGGCTAACGAGATACAACAGCTCGCAGTTGCACCATGCTGTTGGGAATCAATTGCCAGCATCCCTGTCTCGCGTGCTTAAGCTGAACTCGCTTAGCACAATCGCATTGGAGAACCTCCGGGTTGTCCTCCAGCTTGGCCAAGTCGGGGCGCGCGCTGCAAAGAGCAAGATGATGAGCGTCTATCTCCGTGCCAGCACAGCGAAGCGTCCACAATCGTGCATGGTATGGTGCTCGTAGGAATTCGAGCATAGTGGAGATCTTGTCACTTGATGTAAACGCCACTCAGCTCCAACTTGTCGAAACAGGGAAGCCGAGAGCGGTGGCATTACGAGCGGGCGAAGATCTGTCGACATCTATCCCGTTCTGAGCTGGCAACATCCACATTCACATGTTACCGCCTGGTAGCCCAAGAGTCTCATCCTCCGGTTTGCAGGACAGTCAGCCCTACAGGCAGGGTCCAGCCATTGCTATCGCTAGGCAACTAGACGAGTGTCGAATACGGTAAATGGACGTTGACCGTCTCTCAGCTGATCTCCAACCATGAAGCCACAACAGCGCCGATACTTGGGCAGCTGTGCTTTCCATGGCGATTTGTACAGCTCGCCAATGCCAGTCTCAGGGATGTTGGCATCGGCGTGAACTGCGAGCACGATAAGACAGTCCGCTACTGATTTCAGTTTGCTCGTCCAGGAGCATAGCCTCAAATATTGCAGCGGCCATCACATTGACTCTTATCAGGCTGGAACCCGCGTGTGTTGGTTAATCGATGGAATCATGACTGGGGTCCGACTCCTACCCACCCAACAATGGTCAGCCTGGCCGAGATAGTGCGTGCCTATGAAAATACAGGAAGGCCGACTACGCCCTACGCGCGCATAAAACGCCAGACTAACAGCTAACTCCATTGTGGCAAGGACGAGACTCGACGCGGTAACAACCGATGCCAGGCACAGCCACGAAAGCCCTTGCGTACTTCTGAGGGCATTCATGATCGAGGACGATCGTAGCAAATGAAGTAACAATCCATAGGGGCAGCAACACGTAATACGCAACTCAAGCGTATTTGCTTCCTTCACTACGCATTGCTAAACTGCTACTTCCAATCTGGACGCTGCCAGCGAGCTCCTAGTTTCGCCAGATCTCCTTCTATCGCATTGATAATCAACACCCCTTTGCGCTGCAAAGCCACACCAAACTACAACACAAACCAGCCAAGTCCCATCGGTGCCGAAATTTTCCAGTCTTACCTGTGAACTATAGCCAGGCAAACCCAGTCCAAGTCTTAACCTACGATAATGATCGAGTGCACAGGCTGAGACACAAATCTTGGAATCATGAAATCCCGAGGAAGGCTTGCACAATTTCACATTGCAGAGTTGCCGACCCTCAGCCTCATCCGCTGTCATGGCCAAGAATAGGTTTTCTTGTGCGGCCTAAATGTGATTGGGAATCCTTCTATTGTCGATCAGTCACAGTCGTCTACGCCCCAGAAACATGGAGAGAGGCAGAGAGGAGGAATAGTGCGACTTTGTCTTACTCACTCCAGAGATCCTGATGATGGCGACATGACGATAAAGGATGAGGTGCTGAATGCTTAGGTTTTGATTGATAGGGTTTCCTTCCTCCTTTCTCAGACCCGAGACTCTGGATATTGCACAGCGTTCTTACCAACAGCATGAGGGACCATGTTTTTGACTTGTCTGCGGTGCAAGTCAGAGATCAGCCAGTTGATGCTGTACGTTGGTTGCCCACGTGGCTCGCTGATCACTAATTGTTGGAAGAGGATGGGTCTAGGCAACGAGATGGAACTTGGCCTTTGATTATGAGTTTCAATGTGAGTCCTTGTCTTTTGTGTTGTGCAATGGAATGCACGGAGATAAGACTTGAAAGAGGTAAGAAGTGCGAGGAACTTTTCGTGTTCGAGTGTAGACTGATTTGTCCATTGTCGATCGTTCGTCGAGGTATCCAGCGTCTGAAGATGTTTGATCATGCGCAGTCCTGTTGCATAACGTAGAGAGGACACTGGAGCCGACGAACATGTGGAAATGGCTTCTGCTCCGCATGTTCTTCACGATCGGAACGAAGTAGGCGTGTGACCTAAGTGGTGCTGCGAGATCCAGAATTTGAGACCTTTTCTCAAGGTTTACCCTGAACAACCTTTTGATGAAGTTGCACTCTTCACTTCCGATATCGCTTGCTCCGTTGGTGTATTCATCGTCATTGGCTACTTCAAGAGAGAGAAGTTGAAGGTTGGAGCGTACCAATGCCGACGAATCGAGCATAGGTTATGCTACCTCAATGAGCAACCTGACATTGAACAGAGTGAGTGAGGGAGGCCTCAATCCCGTCGATGTCTTGATGTGTTCGAATTGCTGAAAATATCACTCATCACTTGGGCCACCGCAGTGACTCAGTGGTGACCATTTCTGTATCAACGAGTTCCAGGTGATCGCCGGCCAGGATGATGTCGCAACGAAGTCAAAGTCAAATTGTGCCGATTGCCGAAAAAACGATCTCGGCAGGCACAGCCGTATATCTAACATGGTGTCCATGTCCACGATGGTTTGGAGAGGCTGTAACAAACATCGAGGATCATGCCAGAACGATGTCAGAGACAGATGTCTAAATTGACTTCATGCCAAGCTGAACTATGAGACCAGCAGTAATGCACTTTATCGTGACGTCCCTAGGCGTTCAATTTCCAGGCCAGAGACGTGAGCCAGGAATCGTACTGAGTGCACAGATCTGCCCATGGGCACTCCAAACAGAATCAGTGGTTTCCGCTCTCTCTATACGCATCGCTGGCACCAGAGCGTGTTGCTTGCCTGTTGAGAGACCGTCGTGGCTATCCTCTTCGGCCTAGGCTTCTAGACCCAATTTCGTGACAGCCAACTTTGTTTGACAAGCATCATGCCAAATTCATGTCCGATGAAGGCGAGAAGTGCCATCAGCCTCGCGATGAGATTCATAAGTGCCTCAGGCACAGTATCTAGTGGCTCTTGGTGTTCGTCGTTGGTAAGAAAGAACGGGAAGTCGGCTGCCACCGGGACTGTCGCCCTTCCTGAAGCTCGATCACAGAGAAGCATTTCGCTGCTGAACCTCAGCCAAGTCGGCATCGAAGTGGCCGCATGAATTCACATGCCTCAACACATGTGAATGTACGACAGCACGAATCGCGTTGGCCGGAAAGCTGACAATTCCAGCAATGCAACTCGGAAAGAAGTGCGTCACCACGTGCATTAGATCTCGTACCACTGAGCACGTTGATAGTAACGAAGATCCCATGGTGAGCAGGGTCCCGTATATGGATGCAAGCACCTTGACAAGCGGCTGCCAACAGCCCGCTGAGCTCTGGATTCGCCGAGTAATGAATCATTCTGAGCGTCGCTAATGCGTAGAAGCATGCAATGGTTGTTCGAGCGTTGCGCAAGAACTAGTGGGTCTCGGAGGCTTTATGCGGCTATAATATAAAGCAGCCAGCTCTCTGGGATATCTTACTTCTGAGCAGTGCATTTTCTTCTGTGGGTACGGGATGTGGGTTGAACCTGTAGAACATCGTTTAGCGGTACGAAGCAGCACGATCGTCTGTTCCAGCTGTGCTTGCGCTGGCCGCACATGCGTGTCAAGAATTGATCGTGCCTTCTTGCCGGAACACTGCTCCGCTCAGGTACACTGAGCGACTCTGGCAGTCGCGACCTCAGACGGGACACAGGCAGTTTCGATGGAGTCCACAGAGTAAAGTACTGTCGAATGCTACCACAGACATACAGACTGCACATATTATGAATCAGATCAGTGCCACTGCATTTCTCGTGGGGCACACCGTTGTTCTGGTGTCCGTGATGATGCCCAGCGCGGACCCGAAAATACGAACGGACGGCGGGTTGCTCTGCTGGAAGCTCTTGTTACACGCCAGATAGAGCACCCGGCATCACGTGCATCATCAGCGATGAGGCCGATCTGGCGTTGAGTCGTGTATGCACGAGGGCAACCAGATGTGGCCGTTGCACAACACCCGGAGCCCATGTGTGGCCCCACACGGTGCAGCGGCTGGGGAGCAGTGGCCGTGGCTCGGAAGTGAGGTGCGGCCCACGCAGAGTTTGTCAACACGTCGGCGGTTTTGTGGGTGGGCGGGCGGCGTCCAGCGACGCGGCGGGTGAGGGCGGTGGGCAGACGAGGAATTGCAACGCTGCAGTGACGAGGAGAGGAGGCCAGTAGCAACGAGCAACAAGCGCGGCCGTTGCTCGTGGTTGGCGCGGCACAGGAGCCCCACTTTGGACTTGGCTGGGCTTTCCCGCGCTCCCGCCGAACCCGCGCTGTGGTTGACGCAGCAAGGACACACGCGGAAGGCTTTGTAATTACTCGACACGAACAATCTCCCCAAGTCCGTATGGTGACGACCACGACCGCCGCCCGCCGGGGTTGCCTGCGGTGGAGCAAGACACATGGCGATGCAACACCGCGGGTGGGCAGCGCGACGCACCACTCCAGAACCAGCCCAGCAGCAGCGGCGACGGCAGGATCGTGTCAGCCACGTCGAGGATAGCAGCACCGTACCAACCACAAGAGAGCAGAGCAGCAAGCGAAGATGGATCACCAGCGCGCTGCAAGGACTCCCGCCGCAGCAGCACCACCGCAGCGGCAGCGGCAGCGACAACAGCAGGTGTGGCGTCGAGTGGTAAGTGGCATCCCGGCTGTGATCCCACCGCTGGGAACCCATGTCCGCTGCCAAATGCTGCTGCATCGTTTACACACAGACTCGCAGTGAGCCCTCGCTTCGGAATCGGCCCAAGTGCACGCCTCTCCCCAAGTATTACTCCATTAGGCATGCCAGCATTCCTCCACGGTGCGCAGACGACTCGCTTGGTACGGGCGTTGATGGAGAGCCGAACTTACGTGACTTCATTTTCTCCTGCAACCAACGCACCCTACCAATCCGCTCCCATCATCAAAGCCTAACAATAGCCTCACGGTCTGGCTTTTGCTGACCCTCTGCGCCGGGCATGTCATCCTGCTGCACCATGATCGCCTGCTCCGGCGGTGGGGGCTAAGCGCCGCCATCCAGATGAGCGTTATCAACCATCTGTATTTGGCAGCCATGGATACCGCATGCCATCCGGCGCAGATCCACAATCGGATGCCCTTCCCTGTAGACATCGATGGACCAGGCATGCCAAACCACCCTTGCCTCTATCAGCAGAATTAAAGGTATACATACTGTTCGAGCCCTGCCCTTCACACACCAGTTTTCCGGTACCAAACCATCTTTGTTGCTACGGACAGTCTAGCCATCTGCCGTTTCAACAGCTTTTCCTTGCCATCTCTTTCGTCACTAGACTGTGCGTTGGTTGCTGGACTCTGTTTACTTTAATCGACAGCTCGCGCTCCGAACTCTCTCCAAAGCATCATCGCCATTCGTGTCTAGCCAGCACGACTGAGCATTTGCGGATTGATATCCAATAATCGAAACAACTCCGTCAACGAGCATCATCATCGACGAACGAAACGGTATACCCCTCCAAGCCACAATCGAACAACGAACATATCAACGAACAACAGCAACAACAACGAACAAGATGTCGAACGTGCTCCTATTTGGCGATCAGACCGCCGAGCAATATCCTCTCCTCCACAAAGTCACTCTACACCGCGACAATGTTCTTGTCAGCAACTTCGTGCAGCGATGTGCCCTTGCTCTGAGAGAGGAAACACGGGCACTGCCACGCAGCCAAAGAAATTCTATGCCAGACTTCTTGACGTTGACAAGCCTGGTCGAAGCCTACTATCAAAAGGGCGAGAAAGTGCCTATGCTGGAATCTGCGCTCGTTACGATAGCTCAGCTTGGACACTACATCGGATACTTCTCGGAGCACCCAGATGAGCTCCCAGCCACATCCGACACCCGCGTCCTCGGACTTTGCACTGGGCTACTCGCTGCATCCGCCGTCATCTCTGCAAAGACCATCGATGAGTTGGTGTCTCTCGGCGTGGACTTTGTTCGTATTGCTTTCCGCTCCGGAGCAGTAGTCGACAGCGTCCGCTCTGTGCTCGCTCAACCAGGCCAAGAGAAGACGCCTTGGTCTACGATCGTCACAGGCACCACCCAAGATGAGGCCAATAAGGCTTTGTCAGCTTTCCATGAAGAGAAGGCGATCCCACAATCCAATCAAGCCTACGTGAGCGCCGTCTCTGTCATGGCCATCACTGTCTCTGGACCTCCCACCACGCTAGAACGTTTCTACAAGGAAGGTGCCCTGGCAGAGAACAACCGTGTCGCAATTCCCGTCTATGGCCCTTACCATGCTCAGCATCTCTTCAACGATGCTGACCTTGAAAGGATCCTGTCCGGCAATGTTGGACAAGAGCTGAAGAAGCGCGTTCCCTCCGCGCTCGTGCACTCTGCAGCTACAGGCAAGCCTATGGTCGCTGAGAACTCTTTCGAGCTCGCCAAACTTGCTCTGGGCGAAATGTTGCAGCACCCGGTCCGCTGGGACCACTTGCTGGAAGAGGTTGTTTCTCAAATGGCCGCCAGCAAGTTACCCGCCAAGATCTACGCCCTCGGTGTCAGCAACATCTCGAACAGTCTCGTCTCCGCTCTCAAGGCAGGTGGCAAGACTGATGTCTCCGTCATCGACCAATCTGCGTTCACAGAATCCACTGAGTACAATGGACGCACCCAAAATGACAAGATTGCGATCGTGGGTATGGCTGGACGTTTCCCCAACTCCGCCAATCACGAAGCGCTTTGGGACCTGCTCATGAAGGGTCTCGATGTCCACCGCAAGATTCCATCAGACCGCTTCGATGCCGATGCTCACTGCGACCCATCAGGCAAGGGCAAGAACAAGTCTCACACCCCATTTGGATGCTTCATTGATGAGCCGGGTCTCTTCGACCCGCGATTCTTCAACATGTCGCCACGTGAAGCCGCCCAGACTGATCCTATGGGCCGTCTCGCTCTAGTGACTGCCTATGAGGCCCTCGAAATGTCTGGATACGTTGCCAACCGAACTCCTTCGACCAAGCTCAACCGCATTGGTACCTTCTACGGCCAAACATCTGATGATTGGCGTGAGATCAATGCCGCAGAAAACGTCGACACCTACTTCATCACGGGTGGTGTGCGCGCTTTCGCACCTGGTCGTATCAACTACTATTTCAAGTTCAGCGGCCCTTCGTACTCTATCGACACTGCCTGTTCGTCCTCGCTCGCGGCTATCCAGCTCGCTTGTACATCTCTCTGGGCTGGAGATTGCGACACTGCTTGTGCTGGTGGTCTCAACGTCCTGACCAACCCCGACATTTTCTCTGGTCTCTCGAAGGGACAATTCTTGTCGAAGACCGGGTCTTGCAAGACATACGACAACGATGCTGATGGTTACTGCCGTGGTGATGCTTGCGGAACTGTGATCCTCAAGCGCTACCAAGATGCCGTTTCAGACAAGGACAACATCCTCGGATGCATCCTCGGCGCTGCGACTAACCACTCCGCAGAGGCCGTCTCGATCACTCACCCACACGCTGGCGCACAAGAGTTTTTGTACAAGCAGGTACTTGCCAATGCTGGCGTTGACGCTCACGAGATCAGCTATGTCGAGATGCACGGTACTGGTACTCAAGCTGGTGACGGTATCGAGATGACTTCTGTCACGAACGTCTTTGCTCCTCGTCACCGCCAGCGTCGTCCTGACCAGCCAGTCAACCTCGGAGCCATCAAGGCCAACGTTGGTCACGCTGAGGCAGCTTCGGGTATCAACTCTCTCGTCAAGGTTCTGCTCATGATGAAGAACGACAAAATTCCAGCCAACGTTGGTATCAAGGGCGAGATGAACAAGACATTCCCTGCCGATTTGAAGGACCGCAACGTTCAGATCTCGCAGACCGCAGTCGATTGGCCACGAAAGAGCGCCGCGCCTCGCAAAGTATTCCTCAACAACTTCAGTGCCGCTGGTGGTAACACCGCCCTGCTGATCGAGGATGGTCCCCTCTGTGAGGCACCGACTGCCGTCGACCCGCGTGGCACTCTGCCAATCACTGTCTCCGCCCGTTCTATCGGTTCTTTGAAGCGTAACTTGGAGAACTACCAGTATTTCATCAAGCAGAACCCGAGCACGACCCTCACATCCTTCTCGTACACCACAACTGCTCGTCGCATCCAGCACAATTACCGCGTCGCGTTCTCGCTCGCCGACATTGGCAAAGTCATCGAATCTCTGCAGGGTCAGATCAAGGAGACTTACAGCCCTGTCCCTATGGTGCCAACGAGAGTTTCCTTCTGCTTCACTGGCCAGGGCTCGCAATATACTGGGCTTGGACAGAAGTTGTACCAAGACCTGAAGAGCTTCCGAGACGACATTGATCAGCTGGATCAGCTGGCCCGCATCCAAGGTCTGCCATCTTTCCTGGAGCTCCTGGATGGCACTGATGTTGCTACTCTATCTCCAGTCAAGGTGCAGCTCGGAATGGCCTGCATTCAAGTCGCACTCGCTCGCATGTGGGCCTCCTGGGGTATCACACCAGCTGCCGTGATCGGTCACAGCCTGGGTGAATACGCTGCTCTCCACGTCGCTGGTGTCATCTCAGCCTCTGACATGATCCTGTTGGTGGGACGTCGTGCCGAGCTTCTCGTCCGCGATTGCACACCCCACACCCATGGCATGCTCGCAGTCAAGGGCAGCGCGGACGCCATCCGCACTGCACTTGGAACCAAGATGACTGAGATTGCTTGCATCAACGGTCCAGAAGAGACTGTCCTGTGCGGAAGTGGCGATGTCGTCGCTACTGCAAGCGAGATCCTCGCCCGCTGCGGCTTCAAGGCCACGAAGCTGAACGTGCCATTTGCATTCCACTCTGCACAGGTCGACCCAATTCTGGAGCAGTTCAAGAAGGTCGCCTCCGCTGTGACCTTCAACAAGCCTATTGTTCCTATGCTGTCCCCCTTGGCAGGCGAGATCATTCGCGAAGAAGGCATCATCAACCCAGAGTACCTCGCGCGCCACGCTCGCGAGACTGTGAACTTCTGGTCTGCTCTCATCAGCGGCCAGAGCGCTAACGTTTTCGACGAGAAGACCGCTTGGCTCGAGATTGGTGCTCACCCAGTGTGCTCTGGCATGGTCAAGGCTTCCATTGGTGCTACCGTGGCCGCTCCATCGCTCCGCCGTGGCGAGGACGCTTGGAAGACCATTTCCAACAGCGTCTGCCAGTTGTACACTGCAGGAGTCAGCATCAACTTTGATGAATTCCATCGCGAGTTCAACGATGCCCAGGAGCTTCTCACTCTGCCAACGTACTCATTCGACAACAAGAAGTATTGGCTCGACTACCACAACAACTGGACTCTCACCAAGGGCGAGGCTCCACAAGTTCGAGAGGTCATCCGCGAGAAGGAAGTTGCTGTTGCTGCAACTGTTGCGGAGGTACCAGTGAATCGACTGTCTACTTCTTGCCAGAAAGTCATCAGCGAGGAGTTCAACAGCACCAGTGCCAAGGTCGTCATTCGATCTAGCCTGGCAGACCCTAAGCTTTACCCAGTGGTCTGTGGACACATGGTCAACAACGCTGCTCTCTGCCCATCATCGCTGTATGCTGACATGGCTTTGACTGTTGGTGACTACATCTGGAAGGAGATGCGCCCAGGCACCGAAGCACCTGGCATCAACGTGTGCAACATGGAGGTTCCAAAGCCTTTGATCGCACAGATACCTCAACCTGCTCAGGGCCAGCACATCGAAATGGAAGCCGTGGCCGACCTCGAAAAGGGCAGCTTGAAGGTCAACTTCCGCAGCGTACAGCCAGATGGCAAGAAGATCCAGGACCACGCTCACTGCATTGTGCGCTACGAAGACAAGGCTGCCTGGGCCGATGAGTGGTCTCGCTACAACTTCATGGTCAAGGCTCAGATTGACATGCTCACTCACAGGACCATGAACGGAGGCGCCCACAAGGTTCAGCGCGGAATGGCATACAAACTCTTCAAAGCACTGGTCAACTACGACTCCAAATACCGTGCCATGGCAGAGGTTGTCCTGGATGGTGCCAACACCGAGGCATCTGCTCAGCTGGACTTCCCCACCAAGCCGGACGATGGAGACTTCTACTGCCCTCCTTACCACATTGATGGCTCCTGCCACATCTCAGGCTTTATCGTTAACGCTTCCGACTTGCTCGACTCGGAGCAGAACGTCTACGTCTCACATGGCTGGGGTGCGATGAAGTTCAGCAAGCCGTTGACAGCTGGCATGCGCCTCCGCAACTACGTTCGCATGATCCCACAGCCGAACAACATCAGCAAGGGAGACGTTTACATCCTTGAGGGTGACGAAATCGTCGCAGTCTGCGAAGGCATCAAGTTCCAGCAGATCCCCCGTCGTGTCCTGAACACCTTCTTGCCACCGAACAAGGGCTCTGCTGCCACTCAAGCTCCAGCATTCGCTTCACCCAAGCCTGTCGCTCGTCCTGCGATGACACGCGCTCCTGCAGCAGCCCCAATAAGCCTCGCACCTGCCCCAGTAGCCAAGGCAGCAGCCCCGATTCCTGTCTCAGCGCCAGCGCCAGCTCCCCGCGCGGCCAAGGCCAAGAAAGTGGCTGCGCCCAAGAAGCCATCTGGCGGACTCGTTGACAAGATTATGCAGATTCTGGCCAAGGAAACCGAAGTGGACATTGCCGAACTGGTTGATGACGCGCATTTCGAGAACCTTGGTGTTGACTCCCTTCTGTCGCTGACAATCTCTGCAATATTCCGCGAGGAGCTTGACCTGGAGATCAGCTCGTCCCTCTTCACCGATTACCCAAGTGTGGGAGAGATGAAGAAGTACTTTGCGACACTCGACACTTCTTCGAGCGGCAGTGAGAGCGGTGGTAGTGTCAGTAGCAGTGCCCATGACGACGATGATGACTCTGACGACGAGTCCATCTCTGCCACGGATGTGCCAACTCCGCTCGAAGACATATCGACCCCAGCCTCTTCAGCTCCTTCGGTTGCGGGCAAGGCAGAGCCAGACTCACCAGCACGTGACACCCTGGCTGACGTTGGAGATGTTTCGCTCGCCCGCCATGTCGTCGCTCAGGAAATGGGAGTTGACATCGAGGAAATCACCGACGACGCCGATCTATCTGAGCTCGGCATGGACAGTCTAATGAGCTTGACGATTCTTGGTGAGCTTCGTGAGAAGACCAACATCGATCTGCCAAGCACATTTCTCTCCACCAACCCGACCATCAAGGATATCGAGAACGCTCTCGGTATGCGCCCCGCACCCAAAGTCGTAGCACGACCATCGGCGAAGACTTCAACGCAGACTGACATGAACGAGGTGTCTGCTAGGCTAGCCGCCATCAACAGAACCGATATCTCCCGCTATCCTGCTGCGACTTCCGTCCTTCTGCAAGGCAACGCAAAGACCGCCACCAAGAAAATCTTCTTTCTGCCAGATGGCTCTGGGTCTGCTACCAGCTACGTCAGCATCCCCAACCTCGGCTCAGATGTCGCTGCCTACGGACTCAACTGCCCATTCATGAAGAATCCTGATCAATGGGACTGCGGAATCGAAATCGCCTCTTTGATCTACCTTGCCGAGATCAAGCGTCGCCAGACCAAGGGACCTTACGTTATTGGTGGTTGGTCTGCAGGTGGCGTGATCGCATACGCAGTGGCACAAGCACTTCTCGCAGCAGGTGAGAAGGTTGAAAAGCTTTTGCTTCTCGACTCTCCTTGCCCCGTCAACCTTGACCCTCTGCCCACACGCTTGCACGTCTTCTTCAACGAGATCGGACTCCTCGGCACCGGTGACCCGACGAAGACACCAAAGTGGCTGCTTCCTCACTTCTCCGCTGCGATCAAATCGCTCTCCGCCTACGATCCTAAGCCATCGCTTGGTGAACTTCCAACTTACGCCATTTGGTGCACAGATGGAGTTGCCGGCAACCCAGGTGACCCACGCCCACCGCCGGCTGAGGATGAGGACCCGGCCCCAATGAAGTGGCTGCTCAACCACCGCACCGACTTTGGTGACAATGGCTGGGCACAGCTCTGCACTGGACCTTTCAAGAATGGTGTCATGGGCGGCCACCACTTCAGCATGATGAAGGAGCCGCACGCAAAGGACCTTGGCAAGTTGATTCGCGAAGGACTTGACTGGAAGCCTTAGATGACGGGGCGCTCGGACTCACCTTGAGGGCTCTATGGATACCTATGGGACATGACTTGCCTTGGCCGGTAACGATTATTTTTTTGGAATTCATCACCTCCAAGCGAATCCGGCGTACTACCGACAGAACGCAAGACTGAAAAATAATAGACGGATATAGAAGGGCGCTCGGATTGCAAGTGTTTGTATATTTGACTGGCATAGCGAGAGCGGTGGCATTGGCGTGCAGCGTGCTTTTGGGTGGGATAATTGGTTAGATGCTAACATGAATACTACGGCTGACTATCTTCAAAGTCGTCGCTGTTGGAAATGGCGCGTTGGATGCAAAGAGCTGGCTACTTGAGTATCTATGTAGTCTATTGAAAGCAGTTGATGACAATCTGTGCTCCACCTTCCACTCGACCATCTTCCTCAAAGTACACCGACTTTCCTCTTCGCAGGTCGATCTTCATTGGCGTTCTTCTCAGGTACCCGAGTGGATCTCCAAAGTGACATGCGAACGAAAAAGGCTTGTTCGCGGCGAATTATGTTTCATCATGATGATCACTGCACCATCGACCGATTCGAAAGCCAAGCAAGGAGCTTTTTCCGGCAAAGAGGTGCAGTCTCTCATGCACGTTGACGAGAACGTGCGGCCCGATGTGGTTCTGGGGGCTTTCTTGCCCTATCCGCTTCCAAAAATCCCATGCGCTGTACCTCAAACACTGGCATTTCTTTCTCTCGTACTCGCAAGCACGGTTCATCACGACGCTTCAAGTTGCAAATGAGCGCGACAAAGACTCGGGTCCCCAAAATCCTTCTCCGGGTTTGTTTCCTGTCGTATACCACACCAATTGATGTGGGGATAGTATTGAAATACGAGATCCACACCTCAAATCACGTTTCACTTTTGATTATAGGCGTTTCTGTCAGCTGCTCAATTAGACTTCAGAATAGCAGATGAACATATGTTCCGATCGAACATCGAATAATGAACGACAGCGGGGTGGAAGTGGAGATGGCTGATGAGGTCGTTCATTTAGGCTGTAACTAAGCTATTTCGGGACATCGGGAAGCTAAATTTGAGCAAGCGGGAAACGGCGCCACTTCCGCTGGTGTGCTGTTTATTCGCGCGCAACTGCAATTCTGAAGAAGTGTGGCTGGTGTCTTTTGCAAACGTTGGATTGTGGCTCACGTGCCTTTTTGCCTGGACGTGTCACGGGATAGAGAACCAACGTCGTTCCAAACAAATTTCCACAAATGGCGGAAGTTTCGAAGGCTGGGTGAGTAGGACTATTGATGACAAGGAGGTTTTGGTTTTTGAAGCTGATGAGAGAATCTACAGCGCTGCCAGCAAAGATGCGCCGACTAATCCGCGAGGCATCCCATATGCGCCTTTCGTGGATCGAGTGGAAGACTATGTCTCATCAAGAGCCGATGTCGAAGGCGCGCTGAAGAGCTTTCAAGAGATGATTTCGTGAGCTACCCAAGCACTTCTGCTGGCCACCATTCTTCGGAAGAACAAGACTAATCATGCCCCGTGTCACCGCTCAGAAAATACCAGTTCATGGAAGCGAACAACCAACGTCGGATTGTGGGCCTAAAAGACAAGATTCCTGATATTCAGAAGACACTCGAGACAGTACGGTTCTTGCAGCAGCGAAAGGTAGGTCTTTTCAGGCCCTCTCCCGCCACTCCAACACAAATCCCTCTCGCACCGTCTGCATCTATTTCCCAGTCATGGAACGCCTCACCCGCTGACCACCACCTTCTTTCGCATCCTACAGGAAGACGCCGAACCCCTCGAAGCGACCTTCGAGCTCAATGACACACTGTTCGCGAAGGCGAACATTCACAAGACGGATGAGGTCTATCTCTGGCTAGGCGTAAGTACCTCCCTTGTCCGCAAATCCTTTTCATCCACTCCAAGGCATAGGGAATTAATCACCAACATCGACCTCTCTCCTCTTACTAACCAACAAACCCCTCATACAGGCCAACGTCATGCTCTCTTACCCACTCTCCGAAGCCGAAAGCCTCCTAATCTCCAAACTCGAAACCGCACAACAGAGTCTCGCAAACTGTGAAGAAGATATAGATTTCTTGCGGGAGCAGATTACGGTACGTCTTACCTCATACCCAGAAGTCTTCCATAGCTTCCTGACTTCCGGTCTATGTACTAATAAAAAATGGTGAATCTAGACAATGGAAGTCGCCACAGCGCGTGTCTACAACTGGGATGTGGGCCAGAGGCGGAAAGAGAACCAAGGTGCTTCTGGAAAAGATGGAGATGACGATACGAAAGCAGCTGGTTGAGAAATCTTGCCAAAGTCCCTGAGGTATGAGTAGATTGGACGTGGACGTGGATGTGCTCGCCGCGAGCTCAAACAATGGCCAAGGGAAAGCATTTCCAAGTGCGTCCTGTGGTAGTATCACAGCTGCCAAGTCGATGAGAGATGAGCAGCATAGAAGCGGCAAAAGGCCTACAATTGCCGCGACTTGTAGTCAACGACCAGCTCGCCACGATCCTTGAAAACAGGTGAAAGTGTCAGAATTCTTAGATTTCACATCTTTTCTTTCGTATATTGGTATCATCGCAGTAGCAGTACTAGCCTCGATCCCATCCAATGCCGATCCAATAGAACCCTTTTCAGAGTGTTCCTCGCCATCATGACGACTTATGCCTCTTCGCAACACCTGCGATGCATTATGTGACCACCCTAACCTCCCTCCCCGCTGCCGTAGCCACACGCAACTTTTCCACCCCTTCGTATCATCGTACACTTCCCACGCTGCGCACAACTCGACCACGAGCCGTGACAGCCGACCACGCTCTGTCATCAACAATGTGTATGACAGGAAAAGCAATTGAAACCACCTCACTTTGAGAATTCCCCGCAATGCAAGGACAAGACTCCTTGAAAAAGCTATGCCATCTGTTGTGCCGTATTCGAAACGACAACAGCGAAAGAGTCTGTCGATTCGTGACTGGCAACTGAAAGCAAAGCTGCTCGAAACTCCACCCGAAATCAGCAAATTCAGACGTCAACGCTCAAAGCAAATAAGTTTTCGATCAAAAAAGTGAAAGGTTGCCGCTCCAGGGGTATAATGAGCACTAATACAAATAGTCTCTTCATGACTGCAGAGAGCAGGACTTGAAAGACCATGGTTCGTTGCCTAGTCGAGTTCAATGATCTCTTTCTTGACTCTCCCTTGGTTCTGATTGGGTCGCTGGCCATGCGTCGCCGGGACGGTCATCTGTCGAGCTGTGCTGTCCTGCCCCGGCCTCATCTGATTTGGAGGCGGTCTTGCCTGGTTTCTCATCTGAGCTGGGGTGGGAGGCTTCTGTTGCGTCGGGGCCTGCGTCTGCGATGGATTCCGATTCATTGCAGGCTTCGTCTCAGGTAACGGTGTTTCTGACTTGTCCAGCTTCTCCACAGCATTATCAGGACCATTGGTTGAGCTGAGCATGAAGTCATCCAATCTCTGCAGCATTGCGCGGAGGCCCTTGGCGTTTGAAGTGAAGCCACCTCTGTTGTTGCCCATCCAGCCCTCTGCGGTGGAGCCAGCATCCTTGCTGAGATCAGTGAGGGCTGTTGTGAAATCTGCTGGCAGTTTAATGCCATCCCTATCCCAGACTGTCACCGTATACGACACGGTTCTGTTGCGAGTGGTCGGTTGATTGTTCCAATGTAACACTATCTTGAATCTGCAAGGAGCGAGTGGCGCATGATAGACGAGTGAGTAGCTGAAGACATGATGCGAGTGTAGAGTCAACGTGCGCTGCGCCGAGTGCTTCAATTCCAGCTCTGAAATTGCCTCCAGAAAAGGCTGCGCTGCTGACATGGCGAATGTAAGGGAGAAGAATGGGTTGTCCGCCGCTCGGTTGTAGACCTCTTCCAAGTGCGTTCGAATGCGTTGATGAGGATTGCTCGAGGTGGGGCCCAACTTCAGCTCAGTACTTCCGCCCTTCTTTGCAAGTACCCCATTGTACTGCTGCGACGAACCATAGGTGAAGGCCAGTTTGCTCAAGCCGACAGCCGTGCAGGTATACTGGAGATGCCGCGCTGCAGACAACGCTGAGTCAAGATCGCGACACCGTTTGAGTAGGCGCGCAATTTCCTTGATGTACGACTGCCCAAACTGCGCTCGAAGTGACAATGCCAAGCCGCCAGATGCGTTCATAGCAACATCTCCGTTTCGGCTCTGCGTAGTGGTAAGATAGTCCTTTAGATGCTTCAGTTGACTGGACTCCAAGGTCAGACGTATATCATGTCTTGACTCTTCACTACCATCATTATCATCGAGAAGCCCCTCATACACGATGCGAATCCATTCCGTGATCGCGAGCGGTTTGTAGTGTGCAAGCTCGGGCTTCTTCAGATCTTGTTGCGACATGCGGATGTAGACCACTGTTGTCGCACTCTCGTCACGTCTATCACCGTCGAAAGTTAGCGAAGAAAGCCTCTCGAGGTGATATGGGATCTTATTTGCGCCAAGCTCTTGAACGAGCACTGCGAAAGATACCTCGGCCTCGCCCATGGTTTGAATGCGTGAGAGATCGGCTCGGGATAACGCAGATGTTGTGACATCGAGGGGTCGTGCGTCCACAATAGACTTGATGGTTCTGCCCTCTTCAACGGGTCTCGTATTGGTCTGCACCACCCACCACTTCTGACCAGCAAGACTGTAGGTAGTGCACAACGACCAACGCTCTCCCCAGGCTTCATTGCATGCGAATATGTCATGACGAACAACGTCCGGTCCAAACAACGCCCGAAAGTTCGGCTGCGGACCAAAGCTACGGGGGTCAACAAGCTGCCACCGGGCAGATATTGCCACTCTGCGCACTTTATCTTGCACAGCGCGGCATAGCAGTTGCGCAATGCTGGCTGAATTATCCGTGGATGGGTCGCGGTTGAGGTTTCGCTGTGCCGTGGCAGCATCTCTGGAAGACGGTGATATCGTCGCGAGGCCAGTAACTGGCTCGATGTTCACCGCTATAGGGTTGCGCAAGCCGGGGAGCGATAATGTGAGATTACATTCGTCGGCGCCGGAGTTTGAAGTGGTGAGTTGCGCGCGCACCTGTGACCGTGGCCCCGCGAGGGCTTGCAGACGGTCGCTAATTGTAGAGAGCGACCACGACGCATGCTTAGCTGTGACTTGCGACAGTATGGCATCCAGGTCGAGGTCGTCCCAGTCAACAGAAATCGCCTGGTCATGCACTTCTTGTCCCTGTCTGAACCACCGGACTGAGTGCTGCGATGTTGGCTTCCGTCTGGAGTGCTTGCCTCTTGATTTGCCTGTGCCGATGCCAAATTCGATCCAGCTCTTCTTGCCTGCTTGATCTTTCCAATACTGAATGGCCAGGACTCTTCGTTGAGTCTCAGTCACCAGACAGTCGAACCACTTCTCGCGGAAGAGCTGCACTGATTGCGACTTGAGGACATTGATCTTGTGCGTCAACACAAAGTTATGCAAGAAGTCATAGCATCCGAGTAGGCCTTTGGAACTGAGCGCTTCGTTCGTGTGGGCCTCCAGAGCGTTTCGCAAGACATCATCTGTCAACCCTGGAGCAGGCGTGAAGCTGAAACGCAGATCGATCAGGTAGAATTGAGAGGAAGTGTCCTCATCAGCAACTGATAGGTCAACTTCGAACTCTCCAGGCACGCGAAAAGTGGCCCTTCCGTTTGCAATGGAAAAGTCGCGGAAATAGTGCGGTAAGTCCTCATGCAGATTGAGCCGGGTCGCGATGATCACGTTCATGTCCTGCAGGGTACTGGCGAGCTGCTTGGCAGTAAGCTTCGGAGGAGGAATGTAACCCAGGTCCGGCCATTTTGAGGGAGCTTTGCCGTTTGCCAATAATTCCATTGCCCCGTCGATGTTGGGGTTGGGCATTTTTGCTCGAGCGACATCATGCTTGGTTATTCCAATGAAGCGCATCGCATTATCTTGAGCTGTGATCTGAGAATCAAACCAAGCTTTGAGATCTACCAGTTTGGCCATATCATGCTCGCTGCGCGCGAAGTCTGAAAGGATAAGAGCTTTGGTAAACCGGTCTCTCTGGTCACTGGCAAAGTCCATCAGAGCTTTCTTTCTGGCCAGACTCTCCTTGGAAGGGTCGAACGTCTGCGGTACAACTCCGTTCGAAGCCGCAGGCTGTGGAGGCGGCATATCGTTCATCTTGTTAAGTGTTGCGTTGAGGTCTCCAAAGCACTGTTGCGCAAGACGAGCCAGGAGAACGCCGAATGGCTTGTTGTTCTCGGACGTGCGCCAGGATTGATCCAGTGGCGGAGGCGTAGAGGACCTCGACATCGAAGTGTCCGCGCCATTCGAGTGTCCATTGGAAGTAGGTAGCGGCTCATTTTTGGCAGGCAGTCCATTCGGCAGAGAGCCACTTGATACCCCATTGGTGTTGCCATTGGTATGAGCTGCTCCCTGCATCTGCGCGAGATCGCGCTTCTGCGAGACGTTGCCTGTTTGCGCCTGGCTTCTGTCTTTCTTAAGGTCTTGAGATCCAACTGCTCCTTGCTGATTCATCATCAGCCGGCCGGGCATGTCCTCCCCGCCTGCTGCGGCGCCAGCGCTGACTTCCAGTTTGGTGCGCCTCACGCCAACTTCGCGCCCGTCACCACCTGAGGCCTCCGCTGCCCTCCCAGGGTCACCTGCAGTTGCGTGCGCTATGATGGCAATCTCCTCCTTCACTTCAGGTCATTGCTGAGTCGATAGTGCCGCCGCGCCGCAATCGGACAATCGTGTCTGCAATGGTTCGGACCCAGGGAGCAGTCTGGACTTGATGCTGGCAGAAGGGAGGTGAAAGAGCGCGCGAATGGTAAGTTTGGCAATAGGTTCACAGTCGCGCCCGCTCGCAGTTGGTTGGGCGTGATGTCAGCGCTGTGGGTTAGATTGATCCGCGCGTGGCGTGAGCGCATGCACGAGCACCACGTGAATTCCGGTTGATCGCGCGGTCGGTGGAGAGACGGTGAATGGCGCTGTCGTGGCGGCGGGGGTGGAAGGAGCGGCGAGGGCGAGTGCAATTGTTGTCTGGGAGTGTTGCGCTGGTCTGAGCGAGCATGCGCGGAAGCGGCAGCCGCGCGACGGGATGATCAGTGACGAAGGGCCGGGCCAGGGCAAGCGCGCCAAGCTTTGTGCATTTTGCCGACAAAGAGCGCCTCTTCCTTCGATGCGCGAAGCGACTACGCTCGACCAGGACATGCTAAGAATGCCTCTCGCTTTCACAGAGTCCCAGAGCGTACCGCCAGAAGGGAACACATACTATAGTGTCTATCGCTATGTCTAGACGCTGCTCTTACGCAGAGCCTAGCGTGCGCAACCTGTTCTAGGGTTCTGTGCAGGTTGCATTACCGAGCGCAACTACTGTAGTCTCCCAGGCTAGGGACAAAGGTCCTATGAGGCCAGACGATGCTTTGTTCTTCGTCAATCGTACAGCTCCCTCGAGTCGCTGGCTGCATGACAAGCGGCGAGCTTCGACGCAGCTCTTCTGCTGGCCTTCAGGCTTCACATCGCATCTGTATAGCGTTGTGCAACACTATCGCCGTGGAGGCATACGCCTCCGACAGCAAACGTAATGATTTCTCTCAAACATGGCCGTGTGGATATGCAGCTTGCTGAGGACAAGCCTGTTCGGCGCACCAAAAGCAGGCATCCCGTGGTCGCTCTCATCGTACGCAATCTCGAGCTAGCTTGGAGATCATGAGGCACATGGCCGGCGACCACACCATCTTAGTCTCCTCATGTCTTATCGCGATACGCCCGCCTGCACCGCACGAGACGTGCTGATCGAGCCTGCTGATCCTCCTTCACCATTCCTCTCGTCCGCTCCGCTACCTGTTGCGTGACATAGGGGTCTGCAACGATGCCTGCGGAGCATGTCCCGTCGCTGCTGGAGCACTGAGGAAAGAGCAGCCGACAAGCGATGGTGCCGGACCCGCGTCGCCCGCCGACCTTCCGACCCCACGCCTCACGCGTCGAACATCTGCACCATCAACAGCAATACCACACGCATTCGGGCAGCGACTATTCTACCTTTGCAGAAGAGAGCTCATCGTCCCTCGATAAAGGCAAGCCGCCGGTTTCACGGCAGATTTCATTCCTATCGGAGTACGCCCACGACGCGGATGACGAGCGTTCAACCCCCTCGACCAGCTCCGAGCGGTCATCCTTTGACACCATAATGGGTCCTGGAGAGCCCGACGACGCGCCCGAGCCTTCCTATCCTGGCGAAGATGCCAGGCCGACTTCTAATAAGGAGTTACTGGGCTTCTATACGTATTCATTCGCCGCCGAAGTGTTTGTCGTCTGCGGTCTCGGCGCTTTCATCCCTATAACCCTAGAGGATCTCGCGCGCGCTTCTTCAACCGCAGTGCTTGCGCATGATCACACCAAGTCATGCAAAGCTCAAGGTCTGGACAGACGGTCTTTGCTGGGTGCTGCCAATTCTCTATTCGCTCGAGCAAGCAATGACAAGGCTAAAGGCGCACAATGCGTGTTCAAGATCTTGGGAATGGAGGTGAACACAGCTTCTTTTGCTATGTACACCTTCTCTCTGTCAGTGCTATTACAAGCGCTGCTCGTGGTCACCATGTCTGGCGCAGCAGATCACGGCAAATATCGAAAATCTCTCATGATCTCGTTCGCTATCATCGGCGCAGTGGCGACCATGCTCTTCTTGCCCGTTACTCCAGGAGTGTATTTGTTAGGCAGCATCTGGGCTATTATTGGGAATGTTTGCTTTGGAGCTTCATTCGTTCTGCTCAACTCATTCTTGCCGTTGCTGGTGCGCTGGCATCCTTCAGTGCGACCAACGAGCAGCAGGCAGATAAACGAGCAGGACTGGGCGCACGAGCGTGAGGTAAGTCTACTTTTTGATTTCAAGGATATGTATGGTGGGATAGCAATCGGAGATAGATGCAGGCGCGATGCCGGCTGCTGATTTGCTGTTTAGTACAGCGAAGACAATTACCAGAGACCGGCGGACTCGTCCGAGATACTGGACTCCACCGCATCGCTGCTCCCAACAGATGGACGTACTGAGCCCTATCCGCCCTCACAATCGACACCCTCGCCGCAAATGCAGCTCTCCACGAAGATCTCGTCATACGGCATCGGCATTGGCTATCTTGCGGCCGTGATCGTCCAGATCCTCTCCGTGTTTCTGCTCGCTTCAATGGGCGGCGACCTGTTCTCTCTGCGATTGGTACTGTTCATGATCGGCACCTGGTGGCTATGCTTCACGATTCCAGCCGCATTCCTGATGCGACCAAGGCCAGGCCCGCCTCTTTCGAAGGAAGCAGCAGGCAGGTCATGGACAGGGTACATCACTTATTCGTGGAAGAATCTCTACAAGACCATACTTCGAGCTCGGCGACTGAAAGACGTGCTGCTCTTCTTAGCTGCTTGGTTCATGATTTCTGACGCCATCGCCACAGTATCTGGTACCGCCATCCTCTTCGCCAAAACCACACTCGGCATGGAGTCGACAGCCCTCGCCATGATTAATGTTATTGTCACCATCTCTGGAATTTTTGGCGCATTCACCTGGTCCAAAGTGTCACGCATGATGCAACTGAAACCGTCACAGACTATCCTCACCTGCATCTGCCTGTTCGAAATCATTCCGCTGTATGGACTGCTTGGTTATATCCCAGCCATCCAACGCTATGGGTCTTTTGGACTTCAGCAACAGTGGGAAATGTACCCACTAGGAGCGGTCTATGGTCTCGTCCTCGGCGGCCTGAGTTCCTATTGCCGAAGTCTTTATGGCGAATTGATTCCTCCTGGAAGCGAAGCCGCATTCTATGCACTCTACGCCATCACTGACAAAGGTAGTAGCGTCTTTGGCCCTGCCATAGTCGGTGCTATCACAGATGCTACTGGCGACATTCGTCCGGCTTTCTGGTTCTTAGCAGTTCTAATTGGTCTTCCGATACCACTGATGTTCTTGGTAGACGTGGAGCGTGGTAAGCGAGAGGGAGAGAAGCTGGCTCGAGAAACTCTTCCCGAAATCGATCCCATGCTGTTTGAGTCGACAGCAACGGATTCGAGGAGTGTGAACGAGTATGAGGGTCGAGTGCATCGATAGCCTGCGAGCGTGTATCTTACAACAAATTAATATTCTTACAACCATCACCATGTCCTTCAATCGTCTCATTTCTTCGTGTGAAGATCATTCACGCTGACCATCCGTGCTTCCAGATGGCGCGTCGCAACCCAAGCCCGGCCAGAGAAATTCAGGCATCCTTTCCCGCCAAGCTCCGGCCCACGCCAGGCATCCCACCGGCCCGCACTCCGCCGCCAGCACACAAAAACTTCTCGCACTCCCTTTGCAAACCTTCTTCTTTTCTTCACTACATCAGTAGGTAACTACATGTTACTTAATCATGGCTTCGCTACGGCGACTTGCTGAGGGTTGTTTCTTGTTCTCGATGAACCTCCTTCCGTTCCCGGCCCTGTAGAGCAATGTTGCGTCCGTCTTTCCTACCAATCGCGTGGAGTCCATATTTTCACTTTGGATCGGGGTTGTGGGATGGCCGCTATATACCTTTTCTTTTTTGAGCTTTGCTTCATCATGTTCACGGTTTGCAGGTTTGCAGGCGGGATGAGATGGAGACTTTGGGCGAGGTGATGGCGCTGGAGATGGAGATTGGAGATGGTCACTGCACTGCTTGCGCGCTGCAATTTTTCTTCCCTACTTCAGATTGGCAGATGAGGTCCTTTCTTCTCTTGTCCTTCCTGCGTCCCTTCTGGTCTCTTCAGCTCATCACCTTTCGCATTGCCACCGCTATCGCTATCGAGCTTGGTCGAGGATCCTGTGCGCTGAGCTTCTGCTTGCTGCTGACCGACATCTTGGTGTGGGTTCTCGACGCCGGACGTCTCAACGTCCGATGTCGTGTCGGACTTCAGCTGGTCTTTGTTGCCGCGGCCTGCCACCACACCTGGATCTTCCGAGTACTGTTCGCGACCTTGGGCGGGTCTGGTATGAGCGAGTCGCGTCGAGATGCTTGGGAAGACGCGACGGCTCGATGAGATGCCTGCGATCCTGTCAGCGTAGGAGCTATGGACGAGATTCGGGCATTATTTACCACTTCGGCGTACACTTTGTGCTATGGATCTGCTCGACATTTTGGTATCGTTTGTACTCTAGATCCAGAACCTACAGAAGATGAACTGGTTGGAAAGGGTGTCGTATTGCACGTAGGTATGCGAACAGTACATCTTTCGCGTCATACATGCGATGATGCCTACTTTACATCATGACATGCCATCGCACTGCCTCACTCCGAGCACTGACTGCTGCACTTCAAAGTTGTTCCTGAGTTACTGTATTGATGATCAAGACTTTGAAGGTTATCTGTGCAATATCGATTTGATCGTCGCCGGAATGGTGATCGCTGGAGCTGAATAACCATAAACCACGAGCGAACTTGACAACGGAAAAAGGGCGCAGTCAAGATTGACAAAATGTTCACTATTGGCAAGCTATTCAACTTGCATGCTTCTCCTCCTCTCGCAAAGGCTTGAATGCCATTTTATCTCTCGCACAATCCTCCAACCACCTGGTTGCCCTCACAAGTGGCATATCAACAAATCTATAGAACAAATGCGCAGTGCATAATGAAAGCACCAGCATGATCGTCCAACCCACAGCCAACCCGAAACACCACATGGGAAGCGTTTCATGCCCAAAGAACTTCCAGATCTTCGGCTGCATGGCAAATCCGATCGAATGCAACAATGGTCCATGACAGAGGTAGAAAGCAAATGAGACTTTCCCAAGATATTGTGGGATCGCAGAGCTCAGGATATCCTGGATGGCAGGAAGTTGCTCCACAGACCAGAGAACGACGCTGGACGCCATGGCGTGCCAGAAATATTGCTTATCCCAGTAGTTGGTCGGAACATAGTATGCCATAGTTTTGAATCCGGGAGTCTTTCGAGCTTTGTTGTCAGGAAAGGAAAGGACGTATATTGCGATGATGAAGATGAGCCATTTCAGCCCAGTCGTGGATTCGCAGCATGGAGATTCGTCTTCAGGATCGCTTTCAGTCGTTGGAAGCTCGGGACTTTCTTCCTCTTTGCGATGTGAGACCGCCTGATGAATATCAGCAACCAAGGCGCCACCAGTAAAAGTCGCCACATCCCATCTGGCGTAGCGCAGGGCAGCAGCTGTAACCAGAAAGAACATGCCAAGTCTCCATCGTTGCTTGAGACCTGCACCAGCGAGTAACAAGACAAATAGCACCATCGAGCATCTGAACTCCGCGGGTATCGTCCAAGTATGCGGGTCGTAATTCTCCCAATGAAAATTCCAATCAAAAGGATTCGACCATCTCCACCACATAATACAGTAATCCGCCCACTGAGCATCCCAGCTCATCTTCCTCGGAGGATGCTCTTCCGGCGTTCCAGTCAGTAGAGGCGTCTTCTGAAATTTCCGGCCTGCATCAAAAGCTCCCCAATATGTAGCCACACAGACCACGCACGTGGTTATAGTTGCTGGCAGATACAAGCGGATCCAGCGCCTGACTGCCAAAGATGCCATTCGCGAGAAAGCCTTATCGGCTTGTCTGTCTCTCATCGCCTTCAAGAAGCCATAGCTTAGGACATATCCGGACACCGCGAAGAAGAGTGTCACCATTGCCCGGCCGCGAACTAAGAGACAGATAAATGGCCATTGATGGATGTAGATGTTCCATTTATCCGCTCCCCAGCCATGTTTTGAGGTATCGGTGTAAGGGTAGAGGAAATGGAAATTGAACACGATCAGGCATGCTATGCCTCGAAGACCATCGTAGGAGGCGGTTCTCGAGACAGGCCGCGCTGGAGTGTTGATTTCTGTTGACTGCGAGCTGGCGGACAATCGAAAGTAGTGGAAAGGCTTGATGATCCGCATCAGGAATTGTTGCGAAGTTGCAATGACCGTGCTCCAGGTATTCTCAATATTTATTGTGTCTGATTGAGATTTCCTGTGAATCGTTTAGTTAGCAGGGGGCTTTCTCGGACATGGAGTCTTTCTACTTACTCGGCGTCTGATGTAGTGCATGGCCTCCAGTCTACACCATTGAGACTGGAAGAAGTACGTGATCGCATATTGCATGCGCCGTCAAGAAGCAGAATGGTCAAGTGAGAGAAATGCGAAGTCGCCTGTCAAAGGCGCACAGTGTTACAGAAATGCTCGAAAACGAATAGGGAGAAAGATTAGAAATCATGCGAGAGATACTAGGATAAGGAATGTGGTAAATGGGGATGGTGATACTCATGACAGCGAGAAGAGAGGTAGTCTTACGCATGATGGTAGAACAGATGTTGCAAACTGTCGGCCACGAGCGCACGCGGCTAAGCAGGGGACGAAGCTGATTTGTATGGGTTGCAGACTGGCAGCTTGCTCGGACCTCCAGTGTGATGCGGCCGGGGCATGCTTGAGTTGTTTCAGCTGTTTCGTCTGTCTAGAGAGCCCTGGTAGCTATTCATCTTGTCGTGCTTTCAGCAGATCACTTGGCGTAGATAGCCTGGTGGGTGGGAAGCAATCATGAGTTGGGAGAGACATTGGGGGCAGATCGTAACAAAGTCAATCTTGCGACCGACATTGCAGCGCGGGCCTTGTCGTCGGCCGATGTAGGAACTTGTCTTGTCCGTCAGCAGAAGGTGCACGGTGGAAGCCCGGCTGTCAGAATAACCTTTCAGGACCATGCTGGGTACGGTTGTGCTCGTTGCTTCATCCGGATAGGGGCAGCGCATCATGAGGGTTGCGACCGCGAGTGGCCGCGCATGACATCTTGACCAAAAACCAGAGCAACGTCCAGCATGTGCCCAGGAAATGTTGTATGTCGTGCCAAGACACGAGTCGTCAATGGACATCCGCAGCAGGGGTTGTGTTCCGACGTTCCTCGGGAGGGACATCATACTGCAATGTGCATCATCAGTTGTTCGCAATTCACCAAATACTGAATCATTGTGGCCAGAGACAACGCGTCCCACAAGAACGGAACTATGTTCTCGACTGAGACACAATGAGAGGCATGCATCGATCACGCTGAGGTGTGATCAGCATCTGCGACTCTGACATGTCGATAATTATCCAACTACTGTCTCAATGCTTTCCCAAGCTCTTACTCGAAGCGTCCAATACGGCTCGACTGAACGTCGCGCTGAGCTTGCCCTCCTTTTCCATGGCTCTTTTCCTTTGCGCGGCAGTGATGCCAGCGCGATCTGTGACTGGAGCAGCGTTCATGATGTTATCAAACTCATCGTCTTCACCTCCGATGTCCGACCCAGATTCGGCGTCAGAATCTTCAGGCAAATCCAGCTTTTTCGTTTCAGAAGGTCGTTGTATTCGCTCGGGTTCGAGCTTCTCCTCTTCGGTCGCTGAAAGCTTCGAGGGATTCGAGAACGGTTTCGATGCTAGGACTCTTCTTCGCAGCTCTGCCATCTCTTCCTCATCGTCGTCGTCTGAGGGCGGTAACCCGTAAGGGTCGCGTTCCTCTTCTTCGTCGTTACCATCCGTGTTGCCATGAACCTGCGCCTTCTCTCCAGGCTTGGGCCCACCAAGCTGTATCCCTCCCAGACTGCTAGTGTCGCTATCATCATCCTCATCTCCGCTACCCTCCTCACTTTCATTTTCCAGATCATTCCCCACAATCGGTTGTCTCCGATTCATGTTGCCGCCTTTCCATGCATCTTCCTTATTGTTCTCCCGATCCTCGCGATCTTCTCTCCACTCGTTCTCAATTTTTGCCAACCAATCCTCTTCTGCCTTCTTCACGCCTTCTTCGTCCTTTGCTTCTGCGTACCTTTGCAGCACCTCTTCATTGATGTCCAGGAACGATTGCCCATAACTGAACGTGGAGAGAATCTGCTCTGCCCAATCTAGATGTCCGCAGATCGCGAATGTCGCAGCTAGCGCTTCAACGCAGTTCAGCCTCCATGGCTTACCGTAGTTCGTCGGATTCGCCGCGATCAGGTAGGGCAACAATCTGGGATTCGGTCCTCCAATTCTGCTGAACGGGACTTCTTCGATTCTGTTCCAGCTCGCTTCGACGACGGCAGCTCCATACTGCTCTAAGATCTCGCGATCAGAAGGATTGCATAACGTCTTTCCTTTCGGTGAAATGACGAGTCCTTGGTGCTTTTGACCAACGTGAAGCTCACGCATCAGACCAAGTCGCATGAGACGCTTGCCAGAGCAGCGTTTCGCGTCGCAGTGATTGAGGTCCCATGCTGCGGCTTTGAAGGGAGGGCGTTTGTGGGTGGTACTGTCGGGGTTGTCGGGATTCGTGTGTTGGGCGTATGTTTTGGACCCGCCGCCGTGCTTAGACTTGGCGCCTTTGAAGTCTTTTTTGTGGCGGACCATCGTGCGGGTGGCTCACGAGATGGTGTGAAGATCGAGCTGAGTCTGTGGA